>OY728135.1:884008481-885258481 GCA_963277665.1 Viscum album | reverse complement strand
TACTGCCTTCTTCATACATGGCCACCAGTGCTGTCGTCGAAGGTCCTGATATATCTTCTCCAATCCGGGATGTACTTCTAGTGAGGAAGTGTGAAACTCCCGCAACAATTCCTCCTGAAGTGAAATAGGTACCATGATACATCCTCTGAAGGGGGATGACGTGCTCCCCACTTTATGAAAATCCATCAGGTGCTTTCCCTGTGGATATCATAGAATGTCACATATCGTAGTCAGTGTCCCCATTTTGCGTCTCCCTAACTCACTGTAGAAGTGGGGGAGTGACTGTAAGAGACTGTAGATAGGCTACTACATCCCTATCTACAAAGGATATATTAAAATCAATCAACTTCTCTGTCACCTCTCCTTGTAGCTGTATACCATACCTCCTGCTAAGTGCATCCACAACAACGTTCCCCTTCTCAAGAGTATAGACTATCTCAAATTCAATGTCTGGGAGGAACTCAAGCCATCACTGATGTCTAAGGTTCATGTCCTTATGAGAAAAGATATACCTGAGACCCTTGTGATCAGACTACACGGTAAAATGATTTTCCATCAGATAGTGCCACCACATCTTCAAGGTGAAGACCACTATTGCAAACTCTTGGTCATGGGTAGTGTAGTTCTGCTCATGTTGTCTCAATAATCGAGAACCATACATGATCAGAGCTCGCTCCTGCATCCGGACACAGACGAGTCTGGTCCCTGATGTGTCACAGTAGACTACGTACCCTACACCTTCCTCTAGAAGCTTCAAAATGGGGGTACTAGTCACCCTCTACCTCAGCTCCTGAAATCTCTGTTGGCATCTCTCTGACCACATGATGGGTTGCCCATTATTTGTTAGTGCTGATAGTGGTGTTTCAACTCTAGATAAATCTAGAACGAATCTCCGGTAGCAGCCAGCAAAACCCAGAAAACTTCGTACATCCGTCACACTCTTGGGTGGCTCTCACGCATGTACCGCCTCAATCTTCGTAGGATCCACTACAACTCCAGCCTTTGAGATATGTTTACCAAGACATGAACCTCTCAAATACAAAACTGGAACTTCGAGAGCTTTCTATAAAGATGGTGCTCTCAGAGTGAGTCCAATACTACCTACAAATGGTGGACATGCTCCTCCTCAGTAGTCGAGTAGATCAGAATGTCTTCGATGAAGACTACGACAAAGTGATAGAGGTAAGGCTGAAAGATCCTGTTAATGAGACTCATGAACACTGCTGGAGTGTTGGTTACATCGAAAGGCATAACCAAGAACTCATAGTGGTTGTAAAGACACCTGAAGGTTGTCTTCTACACATCCTCATCTCGAACTCTGAGTCAGTGATAGCCTGATCTGAGGTCTATCTTCGAGAACTGTTGCACTCCCTTTAGCTGATCAAAATGTTCATCAATCCTCGTGAGTGGGTACTTGTTCTTCACGGTCACCTTGTTCAGGATATGGTAGTTGACATAGAGCCTCAATCTCCCATCCACCTTCTTGGAAAACAAAATCGGGGCTACCCAGGGAGAAACACTATGCTGGATGAATGCCTTCCCCTGAAAGTCCTCCTGTTGTACCCTTAGCTCGCGAAGCTAAGCAGGAGCC
The DNA here is from genome assembly GCA_963277665.1 of Viscum album. Classification (NCBI taxonomy): domain Eukaryota; kingdom Viridiplantae; phylum Streptophyta; class Magnoliopsida; order Santalales; family Viscaceae; genus Viscum; species Viscum album. The sequence goes on along the minus strand of OY728135.1, from coordinate 885,256,890 downwards.
ATCCGATATGCTGGAGTAGATATTGGTGCCATCCCAGGGTATAACTCAATATAGAGGTACACCTCTCTACTTGGAGATAGTCCTGGAACATCATTAGGTAAAACATTCATGTACTTGTCCACCACTACAGGATAACTCGGAATTTGCACATATACTACTCTGAGGGTAAGGCATGACAACTGGTGAGTGATCAGCTGCACCCTCCTCCGAGTAAGTCTGTCCTGTGCTCCAAAGGTTCCCTTCTTGCCGGTGATGGTGAACCTGGTCCCATTCGTGTGGACACACCGCACTTTTCACCTATTACATTCAATCTAAGAACGGACTGTAGATAACCATTCCATACCCAAGATGATGTCGTAAGGCCTCGACGCTGCTACGAGGAGATCACATCCAAAGATCTCGCCTTCTAGATTAAGCTCACACTGCCGACACCAGTGGGTAATCATCGAGTCTTCTCTTGTAGGAGTATCTAGACCTAAGGATCGAGCAAACGACTTTGTCGAAATCTCTAAGATCCAAATGATGGAAGTGGAAATGAAAGATTGACTGGCACCTGTGTCTATAAGAACTGCATCTAAGGAGGAATAGACAGAGATCATACCTCAAATCCTCTCTGGAAGTGCCATTGTCATAGGTCTACACTTCCTGAATCTGAGCTCTCCCCTGTCCACCCACTCCGTGCAGTTGGGGGGACCGCCTAGTGGTGGTGGCGGTAGCACCTCGTATCTTCATCCACCACTAGCTGCACGTCCAGCTCCTCTGCCACATCTGCCTCTACCCTGTGGACCACCTAGATCAAACCTCTACATCTTCATGGGAGGTCCCTCAACTGTTTGGTGATCATCAGAGCGGTGGGTCGGACAGTCACGAGCCATGTGACCAAGCCCGACACAGGAGTAACATTGTCCGCTCCTGGAATGTCTAGAAATGACTCCACTCTAGGTGCCCCACACAACTGATATTGAGTCATGCAGTCGACCACCTGTGGGTCTGGTCCCCTTAGACCTCTACATCAACTATCTACTACCAACTGCAGAAGACTCCACTACGTGTTGGCTTGTGGTGGGTCTCGCTGCTGGAGATTGCTCAGAAAGAAAACTCTCTACTAGGATGGATCTCTCTAGCATCCCCCGCCTTCTTCAGGATGCTGAGTGAGATCATCTATGCTCTGATCTCTTGACTAAGCCCCTTATCGAAGGTCTAGGCCCTAAATAATGAGACCCATACCATATCCGTAGATTAGCGCGAGAGGTCAGTGAACCTCACTAAGTATTGCGCTACTGTCATGCTTCCATGCTGTAGATGAAGTAGCTCATGTATCTGCATCGCACGAAGGGTGGCTAGTACAATATTTTCTAGGAACAGGCTCTCAAAGTCTTCCTACAAAAGTGTCACCTCATCCTGTAACTGGAGCATCAGGCTCCGCCTACTACCTGTTGCCGTCTGAAAGAGGATGGCAACTAAGATCACCATAGAGTTTTCTAGTGTCCCTACTAGCTTGACGACTCTCGCCACAGCCTCCAGGCGATCCTCAACCGCCTGTGGGTCTGTCTCTCCCCGGAACCTAGGTAGCCTTTGGCGCTGGAACTTGTGGAATTCCCTCAAGAGGTGTGCATTTTCTACTGCTGGGGCTGGGGGTAACAATGGTCCAAAGGGTGGGGGTACCGCTGGTGCCTCCGCTGGTTCCTCAACTGGAAAGGGGCCTTGCACCGAAGCCTCATAGCTCGGTGGGCTATCAGTGCGTAAAACTCTCAGAGCTCTAACTAGTCGTCCACAGGGAGGCATCCTGAACGAAACATATGCGACACGGTCAAAAGTCTATACCTAGTGAGTTGACTTGTCTTGAGTTGACTTCAAGAAAACTTTTGAAAACACACACGCAATCATTGTTTTCGTGTACAATGTTAGAAATCAGTAGTCAGGGTCCTCTTGTATGGATACGTCGGCCACCACACCAATATAAGACTCCCAGAACTAAAAACCACACTTGGTACCATTAACACTATTGTTTCACTGAAAAGAAATTTCAGTGTCCTATGATCTCTAGTAGAACTGACTCCTTTGATACCAATTTGTCACGAGCTATCCCCCAGGGCCCGTATCATGACTACCCCAAGCCTGCCTTCCATAGGCCAGTGGCTACAGACTAGAACCAAAGGCGTAAATCCCTAAAACTAGGAAGGCATTGCCTTTATAAAATGTAAACTCACACAACCAGAGTTCAAGCAGAAGAAAACACTATGTAAAGGCTGTATGAGAAGTATACTGAAAGTAAAGGGGCCGAAAATACAATCCCAATAGTAAAGTACATGGAAAGGACATATAGGTACAACTAAAAAGACAAAAAGGTGGAAGGTTTCTAGAAGCTCTTGGATCGTCCACCACGAATCCTACCTAAAGGGTATGTACAGATAGCCTCCCTAGTGTTCCATGTTTGTTCGTCTCCTCTGTGTACTGACTCGTTGTGAGGTCCACCTCCGGGTATCATCCAGTCCTTGTACACTCTATCTTAGTTAGCATTGTCTGTTGTCTGCATCCAACACAATGAGGTGCAGGCATAGCCCGTGCAGGGGTGAGTATAACGATACTCAGTAGGGAACCCGAGATCCTCATGTTCTCACAAAATCCAAAAAAGATAAGTCATAAAGAATGAATTCAACGTATAACCATTAATTAGCTATATTCCCATACATATACCTAAGTTATCAAGTAACCCATCTCAATTATTAGGAAAACACAAAGGTTATTGACTTAGCTAAAACCATGATTTTTCATTATCGAATCCACGAATACTGGAGAACTACTCCTCTATCAAGTACAATGGGAATGTTGTGACTCCGAGGCATTTCTCAATATCCTTGAACTGCCAAGGTACTCCTCATGTGGAGTACCACGGGTCTTCGGCCAAATACCGGGTGCTCTATCCTCTGTGGGTATGCCGCCAAATACCGGACGCTCTCAATAATACCCTACAAAGGTACTCCTCCTATCGAGTACCGTGGGATTTCTACCAACTACCAGGATCTCCGTTTGCAGGGGGTCTGCCTCCAAATACCTGGCGCTCCCCACTGGGCTAGTCGAATCACTCTGAGTTGAATCAGTCAAGCAGTCCTCAGGTCTGTTAGCCACTAGGTCTCCGTACTCTATCCGCTCGTCACTTGAAGGATACGCTTCCTGAGATACTGGATAAAACTCATACAATCTCAAAGTCTCACATAAATGTATCTCAAAGGTCCACCACGTCATAGGGGTCTTAACGCAACAGATGGCGCGTCAATCGGACGCCCGATCTGTGAGTAATTAGCCTTTTAGTTCCGGGGGCCCGGTTGGTTTTGTGTACAATCCAACCTGACTATATTGCAACTATTACCTAAACTCTAGTGGTGTATTCTCAAAGGGATGACTTAATTCCATGAATATCGGCACCATTGATGATTTTTCAAATGGATGCTCGTAGCCCGAGTTATAGGCGAATAACTGTAATCAGTTCTGACGGGTTCAGACTGGGGTCTGACCCTATCCGCTGGTCCGACCCGGCATGAAGGTGGCCCGACCCGAAGTCAGACCGACCTGATGGTGCGACCCAGCTTGGCCCAGTTGGATGGCCGTGTGACCCAGCCCGACGGGCCGTGGGGCCCGGCCCGGCTCGCCGTTTGGCCCGTCCCGGATGGCCCCACGTGGGACAGGGTACCCCCTGCTGTATGAAATGGAATTGTCATCTAGAGTAGGTTCGGGTAACCACGGGACACTTCGGGTCCTGACTGTAATGCGTGCCGGCAGCCGGCTCAGCCGGCCGCCCTCCCCTGTCCACCGCAGCAAAAGGCAGTGGGTCTTCTATGGCGCGACGTGGCTGCGTAGCCCCCCCCCCTCTCCTGCTGTGGCCCGTCCGGGCCGCGGACCTGCACCCCTGACGCCGCTCGATGTCCCCGAACCAACTTCGTCGTGGCCTGTATTGGCCACGGCCCAGATCTACTCCCTGTGGAATGATAGTGCCACGCTCCTCCGGTGACCTAGCGGTCTTGCGTCGCCGGTTTCCTCGCGGCTGACCCGACGCCTGCCACCATTTTCCTCTTCCATTGTCAACAACACACAAGATCAATGGGAAAGGGTCGACCATGTTGGTGTGGTTCGAACCCCCCATGTAATGTTGATAACAATAAGTATAATGTATACCAAAATATTAATAACCTAGAATGGAAACAAAACCACTCAAATCCCCCTACCTTTCTTGATGATTGTCCGTTGATGAAGTCGCGGGAAAAAGGCAGCATCATTTCATTGATGTTAGGAAAGAGGAAGCGGAGGATGGCATCAATATTCTCCATGGGCTGCAGTGTTTTGTCAACCTGCTCTGATTGAAGAGGAAGAAGATGGTGCTTATCGTTCTTCAGTGGAAGCAACGTTCTTCTCATTCTTCGTTGAGAGGATGAGGTTCTCTCAATTCTCTAAACCCTCCCTCAAGCTCCACCCAAGGATTATGCCAACACAAAAAATTAAAGATTTTCTATTATTTTTAATGGTTGGTAAGAATAAAAAAGAATTATAAAAAGACCTAATTAATTAATTGTAAGGGTTTAATTAATTAATTCTGAGAGAGTTGGCATAATAAATTATTGAGGGAAGGTGGAGAGATTAACTCTCATAAATGGGGGGTTAGAAGTGTTACGAAATTATTGGTGATTTAGAGGAGTTAATAAACTCGTGTGGGACCCACTAAATAAAATCCACCCAGGGTAGGTTATGTGTGGGTGGCCCCCACCACTATCCTCCACTTGGAGGTCTTAACCGCCATAAAATAAAAATAATCTGAACACCTTATTTTTATTTAATTTAATTTAACCCCCCCCCCCCAAAATCGATTTTCATCAGAATACAACTACAGTGAAGGTCTCACTAATAAATCACCGACATTACGAGTTCAACAGTGCCCTCGGAATTCGATTCCGAGCATTGGTTCAAGATATTAAAATCCAGATTACATGTTTACTAAATGGACCATAGAAAAACATCTGAAATTGATTTTGGGAACTTCAGGCCTTGGAATGAAGCATCATCAAAAACTACGGACTCGTAAAATTGCATTGTATTTTCAAAAAATCTTCCACATAAATTTGAGGTCATTACAGGTTCAGTTTCTTGAAAATATATTCTTCACATTGGGATGTGATGAATGTGAAAATGCAATTCGAGAAGTGTAATGTTCAAATGGAGGTGCAGATCAATAGTGGTTATTGATCTAAAATACTAAAGGTTATAACGAAATAGATATCATGGAATTGATAACATTTAACATTATTTTATTTTAAAATTATTCCCTCTATAAAAATGATTTTAAATGGAGATTTTGTTACCCAATATAAATTGTAATGATGAAAATGTGTATGAGAGAATGAGGAAAATTTATAATATTAGAAACACCAACTATGGAATACACATGTAAGACATACAAAAAGATGTATCTTTTCAGTGAATTGATATATCCATGCCTATTAATGGAACTATCATATGATGATATGGTATTAATTTCAACATTGATAGTGAAATAATTATTCATGTTAAATATATTGAAATTAAATATTGAGAAGAACATAACGACAATGTGAAAAAATATAAATGTGGGTAGGGAAAATAAGGTATGTATTGAACTTCCCACTTGTGATAATTTTGGAATTAAATATCTTATAAAATACTTTAAGGGGTTTGAGAGTTTGATTAATGTTAAAATGAAAGGGTCACATGGATAATAAATTCATTGGGAAGAATAAAATCAATTATTTCCATCATATAATCTACAAATACATGGGGTATTATTCAAACCCATATACCAAGCATAAAGGGAAATAATCATAGGAGCATCTATGATTATAGTTCCATGCATATGAAATTACAATAATTTAATGGGAATGTTTGATTTTTTTATTTAAGATTCAAAAATTATCTGGTATGACTATATTAACAAGGTTATTTAGCGGTAGTGAACAATGTGATATAAAATGATTCTTCTAAATTTGATCTTCTTTAGGGATTTGAAGGAATATTATGAATCATACTGATATAAAGAGAATTGTATGAAAAGGTTGTTGATATTTTCATAGAATACATGAATTTTGGAAATATGACCCTTAATATGGTTATAATGTTCCATCAATAATTATTATTTGGCACAATGAAAATATTAAATTTAATGACTTAAATGGGATATTAATGGTGACTATGAATATGATTACTGATTTGATAATGAATTAATGTATGAGAAAGTTATTGCTTGTTTGGATTTGTGGGTAATATTTGATAATATGGGATTTCAATTTTGGAATAAGGATAATTTTAGTTGTTGCACATAATAATATGTCCAATGATGTTTTATTATGATTTTGTTTATTGGTAAGTTTATTGATAATAAATGATAAAATTATTCACATGTTTGGTATATTACATTAATCTATCTAGGGATAAATGTTTGATGAAATATTAAAAAATTATGATTTAAATTTTTTTCAAACATGATTAGGTAGTGTTTTATGGTTTTCAATTTATGTAATGGATTGTAATGTTAGGGATTATTTTTCAGTTTGTAGATATTATTTTACTATATTTATCCATCATAAATAACTTATTCTAAACACTTGGTCCTATTAAATGTTATAAACAAATGACTAGTAGTTCTTTTGTAGATTCAATTAACTTTTAATATTTGTTGTTAGTGATTTAGGAAAAAAATATCATAAATATTTAATTCATTGAATAATAAATTATGTGAAATCAATCAAATCACAACTAATGGATATTATTGTTCTAAAAAATGGACTAAAATCAAGTAAGTACAATATCTATTGTTCTCAATCACTATATATTTTACCCTATCATTATTTTTTTATTATATGCATATGATTTAACTTCCCACTAATTTTCCCATTATCTGGTAACTTGAATACGAAATATTTCAAGCTACCATTATGTTTTACTTTACATCATTTCAAGAGGAAATTTCGATAACCTTTATTATGACATAAATTATCAACTAAGGTATTTTCAAGTGTAATTCCTTTGAAATACACTATAAAATTAAAATGGAATAATTTATTTATTATGGTGACAAAAAACCACTAAATGATTCTTTAAATAATAATAATATCAATAGTATACTTAACATGCAGTAACAATATTTAAGAGATTTGAGATATATTATAATAATATTTTTATTTAAAGAGGGAATAAAAATAGAATTGGTGGGTATTATTATATGTAATAATATTATAAAAATGTTTATAAATGTATAAATAATTAAAATTTAATGATTAATTCATAATAAATAAGTATTATATTTTTTTACTAAAGTCATTTTATACATCAATAATATGATTTCATAAAAAATTATTACATTTTTTGAATGTTTAATATTTATGGTTTATTTCTATTTTAAGAGTTTTACATGAAAAAATAAAATAAATTTTGAAATAATATTGTATAATTATATTAGGGTGAATATGTGATATTCTTAGGAAATGTTTTATTTTTTAATGTAAAATGAAAATTTTTGATCTTTTTTTATACGGTGTTTTCATTTCATGAATGTGAAATTATATATTTTTTATTAAAAAGCTTCAAAGAATGATTATTAATTTATTTTATTATTAATTGAATTATTGTCTTTATAATTAATTTAATTATTATATTTGTTAAAAAAAACACTTGTTTATACATTAAAAAAATATTTTTATAAAAAATAATTTTTCAAAGGGTTTTTGCAGTTTAGTTTTTAAATTAAATTCCAACACTTTTGTGAATTGAGTTTAATATAATGGGTTTTAATTTGGAATATATATAATTATTAGATTTTTGAATATGTTATTTTAATCTTTTTTCATAATCAAGAGTAAATACCGTACAAATATGTTACCACATTTAATGTGAACACATATTCACAAGAGGGGTTAATCTCTTGATATAAGGGTATTAATTTCATAAAAACATGTATAATTTCTATTTATCATACATATTTCCATGTTATTTCTGCAAATCATGTGATGAATTCAATTTCTAATCACTTTTCCATGTGAAATAAACTGATATTTTTTTTTCAATTCCAGCTATATTCACTCAACGACATATGTATGGATACCCATCTACTCTCATATACACATTTCAATGGTGTTTTGGGGTGGCCAATAATAGAATAGATACCTTCAATACATCCTTAACCATTACCCAGAATCTATGGATTCTTCTTAAAACAATCTGAGGGAGGATTTATGTGTAATCTGACCAAGGATATCCGTATAAGAAATAAAGTTCTTACCCAAATCCCTTTTATTTATTTTCTCTTACACCTCATTCTAATATAATTCAATAATCATGAAAATATAGAATCATTGTATTCCATATACTGAGTTGTAATTAATTAAATGGAATAACATACATCCATCTTCTTATCAATCAAATGTGAATTAAAATAGTCATTCATGTGTATGGATGACTAAAGCATGATGAACTGATGTAATTCAGTCTACCACATCTCCACCAATGGATGGTTATAATGATCTATTTAACGAATATATATGATATTTATGAAATATTTATCAATATATAAGATAAATTTGCAACAAATTTTATTTCCATTCCATTTATTGAAAAATAACAACGTCTTTCATGTGTACCCGTGGACTACCTCCTCCATGAAGTGATGCAATTCGTTCTTCACCACTAAATAATATGGCTAAAATATATATTATATTTTTGAAGAAATAATATGTCAATTATGTTATAATTATTATTCTAAAAAAATAAAATAGCATCTTCCATCTTACCATCATGATCGTTTAAAATTGAAACCCAACTCATGTGTATGTTTGTACTATAGTTTCCATGATTGTAACATAGTTAATTTTTTAATGGTCATTAATGATTTTTTAAAAAAAAATAACGAATGGCCTATAAGGATGCTAATTATATAATTATTAATATTTTGTATATGAAGGAACAAATAACACTATTACTATAGTAAATGTACAGTGGTCATATTATATATATGAACATAATATCATAAAATCATTTGACATGGACATAACTAATTATGTAATAGAATATAACATGGTAATATATAACACAAAGACTTAATAAACATTATTTTTTTAAAAGTAAAAAATTAATGTAATTTTATTAAATTGGATGACAATGAATTTACATAACGAATCAGTTCTGAGCTAAGGGATTTCAACTCAATTTCTACAGTAATGAATCATATTTGGTATTATTTTCTAATTTTCCATTTAAAATTAAAATTTGAAATATTTAACATAAAGATATATTTATTAATGATTATTAATAAATTAATTAAATTGATGCCTTAAAGGGAATGTTAATAATAAAATATGATTTTATTTCTCTCTCTATTGAGTATATTGGCCCTCCATTGTAATATTTTCCAACAATGCATTAAATAAATAATGTTTTTTAGTCAAATGATTTTCTAATGAAATTTTACGTTATCCCATAAAATTTAAACCAATTAAATGAAATATTTATAATGATTTCATGAAAGTTTCGTTTTCATTTTTTTATAAAAAATACAATGGAATGTTTTATTTTAACATATTTGGTGTTAATAAACATTCATGCCGCCATACCCATGTTATAACCTTCAAGAAATTATACATGTTTTTAATGATTTCACAATGAATATAAATTAATGATATAATATTTTATTATTTAAATTAATTATTTTTATTTCTCGAATGGACACCATTTTTATATAATACCATATTTATAACGAATCTATGGATATTGTGGTCATTAAAATTCTCTTAAAACAATCACTTTCTTATGATAATTATTACATAGACATTAATTTTATAATAAATATTTATATTCATTATATCATGGACATGATCATTTCCTAAAAATATTACCATTGATACATTTGGTGGTATATAATAAAATTTATTCGACTGACTAGGGAAATATAGATGATCTATATTATTTTCTGAATACATATTTTTCTGATAACACATTTTATTAATGGATTAATTTTATTAATAAATATATGAAGAATGAATTGTATATATAGTAACATGTTGGTCCTGAAATTATATTAACAATCTATGCATCGATTTGTCTCACAAGACAAATTAGTATGATATCATTTAATGTGGTTTTGGTGTTCACAATCCCATCGATTAAACTGTCATTGAGAATTATTTGATGATATAGATACCATGATGTATAAAATCATCAAATATATTATTAGAATTTATATTATTTACAGTTTTATTTCTATTTTCCCTAAAGTTACTACATTTTAATTTTATATTGGTTAATTTCGTGCTCATATTGCTGATTAGAACCAATGTGTTTCAGTTATTTACCAACCCATATTGATTATTCCAAATTGATTCATGATATATTCTATATTCACTTACTCTTACATAGAATCTTATATAACATGTAATTTATTATTACATCATGATATGAAAATTGATATTATGAATGTTTTTAATTTTTAATGAATTTTTTTTGCTAGGTATTTTCTATTTCTATTATAGAATGGGCATCATCAATACATATGGTTGTTTAAAAATATTAAAATGATCATTCCATTGTGACTATATCCCTTGTATCTAGATGAATACAAAAAGTATACATTAGCTATAGGTTACTATATTTTTTTTTGTTTGAGTATATATAATAAAGGAATATTTTTTATATTATTAATTATGCACATTTTCCATATTTCTTATAATAAATTCATCCCCACATCCATGGTATTTTTTTCTATTCATAAATATTTGATAAAAAAAGGGGTCATTTCCAGGAGTCAATCTAATGACTACACATTACAACCAACACTAAACATACCCCATCCCCGACTATATTTTATATCCCCCTAGTATCTCACTTCCACTATTTATATATGGAATTCAGTCACCTTCCATGGATTTCTCTACTCTCATAACGGTACTCTCTAGAATCCCTAAAGAAATATCATTTTCAATAACAGGAAGGTCTAGTGACCACAAACACATTAATGGTCCACTTTTCTTCCCTATCTATATAACACCCATTACTTTTATTACATGACTATATTGAATATTGTTTCCCACACAACATAAAACAAACATAGAATACACATTTTCTTCTTATGATATAATATTATAACATAAATAAAAATAATAATATATTTCACAAAAATCACAAGAATTAAAATTATAATAGGAATCAATCTATATAAAAATAGAAAAACCAAAAAAATGAAATATTTATTCATATGGTTTCCCTCGTAGATCACACCACCAATTCTTAGTATTGATTGATGTAAAGAATTAAAAAATATAAAATTAATTTATATAATTTAAATAAACAATTTAATAATTTAATTCTAGTAATGTATCTAAGGTTATATATTAAATTGAAAATTTGAAATATGAATGTTTGAAAGTATATAAACATTAGAAATGAATATAACCGAAGTTTATATTTCAAATGTACAAATAAGAGTATAATAAATTTTAAAAAATATAAACTATATTATGAAACATATATTAATCATGTATAAAGATCTATTATATTATTGATTATTGATAATAAATAAAAACACAATAATTTATTATGTAAGAAAATTATTTTAATGAAAATTGATTTTATAATGTATTATGTTATTACTAAAAAATAATGGTAAACATAATTTGAAATTTATTTGGTAAAATAGAAATTAGTTTTTAAATTTTTTCTTAAAATTATCTAATAGGGTTAATTACATTATTGTGGGAAAAATTAATTTTCTGTTGAATGTGGAATGACATTAGTAATATTTAAAAAATGGTAAAATTTATAATTTAGTGATATGAATTTATAAATATTATATATGTCAAAATGTGTTTGGATAATGGATGAAATATGATATTTTATTGGTTTTATTACTTATGGGCCACTTTTTATATAAAAATGACCTTCTAAAACCTTTAATGATTGTCAAAATGAAAATATACCTTTCAATATCATCTATAAAAGGAACCCCACATCAAAAATTACCACACCACTCTAATTCAATAGATTACTCCTGAATACCTACCAGAATTCCTTATCGAAATGTAATATTAAACATTTTCAGCTTCTGTTCGAATATAAGATGCATAAATCCCCCCTTAAGAATGAATACATTGTGAGAATGAGTGGATCCATAAAACAAAATATATAGATCTCATATATAAATTTCAATTACATTAAACTAAATTTTAACTATACATCTCATTATCCACTCAAATTATATATTATTAATAATATAACTATTCTTTAAAACTCCTATGACTATAATATTACCCTATACTCTTACATGTTTACAGTTATATCATGTACTTATTTAGGATGCTTCAACAACATACATGAATAATGATATAATGTCTAAGAGTTATTTTTCTTTTGTGAGTAAAATTTTTAAATTATGATAATATATGATATTAATGATTACATTATTTAATGATTATGGTGACAAAAAAATATATTATTATAATGTGACTCGTTGTTACTAGTAATGTTACCTGGAATATGCATGTAGTGAAATCAATTATTTTAATACATACAAAAATATTACATTAAATTATCAAAATATTATATAATTCATTTCAATTCTTTGATTAGACTACATAATCATATTTGATAATTAAGAATGTTTTATCAAATAATGGGCATCGACATGACCATATATAAACTACCGTGAAATAATCAAAACAATTAAAATTAGATGATGGAAATAAAATATAATTATTTAATAGATTAGTAATAAGTGAGTATAAATAAATTGGGTATAATTTAATATATATTAATATGATAATAAAAAAATATTTTGAATTACATGAAGATTTTATGGGATTTTAATGCCAATTCAAGTAATTTAAGAGAAAATGTAATGAATAGTTCTCTATTATTCATTTCATTGATATATGTTCCATATTTACAAAATATTTTCATTGGGTTCTTTATATAATCCCCCATGAATGAATATTATCATATTTATAAATTAATTCATTGTTTTTGAAAATCTTTCTATTGTTCGATCTTTAAATGTATTGTGTTCAAATAATTACAAATATCATAATTGTTTCTCATCCAATATCAATTTTAAATTGAGATTTATGATTTATAAATAAGCATTGTGATAAATTTTATACAATTTACCCTAATATAAAATTTATTTTAATCTAAATTTTTTAATTTTTTGGGTTTACATTCCTTCTGAACATTTCCCTTCTCATTGATTCTTCTTTCACCTGAAATAATGTTTATTGATTTAAATAACATTATCACTTATTTTTAGTATTGTAATTTTTATCCGCTATGACCATATTCATTACATTGTTTCATGGATTACATTATATAAGATTATATGAAAACCAAAGTTCCATTTCTAACACTTATTTTTTTTAAAAATGTATTATTTTACTATAATTTTCTATATTCAATTATGTTTTTAGATAGACCAGTTTATTCAATTGTTTTTTCATTTTTCCATGAAAGCATCATTTCTAGATTTTGATTATTATTATGAATTTTTTTATTTGGTTAATATTTTTAAATATATTTACATATATGTTGTTTTTTTAAGAACAAATGTTAATTGAATGTAAAATATATTTATTTTGATTTTATAAAAAAATTGATAATTTTTTCTCAAGATATTTTGTTCGGTATAAATATCACTTAATCTTCCTTGTGTTTTCATTGGAGATATGTTTTAAATAAATTTCCAACATTATTACATTGGATGTATATGGGTTTTACCTTGTGATTTTTTTGAAACTCAGCTAACTATCAAATGAATGTTATTTTATGATGGATATATATATATTTTCATCTTCAAGTGTTATATATATATGTGTGTGTGTGTGTGTTTTATCATTATTTGATATGTATAACAAAAATCATATAGTCCACTAGTTAATTATGTAAATAGTATATATCTTTATATTTTTTTGTTCTGCGAAATGTTGTGTTATCCTAGTCCTCTATGTTATGGTAGGTGTGAATCTACTATGTGATGATTGTCTTTGATGTGAGTATTCATATAACATATTATTTTTCAATGATTATGTTTTTGATCCATTCTAGTGATTTTTTTCTTAGGCTATTTAATCAATTTCAATGTAAATATTTATAGTTTATTATTTATTAATATTGACTTGGTATTGATTTCCTTAGGTTCTTATATCCTAATTATTTTCTCATACACACATGTTCATTTTATTATGACATATTATCATCATTATGGTCTCTTGTGTTGTTCTTATTAATGGCTCAAATGGTTCACCCATTTATAAATTTCTAGGAACACCATTTTAATTTGTTTCAATTCCATAGATTATAAATATTAACATAACATGTGATATGTGTATCTGGGTCTTTGGTGTTGTTAAATTGTTAAATAAATGTACATTGGATTCTTAATCATGTAATTTATGTTATTAATCTCCTCAAAAGTATACATATTAGTTTGGGTGGTTTGATTTACTATCAAACATAATCTATAATCAAGTCTAATGATTTATTATGTCTGTATGTTATGGTCAGTTTATCATATTTGGAATCTTATTGGGATTTAGTTATCTTATAGAATTAGTTTATGATGAATAAATTGATAAAACTAAAAATCATCCTTTTTTAAATATAAGTTATATTGGATGTACACGGAAAATAATATGATGAAATAAATTTTATATAGTTGTATATGTATTATTATTTATTTTCCTTATCATTTGATTTAATATTCAGATATTTATTGATTAATACAAACACAAACATTCTTGTTGTAACATTATCATCTTAGTTCACCTACATCGTGGGATGACTGAGGGACACCCAACTTATGTATTCCTACAAGAATGCCTAAGGTTTCTAATTAGAATTAGGGGTTTCTATATATTATTGGAACACTATAATGTCTATAGTTATTACATCCATAAATCATGATGGAGGAAATATAATAACTATTATGACAATAAAGTATCATAGTAAATAGGAAATTCATAGCTATAAACCAATTATATGATTAAAAAAACCTATTCTATAAAAATATAATTCTTTATAATATCACATAATCATATAAAAAATAAACATCATCAATTATTTGTAATTCATTTGACACATAGAACAAATATACATAGATGAAAATTGTAACTACAAAGAAAGACCTCAATACTAACCTTCACCTTCCCCAATATCCGAGACATAATCTATAGATCATCTATCTCCACTACAAATGTATGCTTAAATTACTAGGGTAATAAAACATGAAAAATCCCAAGTTATTGAGGTTCTTGGGAATAGTGTGACTACAAATCAGTGAAGTACCACAAATAGTGTCCCCAAATATAACCAGTATATATAGAGATCGAGAATGAAGTGATAAAATCATTTGAAAATAAAAAAAAATATAAATAATAAAATTCACAACCAAGAGTTTCATATAGGACACTTGGTAGTTACCAAAACAGGTTCTATATGTTTTAAGGTGTGTTTATACATATCATATAAATACTAATAGTGTATCACAAACCAATTCATGAAACATAGTCATATCATCTCATCAAACATAAAAATAAATAAATGATTAAAATTATTAAAATTGAAGTCACATAGGTTGGAAAATAATATCACTATAAATTTTATAACTGTGGGTAAATAATCAAAGAGAAATAATATAAAAGTGACCACTCCATTCCAAATAAAGAATTAATAAAGGGGGAATTATCCCAAATAGGCACAATCCTAATATGGAACACAATGCATAATTATAGGCCCTAATAAATAAAATTTAATTAAATCACAGATGTAATTATAAAAATATTGTTTTCCCTAGTATGATGCTTCTTGGTACGAAAGTTGTACTTATTAGGGACAATCCGGACTAAAAAATCAGATTATGTTGAACATTTTAAAATTGTGAAATATGTGAATTTCATGAATGATGATCTTATTTTGAAAATAATATTGATAACAAACACGCTAAGACCAAATGTATATCGTTTCACATTATGTTTACAATAAATTTTATTATGTAAAAAGAATAAAAAAATTATTCGTGGTATCTTTCTTCGTGGTTGATATCGATCTTCTAAAATGATTTCTTTTCAACAAATAATTATTCATATGGAATCCAATTATATAATACCTTTATGGGTGAACCATATGTTATCCTATGATCTTTTAATGACACTAGTGAATATTATGGTTATTGGAACGTTATTGATCATCTTGTGTTACAAATTTTGATCGCTTCACGTGTCATTCTTCATACTAATATTCTCTTGATTTTTTCATTCTAGAAGATATGTGAGAAAGAAGATGAATACTATAACACTATGACATCATAAAAGAAGAAAGTAAAATTTGATAGCATATATGACCCACAACACCATTATTTTAAAAGAATAAAATTACAAAAAAATTTATTATATATATTTTTTTAAAATAATTTCAATCACATAGATTTATTTGGATATATGATGCACTAGGTTTAAATGAAACATGTCACTCTATTAAAATACTATTATTTCTAAATATTAATATTATAACATTTCGTTTATGTTAGGTGATATAAATATGACTAAAGAAATTTTATATGTCATAATTTACACATGTATTTAATAAACTCAATGGTTATTTTTTATTATAAATAATATAATAATCATTTAAATAAAAATAAATTTTCTTTAAAAAAATTTATTTTAGGAATTGTTGTTATGTCCCACTTTGTGAGAAAAATTTGAAGTTAATTTTTCCTAATTTTTAAAAACTAATTTGCAAATAAATAATTCTGTTTAGAAATTATCATATTAAAATTTTCAGATAGTGGATTTATTTCTATTTTTCAAAAACTCAAATTTTTTATGAATGTTGAAAATAAATAAATTTTAATTGAAAAAACATTTTCATTTAAATTATTTATAATGATAAATAAAAATTTAACCATGTTTTAAATTAAATTTTTTTCATTTATAATAAAATGTATCTAATTTTTGTAATTTTAATTTAATACATATTTAATTTTTATATTATAATTATACATAAATATATGAATATTCTCTTTGAAAACTCAGATTTTTATCCTGTATGTATGTATAATTTTAAATTCAGTTCATCCAATTTTTTGGATTTGAATTTAAAAAAAAATATTCAATAATTTAAATAAAGAAAATCTATATTATATAATAATTTAAATTTAATTATATACTATAATGAATAGTGAATGTAGTAAAAAATTAATTTTTTTGGTTATGGTAAGAATGTGTTTATCACCGGGGCTTAACTGAAAAGATAAAGATAAAAATGAAAACCAAAATAAATAAATATTAAAAGAAATCTTGATTTCCACATATTCATATCCTGAAATTGATACTAATTTTATTATCATTATTTTAGAATGGGAATTACATTACCAATTTAGATTCATTTAGAAACTTCCCATGTAATTTCTATGAGATTTACCATTCCCCACTCATAAAATGGTCACTCACTCCATTCACTTCTTCACACCCACAATAACATTCTCTCAACAAAACCATTTAAAGAACTCCCTAACACCCTTTTAAAAATTCTAGAGCTACTAGTCGTCCCAAAAATAATAACCCTAGTGTCATTACTTTGATATCCAAATGAGGTATCTCTTATAGAAACCAATTCTCTAAACAAAAATGATTCATTTAATTTCATATTTTTAATCCTAAAATTACATATTGAAAGTTAAAATATAAAAAGAAATATAACATATACTCAGATGTTATTATACCGATTCCATAATATTTATCCATATCCGTAATTTAAAGGGTTAAGAAATCAATATTTGTATGTATAGCGATTTACAACCTCATGAACCAAATTCATTCAGTTTTCACAACAACCATTCACGGATGGTTGTAATGTTTTTTAATCATATTTTTGTTACATTATATATATTATTACATTTCTTATTTATCATATCAAATATATCTTATATCATTAAATTCCATTGGAAAAAAATTACATTGGTCGTGCTTACATGTGGACTACCACCTTTATATAGAGAAGTGAAATGTTTTGAATTTTATTTATACATGGATAGTAATAAAAAATAATTTCAATAATATGAATGATATATATAAGTTTATAGTTATTTTGGGAAGCTGAATTAAAATTTATTTTTAGTTCATTCCATCTATCATGAAAAATGGAAACAATGTCCATGTGTATATAAGACCTACCATTTCCATGAACTGTGTAATCCATTATCCATCATTAATAATTATAGATTTTTATACATACACATATAATAAATATATATAATCTTGAAATAAGGTTTAAAATTTATGCGATGGTTTATGCCTGATAAAATTATAAGAAAAAAAATTTATGAACAAGATCACAAATGAAAAATGATCCAATTGTCATACAGAATATTGATTTTAATGGGAAATTATTAATAAATTCACAGTAAAAGAAATTAATATAATCATATATATTTTATGAGATATATGAGTATTATTTTCTATCATATTTATAAAAATCCCATATTTATTATACAAGAGGATTAGAATCATTTAAAGGATCTCAAACCTATGTTATGGGTTTCTAATATCACTTTTATTTTTGCGAGACATATTCTATATCAACATGTATTAATTTTTGTGATTTATAAACTATGTTGTTGATATTTTATATCATTATTCTCTTTATCTTCATGGTAAATAGAATTTTATTTTAATATTATTTCATTTATGGGGTTTACAATTCAGATGTTACCAATCATTTAGTTGTATATTTCACAATCTCATCATTATCCAGGAGTTATTTTGTTTCTATTTCTCTTCGACCCATAAAAGGTGGATTATTTGAAATAAATAAAATAAAAATAAGGCCTTTATTCCATTTAGGTGGAGCATAAAATAATTGTTCAATTAAATTCAATAAAATACAACTTTATTTATTTCTCAATTCAAAAATCCTTTTAAATCAACACCCATGCTCTATTTAAATATATTAAAAAATTGCATGATCATTTTAAATTAATTAGTGAATTAATATTTTCTTATTATATTTTTTTCAAAAAAATATAAAAGAATATAAACTTTTTAAAAAATATTTCATTTGGCATTTAATTGAAATGTTGAAAGAATCTTTGATTTTAATGTGTAAAGTATGAATGGAATTTTCTACCATTATGGCCACTCAATGTTTTAAAACATATTTTACATTCGTTAATGGTGTATTTAAATGATACTTATTTTCAAAATGAACTATGTTATATTTTTAATGGGTGATTTTCAAAAAGAAATTGTTATTTTCCCTTGAAAATGTTTTAACGGTCTTTTATGGTATTTATATTCATCATCAATGTCGACCCTTTATTTTATGTATACTCCATTGGGTATATATGGTAATAATAAAATTATTATTATTTATCTTTGTGGATTATGATCAGTTTCACTACAGATGCACTAATTTTATACTATTCAAATTACTCTGGAAGGTTTATAAATATATATATTAAATAGTATAATTTTTATGATTGTGAATTCTAGTATTTCAATACAAGTGTCTATGTTGATTATGTTTCCACACATTAGAATAATGATTTCATTTTAAATTGCACTTAATTGTGGGGTCCATGTATTAAATAGACCTATATGCATCAGTAGGTCTTATAAGAAAAACTAGAATGGGTTTTGGTTAAGGCATCCCACATTTATTTATATGTATTAGAATATTTCTCCAATAATATGTTTTAGATTTCTAGTATGTGTCATGAAGTCATTATTAATTCAGTAGTCGACCTTCTATGTGATTATTTGAGTATTTTAAATCTATATTGTTATGTTTTTTTAGCTAATATGATTATTTATGTGGAATTATTTGATTATCATCTATTCATTACATATTATGATAATGATATTATATAAATGGAAAGTGTTTCTATTATTTACCTCTCTATATTTATTATACATTATTTATTTATAGACACTATTATATTCATACCTTTACTGGGTATGTAACCTCACCTATTTAGTATGATTTATTTTCCATAGGACACTAGGGAGTGTTTTGTGGTTCAAATGTGGGGAAACATTATGAGAAATAGTGGAATTTCAAAATACTTTTTTCCAATTTTATGTTTTCAATTATAAAAATAATTTACTATATTGATTGTGTTTACCAAGACTAATATAGTATTCAGTCCTTCTAGATGTGATTACTTTTATCTTATACCAATAGAGTAATGTATACTCTCGTTTTAGGATATAGGGGATGAGGTCACTATAGTTGGAAGCAAGGAAAATTTATTGGAAAAATTTCATTTAATATTTTTAAGAACATTGATTAGAAAATATAACACTATCATAGATTTGGTGGAAAAAATGGAATAACATATTCTATTTTTGGAAAGATTTATATTATGTTGGGCTCTCTGGAAATACATCTCCATTATGATATGATAAGTTGAAATGGTTTTTCCACAAATGTACCTAAGTGTAATAACTCTGAAAATGAAACATTAGGTTCAACCCAATCATTACATGTTGAAAACAACGGGCCCAAATGTGCAATGGTTTTACACTACTAGGGTATATTCTTAGGATAAATATAATTTTCTTTACAAACCATTATGAAGGATTTTAAAATAATGGTATTCCAAATGAAACCATGTTTTTCATTATGATATTAGTTATGAATACATGATTCTATTTATGTTATTTTTTTACTAGTTTATGGATTTTAAATGGTGTTTCAAAATGTTTTGATCTTATATAGTGCATTCCATAGTTTAGAAATGATTTCTATATGAAGATATTGGAACTGTATCAATGCACAGACGCTAGGTAGGGATATCTTGTGCGTACACGATAATCAAGCTGATGTAGAGGCTAAGGATGGGACTGATCATTTTATAACCATATTGAGGTAGCTAACTTTGATTATGAATACAGTTGTTTCTCATGTGTAGTAGCCTACTGATTCACCTCCATTTTTAATAGTGATATACCACTTCATGAATTTTAAACCCCTGTTGTTCAATGATTCCACAAATGCATTTATCTATGAAATTGATATGATATGTAGATAAATAATTATCACTCTTGTACGTAGATAAAGGGATAAGGTTTTCATAAAATTTTACTATCTTTTATGAGATTTGGATCAATGGTCGTCCTTTATTTAAAATGATAAGGATAAAGTAGAAATACAAAGCACACAATGAATGTATTTCTTGTTACTTGGATTGGAAAAATATTTACCTCATGAGGAATGAGAATCTATGGAATAACATTTATTATGTCTAATAGGGAATGAATAGGAAAATGTTTCTAATAATGAATACAGTATTACAAGGTTATCATGGAAAAATATGGTCTAAAAATGTAATAGAATTATAAGTATTTAATATTTTATATATGCTCTTAATCTGATCATTTTAAGAGAACTAATCTCCCACAAATTCTCATCATACAAGGGAATAGTATCATTTAATATAAAGGTAGAGAAATAATTCTCCTACTCTTATGTCTTTGAAATGAAGAATGAAATGAAGCGAATAATTATGAAATTAATAGATAATGGTAATAATGGAATGTATTATTTTCTATCATGTAATACTTTTGGAAGGAAAAAAATTAGTTCATTATTAAAATGAAAATGAGTTTTATAAATTTGTTTAGAAAAATTCCCCAATGATATCGAATTAAAGATCATAAATGTATCTACAATTATTCAATTCTTACATTTTAATGATATATGATACTATGAAAATGAGTACCAAAATATTCAAGAGAATATACCTATGAATAAGATACAAGATCATGTTTAATATTAGTTATCGATACTACTAATGTTGTTTGATTAATGATCTTATGTATTTCGAATCAAAAAGTATGTTGTAAAACTATTGTATTGATGAAATTATCATTATAATAGTCGTTAAATGTTTATGGATGGTGCTGAAATACTATTTCATAAATGATTTAATATCGTATGTTTAATGGTTCCAATAAACAAAATATTTGATTCATTAAGATGTTTAACTTCTTAGAAACCACTAAATTAGAAGAGGATAACACTCAATATGTTCATGATGTTGAGATATTAATGAAATTTTTATAGGATACTATGAGTTCCCATAAAATATTAAGTAATTTTAGGTTTCATGTTATATTAATAGATTTTATTACATGTTTGGAAATTTTAAATATATTTGATAACTTATTTTTTTTACAAATTCTATTTTTCATTATGGTTTTATGGTGACCAAGGTCTTCATATATTTTAACTATTATAGTAAAGATGAAATATGTTGTATGGGGAATATAATTTTTATTTAGTGACCTTCCATCAAAATTTCTGGACATTAAATTAGAGAGAATGTTTTTTATGATAATAAGGTTAAAATTTTAGGGAATAGATTAACGTGAAAGATAATTGTGGATTACACCAACCATGTAGAAGTAAAAAAATAATGTTCAAACTACCAAGAACTTGTTCATGATAAAAAACTGCTACAATAACCAATATTTATATTATAGAGTTTTATTTTCTCCCAAAATTCGAACCCTAGGGTCCCTAATTATATATTATAATGATGTTTCTCTTAGAGAATGTTATTATCTGAACGAAGGTCTTTAATTTTATTTATCCTTGTCTACCTAAAATTTTGGAATAAAATGTATATTATAATATAACTACTATCTATCATATAGTAGATGTTATTATATTTGTTAAATAATATTTATCTATCTCCTCCTCCTTGAAATGTTTTTACCAAATATCACTCATGTTTACAGAGGACAATCGCAATACAAACCATTCTCATTCATTTTCCCCCACCACCTTTTGAGGATGGATGCAATGATGGATTTATCATATTTAAATGATAATTTTGTTATTATATTACTTATATATTAATCATATCATATATACCATCTATCATTCCATTCTTTTGTAAGACCATAACATTGTTTTTTCATATGTCTGGACAACATCCTCCACATAGAGATGCGAAATTGGTTTTATTTTATTTCTAAATTGGTTTTAAAAAGAATTTATTTTATTAATATAAATAAGATATAAAACATAATAATTATTCTATAATGGTGAATTAGAAATTATTTTCAATGTTTTATATCCATCAAGAAAAATGGAATCAACAATCATGTATACGTAAAACCAATCATCTACATTAATTATGTAATTTATATTCTATCTGTTGCATTTATTGATAATAAAAAATAAAAATATAAGGAATATATATTATTTTTACATCATTGTATGAATAATTTAGATGATTTAAACATGATAAAATTTTATAACCCAAATTTACCAAACTAAATCAAAAATGAAAAACAAAGCAACTATCTCACGATATAAAAACTTTTACAATGAGGTGCCAATTAATTAATGATAAAATAATATAATAAAATCATATATAGTTTTAGAAATATTTTTATTGATATGGTATATTATTAAAATAAACATTTATTTTTTATATATGATTTTTCAAAAAATAGATATGTATTTGAGCCTAAGGTAAGGGTTTCTCATCTAACATTCATTTTAGTGAGACATATTCCACATTCAAAATGTTTTCCATTGTGAATTTTATGAACTATAATATTGATATTTTATGTCTTTAAAATATATATCCATTGTATTTAAGGTTTATTTTTATGATTTTTTATTTTTTTGTCTTATGATTCAAATGTTACAAAGGTGGTAATGGTTTATTTCACCATCTCATCCTTATTTGTGATTACTATTGTTTATGATTCCCTTAGTGGAATTATATGAAATTTTATTTTGAAACTAAATATATTTTTCTATAAAATTTTTATTTAAGAATATTATTTATTAATAATACTATTTCCAAAAACATTGGTTCTTAAAATTATTGATACATTTTTTTAATAAAAAATTACTTCATTTCTCACTTAAATCCAAATTCTTTTGTGATAAAAACATATATTTTCCAATAATGATTTGATTTTTTTACCTTTTAAAAAATATTTATTAACTAATTTTTTACACAGATTTACATTTTAATTTTTTAAAGGAATCTAATTTATTTTTCAAATCAAGGGACGTTTAGATTTTACTAAAAATTTGAAATAAATATGTATTTTTGAGATGTAAGGCATGAACCACAATTTCTTCTATCATGATTGGTCTATGCTTTGAAATATATTTTAAAATATATCCAGATGATTTGTAAACAAAAATTAAATATTATTGTGGTATTTTAAGGGATACTTCTAAAATTAAATGGGTATTTTCCATGAAAATGTTATTATGTATATTTTTATAGTATTTATATTAATAAAAAACACAAACAATTTATTTTACTTGTTATCTACAATGTATATATTTTAATGATACTATCCATATGATTTCATTGGATGTTTTATGATAATTTTGTTAGTGGAAGTACCATTTTGAAATTATTCAAATTACATATGATGGTTTATTATTATGTTAATTATTTGGGGTAATGGATAACATCATGCCTTCTACTAATTCTTATACTGTTTATATTTCTCCCAGTTAAGCTATAAAATTTCATTTAATATAGTATGTGATGGTTAAGACCCATTTATAGGTAGTCCCTCGGTGCATTATAATGTCTCATGAAATAAACTATAAAGACCCATAAATTTCAAGGAATTTTTTTTCTTAAATTCTTTGAGATTTTACGAGTACGCAATTTCTAACGGTACCTGATTCCGAGTCCCGGTGGGCCCGAAATCAATTTCTGAAATTTAGCTTGGGTACGTTCAATGAACGAACAAGCAGGTTTTTCATAACTTTTGAACTGGTGCTCGAAATCGAAATCTGAGGGCACCAATGAAACCGCAGCACCGGTAATTGCGTAAGATGACCTTTACTAGAGTTGTTATTGCTCAAGAAGGTGTTGTAAAAAAATTGTGGATTAAGAATAAAGAGAAATAAAATTGTTCTACAAATTTTATTTAACTTAAGTGGTTAAACCCATGTGTGGGGTTGCGGTGGGACCCACTAAAATTCTATTTCATTTTGATAGGATTTAGTGATGTGGGGCCTGCATGAGCCCCACCCCTTCAAATTCTCTAAACCTCTCCATATGAGGTATAAATATTCCACATTTATGATGACAACTTAACACTCCATTTAATTTTTTTCAACTCTAGTTTTATTTATTGAAATGAATACCAACACACCTTTTATTCAATTAATTGAAACCCTTTAATAAATTGAATTAGGTGTTTTGAATTTTGAAAATGTTGTCATAAGAAAATAAAATAAGGCAAAGCCTTATTTTTTTTAGTTTGGTTTTTGGTGTGGAGAATTGAGAGAGGGAGAGTACTATACTCTAAAGAACTTATTCTTCTTCACGAATAATGCCAACACATCGAAGAAGAACGCCATCACCGCAAGGGGAGATCAATGTGATATCTCTTCTCCTCTGTACAGCAAGTGTGTCACACCTTTCCCGATGAACGACGACACGCCATTTCATCTTCTTCCTGTGTCGGAGAAAGGGAGACGCCACTTCTTCCACCGACGTTCACCGTCAATGTACATGGATCCTCACCCATGATGTCGTTTTCCACGAAACGGACTTCCTTGAACTTCTTTTAGGTAGGGGTTTATTTTTACATTCAAGATTATTTTGTCGTTCTCGTTAATTTAAGGACGCTTGTTATCAATATAACAGGAGGATGTCGGACCGCACGAAAACGACTGACCCTCTTCCCCTTTGTTGTTGAATTTTTTTCATGATTTAGAATAGAGGTGGCTCGGTGCAACGGAACCACGTGAGAACTATGGAATGACGGCTGGATCTGCAGGGACGCGGCCAGACTCAGCCGGCTGCCGGCGGACAGGGAAGTGGGACAGGCTGGTCCCACAGCAGCAACACCAGCCGGCCTTAATGGCCGGCCGTTACTCGAAAAACCGGGGGGTTCAACCCCCGACCAGCGCAGCAAGGGCGGACCCCCATGGCTCCACCGTTTCCTTAATCAAGGGGGGCAGTGCCCCCCCCTTCGCACTCCGCTCGGCCGAATGCCACGCCGCTGGCCACGCGGGTCGGGCTGCCCACGCAGGGCTGGGCCAGCCGTGCCAAGTCGGGCTAGCCGCGTTGGACCGGCTACCATTGTCGGGCCGTGCCCACGCGGGCCGGACCCGGACATGGATCGGGTCCGCCCGGTTCGGGCCGACCCAGGGGGTTTTGTGTCGGGTTGGTTCGGGCCCAAACCCCCCTAAAATCAGACAGATTTGTTCAAATTCCTGTATCCTCTGATACTAACCTATGATCGATGAACCATCAGTTGAGATGTGATCCTTGGATCGAGAAGGTCGTTTCAGTATATCACACTCAATGTTCCGTTGAACTTTGGGTACTGCCGGGTTGGTTCGAACACAAAACCAACCCGGACATCAAAGAGAAAATGCTTATAACTTGTGCTCCCGACGTCCGTTTGATGTGCCGTCAACTTCATTGTATTCCTCTTAGTAAGATGGTTCTTTTGGATTACTCCTCTCGAGGTTTGGAGGCGGTTGGAGTACGACCGGGATTTTTTTGACTTAAAAACCAACCGGGCCCCTGGGACGAAAATGCCAATAACTCTCAGACCAGGTGTCTGATTGACGCGCCTTCTATCGTGTTGAGTTATTATTGATGAGATGGAACATTGGGATACATTAACTCTGAACTTCGTGTCAGTTGATGTACCGACCACCCTTGGCTTGTGGAGAAGACCCTCCCGGAATCGAGCATGCTGTGTGTGGGAACCCTAAAGATGGCTGCGACTGCAACGACGATGATGACTGTACTAGGATCCTCCGTGGGTTTGGCAGTGACGATGACCATACTGGAATCCTCCGAGGGTTCTATGGTGATTAATACTACTCTTGTATCCTATGTGGGTCCAGAAGTATATGACTCTATACATGTATCCTATGTGGGTCCGGCAGAGTAGTTGGTCTTGTATCCTTTGTGTGTCCGACAGCTTGGCTGGTCTTGTATCTTATGTGGGTCCGACAACTTAGATGAATCAGTGGCTACATCTGATCATATCTATCGCCTTATGAAGAAGTGTACCTGTGTAAGCTGAGTCTTGACTTTCAATTATTATCTTCGATATGATAGACATGCATTCTTGTGTGGATTTAGTTATGCTTTCTTGTGTGGATTGGGTTGTACTATCCTATGTGGACTAGATCGAACTTGGGCTCGGATGTTGAAGCCGAACTGGAATTGATGACTTAGCTATATGTATGGGCATATACCAAAGAAGAGTTGTCTGTTATTTCATGATTGTAACTTTCCTTTGTGGATAATCCTTCGTGGATAATCCTTCGTGGATTCTAGGCGACCTTCGGGGGTCTCGGGGTCCCTAATGAGTAGTGTATACTCACCCCTGCACGGGCTATGCCCACACTACAATGTGTTGGATGCAGATGACAGGTATCGCTGATCGATGTAGGAGCATGTGGAGTAGGACGGTACCTGGAGGTGGATCACTGGAAAAGATGTGCTCGGAGAGGATGGCTAGAGCCGAGGAGCAGAGGAGACTATCTGTACCCACCCTTCAAGTGGGATTTCCAGCGGACGGGTCAGACCCGCTGCTTTACTTTTATGCTATTGTACTCTCTTTTTAGTTGTACTTTACTTTTAGTTTGGGTTTGTATACTGGGTCATTTACTTTCTAGCACATACTATTATACTCAGTTTACTTAGTGTTTACTTCTTCTTTCTTACTCTGTGGAGTTTGTTTTCTGAAATAAAGGAAATTCCTTCCCTTATATAGAGAATTATGCCTTTGGTGCTAGTCGCCAACCCCTACCTATGGAAGGTGGGCTTGGGGTAGTCACGACACGGGTCTCGAGGATGGGTCATGACAAATTGGTATTATAGGAGTTTGGTTCTACCGTAGAACTCAGGAATCTGATTTTTTTTATGTGAAGCAATAGTGTTAAGGGTATTGAGTGTGGTTATCAGTCCAGGGATTCCAGTGTTAGTGCAGCGGCCGACGTATCCATACACTAGGACCCCGACCTCTAATTTCCAACTCAATGCACTGAAACATTGATTGAATGTGTGTTTCAAAAGTTTTCTTTCTGATTACTTTGTGTTAGCTCACCAATTATACTGTATTGACTGTGGAACACTTTTCTCTTTTCAGGATAGCCCCCCCGATGGCAGCCAGCTAGGGTTCTGAGCTTTGTGCTAGATGATAGCACACCGAGCGACGAGGCCTCGGTGCAGGGCCTTACTACAGCGGAGGCACCGGTGATACCTCTACTCGTTGATCCACCGATGCTACCAGCCCAAGCCGTTGAGAGTGCATGTCGGCTTAGTGCACTGCACAAGTTTCTACATCAGAGACCACCCAGGTTCCGTGGGGAGACGGACCCTCAGGAAGCCGAGGATTGGCAGGAGGCTGTTGTACAATTTTTCAGGTTATTGGGGACACCAACTGACCTCATGGTGATCCTTGCAGCGATTCTCCTGCACGCGGCAACTGTTAGATGGTGAAGCCTGATACTCCAGGTGCACGAAGAGTCATCCCTTCTTTTTTCGGACTTCAAGAGCCTCTTCGCTTAGAGTTTGTACCAGCCACCCACCGTGCGATGCGCATTCTGGAGCTACTAATGCTGCAGCAAGGCAGCATGATGGTATCCTGGTACTCTGTGAGATTTACTGATCTGTCACGCTATTCCACGGACGTGGTACATGATGCATTATTTCAGGCCCAAACCTTTGTGCAGGGACGGATGCATGAGATCATGGCATCGATGATCTCCCTCAGCATTCCGACACATGCAGGAGTGCTGGAGAGAGCCCTACTTGTGGAGAGCATCCTTGTTAAGCCTACACCAGTAGCGAGACCTACCAGACGGTGGCATGTAGCAGAGTATTCTGCAGCTGGCAGTTGATTGATGTCACAGGGGTCCAAGCCGACCAGACCATCAGGTGGACAACCTCAGGATACTGGCTCAGAGGTGAGGGGCACACGACGCAGATCCAGCCTTACGAGGAGAAGACAATGCTATGCATGCGGCGGGCAGGGCCACATTTCTCGTGACTACCCGACCTGCCATGCAGAGGAGTAGTAGACGGTTGAGGGGCCTCCCAGTCAGTGGTAGAGGTTCGACCGTGGCGGTCCACAGGGAGCAGGTGGATGAGGCAGAGGAGCTGGCCGAGCAGCAGGTGGTGGGAGACGCTTTGAGGCTCTACCACCGCCACCACCAGGAGGTCCACCCCGACCACAGGGAGCTGGCGGACAGAGACAGGCCCAACTCCAGGCAGTGGAGGCCTATGACCACGGCGCACCAGAGACGATTCAAGTTACCATATGTGTCTAATCCACCCTTGTTGCAGTTCTTATAAACATAGGAGTGTGTCATTATTTCATTGCCGCTTCCCTTGTTCAGATCTCAGAGATTCCGACGGAGCCATTGGCTCAATCCCTATGGCTAGTGAGTCATATGGGATCAGACTCGATGATTACACACTAGTGCTAGCATTGTGAGATTACTATAGGATGTGAGAGATTTGCATGGGATCTTCTTGTGGCAGCGTCGAGGCCTTACAACATCATCTTGGACATGGATTGATTATCTATGGTCCATGCTCAGATCGACTGTATTAGGCGCAAGGTGTGATGTGTTCTCACCGATGGGAGCAGGTTCACCATCACCGGTGAGAAGGGAGCCTTTGCAACGTTGGATGGACTCACGCATAGGAGAGGATAGCCAATCACTCATCAGTTGGCTTGCCTCATCCTAGAAGCAGTGGACGTGTGTAGTCCTAGTTTTCTTGTAGTGGTAGATCAGTATGCAGATGTTTTTCCTGATGACGTTCTAGGACTACCTCTTCGCAGAGAGGTTGAATTCTATATTGACCTGTACCCCAAGATAGCCCTGATATCTACTCCAGCATATCACATGGATCCCACTAATCTTTGAGAGCTACAGGTACAGCTGGAGGAATTTCAGGGAAAGGGATTTATTCGACCCAGTGTTTCACCCTGGGATTCCTCAATATTATTCGCCAACAAGGCAGAAGGAAGCTTGCGACTGTGTGTCGATTATCATCGCCTGAACCAGGTGACCGTGAAGAACATGTATCTTCTTCTGATGATTGACGACCTCTTCGATCATCTCAAGGGAACACGGTAGTTCTTGATGATAGACCTCATGTCAGGCTATCATTAGCTCTGAGTTCGAGACGAGGATGTGCCGGAGATGGATTTTAGATGTCGGTATGGCCACTATGTGTTCTTGTTTATGCCTTTCGGAATAACCAATACACTAGCAGTGTTCATGAGTCTCATGAATATGATCTTCCAGACTTATCTCGATCGATTTTTCATAGTATTCATCAATGACATATTGATATACTTGACCAATGACGAGGAGCATGCCTACCTCTTGCGGGTTGTACTGGACACACTCTGAGAGGACCAGCTTTATGGTATGCTCTCAAACTGTTAGTTCTAAATATATTATTTCTACTTATTGGGACATGTAATATCTGAGGCGGGAGTTGTGTTGGATCATGTGAAAATCGTGACAATGCTAGCTTGGGAGCCACCTAGGAGCGGGACAGAGGTGCGAAGTTTCCTATGTTTTGCTGGGTACTACTGGAGATTTGTGCCAGACTTCTCCAGAGTTACAGTACCACTTTCAGTATTGACGAAGGAGGGGAGACCCTTCATGTTGTCAGATAGATGTCAGTAGATTTTCTAGGTGTTGAGACAGAGATTGACCAGTGCACCCATATTGGGGCTACCGGAGGAGGGAGTAGGGTACGTAGTCTACTACGATACATTAGGGACCAGACTCGGGTGTGTCCTGATGCAGTAGTGGGTAGTGATCACCTATAAATCCCGACAGTTGAGGTAGCATGAGCAGAACTATGATACACATGACCTGTAGTTAGCAGCAGTGGTCTTCTCCTTGAAGATGTGGCGGCACTATCTGATGGGAAAGTGCTTTACAGTCTACTTTAACCACCAGAGTCTCAGGTACATCTTCTCGCAAAAGTAACTGAACATGAGGCAGCGACGATGGCTCAAGTTCCTCCAGGACAATGAATTTGAGATAGTCTATACTCTTGGAAAGGGGAACGTAGTAGCCAATGCTCTCAGCAGGAGGATGGGATTTAAGCTACATGGAGAGGCGATAGAGCAGCTAGCTGCTTTGAAAATATCCTTCGTTGATAGATATGTAGTAGCCTTTATTCAGTCACTCACAGTCACTCATCCACTTCATCAGTGGGTCAAAGAGGCATAGCGTGGGGACGTTGACTATGAGAGGCGACGCATGTAGATTTCCACAGGACATGCACCTGATGGTTTTTCTATAGGATGAGAACACGTCTTCCTTTTCAGAGGATGTACCATGGTACCTGCTGCATTATAGGGGGGCGTTCTAAGATAGTTTCACACTTCCCTTTAGCGGTACATCCAGGAGTGGCGAAGATGTACCCGTATCTTAGACGACATCACTGGTGGCCAGGTATGAAGAAGGTTGTGGAAGAGTTCATTTCATGATGCCTCACCTGCTAGCAGGTGATGTAAAGACCCGTAAATTTCAAGGAAATTTTTTTCCTATTTTTCTTTGGAATTTTACAAGAGCGCAGTCTCTGACGGCACCTGATTCCGAGGCCCGGTGTGCCCGGAATCATTTTCCGAAGTTTGGCTCGGGTACGTTCAGTGAACGGACGAGCGGGTTTTTCAAACTTTTGAACCGGAGCCCGGAATCGTATTCTGAGGGCTCCGATGAAATTGCAGCGTCGGTATTCGCTTAGAAACGCCTCTTCCGAAGTTGCGTTTGCTCGGATGTGGTTTTTAATTTTCAGGCTTAAAGTTATGAAAAAAATTAATTTTGCGAGAACTTTATTTTATTTCACTTAAGCCACTTGGAAGCCATTTGAAGCCACTTAATGACGGCTTTAACTGAGTTAAACCGGATAGGATGCTATCCAGAAATATACTACCCCCATGGTAGGATATTTGTGAGGTGGGGCCCGCACGAGCCCCGCCGTTTCTTTCCGCTAAGAAACGCACCCGCGAAAACCCGTCTTTATGAAAGTCAACTGACACGTTTATTAAAATCTTAACAGACCATTTAATTGGGCGGTTTATTTCGTGAATTAAATGGGCAGTTTCTTTCATGAATTAATTCAACGAATTAATTCAATCGTTTCTTAACCACTTTTCAAATTTGTTGGCGTAATAATAAAGTAAGGCCAACGCACGACCTCTGGTTATTTGCGCATTGAGAAGATTTGAGAGGACCCTTGTATCTTCTTCTCCCTTGTGAAGAACGCGAAGAACGCGAAGAACGCGAAGAATGCGAAGAACGCGAAGAACGAGAAAAACGCCGAACCCGGAAATCGACGACGCTTCCGTCCGAGACGTTCTTCCCCGCTCCCATCTCCGATCACCAACCATTTGAGGTGAGTGATTTCGGGTTTCCTCTAAAGGTTCTTTTTGGTTTTAAACGAAACACAGATTTAATTATTTATAATTTAAATCTGTTGTTCTTGGTCCATTGAGCTCGCCGACTCAACGCCGGATTCCGCGACGACGCGACGCCTTTCCGCGACGACGCGACGCCTTCTCGCGACGATGCGAAGATCCCCCTCTTCCGCGACGAGCTTTTCCGTGAAGAACGCCCACGCATGATGATAAAAGAGGTAGGGATTTATTTTGGGAATTACACCCCTTTTATTCTCGTCAAAGTTTCTTTAAAAAAGTTAAAGAACCGGATTGCGAACAATTTTAATTTTGTTAAAATTGTTGTTTCCTGTGTGGAATAAAAATTCTTCTGTTTGTTTATCCCTAACGCGGAGGGTGCGGGCCAAACGAACACGGCCCGACGACCCTCCACTGTTCTTCGTTTTGTGCGGATTTGACGGGCGACGACAGAACGTGCCGCAACGGATGTTTGACGATCCTGTAGTGAAGAACGAGTCCCAGGAGGAGCAATGGCGCAGACGGGAAGAGAATCGGACCACCGGAACGATCCCGGTGGCCTGCGGAACACGCCGGTAGCGCAGGGCGTCGGCGCGGCGCGTAGGATGCCGGGAGCGGCGGTGACACCCGCGGACCCGCAGCCGCGCAGGTCCGGTGCCCTCGGACGCGGCTGATGCCGCG
Organism: Viscum album; assembly: GCA_963277665.1. Taxonomy (NCBI): domain Eukaryota; kingdom Viridiplantae; phylum Streptophyta; class Magnoliopsida; order Santalales; family Viscaceae; genus Viscum; species Viscum album. The sequence goes on along the minus strand of OY728135.1, from coordinate 885,223,738 downwards.
TCCTCGACTCAGCACGGCCCCACGCGGGGGGCCGCGACACCACTAGGCCGCGGGGGCAGCGCCCCGCGGCGCCAGGCCGTTCGGCCACTCGGCCGAACCGGAACGGGTCGGGTCGACCCAGTTCGGGTCGTCCAGGTTCGGCTGACGCCCCGGGGGGGGGGGGGGGGGTCGGGCCGGGACGGCCCGGGCCCGTACCCCCCGTCTTCGGGCGGGTTTCGTTCAAACGCACGTAACATGAGCTACAGGCCTCCAAACGACCCGCCGTCAGCGGCAACGCGATCCTTGGATCGATACGGTCGTTTTTGTATATTGAACTCAAGGTTTCGGAATACTTTGAGTTCAGCCGGGTTGGTTCGTACACGAAACCAACCGGGCCCTCGGAGTGGAAACGCTCATATCTTGAGCTACGGACGTCCAATTGACGTGCCGTCAGCTTTGTTGAGTTCCTCTTTGTGAGACGGATCTTTTGGCATACTCCTCCCGAGGTTTGGACGCAGGTGGAGTATGGTCGGGTTGGTTTTGCCTTAAAAACCAACCGGGCCCCTGGGACAAAAAAGCCAATAACTCTCAGACCGGGCGTCCGATTGACGCGCCATCTGCGACGTTGAGTTCTTGTTGACGATACAGAACTTTTGGATACATCAACTTCGGACTTTGTGTCAGTTGATGTATCAGCCTCTCGGCTCGTGGAGCGGACCCTCCCGAATGAGCTTGCTGTGTGCGGAAACCCTAGTGCTGGCTGCGACTGCTTCTCCGACGACGACCGTGCAGAGATCCTCAGTGGACTGCGGCGACAACTGTGCAGAGATCCTCAGTGGACTACGACGACTACTGCACTCAGCGATCCTCCGTGGATCAGTGCTACAGGTCCTGTGTGGGCCCGGTCCTGTGTGGGCCCAATCCTATGTAGGTCCGCGCTCAGCGGTTCTGTGTGAGCCAGCGCCTACAGGTCCTGTGTGGGCCCGATCCTGTGTGGGTCATTGCGGGGGTTAGTTACCTATCGATCCTTCGTGGGTCCGATGACTTAGATGGATCAGTGATCATCTTTATCGTCATCCGAAGAAGTATACCTGTGTGAGCTGAATCTTGTGTTTCTCTCCTTTGTGAATTGTGTTGAGCTATCCTGTGTGGATTTACTGTTTACTCTCCTTTGTGGATTGTGTTGAGCTATCCTGTGTGGACTTACTGTTTACTCTTCTTTGTGGATTGTGTTGAGCTATCCTGTGTGGATTTACTGTTTACTCTCCTTTTTGGATTGTGTTGTTCTATCCTGTGTGGGTATACGTTTTGCTTTCCTGTGTGGACTGGGTTGTGCTTGGGCTCGGACGTTGGAGCCGAACGGGAAATTGATGACTTAGGTATATGTATGGGCATATACCTAAGCCCTGTCAGATGTTACTTCGTGTTTGTATCCTTCCTTTGTGGATTATCCTTTGTGGATTTCGGGAGACCTTCGGGGGTCTCGGGGTCCCTACTGAGTAGGTTATACTCACCCCTGCACGGGCTTTGCCCGCACTACGTTGTGTTGGTTGCAGACGACAGACAGCACTGATCGTGGTGGAGGCGTGCGGAGCAGGACGGTACCTGGATGTGGACCACTGGACGGGACGTACTCAGAGCGGTCAAGTGGACCCGAGGAGCAGTGGACGCTATCTGTACCCACCCTCAGGTGGGATTTCCAGAGGTCGGCTCGACGCTGCAGTTTTCCCTTTCAGTTGCTGTTTTTCCATTCAGTTTTACTTTACTATTGGGCTTGTATTTTCGGCCCCTTTTACATTCAGCACAGTTTGTACAGTTTTTACTTAGTGTTTACTTTTCCGCTTGCTTACTCTATGGTGCTTTTTTACTTTTCAAAGTCAATGCCTTCCCTTTTTGTTGGGATTTACGCCTTGGTGCTAGTCGCCAGCCCCTGGCCTATGGAAGGCGGGCTTGGGGTAGTCACGGCATGGGCCCCGAGGGCGGGTCGTGAAAAATTGGTATCAGAGGTGGTCGGTTCTACCGCAGACTCTGATCTTTCTTCTATGTGAAACAATAGTGTTTAGCGTATTGAGTGTGCTTATCAGTCCAGGGATTCCAGTGTTGGTGCGTCGGCCGACGTATCCATACACCAGGACCCTGACTCCTAATTTCGGACTTAATGCACGAAAACATTGATGGCATGTGTGATTCAGGTTTTCTCTGTGAATACTTGTGTCATCTCACCAGGTATACTGTTCTGACCATGGCATACTTGTTTCCTTTTTAGGATGGCACGACGACAGCAGCCAGCTAGGGTTCCTAGAGTAGAGCGTGACGACAGCCCGCCGAGCGATGAGGCCTCGGTACAGGGCCCGTTGACAGCAGAGGCACCGGCGGTACCTTTACCCACCGAGCCCCCGATGCTTCCAGCACTGGCAGCTGATGATGCACGACGCCTAGGAGCTCTCCACGAGTTCCAGCACCAGCGACCACCCAGGTTCCGTGGGGAGTCGGACCCCCAGGCAGCCGAGGACTGGCTGGAGGCGGTCGTCCGAGTTTTTAGGCTAGTGAGGACACCAGCAGACCTCATGGTGATCCTCGCGGCGAGCCTACTGCATGCAGCAGCAGGGAGATGGTGGAGCCTGATGCTCAAGGTACACGATGAGGCCACCCTCATCTGGACGGACTTCGAGTTCCTCTTCCGCTCAGAGTTCTTCCCAGCCACCCTCCGTGCGGTGCGCATTCAGGAGCTTCTTCAGCTGCGGCAGGGCAGCTTGACGGTCACCCAATACGCGACGAGGTTCAACGATCTTTCTCGCTACTCGACAGACATGGTGTGGGACCCCTTCTTTCGGGCCCGGACCTTCGAGCAGGGTTTGAGACACGATATTAGGGCATCACTGACCTCCCTCAGCATCCCGACCCAGGCAGGAGTACTGGAGCGAGCCCTCTTGATCGAGAACTTCCTGGTTGAGTCCACAGCGAGACCTACCGCAGGGCGGCAGGTAGCGGAGTCTTCGGCAGAAGGTAGCCGACGGATGACTCATGGTTCCAGGCAGACCAGGCCTTCCGGCAGACGACCCCGGGACGCTGTCTTAGTGGTGCGGGGCACACAGCGCGGAGCTAGCCTTCCGAGAGGCAGACAGTGCTACGAGTGCGGCGGGCAGGGCCACATGGTTTGTGACTGCCCGACCCGTCGTACCGAGGGGCAGAGGACGGTGTAGGTACAACCTAGGCAGAGACAGAGGGTCGACCGTGGCGGTCCTCATGGAGGAGGCGGACAAGGCAGAGGAGCTGTCCGAGCAGCAGGTGGTGGGCAACGCTTTGAGGCTCTGCCACCACCACCACCAGAAGGCCCGCCCCGACCATAGGGAGCTGGCGGGCAGAGACAGGCGTAGCTTCAGGCAGTAGAGGCCTATAACCACGGCGTTCCAGAGATGATTCAAGGTACGATCTGTGTCTATTCCACCCTTGCTAAAGTTCTGATAGACACAGGAGCGAGTCCCTCTTTCATTGCCACTGCCCTTGTTCGAAGCTCGGAGATTCCGACAGAGCCATTGGCTCGATCCTTACGGCTAGAGACTCCTACGGGAGCAGACTCGACGATTACACACTGGTGACGGCAGTGTGAGCTTACTCTAGGAGGATAATGCTTTGGCTGGGATCTTCTTGTAGCAGCGTCGAGGCCTTACGACGTCATCTTGGGCATGGATTGGTTATCTACGGTCCATGCTCAGATTGACTGCATTAGGCGCAAGGTGCGATGTGTGCGCACCGACGGGAGTAGGTTCACCTTCACCGGCGAGAAGGGAGCCTTAGCAGCACAAGATGGACTCACGCAGAGGAGAGGTCAGCCCATCACTCATCAGTTGGCTAGCCTCGTCCTGGGAGCAGTTGACGTGCGGAGTCCCAGTTTTCCTGCAGTGGTGGATCAGAACATGGACGTCTTTCCCGACGACGTTCCAGAACAACCTCCTCGCAGAGAGGTAGACTATTATATTGACCTGTACCCCGGGACAACCCTGATATCCACTCCAGCATATCAGATGGCCCCCACTGAGCTTCGAGAGCTGCGGGTACAGTTGGAGGACTTGCAGGGCAAGGGGTTCATCCAACCCAGTGTTTCGCCCTGGGCTTCCCCGATATTGTTCGCCAAGAAGGAGGACGGGAGCTTGCGACTGTGTGTCGATTATCATCGCCTAAACCTGGTGACTGTGAGGAACAAGTATCTGCTACCGAGGATCGATGACCTCTTTGATCATCTCAAGGGAGCACGGTGGTTCTCTAAGATAGACCTCAGGTCAGGCTATCATCAGCTCAGAGTTCGAGATGAGGATGTGCAGAAGACGGCCTTCAGATGTCGGTATGGCCACTATGAGTTCTTTGTTATGCCTTTCGGCGTGACCAATACTCCAGCAGTGTTCATGAGCCTCATGAATAGGATCTTCCAGCCATACCTCGATCGATTTGTCGTGGTCTTCATCGACGACATCTTGGTGTACTCGACCACCGAGGAGGAGCACGCCTACCACTTGCGTGTTGTACTAGACACACTCTGAGAGCACCAGATTTATGGAAAGCTCTTGAAGTGCCAGTTCTGGTTACGTGAGGTCCACTTCTTGGGGCACGTCATTTCTGAGGCGGGAGTTGCAGTGGATCCCGCGAAGATCGAGGCAGTGCTAGCTTGGGAGCCACCCAAGAGCGTGACAGAGGTGCGGAGTTTCTTGGGCCTAGCCGGATACAATCGGAGAATTTTTCCGGACTTCTCCAGAGTTGTGGCCCCACTCTAAGTGTTGACGAAGAAGGGGAAACCCTTTGTGTGGTCAGACATATGTCAGCAGAGCTTCCAGAAGCTGAGGCATAGGTTGACCAACGCACCTATCTTGAGGTTGCCTGAGGAGGGAGTTGGATACGTAGTCTACTGCGATGCATCAGGGACCGGACTCAGGTGTGTCCTGATGCAGGAGCGGGCCATGATTGCCTACGGATCACGTTGGTTGAGGCCGCATGAGCATAATTACGCTACCCATGACTTGGAGTTGGCAGCAGGGGTCTTCGCCCTGAAGACATGACGGCACTATCTGATGGGCGAGCGCTTTACAGTCTTTTCTGACCACCAGAGTCTCAGGTACATCTTCTCTCAGAAGGACCTGAACCTAAGACAGTGGCGATGGCTCAAGTTCCTCCAGGACTATGACTTCGAGATAGTCTATACTTCTGGGAAGGGGAACGTGGTAGCTGATGCCCTCAGAAGGAGGACGGGCATCCAGCTACTTGAGGAGGCGACAGAGAAGCTAGCCGCTTTGCAGATATCCTTCATGGAAAGAGACAGAGCATCCTTCCTTCAGTCTCTCACAGTCTCTCCTCCACTTCTACAACGGGTCAGAGAGGCACAGCATGGGGACACTGACTGTGAGACACGGCGTGCACAGATATCCTTGAGACATGCACCTGATGGTTTCTCCCTTGGAGCAGAGCACGACGTCCTTTTCAGAGGACGTACCTTGGTACCAGTCGCTTTATGAGAGGAGGTGCTGAGAGAGTTTCACACTTCTCCTTTGGAGGTACATCCTGGAGTGGCGAAGATGTACTAGGATCTCATACGACAACACTAGTGGCCGGGCATGAAGAAGGTTGTGGCAGAGTTCGTTTCACGGTGCCTCACCTTCCAGCAGGTGAAGGCAGAGCATCAGGTACCAGCAGGCTTGGTACAGCCCTTGGAGGTCCCGGAGTGGAAGTGGGACAGGATATCTATGGACTTTGTGACTAGAATTCCACGCACTTCCAGAGGTCACGACTCCATTTGGGTGATTGTTGACCGACTCACCAAGTCGGCACACTTCTTACCCATCCGAGATCAGGGCTCAGTGGAGAGCTTGGGACATCTCTACGTTCAGGAGATTGTACGGCTTCACGGTGTGCCATCGACTATCGTCTTCGATCGGGACGCTCGCTTTACTTCCCGGCTTTGGAAGGGGTTGCAGGACGCATTCGGGAGGCGGCTACGTCTGAGCACCGTCTTTCACCCTCAGACGGATGGTCAGACGAAGAGGACCATTCAGACCCTCGAGGACATTCTCTGTGCATGTGTCCTTGACTTTGGTCGTAGCTGGGAGGACCACCTACCCTTGGTGGAGTTCGCGTACAACAACAGCTACCACTCCACCATCGGAATGGCACCCTACGAGGCATTGTACGGCAGGCCTTGCATATCTCCTTTGTGCTGGATAGACCCTGGGGAGTCAGCACTAGTGGGACCAGAGAAGGTTTGGGCCACGACAGAGAAGGTCCAGGTCATCCAGGTGCAGATGAGGACAGCACAGAGCCGGTAGAAGTCATATGCTGACAGGAGGCGGAGGCCACTAGAGTTCGAGGATGGCGACCACGTCTTTTTATGTGTCTCACCTCGACGTGGTTTGCGGAGATTTGGCCGAGGCGGCCAGTTGTCTCCACGCTTCATCGGGCCTTTCCAGGTCCTCAGCAGGATTGGCGAGGTGGCTTATCGCCTGGCTTTGCCACCTCAGTTGCACCGAGTGCACGACGTCTTCCACGTATCACAGCTGAGGAGATACGTGCACGACCCGACACACATCATTGACTATGGGGAGCTAGACGTGGATGATGGGGCGACTTTTGCAGAGGTCCCGGTGGAGATAGAGGATCGGCAGGAGCGGGTCCTACGTGGGTTATCGATTCCTCTTGTGCGCATCAGATGGCAGCACATGAACCTCCAGGAGAGCACATGGGAGTGGGAGGCTCAGATGCGTGCTCAGTACCCACATTTGTTTCCCTAGTTTTTGATGTATCTTTACGGGGACGTAAAGACCTGAGGTGGGAGTAATGTAAAGACCCGTAAATTTCATAGAAATTTTTTTCTTATTTTTTTTTGAAATTTTACAAGAGCGCAGTCTCTGACGGCACCTGATTCCGAGGCCCGGTGTGCCCGGAATCATTTTCCGAAGTTTGGCTCCAGTACGTTCAGTGAACGGATGAGTGGGTTTTTCTAACATTTGAGACGGTGCCCGGAATAGAATTCTGAGGGCTCCGATGAAATCGCAGCGCCGGTATTCGCTTAGAAACTCCTCTTCCGGAGTTGCGTTTGCTCGGGTGTGGTTTTTAATTTTCGGGCTTAAAGTTAAGAAATAAAATAAGTTTGCGACAACTTTATTTTATTTCACTTAAGACACTTGGAAGCCACTTGAAGCCACTTAATGAAGACTTGAACTGAGTTAAATCGGTTAGGATGCTATCCAAAAATATCCTACCCCCCTTGGTAGGATATTTCTGAGGCGGGGCCCACACGAGCCCCGCCGTTTCTTTCCGCTAAGAAACGCACCCGTGAAAACCCGTATTTATGAAAGTCAACTAACGCTTTTCTAAAAATCTTAACAGACCATTTAATTGGGCGGTTTATTTTGTGAATTAAATGGGCAGTTTCTTTCATGAATTAATTAAACGAATTAATTCAATCATTTCTTAACCAGTTTTCAAATTTGTTGGCGTAATAATAAAGTAAGGCCAACGCACGACCTCTGATTATTTGCGCATTGAGAATATTTGAGAGGACCCTTGTATCTTCTTCTCCCTTGCGAAGAACGCGAAGAATGCGAAGAACGCGAAGAACGCCGAACCTGGAAATCGACGATGCTTCCGTCCGAGATGTTCTTCCCCGCTCCGATCTCCGATCACCAACCATTTGAGGTGAGTGATTTCGGGTTTCCTCTAAAGGTTCTTTTTGGTTTTAAACGAAACAGAGATTTAATTATTTATAATTTAAATCTCTTGTTCTTGGTCTGTTGAGCTCGCCGACTCAACGCCGGATTCCGCGACGACGCGACGCCTTTCCGCGACAACGCGACGCCTTCCCGCAACGACGCGACGATCCCCCTCTTCCGCGACGAGCTTTTCCGTGAAGAACGCCCGCGCACGACGATCAACGAGGTAGGGATTTATTTTGGGAATTACCCCCCTTTTATTCCCGTCAATGTTTCTTTAAAAAAGTTAATGAACCGGATTGCGAACAATTTTAATTTTATTAAAATTGTTGTTTCCTGTGTGGAATAAAAAAATTTCCGTTTGTTTATCCCTAACGCGGAGGGTGCGGGCCAAACGAACACGGCCCGACGACCCTCCGTCGTTCTTCATTTTGTGCGGATTTGACGGGCGACGACGGAACGTGCCGCAACTGATGTTTGACGATCCCGCAGTGAAGAACGAGTCCCGGGAGGAGCAATGGCGTAGACGGGAAGAGAATCGGACCACTGGAACGATCTCGGTGGCCCGCCGAACACGCCGGCGGCGCGGGTCGCTGACGCGGCGGCGCCCCGGCGCGCCACCGGACAGGCAGCCGCGGCTTCAGCTGCGGCGGCGGCGACACCCGCAGACCCGCGGCCGCGTGGGTCTGGTGCCCTCGAACGCGGCTGAAGCCACGTCCTCGACTCAGCGCGGCCCCACGCGGGCGGACGCGGCACCACCAGGCCGCGGGGGCACGCCAGGCCGTTCGGCCGCTCGGCCGAACCGGACCAGGCCGGTCCGACTGGCCGGGCCGGGCCCTGGCCGGACCGGACGGGGTCGGGACGACCTGGTTCGGCCGACTCCCAGGGGGGGGGGGTCGGACCGGGCCCGTACCCCCCTTCTTCGGGCGGTTTTCGTTCAAACACCCGTAACTTGAGCTACGGGCCTCCAAACGACCCGCTGTCAGTGGCAATGCGATCCTTGGATCGAGATGGTCATTTCGGTATATCACACTCAAGGTTTCGGAATACTTTGAGTTCGTCCGGGTTGGTTCGTACATGAAACCAACCGGGCCCTCGGAGCATAAACGCTAATATCGTGAGCTACGAACGTCCGATTGACGTTCCGTCAGCTTTGTTGAGTTCAAATTTGTGTGACAGATCTTTTGGAATACTCCGCCCGAGGTTTGGACGCAGGTGGAGTACGGTCGGGTTGGTTTTTCCTTAAAAATCAACCGGGCTCTTGGGACGAAAAGGCCAATAACTCTCAGACCGGGCATCCGATTGACGCGCCATCTGCGACGTTGAGTTCCTGTTGTAACGGGTGCACGGCGACTTCCACGTATCTCAACTGATGATATACGTGCACGACCCGATGCATATCATCGACCATGGAGAGCTGGAAATTGATGACGGGGCGACTTTTGCGGAGGTTTTGGTGGAGATTGAAGATCGACAGGAGCGGGTCCTACGTTGGAGGTCAATTCCTCTAGTGCGCATTAGGTGGCAGCATGGGAACCTCCAGGAGAGCACATGGGAGAGGGAGGCTCAGATGCTTGCTTAGTACCCTCAATTATTTTTCTAGTTTGTGATATAACTTTATGGGGACGTAAAGCTCTGAGGTGGAAGTAATGTAAAGACCCATAAATTTCAAGTAATTTTTTTTCTTAAATTCTTTGGGATTTTAGGAGTACGTAGTTTCTTGATGGAACCTGATTCAGAGGTCCAGTGTGCCCGAAATCAATTTCTGAAGTTTAGCTCGGGTACGTTCAGTGAACGAACAAGCGAGTTTTTCCTAACTTTTGAATCAGTGCTCGGGATCAAAATCTGAGGGCGCCAATGAATCCGCAGCACCGGTAATTGCTTAAGATGACCTTTATTAGTCTTGCATTTTTTCAAGAAGGAGTTTTTAAAATCTGTGGATTAAGAATAATGAGAAATAAAATTTTGCTATAAATTTTATTTCACATAAGTGGTTAAACCCATGTGTGGGAGTTAGGGTGGGACCCACAAAAATTTTATTTCCTCTTGATAGGATTTAGTGAGGTGGGGCCCGCACGAGCCCCACCCCTTCAAATTATCTAACCCCCTCCACATGAGTTATAACTCCTCCACATTTATGATGAAAACTTAACACTTCTTTAAATTTTTGTCAACTCTAGTTTTATTTAATGAAATGAATGCCCACACACATTTTATTCAATTAATTGAAACCCTTTAATTAATTGAATTAGGTGTTTTGAATTTTGAAAATGTTGGCATAAGAATCTAAAATAAGGCCAAGCCTTATTTTATTTTAGTTTGATTTTTGCTGTGGATAATTGAGAGAGGAAGAGTTCTATACTCTAAAGAACTTATTCTTCTTCGTGAAGAACGTGAAGACATCGACGAAGAACGCCGTCACCGCAAGGAGAGATCGACGTTATGTATCTTATCCTCTCTGCAACCGGTGTGTGACGCATTTACCGAAGAATGATGACTCGCCGTTTCATCTTCTTCCCGCATCGGAGAAAGGGAGACACCGCTTCTTCCACAGACGTTCACTGTCAAAGTACATGGAGCCTCACCCGCGACGCCATTTTCTGCGATGCGAACATCCTGAAACTTCTTTGTGGTAGGGGTTGATTTTTACGTTCATGATTATTTTTTCCTTTTCATAAATTTAAGCCTCTTTTTATCAATATAACGGGAGGAGTTCAGATTGCATGAACATGGCCGACCATCCTCCTCGTTGTTGTTGAATTTTCTTCGTGGAATGGAACGGATGCGGCACCGTGCAACGACACCGCATGGGAATGAGGGAACCATGGTCGGAGCGGGCCGCGGTGGAGGAGCACAGTGCCATCCAGCCACGCTGGTGCGTTAAAGTGGCCACAGATGGGGCGGAGGTGCGCGGCGACGGCGCGCCGCGCCGGACGGGCAAGAGCCGTGACGGTTCTGCATGGAGGCGGCAGGACTCAGCCGGCCGGCGGTGGACAGGGAGGCGGGATCGGATGGTCCCGTGGTAGCAACACTGGCCGGCCTTAATGGCTGGTTGTTACCTGAAGAAACTGGGGGATTGAACCCCCGGCCAGCACAGCATGGGCGGACCCCCACGGGTCCGCCATGTCGTCAATCAAGGGGGGTAGTTCCACCCTCTGCACTCCGTTCGGCCGAAGGCCGAGCAGCTGGCCATGCGGGCCAGGCCAGCCGCGCCAGGCCGAGCCCGCTGCGGTGGGCCGGTCTGGGCCACGCCCAAGCGGGCCGGACACGATCCTGGGTCAGGTCGACCCAGTTCGGGCCGACCCAGGGGGTTTTGGGCTGGGTTGGTCCGGGCCCAAACCCCCCTAAAATTGGACAGATTTGGTAACATGTTAGTAAACTAGGCTACAGAACTCCGATCGATGCATATTTAGTTGTGATGTGATCCTTGGATCGAGATAGTTGTGTTGATATTTTACACTCAAGATTTCGGTGAACTTTGGGTACAACCAGGTTGGTTCGAACACAAAAACCAACTTGGCCCTTGGAGCAGAAACACTTATAACTTGAGCTCCGGACGTCTGTTTAACATGACATCGACTTCATTGGATTCCTCTTAGTGGGACGGTTCTTTTGAGTTACTTCGCTCGAGGCTTGGAAACAGTTAGAGTACAATCGAGTTGGTTTTGACTTAAAAACCAAGCAGGCCCCTGGGACGAAAAAGCCAATAACTCTCAGACCAGGCGTTCGATTGACGCGTCGTCTGAAGCATTGAGTTACTATTGATGAGAAGGAATATTGAGATACATCAACCCTGGACATTGTGTCAGTTTATGTATCATCCCCCATTGGCCCGTGGAGCGAACCCTCCTGGAATCGAGCATGCTGTGTGCGGGAACCGTAGAGCTAGCTCCGACTGCGACGACGATGAAGACTGTACTGGGATCCTCCATTGGTTCGACAGAAATGATAACCGTGCTAGAATCCTCCATGGGTTCGACGATGATGACTACTTTTATTGTATACTATGTGGGTCCGACAGTATTTGACTCTGAACTTGTATCCTATGTGGGTCCGACAGAGTAGCTGGTCTTGTATCCTTTGTGGGTCCGACAGCTTGGCTGGTCTTGTATCCTATGTGGATCCGACCACTTAGATGAATGCGTGGCTACATCTGATCTTCTTTATAACCTTACGAAGAAGTATACCTGTGTGAGCTGAGACTTGACTTTAAATCATTATCTTCGATATGATTGACTTGCTTTCCTGTGAGGATTTGGTTGTGCTTTTCTATGTGGATTGGGTTGTACTATCATGTGTGGACTATATTGAACTTGGGCTCGGATGTTGGAGCCGAACTGGAATTGATGACTTAGGTATATATATGGGCATATACCTAAGAAGAGTTGATTGTTACTTCGTGATTGTAACTATGCTTTGGGGTTTATCCTTCGTGGATTCTAGGAGAAATTCGGGGGTCTCATGGTCTCTACTGAGTAGCATATAGTCACCCCTGCCCGGGTTATGCCCGCACTACGTTGTGTTGGATGCAGATGACGGACAACGCTGATCAAGGTAGGAGCTCGTGGAGGAGGACGGTACCTGGAGGTGGATCACTGGACGAGAGGTGCTCGGATTGGACGATGAGAGCTGAGGAACAGAGGAGACTATCTGTACCCACCCTTCAAGTGGGATTTCAAGAGGAAGACTCAGACTTGCTGTTTTACTTTTCTGCTGATGTACTCTCTTTTCAGTTGTACTATACTTTCAGCTTCAGTTTTTATACTGGCCCATTTACTTTCCAGCACTTACTATTGTACTTAGTTTACGTAGTGTTTACTTCTAGTTTCTTACTCTGTGGTGTTTGTTTTCTAACATAAAGGCAATGCCTTCCCTTATATCGGGAATTACACCTTTGGTGCTAGTCACCAACACCTGGCCTATGGATGGTGGGCTTGGGGTAGTCACAACATGGGTCCCAAGGACAGGTCGTGACATTAACTAGACTAGTTTTTTTCATGAGTCCTTACACATTTATTTTGATTTCTCTATACCAGGCCTTGATGGTTTCTATAGGTGTATGGTATTATGAATTCCATTATAATGAATTCCTTAATAGACATTCCAATTAATAATTTAATTAGTTATAATATTCAAAGTTAGGTTTTCAAGATCATGGTATTATTTATGTTTCATTATTCAACAATCATTTATTCATTATAAAAATCTAGATATTCTTTAAATGGAATGAATTGTAGTTACATAACATATATATTTCTTATTTCTTATTTATTTCTAAATTCTTATGTACACTAACCCTTACTAAGCATCTCAGATCACCCCTTTCATAGGTTTAATTTTCCCTTGGATTCAAGGAAGTATATTATGATTTATAAATGGGGATACACTAAAAAGAATAATGGTGTTCAAAAAGAAAATATATTTTTTATTTGATTAATTCAATCATAAAAATATTCTCACATATGTATCAATTTTACTAAAACATCTATACAATTCATGTCTTCAGTATTTGATTTAACATATCTTATGCCAATGTAAAAATGTAGAAACCAGATTTCGTATACTAGGGTTGGGGTCCCAAAAAGTTTTATATATAGTAATCTTCATGTAACAATCTTTTGTGATTATACTATCATAGAATGTATTTGTGGTTTATTTATAGACCTAGGGATATTTTTTGTTATTTAATTAATTTCACCAGTTCCTTTAGTAAAATTGTATATCCACGTATAACTCAATTTCAGGTATTAAAATAGGGATATTATTTTTTGCTGGTGAATATACTAATTGGATCAATGATAAATTATATTTTATTGGCTTCCAAAATAATATTTCTCATCAGAAAAAAGATCGGTCAACAGTTTCTTCTCAACATTTATTGAATTCTGGGGAACACATTTAATTAAATTTTTATTCTAAAAGAAAATAAATATCATCTTTATAGAATGATTACAAAATATTAATTATATTGTCAATAAATAAATATATATTATTAATTTATGTGATTTATAAAATAGTCATGTGAATAAATATTTAACTAATTTATATGATAATATATCCAAAAACAATTACTCCTTGGTGTTGAGAATAATATTTCATTCAATAAGTAAATTAAAATAGAATTTATTTAAGATGAGTTGAAACATTTTGAGTGTGACCCTCTAGGATTCATTCTCATTGGAATTAGTCAGTCTTATATGATATCCAAAATTATTATCTAGCAATGGGTAATGGAATCCATGAGAAATAAATAGATATTGTAATACTGAAAACCCCAAATGATAACTTATTTTGAAATATAATTTTTTTATTATACCTCACCATGAAGGTTACACATATATGTAATCAACCTATATTCATGATATGTATTTTTTAAAGACCCTTAAAAATAAAGGAATTTTTTTTTTAATTTTTTTGGAAATTTTACAAGAACACAGTTTCTGACGGCACCTGATTCCGAGGCCCGGTGTGCCCGGAATCAATTTCCAAAGTTTAGCTCGGGTACGTTCAGTGAATGAACGAGCGGGTTCTCCTAACTTTTGAACCGGTGCTAGGAATCGAAATCTGACGGCACCAATGGAACCACATCATCGGTAATTTCTTAAGAACACCTTTTCCGGAGTTTCCTTTTCTTGGGTGAGGTTATTAATTAATTGGGTTAAATAAAGTATAAAAATAAAATATTGTGCTACAATATTATTTTTGTTCATGATTATTCTTACCGTCCTTTGTCTTTATTTTATGGCTTCCTATTATAGGATTAATGGGAGGTCTCCGGACAGCCCGAACACGGCCATCCCTCCTCCCCATTTTTGATGATGTGTTTGTCGCGACACAAACAAGGTAGCACGGTGCAACGACACCACGTGGAAACAAAGAAGAACTGGAAAAGAAGCGCGACACTGTCGCACCGCGCCGTTGAGGCCGAATGAAATCGCTGCCAGAGTCGGGGCCACAATGGCGATTCAAAGACTCTACAGATTAATTATTTGACGTGCGGATCGACGGGCGGTGACAGAACGGGATGCATAGGCGATTTGATGATTCCGTAGTAAAATACTAGACCCAAGATGAACACCGGCATAGACAGAATTGAAAATGGACCACCGGACCAACTCTGGTGTCCCACGGACTTCACCGACGGCCAGAGGAGGTGGTCGGAACTGGCCGCCCGCCCGGAGGTTGCGACGTCTCGGTGCGCCATAAGGAGGGACCGTCGCGGCTGAAGCCGCGAGGACAGGAAACCAGTCCCGTGGCCGCGCGGGACCCGGGGAAGACGTGGTGCCCAGTGCTGCGTCCGCTGGCCGAAGGGAGTGGTCCCCACATGGGGCTACAGCTTCAATCAAGGGGGGCAACTGCCGCCCCCCCCCCCTTCCGCAACGGCACGACCAGCACCGACCGTGTGGGGCGAGCCCGCGCCGTTCCAACCGGACGCCCAGGCCGGACAGGCCGCACTGGGCCGGGCCGCCCAGGCCGGGATGGGCCGCACCCTAATGGGTCGGACCCGGTCGGTTTGACCCGATTCGGGCCGACCCAGGGGGTCTCGGGCCGGGTCAGTCCGGGCCCAAAACCCCCTAAAACCGGACAGTTCTGTTCAAACGCTCGTGTCATGGGCTACGGACATCCGATCGATGCACCGTCAGTTGAGATGAGATCCTTGGATCGAGCCGGTCATTTCGTAATATTACACTCAAGGTTTTGGAGAACATTGTGTGTGGTGAGGTTGGTTTGCAAACGAAACCAACCGGGCCCTCAGAGCGAAAACACTTATAACTTGAGCTCCGGATGTCCGATTGATGTGCCATCGACTTTTTTGGATTCCTCTTAGTGAGAATTATCTTTTGGATTACTCCGCCTGAGGTTTGGATGCACTTGGAGTGTGGTCGGGTTGGTTTTGACTTAAAAACCAACCGGGCCCCTAGAATTAAAAAGCCAATAACTCTCAGACCGGGCATCCGATTGATGCGCTGTCTGTCACGTTGAGTTCCTCTTATCGAGACGGAACTTTGGGATACATCAACTCTGTACTACGTGTCTATTGATTTATCAACCCCCTTGGCTCGTGGAGCAGACCCTTTCGGAATCGAGCATGTTGTGTGCGGGAACCCTAGAGCTAGCTGTGACTGTGAAGACCGTATTGAAATCCTCCATGGGTTCGACGCCGATGAAGACTACACTAAGATCCTATGTGGGTTCGGCAGCGATGAAGACTGTACTAAAATCCTATCTGGGTTCGGCAGCGATGAAGTCTATCCTAAAATCCTCAATGGGTTCAACGACGATGAAAACTGCACTGAAATCCTATGTGGGTTCGACAGTGATGAAGACCGTACTGAAATCCTCCGTGGGTTCGACGACGATGAAGACTACACTAAAATCCTCCATGGGTTCTGCGGCGATGAAGACCGTACTGAAATCCTCTATGGGTTTGATGGCGATGACTCTATTCTTGCTATCCTACATGGGTCTGGTAGAGTAGTTGGTCTGTATCCTATGTGGGTCCAACAGCTTAGCTAGTTTAGTATCCTTCGTGGGTCCCATCTTAGTTGAATCAGTGGCTATATCTGATCATCTCTATCACCTTACAAAGATGTACACCTGTGTGAGCTGAGTCTTGACATTCAATCATTATTTTTGATATGATTGACTTGCATTCCTATGTGTATTGAGTAGTGCTTTCCTGTGTGGATTGGGTTGTACAAACCTGTGTGGATGTGATCGAACTTGGGCTCAGATGTTGGAGACGAACTGGAATTTAGGACTTATGTATATGTATGAGAATATACCTAAGTAGTGTTGGATGTTACTTCGTGATTGTATCATTCCTTTGTGGATTATCCTTTGTGGATTTTGGGAGACCTTTGGGTGTCTTGGTGTCCCTACAGAGTAGCGTATACTCACCCTTGCACGGGCTACGCCAGCACTACGTTTTATTGGATGCAGACTACAGATAACACTAATCGAGGTAGGAGCTCGTCGAGCTGGACAGTACCTGGGGGTGGAGCACTGGACGAGACGTACCCAGAGCAGACGGCTAGAGTAGAAGTGCAGAGGAGGCTCTCTTTACCCACCCTTCAGGTGGGGTTTCTGGAGGATGTACTGGTGGTTTCTAGTTTTTCTTTCAGTCGTTGTACTTTAATTTTCAGTTGTACTGCACTTCTGTTTGGGTTTGTATTCTGGCCCATTACTTTTCCACACTTACTTTTGTACTCAGATTACTAGTGTTTTCTTATGCTTTCTCACTCTATGGTGTTTGATTACTTTATAATGGAAATTCCTTCCCCTTTTTGTCGGGATTTATGCCTTTGGTGCAGTTCTCCAGCCCGTGGCCAATGAGAGGTGGGCTTGGGGTAGACACGGCACGGGCCCCGAGGATGGGTCGTGACAAATTGGTATCAGAGGAGTTCAGTTCTACTGAAAAACTCACGAATCTGATCTTTCTTCTATGTGAAGCAATAGTGTTAATGTTATTGAGTGTGTTTATCAGTCCAGGGATTCCAGTGTTGGTGTGGCCGCCGACGTATCCGTACACCAGGATCTTGACTTCTGATTTTCGACTCAATGCACGAAAACATTGATTGCATGTGTGTTTAAAAAGTATTCATTGTGATTAATTTGTGTCAGCTCACCATGTATACTGTTTTGACCATGGTGCACCTGTTTATTTTCCGGATCGCCCCACGATGGAAGCCAGTTAGGGTTCCGAGCTTTGTGCGAGATGACAGCCCACTAAGCGACGAGGGCTCGGTGTAGGGCCCTTTTTCAGCAGAGGCACCGGCGGTACCACTACCCACCGAGCCACTGATGCTACAAGCCCCAGTTGTTGAGATTGTACGTCACCTTAGTGCACTTCATGAGTTTCAGCGTCAGAGACCACCCAGGTTCCGCGGGGAGATAGACCCTCAGGCAGCCGAAGATTGGATGGAGGCGGTTGTCCAAGTATTCAGGTTAGTGGGGACACCAGCTGACCTCATAGTGATCCTCGCAGCGAGCCTCCTACACGCATCAGCATAGAGATGGTGGGGCTTGATGCTCCAGGTGCACGACGAGGCATCACTCCTCTGGACAGACTTTGAGAGCCTCTTCTGCTCGGACTTCGTCCCAACCACCCTCCGTGCGGTGCGCATCTAGGAGCTTCTACAGCTACTGCAGGGTAGCATGACGGTCACCCAGTACTCAGCGAGATTTACCATTCTATCATCCTATTCAACGGACATGGTATGTGACCCATTCTACCGGGCCCAGACCTTCGAGCAGGGACTAAGTCATGAGTTCAGGGCATCAGTGATCTCCCTCAACATTTCGATTCAAGAAGGAGTACTGGAGCGAGCCCTTCTCATAGAGAGCTTTCGTGCTAAGCCTACACCAGCAGCGAGACCTACCGCAGGGCGGCATGTAGCTGAGTCATCTGCAGATGGCAGTCGAAGGACTTCACATGGGTCCAGGCGGACCAGACCATCATGCAGATGACCTAAGGACACTAGCTAAGAGGTGCGGGGCAGAGGGCGCACATCCAACCTTCCGAGGAGTAGGCAGTGCTATTCATGCGGCAGGTAGGGCCACATGGCTCGTGACTTCCCGACCCGCCTTACAGAGAAGCAGTAGACGGTTGAGGGGCCACCAAGGCAGAGGTAGAGTGTCGACCGTGGTGGTCCACCAAGAGTAGGCGGACGAGGCAGGGGAGTCGGCCGAGCAGTAGGTGGTGGGCGATAATTTGAGGCTTTACCACCACCACCACCAGGAGATCTGCCCCGACCACTGGGAGCTGGTGGGTAGAGACATGCTTAGCTTCAGGCGGAAGAGGCCTATGACAATGGCACACCAGAGATGATTTGATGTACTATCTGTGTCTACTCCACCCATGCTGCAGTTTGTATAGACATAGGATCGAGTCATTCTTTTATTGTCGATGCCCTTGTTCAGAGCATAGAGATTCTGACAGAGCTGTTGGATCGATCATTACAGCTATAGACTCCTACGGGAGCAGACTCGACGATTACGCACTGGTGCCAGCAGTGTGAGATTACTCTAGGAGCTGAGAGATTTGGTTGGGATCTTCTTGTAGCGGTGTCGAGGCCTTACGACGTCATCTTGGGCATGGATTGGTTATCCACAGTCCATGCTCAGATCGACTGTGTCAAGGGCAAGATGCAATGTGTTCGCACCAAAGGGAGCAGGTTTACCTTCACCAGTGAGAAGGGAGCCTTTGCAGCGCAGGATTGACTCACTTAGAGGAGAGGAAAACCCATCACTCATTAGTTGACTAGCCTCATCCTAGGAGCAGTTGACAAGAAGGGTCCTAGTTTTCCTATAGTGGTGTGTCACGACCCGTCCTCAGGGCCCGTGTTGTGACTACCCCATGCCCGCCATCCATAGGCCAGGGGCTGGCGACTAGCACCAAGGCGTAAATACCGGAAAAAGGGAAGACATTGCCTTTGAAAAGTAAACAAGAACCACCGAGTAAGCAAGCGGAAAAGTAAACACTAAGTAAAAACTGTAACAAGATGTGCTGATGTAAAAGGGGCCAGAAATACAAGCCCAACTGTAAAGTACCACTGAAAGGGGAAAACAACAACTGAAAAGAAAAGTCGCAGCGTCGAGCCGTCCTATGGAAGTCCCACATGAAGGGTGAGCACAGATAGCCTCCACAGCTCCTCGGTCCAGCCGTCCGCTCCGAGTACGTCCCGCCCAGTGGTCTACCTCCAGGAACTGTCCTGCTCCGCAAGCCTCCACCACGATCAGCGTTGTCCATCGTCTGCAACCAACACAACGAAGTGCGGGCAAAGCCCGTGGAGGGGTGAGTATAAGCTACTCAGTAGGGACCCCGAGACCCCCAAAGGTCTCCCGAAATCCACAATGGATAAACCACAAAGGAAAGATGCAATCACGAAGTAACAAACGACACGACTTAGGTATATGCCCATACATATACTTAAGTCATCAATTCCCATTCGGCTCCAACATCCGAGCCCAAGCACAACCCAGTCCACACAGGAGAGCAAAACATATACCCACATAGGATAGCACAAAACAATCCACAAAGGAGAGTAAATAGTAAATCCACACAAGTTAGTTCAACACAATCAACAAAGGAGAGTAACACAAGATTCAGCTCACACAGGTATACTTCTTCGGATGACGATAAAGATGATCACTGATCCATCTAAGTTGTCGGACCCACAAAGGATCGATAGGTACTAACCCCCATAATGACACACACAGGATCAGACCCACACAACATCAATAGGTAACTAACCCCCGCAAAGACCCACATAGGATCGGGCCCACACAGGACCTGTAGGCGCTGGCTCACACAGAACCGCTGAGCGTTCACCCACACAGGATCGGATCCACATAGGATCTGTAGAACTGATCCTCATAGGATCGCTGAGTGTAGTTGTCGTCGCAGTCCACTGAGGATCTCTGCACAGTCGTCGTCGCAGTCCACTGAGGATCTCTGCACAGTCGTCGTCGCAGTCCACTGAGGATCTCTCCACAGTCGTCGTCGCAGTCCACGGAGGATCTCTCCACAGTCCTCGTCGCAGTCACTGTTGCAGTTGCAGCCGGCACTAGGGTTCCCGCACACAGAAAGCTCGTCTGGGAGGGTCCGCTCCACGAGCCGAGAGTCTGATACATCAACTGACACAATGTCCGAGGTTGATGTATCCAAAAGTTCCGTATCGTCAACAGGAACTCAACGTCGCAGACGGCGCGTCAATCGGGCGCCCGGTCTGAGAGTTATTAGCTTTTTCGTCCTAGGGGCCCGGTTGGTTTTTAAGGCAAAACCAACCCGACCATACTCCACCTGCATCCAAACCTTGGCCAGAGTGAGACAAAAGGTCCATCTCACTTAGAGGAATCCACCAAAGTTGACGGCACGTCAATCGGACGTCTGGAGCTCAAGATATGAGCGTTTCCGCTCCGAGGGCCCGGTTGGTTTCGTGTACGAACCAACTCAGCCGAACACAAAGTATTCTGAAACCTTGAGTGCGATATACCGAAACGACCGTCTCGATCCAAGGATCGTGTTTCCACTGACTTCGTGTCGTTCTGAGGCACATAGCTCAAGTTACAGGTAAACGACTGAAAATGGTCCGAAGATGGGGGGTCTCGGCCTGGGCCGACCCGGGCCGACCTCCCTGGGTCGGCCGAACCTGGTCGACCCGAACCGGTGCGACCCGGATGGACCCAGTCCGGTCCGGCCAGGGAGCGGCCCGGCCCGGCTGGTCCGGCTCGGCTCGGCCGAGCGGCCGAGCGTGGCAGCCGTGGGGCGCCGCCCCCGCGGGATGAGGATGTCGCGGCCCTCGAAGGGTCGCGCTGGACATCAGCAGACGTGGCTTCTGCCGTGTCCTGTGCGGGCGAGCCGGACCTGCGTGGCCGCCGCCGCCAAGGCTTCAGCCGCGGCGGGCCTTTCCGGCGGCACGCCGGGGCGCCGGTGACCCGCACCGCCGGAGACTTCTGCGAGCCACCGGAGTTGCTCCGGTGGTCCATTTTCCTTCCCGTCTACACCGCTGCACCTCCTAGGTTCCGTTATTCACTGCGAAATCATCAAAACGCCCTTGCGTCACGTTTTGTAATCGCCCGCCAAATCCGAACAACAACGAAGTACGGCGGAGGGTTGTCGGGCCGTGTTCGTTTGGCCCGCACCCTCCGCGTTAGATAATAATAGTCGGGAGAATTTATTCAACACATGAATAAAGGCGAGGCATAATTTTAATAGGATTAAAATTGAACTTGATCCAGGTTCTTTTCTTTAAGAGAAACAATCACGAGAAAAAAAAGTTATTTCACAAACAAACCCCTACCTCGTCAAGTCGTCGCACGCGCGTTCTTCACGGAATTGATCGTCGCGGTAGGTGGGGATCGTCGCGTCGTCGCGGTATCCAGCGTTGTGTCGACGAACTCCGAGGACCAAGAAACAACAGATTTAATTTAAATAATTAAATCCATCTTGAGTTATAATCCACAAAGGAATTTAAAGAATTGCAAACTCTCACCTCAACAAATGATCGAAGATTTTTGTCGCGGAGGAAGGAACGTCGTAGAAGAACATCGCGGAAGAGGAAACGTCGGCGTCGTGTCGTCGATTTCTGTGGGTTCGACATTCCTCGTCGGAGGCCGGCATTCATTGCATTCTTCGCGAAGAAGGGTGAAGGCACAAGACTTCCTGTCAAAAGCCTCTCAACGTGTAATCCTCAAGATGTCGGCGTTGGTTTTATTTTATTATTACGCCAACAGATTTCAAATAGGTTAAGAAATGAAAAAAAGAGATAAGTAACGACACATTAATTCGTAGAATTAATTCAATGAAATAAACCGCCCAATTAATTGGTGCGTTAAGAAATTAAGAAAACACGTCAGTTTACTTCCATAATTACGGGTTTTTGCGGGTGCATTACTTAGCGGAAAAGAAACGGTGGGGCTCGTGCGGGCCCCACCCCACAAATATCCTACCAAGTGGGTAGGATATTTTGGATAGAACCCTATCCGTAACAACTCTGCTTAAGCTGCTTTAAGTGGATTTCAAGAGGCATAAAGTGAAATTAAAATAAAATTGTCTCCCAACTTTATTTTATTTCATAACTTTAAACCCAAAAATTAAAAACCACACCCGAGCAAATGCAACTCCAGAAAAGGCGTTTCTAAGCAATTACCGGCGCTGCGATTCTATTGGTGCCGTCAGAATTCGATTCCGGGCACCGTTTCAAAAGTTAGAAAAACCCGCTCGTCCGTTCACTGAATGTACCCGAGCCAAACTTCGGAAAATTATTCCGGGCACCCCGGGCCTCGGAATCAGGTGCCGTCAAAAACTTTGTTCTTGTAAAATTCCAAAGAAAATTAAGAAAAAAAAACTTCCTTTAAATTTATGGGTCTTTACATGGTGGATTAGAATGCAGACGTTTTCCCTGAGGATGTACCAGGACTACCTCTTTTCAGAGAGGTAGACTTTTATATTGACCTGTACCCCGGGACAACCCTGATATTCACTCCAGCATATCGTATATCCCCCGCTGAGCTTCAAGAGCTACGGGTACAGTTGGAGGACTTGAAAGGCCAGGAATTCATCCGACCCAGTGTTTCACCCTAGGCTTCCCAGATATTGTTCGCCAAGAAGGCGGACGGAAGCATGAAACTATGTGTCAACTATCATCGCCTGAACCAGGTGACCATGAAGAACTAGTATCCTCTCTAGAGGATTGAAGACCTCTTCGATCAGCTGAAGGGAGAACAATAGTTCTCAATGATAGACCTTAGATCAGGCTATCATCAGGTTAGAGTTTGAGACGAGGACGTGTAGAAGACGAAATTCAGATGTCAGTATGGCCACTATGAGTTATTGGTTATTCCTTTTGGCGTAACCAACACTCTAGCAGTGTTCATGGGTCTCATGAATAGGATCTTTCAGCCATACCTCAATCGATTTCTCGTGGCCTTCATTAACGACATATTGATATACTCTAACACTAAGGATGAGCATGCCTACCACTTGAGGGTTGTGCTAGACACACTCCGAGATCACTAGCTTTATGGAAAGCTCTTGAAGTGTTAGTTCTTGTTACGTGAGGTCCAATTCTTGGGACACATCATCTCTTAGGTGGGATTTGCGGTGGATCCTTCCAAGATCGAGGTAGTGCTTGCTTGGGAGCCACCTAGGAGCGTGATGGAGGTGCGAATTTTCTTGGGTCTAGCTGGGTACTACTGGAGATTTGTGCCAGACTTTTCCAGAGTTGCAGCACCACTCTCATCTTTGAAAAGGAAGGGGAAACCCTTCGTGTGGCCAGAAAGATGTCAGCATAGCTTCCAGGAGATGAGATAGAGATTGACCATCACACCTATCTTGAGTGTAGAGACCCAAAGCGTAACGTACATGGGCATTACATTACTTTTGCGGAATACTTAGTACATAATAAAAACACACACACACGGATCGTAATAGTTTAGTGTCTTCGGAAACTCGGAATATAATCTTCTAATAGTGGCGAAAGATCTTCAACATATCCCATAAAGATCATCCCTTTTTTTACCTAAAACCTTACTTTATATCCTGGGGAAAAGAAAACATAAAAGGGTGAGCTCAAATACTGAGTAAGGGTAAATAAAAGAAATATCAATCACATCATATTCATAAGAACATATGTTTTGGAAATCATAACCTGCAAAAGAGATCATGATTTCATAACATGGGATAAATCATAGTAGTGAAATGTAATCCCAATAATCATAACTTAAAACATGAAACTTTGTGTCATACACACATAATCATATAGAATCATATCTTATTAGTCAAGACTCATTTCCAAGACTATCTTAGTGGATAAAGTCCATTTCTGAACCGAGTCACCCTCGTTTCAGTCCTGTTTCACTGAACCGGTATAACCTACCGTTCCATCCATGTCTATCTCATGAGATATAAAATCTTTACCCAATTAATTGAAGGGAAATATAGGTCCCACCCTTCTCATAATGATACCATTCTTATGTGTTCCACAAAATCATAAACCATACATCATAGCATAACCCATGTAATAAAAATGGGATTCTTAAACAACGTGGCATCACAAAACAATTTATATAAGATAAAGGAATTCATAAAAATATTTCCATAACAACATAATCAAATCCATGTAATAATAGGGATAGAAACAGAACCCTTTATTATCTTAAATGGAAAATAATTTTGATAAAATGCTTGAACTCCATTCTTGAGGAAAATATCCTTTCTACTTCAAAAACATTTTCCTTTCTAAATATGTCATAAAATTTTAAAATAAAAGAATTTGATTAAAAATAACTTGAAAACTTATAAATTAAGCTTCTTGGAAATAATGTTTTAAAAATCCATTCATGCCGTATAAGTTAAAAAAAACATTCTTCTCGTACTTGTGTCGGAAAATTCAAAAAGTACCTCGTACGAAAAACGACAAATGATTCCTTTCATATCTTTTACAAAAAACTCACCGAAGGGTAAAATTGGATTTAAACAATTTTAGGTGGATGGAAATAATATTACAAATTGAGGAAACATGGATGTGGATGATAAAATACACCCCAGTAAATACCAAAATATAAACAATCTCGGATAAAAATGAGATTTGTGATATTTCCCTTACCTTATGTCCGATATGCTTTGTAAGTTGCCGAACCTCCTGTATAATGATTTAAATAATGTTATTGACTTATTCCAGAATCATATTCATTGTTATGATATCATATATGGTTCACTTATGACTTTATATTGCCCGTTCTTTTGTAAATTCCATGTTAAAGAAGTGTTTTGGGTAAAATCGTTTCATTTATCATAGGTGTTTGGACTTGTTGTTCTTGACATTATTATTACTTATATCATGATTTACTTACTTACAAAATATAAAACATGATTTATATATCATATATATTCAGTATATATATATATATAATAGATAGATAAATGAAATGAAACACACTGTTTATGGAGATGGTAGTCCGTACGTACGCATGAACGCTGTTTTCCTTTCCTTATTGTCTTGAATGGAAGTAAGTAGATGACATACATATATATATACATAAATACAGTAGATTTAACATGTCATATATTTCATTATTATTCATTATATATACTTTATAATCATTCATGAATGGTTAATGTGGAGAATGAATCTCGTCACGTCATGGAGACGGTAGTCCGTACGTACGCACGAGCGATGATATCGTTCCCATGGTCGTGGAACTATGTTGAAGTGTATGTATAATATTTCAATATAAATATCACTTTATAATAATCATATATAGTTACTCATTACACCATTATACCCATCCAATTAAGGTGGTGGTGGAAAATAGATTACACCACGGTGTGGAGACGGTATTCCGTACGTACGCACGCACGGTGATTTCCTTTTTCCGTAGAATGGATAGAAGGTTAATTGGAGTTGTTTAATATTTTTAATAACATATCAGTATATAAGAAATAATTAGGTTATTAATTTATCATTAAAAAACTAAAGAAGAATAAGTTGAAGAAGAAAGAAATTGAAAAAGATCGGTAATGGATATTACATTTTTTTGACGCGCCTACACTTAACCTCCACTTAAAGAACTAAGGATGGTCTTTGATGATGACCAGGACCTCTAGGATGATACTAGGGAAGTGGAGAAGCGATTTTGGTAGGGGTTGGACGATCTTGAATTCTCAAATTGGTGTGAGGAGGAGAGGGAGGAGGTTTCCTTTTATAAGGGAGAAGAGGGGCACCTTAGGAAAATCTCAAAATCTTATTTTATATTAAGGTCAAATTAGGTTTATAATGGTTCCAAAGGGTCTTATATCGAAGCTAATGTGGGGTTGGGTCAAGATCCTCTCATACAATAATATTTAGACAAGTTTAGGTTATTATTTTAACCTTATCAATTAGATTTAACTCTATGTTAAATAATTTAACTTTTACCGTGTCTTTTTGTTTTCTTACACTATATGGTAAATAAACTAACTATATCAAGCCAAAAGAACCCCAATTTGTTTATTATTAATATATATATATATTTATCTAAGTAATTTTTCCAAACCTTAGTTTTTGTGGAATAAAATAACAATTAATGATATAATATTTGTTTTAAAAACTAATTTATGTCAGTTTTGACACTATTTGGTACATGATTTTTATGAAATTTATAACAGAATGATAAGTTCGAACCAAGTTACTTAAAGAAACAATAACATGTCATAGTAATCTAGAAAATTAGTGTAAGTCATAAAAAGTCTCAAATTACATTTATTTGGGCATTTATAACATCAATTATGTCAATATTTCATTAATAAGACAATTACTACATCATCTTTGTGTCATAATAAATGATAATTATTTAATCCCGAAAAATTCTAAATAAATTCCTATGATGTAGATAATTGTATTATATTTCTGGAGACTATTCACGTTCGAAGGTTCATAAAGTTTATCACTAAATTAAAATTATTATACTTATAAGATTTAAGAAAGTGACATGTTGTCACATTCTTTGGTTTTAATAATAATTAAATTATTTTCATGGACAAAAGTCCATAAAAGGAATCTAATCCTACCCTTATGTTATATGGGTCTACTTTTATCCACCCAATAGGATTTTTAGAATTTTTATGGTAATTTTATAATCTTATATTTACCCTTAATTACCCGATTTACCTTTAACTATAGTAAATAAAATTTACCGTAGTTACTATTCACAATGCCCAAAAATAAAAAGTAGATTATTAACATAATTTGGACCCACTGATTCAAAATTTGGAATTCATTTTTCCAAATTCAATACAAAAAAGATGAAGAAATTAAATTAAAATTAATTCCGTTGTCGAAAGAAAATCGGTGTTTTCTTTAAAACATTGCAAAAGATTGAATTGATTTAACCTACGAATTCAAGGTAAAATCAATGATAATGACATAAATTATATTAAATGGTAAAAATATATTCTATTTATACTTTAAAACCATTAAATATTATAATTTAACCACATAAGATATTACAATGAAAAAATTTGTTTTTAATTAAAATATAGCGTGTTTTTACTATTCATTAAAATATAAAAGTTATCAGAAAAATATCAAAACGTTATCTAATGTAAATTTTTATATCCTGATTCAAAATAAGAATTTTATTTTGACAAATTGAACATATAAACTTTTCAAAAACGATATTTAATGTGGGTGCGCCATCAAAAGGTTGCAAAACTGCATTTTTTGAAAAATACTTATTTTACCCGAGAAATTTATTTTGTTCTTATACCATGTTCTAGAAATGTGTAAGATGAATAATAATGTTATAAAATTCAAAATTTAGTTAACACTATTCATAACGGCTAGTTCATAACAATATTATAATAATATATCGTTGTTTAGTAAAACCCGGTATTGCGTACAAGACACGCTATCGAGGAAGGTCGTGATTGCGTGTAATGCAAGCCAAGTCAGGGTTGCATATAGTGCACAACTCCTTTATTGTTGCGTATAACAGAATCCAACCATATTATATTTATACATTGAATATATATATATATATACACTCAATGTTGCATAGAATAACTTCTATCAAACGAACTTGAAATTGTGTGTAACAAGAGCCAAGAAAAGTGTTGTGTATACTGGAAGCTAATACAATGTTGCGTATAGCACAAGATAATCTTGGTTTGTCGTACAATAGAAGATACAAATGAAATTAAAAAGAATGTATCTTATAAAATCTCTGGTTATTACATTCTACCCCCCTTAAAATTAATTTCTCCCTCGAAATTCATCGGGGTTACAAATCGTTTATTATTCATAAAAGCCCACATCGTAAAAAGAAATACCAAAACTGAACATTAAAAACTAATGTATGAAATATAACGGTTACCCAAATGAACTCATCACTGGGTTTCCATATAGGAGAAAATATGGACATTGAAGAGAAATCTAACCGTAATGTTCTGATGGAGAGTGGTAGAAAACATGGATATGAAAAAGCCAACAATCATAAAGATATTGATTTGTGGTGATCTAAGGTACCATATGATTCATCGGATATAAGGGCAGTAGGACAACATTTTTGGTTTTCAAGATCATTTCCCTAAAGTTGATGAAATTGGAATTAGAAGAAATACTTTTGTGATTTTGGTAAAGTCTCACCGTTTGTCGTTCTTTGGACAATTTACACTTCATATCTGAAAGAAATGAAGTTGAATTTGTCATTTGTGATGTGTTAGAAGATCATGTTATAGAATGATGGGTCATTCCATCTGTCTCAAACAAAAGGTTAGAAAGTTTATCAAAAAATACATAAGTCCATCTATAGTGAGATTAATCATATATAGTTCCTAAAATGGACGTATACTTCATATATCATACTGCTTAATATAATAAAACTAGTTTCTACTAAATAGGGACTTCCTGTAGTCCAGTGGTAGGCGATAAAGGCCAGTCTCACTTCGGTTGTGGGTTCGATTCCCACGGCCTTGTCCGACGTGATGGGCTGTCACCCGTCCTGCAGGTTGTCCTTTTTCTAAAACTATATTACTATAACATCCCATCAATAATATCGAAAAAATACTTTTATCCTTAAACAATAGTAACTTATGTCCAACATACTCCATTCCAATCTTTAGGCTTATCCATAATACTGTAGTCCACTCTCATAATATAGTGAAAACGATTACCAGAGATTTAATACCATCGTTGATCCCCATATATCACAAGATATGTCTTGTTGGTCACATTACAAAAATTCAAAGGCCTTAATCATGTATTCTCTTGAATACCCATTGAACCATAGTGAAAACCTGAATGCTGTTAAAAGTTAACTCTTTCCACGTACCAAAATCCTCAAAATTCTATATACTCAAACCATGATATCACTTAGTCCATATATCAATAATGAGCTCATGAATATTGTTAAACATTTCTTTTTCCCGTTTTCCCTTCATTATGTGCATATCATCTTATTTCAAAAAATATCTCAATCACTTTGAATACCACATTAGACCAAGACATAAATATTTCAATACACCATACAAGTACCTCAACAACATTATTCTTTAATACCAATACATAAACACTTCAGTCCATCCACTTTAATGATTGTCCTGGAATAAGTCCTTCCTTGATTTAGAAGTAACTTTTTAGGTAAGGTCATTGAGTTGGGTAATGCCCCTTTTCTCCACAAATAAGACATTGAAATCCATAACAGTCTATCACTCTATGACCCTTTTCTCCAGACAGATAACATTGGTCCCTCCATTTGAGGTATTCCTCAAGGTTCTTCTTCCCTTCTTTAGAAATCTCAATCTTCTTTTCTTTATGTTCCTCAACATGAAAACATGCATAATAGTTTATCTTCCTCTTCTTTGATTAATTAGGGATACCACTAAATTTCACCTTGTTAATCATATATCGTGATGACTGATTCGATATAATCACTATATCTTTCTCTCTAGGAATTACACAATTTTGTTGCTCATAGTCACCAATTTGTCCATTGGATTAAATGTTAACCGAATTCCTTCTACTTCCCTCCATTAACTAAAACACAAAAAGAATCTTGTGAGAGGCGAAAATCATGCTAGAGAAAACAACATAGTAAAGGGGGAGTACCCTCAATATCTAACATCTTAGGATAAATTCTAAGATCGTTAGCGTAATTCTAGGACTATAACCTATATGTATACTTAACCTTAGAGACATCCCTAGACATACCTTAGAAATATCTCTAGGGATCTCACTAACATTTTTGCATCCTAGTTTCTAAAGGTTGTCTAAACCTTTCCTCTGATACCAACTGTAGAGACCCAAAGCATAACGTACGTGGACATTACATTACTTTTTCGGAATACTTAGTACATAATAAAAACACACACACACGGATCGTAATAGTTTAGTGTCTTTGAAAACTCAGAATATAATATTCTAATCGTGGTGAAAGATCTTCAACATCTCCCATAAAGATCTTCCATTTTTTACCTAAAACCTTCCTTTATATCCTGGGGAAAAGAAAATATAAAAGGGTGAGCTCAAATGCTCATTAAGGGTAAACAAAAGAAATATCAATCACATCATATTCATAAGAACATATGTTTTGGAAATCTTAACTTGCAAAAGAGATCATGATTTCATAACATGGGATAAATCATAGTAGTGAAATATAATCCCAATAATCATATCTTAAAACATGAAACTTTGTGGCATACACACATGACCATAGAGAATCATATCTTATTAGTCAAGACTCATTGCCAAGACTATCTTAGTGGACAAAGTCCATTTCTGAACCGAGTCACCCTCGTTTCAGTCCTGTTTCACTGAACCAGTATAACCTACCATTCTAGCCATGTCTATCTCATGAGATATAAAATCTTTACCCAATGCATTGGAGGGAGATATAGGCCCCACCCATCTCATTATTATACCATTCTTATGTGTGCCACAAAATCATAAACCATACATCATAGCATAACCCATGTAATAAAAATGGGATTCTTAAACAACATGACATCATAAAACAATTCATATAAGATAGAGGAATTCATAAAAATATTTCCATCACAACATAATCAAATACATGTAATAATAGGGATAGAAACAGAACCCTTTATTATCTTAAATGGAAAATAATTTTGATAAAATGCTTGAACTCCATTCTTGAGGAAAATATCCTTTCTACTTCAAAAACATTTTCCTTTCTAAACATGTCATAAAATTTTAAAATAAAAGAATTTGATTAAAAATAACTTGAAAACATGTAAAGTAATCTTATTGGAAATAATGTTTAAAAAATCCATTAATGCCTTATAAGTTAAAAAAACATTCTTCTTGTACTTTTGTCGGAAAAGTCAAAAAGTACCTCTAACGAAAAATGACAAAAGATTCCTTTCATATCTTTTACTAAAAACTCACCGAAGGGTAAAATTGGTTTCAAAAAATTTTATGTGGATGGAAATAATATTACATATTGAGGAAACTTGGATGTGGATGATAAAATACACCCCAGTAAATACCAAAGTATAAACAATCTCGGATAAAAATGAGATTTGTGATATTCCCCTTACCTTATGTATGATATGCATTGTAAGTGTCCAAACCTCCTATATAATGATTTAAATAACGTTATTGACTTATTCCAGATTCATATTCATTGTTATGATATCATATATGGTTCACTTATGACTTTATATTACCTGTTCTTTTGTAAATTCCTTGTTAAAGAAGCGTTTTGGGTAAAATCGTTTCATTTATCGTAGGTGTTTGGACTTGTTGTTTTTGACATTATTATTACTTATATCATGATTTACTTACTTAAAAAATATAAAACATGATTTATATATCATATATATTCAGTATATATATATAATAGAAAGATAAATGAAATGAAACACACCGTTCATGGAGACGGTAGTCCGTACGTACGCATGAATGCTATTTTCCTTTCCTTATTGTCTTGAATGGAAGTAAGTAGATGAAATACATATATATATATACATAAATCCATTAGATTTAACATGTCATATATTTTATTACTATTCATTATATATACTTTATAATCATTCATGAATGGTTAATGTGGAGAATGGATCTCATCGCGTCGTGGAGACGGTAGTCCGTACGTACGCACGAGCGATGATATCGTTCCCATGGTCATGGAACTGTGTTGAAGTGTATGTATAATATTTCAGTATCAATATCACTTTAAAATAATCATATATAGTTACTCATTACACCATTATTCCCATCCAATTAAGGTGGTGGCGGAAAATAGATTACACCACGGCGCGGAGACGGTATTTCGTACGTACGCACGTGCGGTGATTTCCTTTTTCCGTAGGATGGATAGAAGGTTAATTAGAGTTGTTTCATATTTATAATAACATATCAGTATATAAGAAGTACTGATGTTGTTACTTTATCATGAAACAACTAATGAAGAATAAGTTGAAGAAGAATGAAATTGAAAACGATCGGTAATGGATATTACCTCTTTTTGACGCGCCTTCACTTAACGTCCACTTAAAGAACAAAGGATGGTCTTTGAAGATGACCAGGACCACTAGGATGATTCTAGGGAAGTGTATAAGAGATTTTGGCAGGGGTTGGCCGAGCTTTAATGCTCAAATTGGTGTGAGGATGAGAGGGAGGAGGTTCCCTTTTATAAGGGAGGAGAGGGGAACCTTAGGAAAATCTCAAATTATTATTTTATATTAAGGTAAAATTCGGTTTATAATGGTTCAAAAGGGTCTTATTTTGAAGCTAAAGTGGGTATGGGTATAAATAATCTCATCCAATAGGATTTAGACAAGTTTAGGTTATTATTTTAACCTTATCAATTAGATTTAACTCTAAGTTAAATAATTTAACTTTTACTGTGTCTTTTTGTTTTCTTACACTATATGATTAATAAACTTACTATATCAAGCCAAACGAACCCAAAGTTGTTTATTATTTATATATATAATCTTATCTAAGTCATTTGGCCGAACCTTAGATATTTTGGAATAAAATAACAATTAATAATATAATATTTGTTTTAAAAACTAATTTATGTCAATTTTGACACTATTTGGTACATGATTTTTATGAAATTCATAACAAAATGATAAGTTCGAACCAACTTACTTAAATCCACAATAACATGTCATATTAACCTATTAAATTAGTTTAAGTCATAAAAAGTCTCAAATTACATTTATTTGGACATTTATAACATCAATTATGTCAATATTTCATTAATAAGACAATTACTGCATCATCTTTTTGTCATAATAAATGATAATTATATAATCCATAAAAATTCTAAATAAATTCCTATGATGTAGATAATTGTATTAGCTTTCTGGAGACTATTCAGGTTCGAAGTTTCATGATTTGTATCACTAAATTATGATTATTATACTTATAAGATTTAAGAAAGTGACATGTTGTCACATTCTTTGGTTTTAATAATAATTAAATTATTTTCATGGAAAAAAGTCCATAAAAGGAATCTAATCCGACCCTTAGGTTATATGGGTCTAATTTTATCCATCCAATAGGATTTTTCCAAGTGTTATGGTAATTTTATAATCTTATATTTACCCTTAATTATCAGATTTATCTTCAACTATAGTAAATAAAATTTACCGTAGTTTCTATTCACAATGCCCAAAAATAAAAAGTAGCTTATTAACATAATTTTCACCCACTGATTCCAAATATGGAATCCATTTTTCCAAATTCAATACACAAAATATGCAGAAATTAAATTAAAATTAATCCCGTTGTCGAAAGAAAATCAGGTTTTTCTTTAAAACATTGCAAAAGATTGAATTGATTTAACCGATGAATTCATGGTAAAATCAATGCTAATGAAATAAAATATATTAAATGGTAAAAATATATTCTATTTATACTTTAAAACCATTCAATATTATAATTTAACCAGATAAGATATTACGATGAAAAAAGTTGTTTTTAATTAAAATATAGCGTGGTTTTACTATTCATTAAAATATAGAAGTTATCGGAAAAATATCAAAACATTATCTAATGTAAATTTTTATATCATGATTCAAAAAAAGAATTTTATTTTGTCAAATTGAACATATAAACATGTCAAAAACTATATTTAAAGTGGGTGCTCCATCAAAAGGCAACAAAACTGCATTTTTTGAAAAATACTTATTTTACCCGAAACATTTATTTTGTTCTTATACCATGTTCTAGAAATGTGTAAGATGAATAATAATGTTATAAAATTCAAAATTTAGTTAACACTATTCATAACGGCTAGTTCATAAAAATATTATAATAATATATCGTTGTTAAGTAAAACCTGGTATTGCGTACATGACACGCTATCGAGGAAGGTCACGATTGCGTGTAATGCAAGCCAAGTCAGGGTTGCGTGTAGGCCCCAACTCCTTTGTTGTTGTGTATAAAAGAATCCAACCATATTTTATTTATACATTGAATATATATATACACTCAATGTTTCTTATAATAACTTCTATCAAACGAACTTGAAATTGTGTGTAACAAGAGCCAAGAAAAGTGTTGCATATACTGCAAGCTAACACAGTGTTGCGTATAGCACAAGATAATCTTGGTTTTTCGTACAATAGAGGATATGAATGTAATTAAAAAGAATGTATCTTATAAAATCTCTGGTTGTTACATTGAGGCTACCAGAGGAGGGAGTAGGGTACGTAGTGTACTATGATGCATCAGGGACCAGACTCGGATGTGTCATGATGTAGGAGTGGGCCATGATCAACTATGGATCACGTTAGTTGATGCAGAATGAGCATAAATACGCTACCCATGACCTGGAGTTAGCAGCAGTGGTCTTCGCTCTGAAGATGTGGTGACACTATCTATTGGGTGAGCGCTTTACAGTCTACTCTGACCACCAGAGACTTAGGTACATCTTCTCACAGAAAGACATGAATCTGAGATAGCGGTGATGGCTCGAGTTCCTCTAGGAATATGAATTTGAGATAGTCTATACTCCTGGAAAGGGGAATGTAGTAGTCGATGCTCTCAGTAGGAGGAAGGGCATCTAGCTACTCGGGGAGGTGACAGAGCAGCTAGCCACTTTACAGATATATTTTGTGGATAGATATGGAGTAGCCTTTATTCAGTCACTCATAGTCTCTCCTCCACTAGTAAAGTGGGCCAGAGAGGCATAGCATGGGGACACTGACTGTGAGACGTGCCGTGCGTAGATATCCTTAGGACAGTCACCTAAAAGATTCTCTATAGGAGGAGAGCACGTCGTCCTTTTCAGAGGACGTACCATGGTACCAGTTTCTTTACAAGAGGAGGTACTGAGAGAGTATCACACTTCCCCTTTATTGGTATATCCAGGAGTGGTGAAGATATACCAGGAACATAGACGACAACACTGGTGGTCGGGCATGAAGAAGGTTGTGGAAGAGTTTGTTCTCGATACTTCACCTGCCAGTAGGTGAAGGTGGAGAACCAGGTACTAGTAGGCTTCGTACAACACTTGGCGGTCCCGGAGTGGAAGTGGGACGGGTTATCTATGGATATAATGACTGGACTTCAACGCACTTCCAGTGGTCATAACTCCATTTTGGTGATTGTCGACTAACTCACCATGTCGGTCCACTTTTTACCCATAAGAGAGTAGGGCTTAATGGAGAGCATGGGACGCCTCTATGTTCAGGAGTTCATACGGCTTCATGGTGTTCCATCATCTATTGTCTCCGATCGAGATGATCTCTTTACTTCCATGATTTGGAAGGGGTTTCAGGAGGCATTCGGGACACAGCTACGTTTGAGCACCACCTTTCACCCTCAGACAGATGGTCAGACGGAGAGGACCATTCAGACTCTTTAGGACATGCTCCGTGCATGTGTCCTCAACTTTGGTCGTAGCTGGGAGGACCACCTACCTTTGTTGGAGTTCGCGTACAACAACAGCTACCACTCCACCATCGGGATGGCACCATACGAGGCATTGTACGGCTGGCCATGCAGATCACCTCTGTGCTGGACATACCCTGGGGAGTCCGCACTTGTGGGATCGGAGATGGTCCAGGCCACGATAGAGAAGATCCAGGTCATCTAGGAGAGGATGAGGATAGCTCAGAGCTGACAGAAGTCTTATACTGACAGGAGGCAGAGGCCACTAGAGTTCGAGGATGGTGACCACATTTTCTTGCGGGTCTCACCTTGATGTGGATTACACAGATTTGGCCGAGGTGGAAAGTTATCTCCATGCATCATCAGACCATTCCAGTTCCTCAGCAGGGTAGGTGAGGTGGCTTACTTCTTGGCTCTACCACCTTAGTTGCACCGGGTGCACAACGTCTTCCACGTATCTCAGTAGAGGTGATACGTGCATGACCCGACACATATCATCGACCATGGGGAGCTGGACATCGACGATGGGGCGAATTTGGCGGATGTCCTAGTGGAGATCGAGGATCGATAGGAGAGGGTCCTATGTGGACAATCGATACCTCTAGTGTGCATCAGATGGAAGCACGGGAACCTCCAGGAGAGCACTTAGGAGTGGGAGGCTCAGATGCGTGCATAGTACCCACATTTTTACCCCTAGTTTATGATATATATTTATGGGGATGTAAATCCCTGAGGTGAGAGTAATTTAAAGACCCGTAAAATTCAAGGGAATTTTTTTTTAATTTTCTTTGGAATTTTACAAGAACGCAGTTTCTGACGGAACCTGATTCCAAGGCCCGGTGTGCCCAGAATCAATTTCCAAAATTTAGCTCGGGTACATTCAGTGAACGAACGAGTGGGTTTTCCTAACTTTTGAACCAGTTCTCAGAATCGAAATACAAGGGAACCAATGGAACCGCAGCGTCGGTAATTTCTTATGAACAACTTTTCTAGTGTTTTGTTTGCTCGGGATAGGTTATTAATTAATTGGTTAACTAAAGAATAAAAATAAAATATTTTTGCTACAAATGTGATTATTCTAAGTAATGATAACCTAGGAATGGTGGTTGGAGTGGGAACCACTAATACCCTAACTCCAAAGTAGGATATTAGTAAGGTGGGGCCCACATAATCCCCACCCCCTTTATTTCCCTTTTACCTCCCATGTGCATTTAATTTGGTAACTCACCCGAACCCCCTCTTAAATGCCAAGTCAACTCTCGCGTTTAGTTGAATTATTAAACGCCTCATTAATTGGTCAACGCACAATAATTAAATTGTTATTTAATTTTGAAGTTCAAAAATATATGGCATGAGTAATAAAATAAGGAAAATCCTTATTTTATTATGGTTGTTGTGTTGTGCGAGAAATTTTGGAGAGAATTTTCTAAAGTCTTGAACTTCATCTTCCTCCTTGAAGAACGTGAAGAATGCACCATCACCGACGTAGAACAGTGACCTCCGATGAAGGACGATGAAGAACGCCGAATCCTCAGAGATCGACGACGCGACGCCGTGTACCGTGACGTCGAAGATTCTCTTCTCCGTGACGCTGATGACGCTTATCGAGCCTCCTTCTGCAATTCCTTCTTCCGTGACGTTCTTTCTCCACGACAAACCTTTATTCAACAGCACCTTGAGGTAGGGGTTTGGAATTTTGTTCGTGATTATTCTTTCCATCCTTCGTCTTTATTTTATGGCTGCCTATTATCGAATTAACAGGAGGAGGACAGACCGCACGAACACGACTGTTCCTCCTCCCCCTTTTTGATGATGTGTTTGTCGCGACACGAAAAGGTAGTGCAGTGCAACGACACCACGTGGAAACAATGAAAAACGGGCGAAGAAGTGCGGCGCCGTTGAGGCCGAATGAAACTGAGGCCGGAGTCGGGGCCGCAGAGGCGATTCGAAGGCTCCGCAGATTGACTATTTGATGTGCGGATCGACAGGCGGTGATGGAAAGGTCCGCAGAGGCGATTTGATGATTTCGAAGTGAAATACGGGACCTGAGATGAACAACGGCGCAGACATAATTGAAAACAGACCACCAGAGCAACTCCGGTGGCCCACGGACTTCACCGGCGGCGCGGGTCGCCAGCGTCCCGGCGCGCCGCCCGGAGGGACCGCCACGGCTGAAGCCACAATGGTAGGAGACCGATCTCATTTTCATGCAGGACCCGGGGAAGATGGGGCGCCTCACGCCGCATCCGCTGGCCGAAGGGAGCGGCCCCCATGTGGGGTCGCAGCTTCAATCAAGGGGGCAACCCCCCCCCCCTTCCACAACGGCACGGCCCGCACCGGCCGTGCGGGGCGCGCCCGCGCCGGACCGGCCGCACCGGGCCAGGCCACTCAGGCTGGGCCGGGCCGCGCCCAAATGGGCCGAATCTGGACCCGGTTCGGGCTGACCCAAGGGGTCTTGGGCCGGGTCGGTATGGGCCCAAAACCACCTAAAACCGGACAGTTCCATTCAGACGCACGTATCTTGGGCTACGATCCTCCAATAGATGCACCTTCAGTTGCAATACAATCCTTGGATCACGACGGTTGTTTCAGTATATTACACTCAACGTTTTGGAGTATTTTGGGCTCAGTCAGGTTGGTTTGTACATGAAACCAACCGGGCCCTCAGAGCGGAAACACTTATAACTTGAGCTCCGGAAGTCCGATTGACGTGTTGTCAACTTTGTTGGATTCCCCTTAGTGAGAAGGACCTTTTGGATTAATTTGATCTAGGTTTGGATGTAGTTGGAGTGCGGTCGGGTTGGTTTTGACTTAAAAACCAAATGGGCACCTGAAACGAAAAAGCCAATAACTCTCAGACCAGGCGTCCGATTGACGCGCCATCTGTCACGTTGAGTTCCTCTTGTCGAGAGGTAACTTTGGGATACATCAACTCCAGACTATGTGTCAGTTGATGTATCAAACCCCTTGGATCGTGGAGCGGACCCTTCTGGAATTGAGCATGTTGTGTGCGAGAACCCTAGAGATGGCTGCGACATTGAAGACCGTAATGAAATCCTCCGTGGGTTCAACTGCGATGAAGACTGCACTGAAATCCAATGTGGGTTTGGCATCGATGGAGACTGCACTGAAATCCTATGTGTGTTCGGCAGCGATGAAGACCGTACTGAAATCCTCCATGGGTTCGACGATGATGAAGACTGCACTGAAATCCAATGTGGGTTCGGTAGTGTTGAAGACCGTACTGAAATCCTCCATGGATTCGACGACGATGAAGAATGCACTGAAATCCTCTGTGGGTTCAGTTGTGAAGAAGACCATACTGAAATACTCTATGGGTTCGATGTCAATGACTCTGTTCTTGCTATCCTACGTGGGTCTGGCAGAGTAGCTGGTGTTTATCCTATGTGGGTCCGACAGCTTAGCAGGTTTAGTATCCTACGTGGGTCCCATGTTAGATAAATCAGTTGATATATCTGATCATCTCTATCACCTTAAGAAGATGTATACCAGTGTGAGCTGAGTCTTGACTTTCAATAATTATCGTTGAAATGATTGACTTGTTTTCCTAGGTGGATTGAGTTGTGCTTTCCTGTGTGGATTGGGTTGTACGATCCTATGTGGATGTGATCGAACTTGGGCTCGGATGTTGGATCCGAACTAGAATTGATGACTTAGGTATATGTATGGGAATATACCTAAATAGTTTTGGACGATACATTGTGATTGTATCTTTCCTTTGTGGATTATCCTTTTTGTATTCTAGGAGACCTTCGGGGGTCTCGGGGTCCCTACAGAGTAGCGTGTACTCACCCCTACACGAGCTACGTCCGAACTACATTGTGTTGGATGCAGAAGACGGACAACGCTGATCGAGGTAGGATGTCGTTGAGATGGACTGTACCTAGAGACAAAGCACTGGATGAGACGTACCCGAAGCAGACTGCTAGAGATGAGGAGCGAAGGAGGCTATATGTACCCACCCTTTAGGTGGGGTTTCTGGAGGACATCTTGGTGGTTGCTGTTTTTTCTTTCAGTCATTGTACTTTACTTTTCAGTTGTACTACACTTCTGTTTGGGTTTGTATTCTGGCCCGTTATTTTCCGCACTTACTGTTGTACTCAGATTACTAGTGTTTTCTTCTTCTTGCTCACTCTATGGTGTTTGTTTACTTTATAAAGGAAATTCCTTCCCCTTTTTGTCAGGATTTACTCCTTTGTTGCTACTCTCCAGTCCCTGGCCTATGGGATGCGAGCTTGGGGTAGTCACGACATGGGCCCCGAGGACGGGTCGTGACATATTTCATGAAATATTTGATATAATATCATAATTACACATTATTTTTGGAATAAATGAACTAGTTTTATTCCAGTCAAAGGGATAAGATATCAAATTCACTTAATATAAAAGAAGAAATCATTTCTAGACTTATTAATTAACAACATGTCATTTGTGACACTCCCAAAGTACCATATATCTAAAAAACATATGGTGTTTAATTTTTAGTTAATCAATCTAATAGCATGATCCAGGTTATTTACTACTAATAATAAAATCTATGGACCACTACACACCCTCATAAATAGGAAAACCCTAATGAAAGATAGCCATGCATAATTAATATTGGTGGGACTATTCACATAATCTCCAATCTTGGCGATTAACAAGTGTCAACTTCATAAGTGAAAGTTTCATTCCCTTATGTGTACTCACTCACGACTACCGAAATAATACATGACCCATTATATAATGTTATCCAATAGAAGAATATGTTATAATAATATTTTCAAATAATTTAAAAGATCTCATCATAGTATAAAACTATTATTCTCTTTCCAATATGA
The DNA here is from genome assembly GCA_963277665.1 of Viscum album. Lineage (NCBI taxonomy): Eukaryota > Viridiplantae > Streptophyta > Magnoliopsida > Santalales > Viscaceae > Viscum > Viscum album. Next base: position 885,183,367 of record OY728135.1, on the reverse strand, counting down.
ATTGTCCTTAATAAAATTATAAAATTTAATTCATTCAGAAAATTAATGATATTTAATAAGATGTTTAATTAATATCACATTCATTGAATATACAAGTAATACAAGGTAAAAAATTGTTTTTAATAAAATACAAACTCTAATAGACACCAACATGTATTAGATCAAACAGCTAATGAATTTTGTTCCATTAAACCTCAGAGGAAGATAATGTTTCCACTTAGTAGGGGATTTAGACAACGGTTCTACAATGTTTTATTCCATATAATCTATACAAAATATAGGTTCACCATTTTGAAAAAAAATACCTAAATAGATAATACATCCAATTTATGTTATTTATACATTGATTTGACTTGGCTTCATTTCAAGAGTCATCAATTTAGTATAATTACAATAAAGTGTCATAGGGTACTAAATTATAGGTACCACTTCTAGATCATGGATGATGTTGATACTAATCAATTTTTTTATCTACCATAGATGAAACCATAAACTCAAACTTTTTTGTATTGTCCATGCACCTGACATTATTTGATCTCTTTATGCTCAAAATACCCCCATAGATGGTGAATATGTATCCCTTATGTTATTTCATTTAAAGTTTTTATATTTTAAAAAATAGTTATACCCTCCGATGACTAGTTCTATGTATCATCCACCAAAAATGGACATAACCTTTGTTCATCTCGTATAGTTTAGGGTAAGATTAACTTCCCTACAATGGAAGTATCCAATTTCATCTTGACATATTCCTACTACACCTAAGGTTTATGGTACACCAATCCTATTATATAACGTATCACAAATGACTCCCCCAATCATAAATGTGTATGGAATCTTTAACTTTCATTGTTGTTCCCAATTTTTCTGAGGACAATGTTTCATAAAAGGAAAAATTACATGTGAACGGGAAAGAATATCATTTTGGGTTGTTCCATACTAAATATATTTAGTAGCAATATCAATATATTTACTTTGATAGAGACCAATTATTCTCTAAAATATATCTCAATAGATCTTGGTACCTGATATATATTTTTCTTCACATAATTCCCATGTCGAGAAGTATGTATTTAACCAAAATTAAATAGAATGTTATACTAGTATTTTGTTTCTATTAAATAGTATTTAATCTACAAAAACTATTATATAAATGGAAAAACTATCACTAGTATACTTTTAGACACAATCCACTCATTTTTCCTTTTATATACAAAAACAATTTTGTATTCATTAAAACCTAATCATCAATTTACTATCAGATTTCATTAATCCATAAATATATATTTTCAATTTTGATTCATTATTGGAATCCTTTGGCATTACAAATCATTCGGGTTGTTTTGTATTGACAACTTCTTAAATGTTCAAACTAAATAAGCGTATTCTGACACCCATTTTATAAAAAAATGTTATCATGGTAATAAGATATAGAAATTGATTTTATGATTGATTTTATCATTGAAACCAGATAAAATGATTCATTTTAATATATGTTTTCATGTTGTTTTAACCCTTTTAAAACCAATCATTTTTTATATTTACATAATTATCTATCCATGTATACTATTTTTTAAAAAAACATTTATATAAAAATATATTTAAATCTAATGGAGGATCTACCAAAATAAAGACATGGTTTTGGAACATCGAATCCATTTCCGACATCACAACATCTAAACACTATGAAACATCTCAACCACATTCTTAGTCCTTTTAGGTTACATGATCATTATTATCAACATATAATGTGTCAGTATCCATAGTGACTATAATACCATATCATTTAGGATCTCAATACTCCCTCACTCTTACAAATTAATTCTTCCCTATGAACATCATCTAACAAGTGCCTTTATAGATTTAGTACATATTATCACTCTTGTGTAGCATGATCTCAAACATTGTCACAATATATCTAACTCACACCATCTCTTTTAAGAATGTTATCCCTCTCAATGAAAATTTCATTTTCTTCCATAATTAATTTTTTGAGGTGTCTTATATGTAATATCCACTATTTTACATAGGGTGTAATATTATAGTGCCCTTTGTTCTACAAGGATAATGCAAGTTACCTGAACAATCCTTAATAAATAAATTATAACCACACACATGTAAATTTGAATGGATCGATATTTTTAAATTCCATATTTTATATGGAATATTATTTGTAATAATTTTTATAACTTTGTTTATATAATATGATATTATCTATAACACATATCCCCACAAAAATAATGGAAGACTCACCAGACTCATCATTTCTCTCACCATGTCTAACATGGGTTGGTTCCTCCTTTCACTTACACCATTAAATTTTGGTGTGTAAGAAGGTGTAAGATTTGATAAAATCCCAAAATAACGTAAATAATTAACAAATACTAAAATATGATGTTCTAAACTTTGATCTAAGCGGAGCTTGATTATCTTCTTATCCTAAGATTCTCAACTTCATTATTTTATTCTATGAATTTTTCAAAATAATTGTACTTAAACCTCATTATGTAGAGATAATCATATATGAAGAATTAATACATAGTTGTTATGTTGTATGACTGAATACCCATTCATCATCTTTAAATGGTCTACATATATATATATGAACTAAATCAATATGGTATTTAGAAATTTCATCATTTCCACTAAATATGGATTTGGGAATTTTTCCTTCACTAAAAATAATAATGTTTTTCAAACATGGGTATATCTTTTATAAAAAGATAATTTGATATTTCTAAAGCGTTTTTAAAAAATAAATTCTCATATCCCTATATTTTTGAAAAAATTATTTGTTGCTAAATGTTAATGTGATAAAAAAATAGTTCAATTGAAATTATAATATTACTAACATATACTGTATACGTAGGTCAAAATTCATAGCAACATGTTTCTATATAAAAATTATATATTTTCAATATTTTTATCAACATTTGTAATGAATACAAATAATAAATAGTTGTTTTTAATTTATATTTTATATAATATACTATTTTAGGGTTTTTAAAAATTTACGTTTAAAATTTTATATTTTATTTTCTAATTTATAATATATTATAGAGATGTTTTAATTATAAAAAAAAGATGGTTTTTAGACAAGTTAAAACTTAGTGAATGATTAATCATTTAAATAATTAAATTTCATACCAAATGAATCAATACATAATGATGTTGATAGATAACCAAAATGATGATAGAAAAATAATATGGTACTCACAAATGTCGCCACTACACCCACCCCTAAAAATAATAGAGCACATGTCATCTCATAACTCCAATCCTCCGGCACACATCTTTGTTAAATAATAGTTACTCCCACTAATGATAGATAATCACACCAAGTACACCATTATAAAAATCACACCATTCCATCTCAATTACCCATAAAGAGCCTCATGTCATTATTATTCCACATCCTTCAGCACCAATATCTACAATAAACACAACCAAAGAGCTAACCACTTATTAGTGGAAAATATATGCATGAGTTAAAACAAAAAAATGATGGTTTTTAAAATGAAATTAATCAAATTATAATGTTTCATTCATCACCCTATTTTAAATTTCAGAAAATCTGGTGAACATCAGTGTAAGTGAGGAACCTCATGCTGATGGTATTGCTCAAACTATAGCTTTTCGCTCTACACCACACACCACCAAAGACCATACCCAAAAATCAATAAAACATATCTACATCAATTGATACTATAAAATTAATAAATGAAAATATAAAAAAAAAATGAATAATATGGATATTATTCATTCATCATCATTGTAAATATCTCCAAGAATAATGTTACATCTCGTACCAGTGAGGACCCACAATTCAATGCTATATAACACACTTCACCTCCAAGATCTTACAACACACACCACCAATGATCTTACCCAAAAATCTATGAAAAATATATAAATTAATTGAAACCAAAATAGAAATAAATTAAAGTAATAAAGTGAAATTTAAAATAATATGAATTTGTGTTGAACATCCTTTTGAATTACAAAAAATGTAGTACATGTACAATAATGAAATTAAAATTCAAATAAATATTTTTATTTATAAAAACTGTATACATGGAATTTGGTTTTAAATTATACTTTGCAACACATCCACAATTTCCAATTCTACTATACATTGGGATAATAGTCTCAATAACAGGTCTTCTAGCAATCATATCCAAGAAAATGACACCAAATAATTACACATTTGATTTGGTAGTCAATTTTCCAAGACATTCATACTCTAGAGAACAACAATCAAGGTCCCCATAAACAATTTAGAAACATTGGTCTTATCAGTAGTTGGACAAAGCCTGAAATGTCTAAAATCAGAGAGTAGTGGATTAAATTCCCCATCTAAAAATATGTTTAATGAATTGAAATCAATGTATATTACTTGTTATTAAGAGAATTATAGTAAAACTAGAAGATGCGTATTAAAAAACATGGGTGAGTGAATAATTGTACACTATTATTGAAAACATAGCCTATACATGCCATGATTTACATGCATGTGTGGAATTGTATAGAAGTGAATAGAACTGTACATGCTATGTGTTCAAGCTATTATTACATGAACACATGGCCTATTAAAAATTGAATGCATGTCCATGAGAATTGTTCCATGATATACATTGTAATTCATTCCATGTAAATGTGAAAATCCATGTGTCATATGTAATATTCCATGATGTATAGGCATTTTTATTTTATTTTTTCATCGTTTCATGAATATAAAACATTTTTTACACATTGGAATGGTCAATTTCATCTTAGGAAGGCCTATAAAATTCATACTTCTCTATAAAATAAAATATCACCATTGGTGAAACATATGTCTTATCATTTTAATGAAATTATAATGTGATGAATCCATAGTGATATATAAAAAAATATATAATAATGTCACCATATTGAATAAATATTTGGAATGATTTTAAAGAAATAGATAATATAGAATGCATGGAATACATAAAGAAGGTAGATACCAATATATGTTGAAAAGTATTCTACTAATCTATAAATATCAATCAAGAAATTAGATATATTACATAGGCTGTTATTCAATTCATATTTTATATAAATTATATCGACTAATATATTTAGTGTTTATTGAATTTAAATTTCATATAGAAATTATAGTATATACATAAGAGCATATATGATTAAAATTAGAAATCCTAATTTACCTAAATAAGGAAAATTGAAGGCAATATATTCAAAAGTAGGAGGATTGAAACTGATGAGGATGGGTGGAAAGATGATTTAATTTTTAATCATTCCACATGGTCAAACATTCCTGGAAGTGATTCATTGTAGCTAAAATAATAGATCACTAATAAAATGAACAAAACTAAATCTTACCATAAGTATGATAAGGTTTATCATATCTACCTATCTAAACACCCCCTAATGAGAAGTCCCACAATACATCAAATTCAATACACAAAATCCAAACTGAACTATATTAATATGCTGATGAAGCATTTGTTCCATAACATTGCATGTAAAAAAACCATATAATAAATTTAATTGACATGGGAACTAATGATATCATTTAGAAATTGAGGATAAAAATAATAACTACTTATTTAAAAGAAATGAAACATACAGAAAATGAAAAAAATATTTAATTTTAAATAAATAAATAAACTTTAATTAATGAACCTGAATCAATACTGATTTATAATCACATAAAATCAAAATTTTTATATTAAAAATATAAATGAAATTCAATATATATGTCAACATTTTTTCAGTGTTCATATAATTAAATCATTGATTAGAAGCCATGCACTGTAAAATATCTTAAAAGTACATACTCACAATGTAAAATTAAATGGAATAGTATATTATTAATGTAATAAAATGAATATAATGAATTTACAAACAACATGTAATTATAATCATTCATTATTCAAGAAAAAACACATGATTGAGGAATTCCACACACCAAATAAACAAATAAAATTTACCCAAACACAAAAATGGTAATAATTTTTCAAAAAATAGACAAGAATTATACACATCCATAAAAATACATACACAAATACATTTAAAATGCACCAAAATAAAGGTTCACCAACCTAAACCAACATGAATCAATATATAAAATACCCTAAATAGGGTTACGATTCGAACGGGTAACACACAACACAACGAAGAGAGAGAAAATCACTATGAAAAGAGAATAATAAGAGATGTGTTGTGAACGATTTCTAACTAGAGGAATGAAAACATGAAATTTGATGGCTATATAGGTAGATTTCATGGCTAGAGGAGTTGGGAGGTTCCCAAATGGTGTTAAACCTACATGGGGTTCATGACAAAAAAATGATAGGATCATTCAAATGCATTGGTCTCAGACAATCACAATGGGTATTTGTGAAATGGTGGGGCATTGTGGTTGAGGTAGGGTTGGCATAGAAGATCATGTGTTGATTATGGATGTAGAAATGTCATCATCAGGATGATAGGGACATGCCATTTGTGATAGCGTAGGGTGATAAAGGAGGTTCGTTTCTAGGTGTCAATGTTAGGTGGGACACATGGGTGAGTAGCGATGATTATGTTGTGGAGGGTGGGGCATTGGTGGATTTTGATGATGGTCATTCTAGCTATAGGGGGACCAGATCTAAAAATAAATAATGAGTGGGAACACAACACATGGAGGTCTAGTGATGGATAGACAAGGTTAAATTGGTCTACATGCCTTATTGTAGTGAGATGGGCCTGTTAGAGGACATGTAACAAGTTCCCTCATTCTAGTCAAAATGAGGGGTTTAGTAGTTTAATAAATAAAAAATTATCGGTTTCCCACCTACCTATTTAAAAATATATTTTAAATTAATACTACTATAAATAATAGTTATAATAAAAATAGTAATAGTAATAATAGCAAAAGAAATAATAGTACTAATAGTAAAAACAACAACAACAATAATAATAATAAAAATATATTTTTTGAATGTCTCAAACAATATTGGGCCACACTATGTGAAATTAACTGGGTCAAGTTGTGACAATAAAAGAATTGGAAATGTTTATGTGATCGCTGAGGTCAAGACATTTAATTTAGGTAAGAGACTATCATATTATTGGTATAATTTAAAAAAATTATCATGATGTATAATAAAATAAAATAATGTATATATTATGAAAAAAATTAAAATTTTTATATATTTTCAATAAAAATATATTTTATATATATAATGAAATTATATACAAGTGAAATTATTTTTTAATTTATTAATTATTTCAATCTTGAAAAAATATAATCATTTATCATCAAATTAATATCAGATATATATATACATATATACTATGAAAAACATATAATATATCAATAAAAAAATTATTATATGATATTATTAAAATATTTAAAACATTAAACATTTAATGAAGTTAATATATTTTTATATACTTGTTTGGTGAAATATATTATGTTATTAGATAATCTAGTCTAACAGATTTTTCATTATGGTAATTCATTTATGGTTGATATTAATTAATAACAGTATAATCATTTTTTGGTAAAAATATTTTGGTAATTATATGATAAAGCATCAAATTTAACTATTGGTAAATGATTTGTTGGTGTTAAACTATCAATATCAACAGACGTAACTTTTTGTAAAATCAAGTGTTACTATATAAAATATAATCAAATAATCTCTACAATCTGTTGGAATATCTCATTTTTACAAATTAATATATAATTTTCAATATATTTATGTTGGTATAAGAAATTTGGTAGTTATTGTAATCACACATGACATACAATATGTTGTTTTAGTTCAAATAAATCCGAAAATCTATCTTATTCTAATTTAGTTGAAAAAAATTTGCTATCATAACCATAATGGTGATTCAATAGTTTGGTTTTATATATTTCATGTGAACTGGTTTCATCAATGATTTTCATTCCTTAGTTCGTGTAATCTATAACAAAAAATTTGTTATTTATATATGCATTATTATAATGTATTTTGTTCTTCAAAATATAAGTTTCATTTAATTTATTTAATTAGAAATAAATTAATTATAATCAATTATAAATATAAAGATAAATTTTCTGTAACAAATAGAACATTATAAAAATGATTTAAAACCATGATTATTACTATTGTAAACATGAGGTGGTATTCCCTAACACACAAAAATATTCCCTTTCTCTATCCTCTGCATGAAAATAAGCCTCCCCTTGAATAACCTTCAACTAAATAATTGGTCCCATTATCATAATATATTAGTGAGAGACACATGATATATATAATAATAAATTGTAGAAACTAATAAAGTACCATAATATAAAAAACATTTGAATCTTCTTCATTCTTCATTTCATGGTTGTATTTTTTCTCAAAGTGGCCCATCATTCCACATTCAAAATAGATAACATAATGTTCCTTATCATTCCAATTATTCATTAACTTCATGGAATTTAATTTTATAGAATCAATGGAATTAGATGTAATTTCATGGCCATTATTTTTTTCACTATTATATCAAAAGGCATTTCATGATTCATATTCATTTTGTACTTGGGAAGTATAGTGAGAAGGTCTGAGAGATTCTTACCTATGATGTTCATATTGAAATTAATATAGAAATATTGAAAATCTATGAGGGAGTGACGAAATAATGAGACAGTTCATAATTCATATGTTATATTGAAACCTATAACCTCTATGTACTTAATATATCCAATGTTTTTAATAATGTGTGGCCCATCTAACACACCTTCTACAAGTTTTATATAAAAGATATCCATGGATATCATAATTAGTTCATATGAAATAAAATTATGATATAGAACATAGTGTTATTAGATCATGCTATAAGTATCCATGTCCTCATGTGGTTCTCTAAGTTTAATAGACATAATGAAAACATTAAACTTTGAACATAAATAATTTCAATCATGTGTTTGTAATAGAGATTTAACTCCTCATCACTCTCCTCCCTAACAAGAATATCGTCAGTTAAGGTTTCTAAAACACAATATTTCCTCTAAATTTGAAAATAAAATGATTATTTTCTACACAATTTTGGGAAGATACTTCAATAAAGGAGTTTTTAATTATTGTAATGGAATATTTTGATAATGTGGTTGACAAATATTCAAATTCTCTAATATAATAAAAGAAATAATTATTAGTATATTTCTTAATTATAATTTATTTTATTCATAATGAATTTAATTTTACTAAGTCTTCAACAATTTTATAAAGTCCCAAAAACACTCACCATTAGATTTAAGGTTTCATGTTTCTCAGAAATTAGTGTTACAATGATTTATAATGTTCTTATTATAATCAAAGAAAATGTTGGATCATTTACTCAACTATAAGTAAGTAGTTAGATCATTTCCTACCATAACACCCCGAAATTATATAATATGTTTTTATTGAAAAAAAATTTCTTTTTATATTTAATCACATGAAACAATTAGTTTAACAGAACAACAAAGACCATTTATATATTATATTTTTTTACAAGTAGTATTTCCTACTATTGTTTTTTTGATATTTTTCAAAAAAATATTATTTTTCTATGAGTGAGGGAATTAATTTTTTTTAAATATAATTTCATTTTATCATATAATTTGATTTAATAAGTAAAAATATATTTTTTATTTCTATGAAAATTTAAATAAAAAATATTTTATAAATATTAGAATCATAAATTTCCATAACACTGGTATAAATACAATTTTATGCTTAAAAACATATTTATGTGAAACGTTTATCTTCACAATTTTTAATTTTTAATTTTATTTCTTCATATTATAATAAATCAATTTTTAAGATTTGGATTCTATATTTTGAATCAGGATGTTGAAATTTTGTAAATAGGAACCTTTTATTTTTAGACATTATTAATAGTTACCATGGTAAAATTTCTCACACTGGAAAATTATAAATATTGAAATTATTGTCAAAAATAATATTATATGGATTTATTAATATATATATTAGTTTTATATAATTTATTACATGATTATATTTCTTGAAAAATATTCCAAAAATAAAATATATGACATCATTTTCAATTTAGCTCAAATTTGGATAATTATAATTTTTAATTAATTGATTAAGTAAAATTATGTAAACCTCTTATTTTAATGTCAATAATATTTTGTGATAGGGATAAATATAACTTATGTTCACTAATAACTTTTTAATTTAAAAATAATTAATGTTTTTAACGGTTGTAAATTTTTAATTTTTACTTAACAAATAATTATCGTTAACAGAAATGCAACATCAAAATAGTTTTTGTGCATGCAATAGGAAAATAATGTAAAATGATTTTAAAAACAATAAAAGTAATATATTGAGTTATTTATAGTATCCTAAAATAATTATTGGTATATATAACATTTAATATCTGTTTTTAGTTTTTATATTGGAATTCATTTTTCTTCTTGATCACATTAAAGTCAAATTAAACCAAGAGTAAAAAATGATATTTATTGTATTTTTAATAAATAATATATTATTAAATGATTTAAATTTATTAAAAATATTTTCTCATCAAATAAAATTATAAATGGTTTAAAATATAAATTATTTTCTATTTAATGTTTGTTATTTCTTTTATAGCATTATTCATGACACTTAAAAGTCCACATATGTTATGGTTGTAGTTATTTTCAAAAGAGTTAATGGGGTGTTAAAACTAACTGATATCTGTGAATAAATAACCAAAAATTCTCAATCTTTATTTGTATTAGAGTATTTAAATTCACCCAATTCATATCTTTGAATCAATTGAGATCCATTTTGTCATTAAAAAAATATCATAATTTTATACATTATTAAATTCCAAGAATAACCATTCCATCACTTATAAAAGCACACCACTGATTTCCTTTATTTACAACAAATTAAGCAATCCATATCTACAGACCCTTGCCCTTTCATTTTCAAAAAATCATTATACATGTTATTGATGTTTTGATATTCCCAAAAGGCAATCCTAGAGTCTCTTATAATGATATCTAAAAGAGGACTACCATAGAGGAGGTAATTATCTTAACCGACTATTTTAAATTTATTTTTTCATCAACTTCTTAAAAATATATTATATCAATCCAAAATAATAAATCAATAATCATAAATATTGTAAAAAGTTATTATCATTAGGTTTTAACCATACTCTATATCATTTCCATATTATGATTATTGAAAACATCACTCACGCATGAATAAATCTTATCATCACCACATAGAAGTTTAATTATTTTTCCCCTAGAATTTCAATTGAGAGATTATAAAAATGAATTATATATATATTATAATTAAGAAATTATTTTTCTTTTGAAATTATAAAATCATATCTACCATCTAAATTTTTAATACATTAGAATACAATAATGACAATCTTACATCATGTGGAATAAAACCTTCATGAAGAAATGTGATCCAGTAAAGGAGAATTATTTTTCACTATTCATTCATTCAAGACATCAAAAAGTGAAAACAATGCTAAATCATACATATAACCTACCTTAAATATGAATAATGTAATTCCTTTTTATATATTTATATTTTATAGATAAAAACAAATATTTTTATTTTCAATATATATAATATTTATATCTTTATTTAAATGGGGACGAAAATGGAACCATTATCAATATTTCATCTTCCTAATCAAAACTTAAATGAACTGTGAAGTAGTTAACACCTGAAATAATTATAATAATAAAATATTTTTATCAAAAATGTGATAAAATTTAATAAATTGATAATTTATAATATTGTATCTATTTGTACAGTTCATGTATATAGGTATATTAAACATAATGTTATTATATTGTTGGTCAAAATAACTTATGAGGATATTCAAACATGAGGTAAGTGATTTCATAGTAAGTTTCACTCCATTAAGACATATTTCATATTATTAACCTATTTTTTATGTGGTGTATACACTGTCCAATTGATCTATATGACAAAAATATATTTCAATTGAATATAATTAATGTTTCAATAAAAGTTAATATTTCAAGGGGTTGAATTTTAAAAGATACCTATGGGTTAACAATGTATCTTAAAATCTCGTTTTCCTTTGGAATTTTTTTTATTTTAAATAATGAAATTTTATAATATCTCTTTCAAAAACTAATTCTAATTTTTTATCATATATATATTTAAGATGTATTTAAATTTAAATTTCATGTATTTTCTATTTTGAAAATAAATCATGAAAAAAATTCACTAAATTCCCCTCATATCACTCTTTTGATCTGGTATATTGTTCTTCCTTATCTATATTTTTCAAAATTGTTTCACCAAATTAAATTTTATTCCAAATAATATTTGTTTAATACATTTTACAATGTCCATAATTTCATAAATGGTTTGAATAAAATATTAATATTCTTTTCCAAATGGTTTAATTTATAATTTCTTTATAAAAATTCAAATGGAATATATTCTTTAAACATTTACGACACAAATAAACATTCTATGCACCAAAATTATTTTACTTCCATCAATTTCTGCTTCAAAATTTTAATGATTTTTAAAATGAAATGACTTTTTTCACTATGATAAATGATTTAAATCCATTTTTCAATTCATAAAAGGTCCATATTTTACATCCAAATAAAAATTTCTATTTAGTTGATTTCTATCCCCGATATCATTGAAAATTTTGGTATTTAATATTATATTTAAACATTTACTATTATTCCATTATTTTTTAATAGACATTATATTTATATTAATTAACCAAATTCATTGTTAATTAATAAGACAAATTCCTTAACTTTTAACCATTTAAACATAGAGTGTTTTTTATATGAATTTAATTTTACTGACTATGCCAATATTTGTAATCAATATTCATTAACAAGTAATGATATTTTTTATGAGGAATATTGGTTACAAATTAAAATTACAATTAAATAAATTGGAAGTTCAATTGATATTACATGATGGTTGTGGACTAAATAATATTTATCCATGATGAATTGACATAAATCATTAGACAAATCAGTTGAAATAATAAAATGGGGTTTGTGGTGAGTACCTAACAATCCATTAAGCTATCTTGGAATAGGTATATGATGTTAAAGATATCATTTTGTATGAAATAATTGGGTCCAATATTAATAATTTCTATCATTTTTAATTAATTTATTACTTTCATGAGATAACTATATTAATATTATTCATGAATTCAATTCATTCAAATTTTATTGAATAAATAGATTGTGTTTTTAGTTATTTACCTTCCCATACTGATTATTACTTATTTACTCATGATAGCTTAGATTTTACATAACCTTTATAAAGAATTTTTTATCACCCTTTATTTTTTTCATTTCCTCAGGAAACTTATAAGGATATTATAAATAATATCAAGGATTTGAGAGTATTTATTTTTCAATGTATTTTATATTTCCATTATAATATGGGTGTCATCCATTTATCTCATTCTTCAAGACTACCAATTAAACTACTCTTTTAGGATGTGATCACATGTATTTTTTTATATTGTAATAATCTAAAACTATGCTTTGGGTTATTTGAGATAGTTATTTATATAGTTAGTGTAAAAGGAATTTTATTAAAACCCATAGGGGATAAATTTTAACTAAACATATATAATAAATGAATTTTTGAAATTCATTATAGTATTTGAATTTTTTCCATGGTAGTATTTTTATTTTATAGATCAATATTGATCAAGATTATGATAATACTATGTTTGACCAAAAATTTTGGGATGACACCTAACTAAATAAAGGTAATATATACTTGTATAAAATATAGGTATTTTACTAAAAATAAAGACAATATGGATAGTGTGTGAAATGAGAAAATCATGGCCATTTTAGGGCATCTCCCTAATGTTATAATGATTAATATTACCCATAAAGAATAAAAATTTGTTCTATAACATTATTAAATGATGTAAGATAAATTTATATGATATAATACAATTTATTTTTGGGGAAATTAAAATCTATTGGTATATGAGAAATAGATTATGTCCCTAAAAAATATATTTATGGATTTAGGATGTATTCAATGTGAAATGGTTCTCTGGATAGTGTATTTAATGAGGTAATATACTTATCAAATAATATCATTAATTCAAAACACCTATAAAGTTAAAAACGAATAAATCATTATCCTAACAACTTTAAAATTAATATTTTTTTAGAAATGCATCCCTTGGGATCAATGATTTGAAATAGAGATAAATTACCCAACTTTTAATAAGAAGGAAGATTAATGTGTTACAAACTATGAGGCTTGATTTACAAGATTTTCATGGATAACAATGGACTATATAAATAATATAAAAAGTAATATTGATTTTTTATTTTATGGGATTATGTTATGTTTCCAATGGGTAATAAATGCTCAACAAAATATATTATGTGAGATATTTTATCATATTCTGTTATGATAATGAAATAAATTTCTAGTTATTATATCATAAAGGTAAATAAATTGAAGAAGATTTTTCTGGAGCTCCTATAAAAAGAGTATATAAAAAAATATAAGGTTTGATAATGGGTTATCAGTAAAAAATTTGGAATTAAACATCTCAGAATATTCTTAAAGGGAATGAATGTTGGAAATTACTATAGAGATATTGGACAAATTACTAATGTATGTAGGACAAAGAAATAAACCACTATCTTATCGTTATTAGACAATAAAGAGATCTAAATTTATTGAAACATATTCCCCAATCAACCATGGAATATACAAAATAAACAAACTATTAGTGAAATCCATTTATATAGAATTAATACATCTTATGTGGAAGTTCCAATTGATGTTGTGAAAAATACAAAAATAATACACTCTATAAGTCAGTATTATTATTTTATTCAGGTTATACATACTCTTTTATATCTGAATAATATTATTTGGTTATCACATTGCCACCTTGAGGATTATATATTGAGTTGCAAGTAAAATCTCATAATGGTAGGATCATCACACATCAAGTCTATAGCTCCAATCTAGTTTTTTATTGTGGGAATATTATTTTGAGAAATATACTTATTTTTTACTCTAGTAAAATTTCATTTAATTTTTTTTCATGTATTTAATATTTTAATATAGATACTATATCAGTTTTCAAGGATGGAATGTTACATTTTATAAGCCGACTCATCCTATGATAGCCTTACGCAATGAGGACGAACCTACAATCATAATGGAATCTACATACATTGTATCAGTTGTTCTACATATAGATGATTTTTATTTATCTTATATATATGGTAAAAATTCTAAACTTAGGAAATTACAATTATATTATAATTTACTTATAGTTTTTGAAAAGAGTTCTCTTGTCTTTAACTGAATTATGTTGTGGTATTTTCAATATAATACATAACTCATGCTACAAAAAATTAAAAGAATAAATATTGAATGGTCATTATTAAGTTGTATTAATTTATGTAAGAATTGTATAAGTACATTGGTAATGGATTTATTTGACATAATACTTCCACATGTGTTCTAACTACTTTTTTTAGGAATAAAGCTGGGTAAATTTATCTTTTTATTGATTATCAGGAACATAAAAAGGTCACTATTAATAAAAAAATCCCATCTACTCTATAATGATAATATGTTTGATCAATTATGTGGTGAAAAATATTTTTTGAATATTGATATTTGATCAAGATATCATTAGATAAGGGTGAAAAACGAAGGTATATCATATTAATCCTTTTATATGAGGAATGGTGACTATGAATTTATAGTAGTTCCATTAGGATTTACCAATTATCCTATTGTCATCATGGATTAATTGAATAGTATTTTGAGATTACATTGACCCATTGGTAGTAGTCTTTGTAAATAGTATTAATTTATATTGGAAGTGTCAAGTTTAGAATGAAAACTATTTGACAATTATGTTAAAAACCACCCGGATTGTTAATTTTTATGCCAAATTCTCAATGTGTGATTTTAGGACTTATAATGATAATTATTTGATTATGTACTCTATATTTAAGGTATATCAGTTTATCATTACAATATTAATGTTATTTTATAATGGATTACACCAACCACGATAATCGAGATCCATTTTTTTTCTAGGGTATTCAGATACTACCAAGATTTGTGATAGATTCATCACACCTATCAAATCCACTGACCATGTTGACTTTGAAAGGGATAATGTTAATGTTGATAGATGAATATGAGGATAGATTCAATGAACTGAGTAGAATGTTCTCCATGTATCCTATTCTTTCAATACACAACAATGGAGATGAGTTTTTGAACTATATGGATTAATTAAATAATGTAATGGGATTATTCCTCGTGTAGAATGACATGGGGGTAACATATGCCTCTCACTAATTTAAACACGATGAGAAAAATTACATGAATCATGATTTATAGTTGGAATGAGAGATTTTTTACATTGAATATATGAAGTAATTTTCTATTCGGTGAAATATGATATATATATATATATATATATATATATTATAATCATTGTAGTTAAGTGTCTATATTTATGTAGAATGATTTGAATACAGACTTGAGAAGATGGTTTGAGTTGACCAAATATTATTACTAGTCGATACATTACTACCTATGGATGGTGAACATGGTTTTTTTGCATTGTGTTCAAAAGACAATGCTCATATGTCCTTGATGAGGATCAAAATAGATCCTTTATTTATGAATTTAAAAATGTGATATAGTGAAATAATGATAAAAATATAAAAATCATATATCTCTTATATAAATTTTTAACCATACATCTATGAGAATTTTAAGTAGGAAGAGAAGTAATTTAAAGAATTATATATGAATGTGAGGAATGTTCCAAAGATCAACCATTATCCTGTTGGAATGATTTCCTTTTGAATCATAGTATGTGCCCCATAAATACTTTAGTTGAAGAATGATATAATGGGTGAATCTCATATTTATGCAATTTATATTCACCATTGTAGTTCTAAGATTTATTCTTATATAAAAGAATAAGTCTGTAATGATGATGTTAAATTTTTTATTACATGGGGTGTATCTCGATGATAATTATTCCTATAAGTTAAGGTTTATAGTCTAAAGTATAAAAAGGGGTTTAAAACTATTATCAATAATAGATTTTAATTGAAAAAACTACTATGTATTTCATAATTGAACAACCCAATTTTTTTAAATGGTAAAATTCTACTTGGATTGTTTCCAATCACATTATAAAATCGACACTTCTTATTAATATTTTATAATAAATCACCCTTTGTCAATATACTCAGTTACACATTAAGGATTTATTGATATTATATTAAGTTCCTATATAAATTGTATATGATCCTAATCCATGGATTACCTTAATGTTCTATAGATGCCATCAATATGCTATGAAAATCGAGTTGAGTTTTATTACTTCTTATCATCATCAGATAGATGGTTGGTCTGAGAGGACCATTCTAACTCAGTGTGACATTTTTCATGATTTATCTTTTGATTTCAAAGGGTCTTCAGATCAAAACATTAATTTGATATAATTTTATTATGACAATAACATTTAATAGTTTATTTTTATGTCTCATTGAATGGACATATATAGAATGAAGTTTATAACTCTAATGTTTTTAGATGAATTTGGATAGATAATTATATTTGGAAAGGATCAAGATTTTCAAATCATGGATATTGTTAAATTCATTTATAAGTACATAAGGGTAAATTAATGTTAGACAATTAATTCCTAAAAATTATAGATAGGATCTAGGCTTCAAATTTGGTGAAAAGGTAATTAAATTAATATTTCCTTGGAATATGTTTTCGATATTTTGAAAAGAAAATTTTTATACTAAGAAATATTGGTCCCTTTTATATTATTGATAAATTATGGATAGTATCTTAACACATAGAACATCCAATATGTTTTTCTCAAGTCCTTGATGTGTTCTATATATCACTCATGAGGAAGTTCATATATTTTCCTTAATATCTATTTAACTCAATGGTTATATTGATGGAGAATGATCTATTTTGTGAAGAAATATTATTAGAGATTCTAAATCAATGAGAGAATGATTCTTAAAAAATTTCCACTCACCTAGAGAATGTTTTATAGTGAACCCAGAAATTTTCAAAAACTACATAGGAATCTAAGGATTTGATGTTGTAGAAGTATCCTCTGATTATTTCACCAAACTGTTGGAATTTTTAGGGAGAAACTTTTATTAGCGTGTAGAATGTGACCCCCAAATATTTTATGATATAATTATCTAAAAATAAAATAACACTGAAATAATTATTAAAGAAATAATATATATATATTAAACATTAATTAAAATTGAAATACTATATAAAATTTAAAATCATTATCAATATAGGATAAATTATTATTATTTTTTTTTAAAAAATTATTCTATATTGAATAGTAAAGAATATTGTCTTTTAAAGATACTCAATTATTTTCTTAAAATATAGTTCTATAAAAATTTATCTTCAATTTTTTTTAATAATGAATATAATATATGAACCATTTTATATACATGAGTATCTTTATTTTACATAACTTTTATATAAGTATATTTTTATTCCCAAAAGTTGATGTTTCCGGAAAACCATTTTACTCACATTTAGGTAGTTATTTTTAAATTTATTTCATTAACTTATTGGAAAATAATTTGTAAAAATAGATTCCAAATTTTTAATAACAATGTTAAAATTTATTAAGTAGGCCCCCATTATGTCTAGATAGTATGAATAGTAACCTATGTAAAATTTATCACCTTGGTAAAGAGTAAATTAATTTATTAAAGATAAAATTAATATGACAAGGAATTAAAAATGTATTCAGAACTTTTCATTATTTCATAAGATGATTATATTTCATCCGAAATCGTAATATTTTTAATATAAATCTTTTCTATGACATTTATATTTTATTTTTACTATTATTTTATATAAGTATTGATAAAGATCCAAATTTAATTCACTTATTTTTAGTAATAATATTATTTTTTTAGATATACTCAAATATTATTAATAATAAATTGTTATTTAAATATGAATGATTTTTTACTCTTGTATATGTATTTTATATATTTAGAGATTAAAAAATCACATAAAATATTATACACTGCCAACATAGTATTTATGCATGTAGTAAAAAAATAAAGTAAATGATTTTAAAAAGAATAAAAGAAAATATTTTTTCGTTATTTATAGTGTCCCATTGATTATATATATAACATATTAGGGATTTTTTAATTGTCCATGTATAGATTATATTTCCTTAATTTTTATTTAAAATAAAATTAGAAAACTAGTTCCAAATACAACATTAAAGGGATTTTATAATAAATAATATTTTATTAACTGATCTAAAATTAATAATAAACAAATATTTAGCTAAAAAATGATAAAATATATAATATAAAAACCATGGACCATTAAATATATCTTTAATCATTTTATGGTGTCATTATGGACCCTTAAATGGTAGAAAACATGAATATTGTTTTTAATTATTAAATTTGTTTACTATGGGTCAAAACTAAATAATATGGGTTAACGAAAAATAAACTTGTAAATTTTTTATATGATATTATATATTATCATTCTCATTTTTTTATAATTATACCAATTTGTATCCATATGTACATGAAATATTTTTTAAAATTTAATATGTTATGAAATTCTACAACTTCCCATCTCATCACTTATAAAGTGACACAACTTCTATGTTTTAATGACAAATAATTATAAAATATTGATCTTGAAAAATGTAAAACATTATCTTATTTATATACATGTAAATGTAATAAAGGTAGTTGTATTCCCAAAATACCATCCATACCTCCTATTAGAGGGGATATAAAGGAATCATATCGAAAAAGATGAATTTGTCTTTACCGACTCTTCCATGTTTATTTCTTCTCCTATATCATATTAATATTTTTTAGAGATCATAAAAAAAATATTTATAAACTAATATGTTATTATGATTATTGGATAATCATATTCAATTCATTTTATATCATATAAGAAATTGTAAAGATCGCTCATTCAAAAATAGTGTATACCATCTCCAAGTAGTGGTGAATTTAGTATTTCGTTACCATTTTTCATGGATGGTTTTAAAGATGTAACGAATAAATTAATGTAAATATTATTATATAGTTATTATAATGAAATTAAACTAAAATATGTTCTTTCTCACCATTAAATCTATTGGGAAAAAATAACATCGCTTGTGCATACATGTGCAGTACCATATCCGCGAAACGATGTGATCTTCTTTTTCATTTACACATGACATGGATGATAAAAATATTATAATATATTATTATATATCATTTTTAGGATATAAAAATAATCATATATAAATAAAATATTAGTTTCCTTTCTATCATTCCATTCATTGAAATGTGAAAACAATATTTTTTTATGTGTATGCCCTATCATCCTCATGAAAAATATAATTCATTTTTCAATCTCTATCATATATGTATTTATATATATATTGAATATAATTGTATATATAATACATTTATCATGAATAAAAATTTATATGTGATGAAATAAGGAGACAGATTCTATGACTAAATATACCGAGTCAAAACAAATATAAAAATGTAGCGGCTAACTCCTGGAATAATATTAACAATAAAACATTTTTAACAAATAGGTGCCAACGTGTTATAAGTAGAACATATATTATTTTTTTACATAAATATACGGTTATATTATTTAATTATAATAAATATAAATTTATTATTCATTATATTAAAATACCTTACATGAAAATCAAACATGAGGTAAGAGATTTTGCCTCAATTTACACTCTATTAGAGATATTTAGTATTATGACTCTATTTGATTTTATTTAGTTAATATAAAGAGAAATTTTTTAAATTTAATTTGATTATATATTTATTAATTATTTTTATTGTTTTAATAACGGTGAAAATTTAATGAGGTTAAAATTTAATTGATGCCAAATTTGTATAAATCTCTTTTATGATCTCATTTTCGGTTGGGATTTTATATATTTTAAGTGAATAAATATTATAAATATTAATTAATAAACTCTAAATATTTTCATATCATCTATATATTTAATTAATTTATATATTTTCTTCAAATTTTTCATCTCATTGTAACTTGAATCATGAAATGAAATATTAAAATGAAAATATGATCTTATTTTTCTTTTGATCGGGTATATTTTTCTTCAATGTCCAAATTTTATAAAATTGCATTATAGAATTTCATTTTTCTTTTTGAATGAATTATTAAGGATATTTTTTTTTCATTACATTTTAAAAGGTTTTAAAGGAATATGTACAATTTTTTTCAAAGGTTCATTTCATTCATTCTTTACTAAAAAATCAAAATGATTGTTTTCTTATGTTTTAGGGTATCAATAAACATTCATACTTCCATAAATACTTTACAACATATAACTAATTATATAGTATTCCAATGATATTAAAATGAAATAAATTTATGAATACTTATTTGAATTAATTCCCATCAATTTTATCCAATTCTTTAAAACTCAATTAATTTTAAATAAAATATACTTTTATTTTGAATTAATGGCCAGCTCTCAAATCTAGATAATTTTCTTGTAATTAAATAATTTTTCAAACAATCACATTATTGTGATCATTTTTAATTAGGGATTAAATTTCTATTAATGATCCTTATTTTATAAATCTGGGATATTATTATTTCATAAATCATATACCTTTTCACCATAATTTGTTTTTCTATGAATGTTATATGATTGAATATGGATATATTGATAATTTATATACTCTAATCAAAATAGATAATTATTGATAAAGAATATTGATTATAAATTTAATTGTTCATTCAATATTTGTGGAATGAAAATTACATAGAATGATGTTTGGGGAAAAGAATTATATATTACCTTGATGCATCAATATGTCTCATTAGATAAATTAGTAAGCCAAATTAAATTAGATTTAGTTTATACCATTTGATTGATAAGATGATCACGGATTAAAGATTTTATGGTAAGTATACCCCGGTTTATTAAGTTAAGTCATCCAATATTAACCTTTTAATTGATTGATAATTCATTTATTATTATACATATACTTATATCATTTATATTATCCATTTTTACTATTCATTCTCTAGTTATTTATGAAAGGTAATGTATTTTCAGTTATTTACCATTATATAATTAATAATACTTATTTGAAAAAGATATATTTTTCTTTATATAACACTTCATATGCATATAAGATCACTCTTAATTTTTTACCTTTAACACAAGATATGAAAAAACATTATCATGAATATAATCAAGGATTAAATATTGTCGCTAATGAGAAGTATTTTATATTTCTAATGTAATAGGGGATTAGTTTGTGTATCTTGTTCTTAAAAACTATTAAAATGATTCATCTATTATGATGTGATCATTTATATCTTATTATAATTTGATAACAATGAAACTAGATCTGGGTTAATGGATTTAGGGTTTATATATCAACTTCAAGGATTTATCTCAAGGATATGTTGAGTGGAGTCCCCAATCCCATTACCCGATCTCAACTTTCAATAGCACTTATATCCAAGATACATGATTCCTCTAAAGGACTACAAATTTTGATTTAAAATGGTTAAATCATTAAAAAAATCAATAAGAAATCTACTAATATAATAAGGTGTTTCAAAAATGGGTTTTCAAACAATTATTTCCATTTTCTTCATTTTTAATCAAGGAATGTAATCCCTAGTCCCACATAATATTAAGTAATTTTATTTTCTTTATTCTTTTTATTTTTTTTAAATTTTTATCCATTAAATGTAAATTCAAAATATTATCAATTTTAATCTATGGAATAACTATTATATAAATAATCATTTTCACATCACCTGTTAATTTTATTTTTCAAATTTTCATTTTAGTTCATTTATTTATTAGATCATTATGTTTACTGTATAAATTAATCAAGAAATACTAAAAAATAAAATTAATAAATAAAATCATAATTATATTTATCTAATGGTTAATTTATTCAGTGGAAAATTAATAAACCTATGTGCCTAGAAATTAAAATTAATTATTGGTTATAGAATGAGTTGTAGTATAACTAATGTGACCTTTTTTATTTCTCATGTGGGTTTTGTATGGGATAAAAATGAGCTAACTCGACCTCATCTCTACATTCAACCAAATCCATGTACAATCAGGTACATCTATTGTTACAAATATTTTAAATCTTTCATAGAGGTGAGGGGGGCCAATGGAATGGTTAGGTGAAATTTTAGAAAACATAATTGTATATGCAAGTCAAACCTAATTAAATGGGGATGGGTGACTCACAAACCATCTTATTTAACATAGTAATAATTAATTAAAAATCTAGGAAATATAATAAAATTCAATTGAACAAACACATACATCAGTATAATCCAAGATCATTATAATAGATAAACTTGTTACTACTAAACATTTAAATATATAAGATTTAATTCTTTTAAAGTTGTTCTTTACATTTCTTAAAATTTACACAGGTTAATCCGATTAATTATATTATAATTAAATTAATTCATTTTATAATTTATCACTTAATCATCCAAAAAATTACCTATTTTTATTTCAAATAAAATAAGCTATAATATTATATTTGACACTAAATAAAATATTATAGAGAATTATACATTGAAACAGCTAGATGATAACATATATAAGATACTCTGTACTGTTTTAAATTAAAATAATCTAATCATATAAAATATTTTATACACAAAATCTGTCAAACTTTTATGGTGTGTACTACAAATTAAATTCTCTAGGGAAGAACAAAAAATTACATGGAATGAGAAATTTAATGCATTGGAAAATTATTATGCAGTAACCGTACTTGGTATATATTATTAAATAATAAACAGAATTAATTAATTATATTATATAATATAAACCCTGATGACTGTTATGTACTATTTTCTTAATTAACCTTATAATATAGGAAATAAGATTCAATTAAATAATTAGATAAATTTAATATTTATACATAAATAGGTAATGAATATGGTGTGTAAATTTGATATAAAAGTTGTGCACTTCTCTTCACCAAATATCTATGATACACACATAGAGAACTGATGTGAACTTTTGATGGAAATTTGTAACGTACAAAACATTTATTAATTATATACTACATGTACTTTATGTTTAATGAACTCAATAATATACACATTTTTTACTAAAATTTTCAAATGTATTAATTACACAACATTGTTCGACCCATTTTTTCTATAAAAAAGTCATAGAATTAATGGTGTGTTGTAAATCTACAAGTAACGTAGTCATGAAAATATGTGTGCCACCGTATCTACTCAACACATGGTGTATTAATGAAATAACGTGGGTAATAATTATATAATGACCATGAATGGACATGGGTATCCTTTTTAATGGAAAAAAGGACACACAGTGTGTATAAAAGGAGTACATGTTGTGTATTATTGTATTATCTAGCAATAATTCTTAACACCACTGGATGTTTTCATTAGATGTGTTTTCTATTTATGTATCATCCATTCATAGTAATATGACATGGAAACACCAAACATGTTTAAGTGATTTAATTTATGAGTAAAAAATGAACTACAACATAAATTAATTTTATTAATTAAATATAATAATGATAAATATTCAAATAATTAATTTTACATTTGAATATGAATAATTTCATACAACTTTTTGGTTTCATGTGTATCGAATGTTCTTATTAGGGTCAATATTTAACAAAAAAATTATTGTTTTGGCTGGATAATTCACATATTTTTCAACACATTAATATGATATCCTATGAAATTTTTTCTTTTCATATAATGATATGTAAAGTTCCCTAAATAAGGGAATATCCTTTGAAGTGAAATTTATAATTAGATTATTTATATTTAAAATAATGGATACATCATTCATGATATATTTCTTCATAGTATAAATTGATCAATAAAAACACTTTTCATTAACCCAATTTTTCTTATGGGGTCCCATAGAAAAATACCCCTAGTGGTGATTCATGCTTCCCCTTTAATCTCTGGATAGCACTGATAAATCACCAGCTGGTAGCTTGGTTGATTCATCATTTTTTATTGTCCAGCTTGATCGATACACATTTATTTATCCTTGATGAAATTGCGTTTATCTCTTTGTTCTTGAGAATACATGACATGGAAGATGAGGATGCAATAGAGAAATTCATTATGCACAATGATTCAGGAAGAACCACTATTAGAATGCATTAATGGCCTATTCTCAGACAATTGGTTTGGGGTTGTAATATACTTTAATGCACAATTGAACATAATAAAATATAAAACCGTTATTAGACCAACTAAAATGTATTCAAATAATGATATTATTTTATTCTATGGATTTCACTAATTTTCATGATGAGAAATACTATTTTACCGACTTGAAAATTAATATTCATCATAAAAAACAGTCTTATTCTCCTCATCCTTACACCATTTATCGAGTAACCCACTAAATATTTAAGTAAATATTTTTTTATAAATAAAATAAGTATCCCATTTAATATACGGTGAATACATATTAATTAAATTTCAATAAATATATAAATATTATATAACTTCGTAATTGAAAATTTTTTTGTGAATAAATTTTTATTAAATTTATTTGACCATATATCCTATATTTCAATTATTTCTCTCTCTTGAGAATAATATTAATTAAAATAATTAAATTTATATATAATTTAATTGAGAAGAATGTAAAATCTTAATATTTGAAACATTTGGATTCATTCTTAATGGAATTAGGTAGGTTGGCCAAAAGTACATGATCACTTTCTAAAAATGGGATAATAAACCAAAGGGAAAGAATTTAATGTCACAACATTGAAAATAACATATGGGAGTTAATTATCTAATATAATAGTTTTGTATCAATATATCATCAAGAAGGTGGAAAATCAATTTCAACAACCTATATACATTATACGCTTCTATTCTGTTATCTAAAATATACTCATTAATACACCATAGACAAGAAATTAAATGTGTGAAGTATATTTCAGTCAATGTTACGTAATATTAACATAAATGTATATGGAAGGCAAAATCCTTATTTTACTTATTTATTAATAAAATTTCAATCATAACACAACTAAACTACCCCACATCATATTAACATTTAGTTTTATTATACTCATATGTAAATCTAAGTTCATGTGTCCTGAAATTCATTAAAACTAATATTAATGTATAAGAACCATTACATTGAATAATATATTGGAGTATCTTGTGACACATAAACAAGTGAAATTCCTAATGTTGGTTCTAAAATCATTATGTCCCAACATATATATTTAAATTTGTGGACTAGATGAGATATAGTATCATCTTCTAATGATTCATTTCACCTATAGTCAATATATTATATTACATATCATATAATTTTATGTAACCATAAAACTAGGATTATTTAAATCATCATGTAATTTCACAGTTCTCATCATAGCGGGGAATTGGTATTCTATTATCAATTTGATAGATACATTGGGAAATAATTACACTAAATTCAAATAGAATAATTAAGGGTATATAATAAAATGATTAATAAATATTAACTTGTTTGAATATAATCATAATCTAAAATGAAAATAATTGGTTCTAAGACACCAACACCAACACTTAAATGGAATTTTCACATAACAAATACATCATCATGTTAGATAAGAGTGATCTAAATATATAAATACATAGGATTAGTAGAAGTAAAAATATTCTTTTCAAAAATAATGAATGTTATTGACCATAGAAAGTATAGATTTATATATAATTGAAGTTCAATTGAAAATAATTATATAATTTATAAGACTGTGAAATACTGTAATGAAAAATATATTAGATACAATCATAGATAACTATATTTATTATGATAAGAAAATAATAATAATAATAAAACACAGTCGATGAAACAAATAAATAAGATAGATTGAATCATAAAATTAAATTAAAACACATGAATTTCATAATAGTTCAATTCTAGGTGAACCTATAAATACTCTTTTGTTCACTTTTTTCTTAGAGGGAAATGTAAAAGATGAAATAAATAATCCATACTTCTAAAGGAATAAATAACCCTTTACATCGACTATCCTTCTATAGAATAAAGAATAAACAAAACCTATATTTTTAGAATATAATTCATAACCCAATGACATACCCTTTAGAGTGGGGTTATAATCAATAACTCAAACAACAATTTTTAGAGAAAAACATAATCTAATGGATAATTGAATTATATACATCTAATATAATTAAAAAAATTAGACTAAAAATAGATTTAGAATAAAGTAAATCTTATGATGATAATTAAAACTTTGTTTTGTCATAGATCACATATTGAGAAGAATTAATGTTGAAATTCATTCATGATCATGGTAATGGAACATTAATCAAGATAAGAATACAAAAATTCACAAACCTCATATGATTTTTATGTGTCTCTCATTTAATGTCTATCAAGACATTAATAGTTCTATAATGTATTCAAAGAATTTTTATTTTTAATTGAGTTTGACAATCATTTATTAATGTTCCATAATCAAATGAAAATTTAAAATTCACACTTAATTAACTAAAACATATTATCAAAAAATGAGGTAGTTATTTCATCATTAATCATAGGTTTATATTGTTTGATAATAATATAAACATGAAACATTTTTTAACTATATTTTGAAATATCCTTTATTATTTCAAAATTTAAATAAATTAGAAAAAATTCTCTTGAAATCATTTGTATATATATTTTATAAATTAACAAATCTATTTACATTAAATAAATTAATATAAAAAAACATGAAATAAACCATCGTACTCATATTTAATATAATTTAACCATACATATAATAATCCCCATATTTGGAAATTCATTTCAAAATATTAATAACATAGACAATTACCATTGCTACATACAAGGTGTGTTCTTCAGTATAAATCAATTTATAATAACATTGAAAACATGAAAAAATAGACTAAAAATTAATAAAATTACAAGGTTGGGAATCCCATTTCTCATAATAATTTCTCTAAAAAATATTCTATATATTAAATCACATTTTATAACCAAGAAAACAAATTTTCATGAAAAACTCATTAAGCAAGATTCATATTGGATTTTGAAACAACCAAGGCCTCTGAATATGATTCTTCAGAATTTACAAAATATTATAGTTATTTTCCAACATTAAAAAATTTTACGCTACAAAATTTAAAATAATACCAATCCATTTTAAATAATATTATAATATATAAATAAATAATATTAATGAAATTGGTTTTTATGCACTCTATCTAATGGTAATCATCAAATTGCATAAGCTATAAAAGGGTAATCTTTATTTTTTTTGTTTATGTAAAGGTAATATTCTTCTATTGTATATTGCACAAATTTAGTCTTTAAATATTACTAAAGGTAAACCCTATATTCCCTTGGTTTTAGAAGTTTGTGACACATGCTGAGTAATGGTATTAAATAATATTACACATTGTGTAAATGTAATGAAGATTCTTAGAACTATAAATTTGGTTTTTGTAAATGTATATTTCATTTATGTAATGGAAACTAGTTTAATTTAATGGTCAATAATGATTTTTGAAAGGTAAAAATATTTTTCAACATGGTCTCATAAAGGTAAAATAAGACTACAGAAGGGTAATGTATAATTATGTAAATGTAAAATAATTACTCAAATCATCAAAACATAAGATTCAAATAATTAAAACCTAAAAATTATAAACACTACACACCTAAACACTAGTTATTAAGTGTAATGTAAATGTGATATAATTTAAATAACAAAACCAATATAAGAAATAGTAAACAACTAATTTTACTGAGTTAACACATTAAAAATCAACCCAATATCAAACATTATCAATATTTACAATTTTATGTAACAACCACAACCATTGTTACCTATAGATTATGTCAACATTATTACCATTTAATTTTTTATGGGATCAAATCATGAGGACCATTAAGAATAATTTTTTTGGATATCTAGAAACACACATGATACCAATTTTACAATGTCAATAAAATATTATAGATAGTAATAGATACCATTCTACAGTCATGAACACATTCAATAAAATATTCTTTATATCATTGGGAATGTAAGAAATAAATTTGTATAGAAATGCTTAGAAAAAATTGTGTATAATGTAATATATCCATATTATTAAGGCATAATCAATATTATATGGTAAATAACATGAAACACGTGACATTTGATCAACAACATAATCAAAACATACAACCATGTATAACATGAATGAAATAATATCATGGATAATAATTTCAAAATTCCCGAAGATGGAAATGTGCAATATTAGGAATCATGATCTCAAACATCATTTTATATACACAATCAATACCATTCAATATAATAGAGTGAAACTACAGGTAAAAACACCTTAAATTTGGATCACTAATTTGTCTCAATAGACAAGTTGATGTATTAGGGGACTATATTATTATGAACCCCACATATCAAAACTTGTCAAAAAATTTCTTCATATATCTAATAATCGATTTAAATCATTGAAAATATTACTTAATAATAAAAATCCATATGGATTATAGAATATATATTTAATAATACTTCAAAAATCAATCAAATAATCATCAATGTAAAAACCGTACGTAGAAGGGATATATATTGGAAGAAATAATAATATAAACAGTAATGAATATTATAATTTAAGTCAACTATATTGTCCATTGATCATGTGAATGTGAATGATTACATAAGATGTAAACAACTATTGAATCAATAATAGATGATATAGATTTTGAGATAAATACATATATTTGGGATGAATAAAGTGAATATAACTAAGATACTAAAATAGGACGTCATTAAAGAGTACTATTTGTTAACCCCTTAAATTTTATAGTTGAAGTTAAAAATTTTAAAATGGTTATGGTATTGAGGAAATTTCTAATTTTTTTATACGTTAATAGTTATTCATTTAATATTTTTATGAAAAAAGTAAAATTATATTTTCTTTATAAAAAAATAAAAATATTCTATTTAAACAATTATTAAAATAAATTTAAAACATAAAATATCATTAATAAATTATTTAACTAAATATATTCACATTTGTAAAATAATTTTGAAAAACATTGGTGTTGAAGAAAAAAATTATATCACTAAAATAAAAATAATTTTTTTTCCATTAAAAATTAGAAAGATTAATTCAAGTACGAAATAGAAGAAATTTTGGAAAAAATAATGAAAATCCTTATATATCGACATGATAATACAATTTATGGAGTTGAAGAAGGATATATTGTTATACAATATAAATGAAAATAAGATATATCCCAAAATAAGAGATTGTAAAGTAATTTTATGTATTTGGTATCTTTAAAATAGAAACCCATTGAAATAATATACCTGAATTGAGAAATAAATAATAATCAATAATTGAGTATTAATTTTATGTAAATAATTGGGAATTATACACCCCACATAAAATTAAATAGTTGAAAAAAATATTTCTTACTAAAATGGAAATGGAGACGAAATACCTTACCTCATGCTTCCCTTTGATTTAATGTGTTTTAACCTCCATTATAATATCTATAATTATGTTATTAATTTATTATAGAAAAGTATTAATATTTATTATATCATATATTATAGTGAACCCAACATCCCAAACATTTATATTATATATTTTATATGAATATTCATTACATTACAGAAACACATGACGGAGGACTATAATTGATTAGTTCCATTAGAATCATTAAAAACAATGATCTTCATTCTATAAAAAATATAAAATAATTCCAATGAAAATATTTCTATTATGAACTATTCATGTATATACACAACATAAAACCATTCCTTGTAATCTATGGAATGGGAAAATATGAAATTGTTTTCTCAAATTCTCAGAAAGGTTAAAAACTGTGATATATAAGCATAACATGAAAATATGTGCATCATGATAATAATATATTGAATACATAACCCATATTTAAAATATTATAATATTGAGTTATAAATAAATACTCGTATTATATAAGGAATTATTCCTATGTAAATAAAAATTCTTTAACCACGAGATCCTAAAATTGGAATAAGATATAGAATTGTGGCATACACACTAGCATATAAACTTATTTTCATAATATAAATGTTCCTAAAAAAACATATGGGGAACTCCATAGGTGGATGCACCACCTGTTAATGAAACACTACCATCTCCAATTAAATGACATTCCTTTATGCTGATTGGGATCACTGCCCAATCAATCTTGGTAGATAAGGATCACTCAAAAGACCATCATTGAAGAAAAAGTCACTTACTGAACTGACATCACTCCACTTTTAAGCCCTAAAATAACCATGAGATAAAAAAAATTACCAAATTAATTATAGGTAGTTATAGATTCCTACTATAAAAGGTAATAATATAACCCTCATCCATGGTTATAAAGAAATCATAGACCATTGTTATAATGTAACCTCAATCAATTTATATAAAGAAACCAACATCACATAATGAAATTAATAAATATGTGTGTGAAAAGATCATAAACATTAATCATATAAAAACCCATGAAAAGAAATGGGTTTCATAAAAACATAAATCTATCATTATATGTGTACATGAAATAGATTTCAAAACCATTTTATCATTTCATCAATGCATCTACCATGGAAAAATAAATGGGTTTCATATGCATTTTATCTTGGTATAAACTATTAAATAGATACAGATTTCAGAAACATATTTTACATTATAAAAATACACCATTTATAGAATGAATAATAATTTTTTCTATGGATAATATCCTTTGTAAATCATAAGTAACATCAAGGGATGTTATCTTTTATGGAAAATTATTTTGAATAAAAAATCACAAGGAATGATTCATTAGAAAAATTATCTTCCATTAAAAATAACTTATTAAAAAATAAAATTATAAAATATTTGAAAAATAATTTTCATTTAAAATAAAATTGAAAACCTATATAGTAATCTAGAATATTATGTGTGTTCATGAGTATAGGAAATTATCTTCATGTCATGCATTCAAAAAAATGATTCCATTCAAATTTTTTATAAATGAAATGAGGTGTTGTTGTGAAATATTCATGAATATTATTATCTAAAACACTTATTAAAATGTATAACATGGACAAGTTTAATTTTTGAAAATCATAGTAAATTATTAAAAAAAAAAATCTGTTTATTATTAGAAAAAATGATTTGGATGAAAAAACATTTTTGACCCGAAAGAGAAATAATACCTGATTTTGTCAATAACATTTTATGACTTATTTTATGTAAAAAGTTTCGTAAAATTGTAATATTACTTATAAAAATCATTAGAAAATATATGATAAAAAATATTCATGTGTTTCTTGAGTGTTAAATCTTAAATTCCATTATTGGATGTATAATAATAAACATTCCTGACAAATGATGTGACTATAACTTGAAACTCATTACATTTTGTTATCATTGAATCATAACTACTATTAAATAAAAAAAATGAAACATAGAATATCATAAAATGAATAATATCAATGATATAACATCTCAAAGTGGAAATATATAATCCTCATAAATGAATATTGTTTTATAACATAACATATGTCTCAAATAACGAGAATTTTGATAAAAATCCATTTCTGCTTTGGTATCAATGATAGTATGAACCCATGAAATAAGTATCATCAAATTGTTATGTAAGTCACCATAATTTTAATTATAATCATCAAGAACTATTTTTTTTGATTGTGTACACCACAAGAAAGAAATAAAGGCTAATTATGTCTTATGTCTCATAGTAAATAAAATGTCATATGGAAATTGTTTACCTTAAGTCTAGATTTAATTCATACATATTTTGAACCACATTATAATAAATATATGTTAATTATAATTATATTATAGTTCCATTGTAACATCCCAGGTAAATAAAGAATAATAAATTCTAATATTTATTAATATTTGCGAATTAAATATTAATTTTACTTTAAATGGGTTGCTATGTTCGATAGCGTACCCGATACGCAACAAAGTGTTTATTCAAAATCTTACATTTCACACTAGTAATAAAATAATATTATTTTAAATGATAGTTAACACGTAGCTGTTGTATTGGAAGGAATGAATAGAAATAACTAAAATATGATTATATATGTTTGTTAAATGTTTTTACTTTTATCCAATAAATGTTAGAGGCTTAAAATGCAAATGAATCCAATTTTAAGTATAAATCTTCTAATATTATTTAAACGGTCGATTATCCACCTTTTAATAGAGAACCCTCTTTAAATATAGTTTTTTCACTCTTATACATTATATTTAACCAAATAAAATTATTCTTTAGAATCGGGACATCAAAATTTACATTGTGTAAATTTTTGGTATTTTTCTGATAAAGATCATTTTTTAATGAATAGTGAAAAATGTTGTATGTTAATTCAAAACCTCTAATTAATATAATTTATTAAGATGATTGGATAATCTTTTGAAGTGGTTTTAAAGTGAAATTAGAATATATTTTTACCATTTAACCCAATAGTGGTCAAAGGAAATAAATTCACTTTGAAAGTGGACTTAAACTGGTGTCAATCTTTTGATTACTTATTGTTTCATAAAAACACGCTATTTGTCATGACAGCAGATATTAATTATTAAATTAATTAATGTAACTAATATGTTTTTAATTTTTTAAAATAGTCAACATTTTTAAATTTGGAATATCAAATATATCTTAGGGTGAAGTTTTGGAATATTTCTAAAAAACTTCAATTTTTGATGAATAGTGAAACCGCAAAGTGGTGGTTACAAAATTTGATTTTTCGTTTAAATGGGACTTTACCACTTCTGTGATTTGAATTTCAAAAATCCAATTTAAATTATTTTCATTATTAAGTAAAATGTGGTTCAATTTTATGGAAATAATTTTTTGATGAAAAGTAACTTTTAAGATTTATTAATCACGATTAAAGGTAATTAGTGTGATTTAAGGTAAAAATGATATTATAATAAAATGAAAATATCTTGAAACTTGTCCTAACCCTATTTGATGAGTTATTTCCGACCAAGACAACCCATGGGTAGATTTTTGGTACCCCATGGAGCCACTTGGGTATGATAATGACATTTATGCCTTTTATTTAAAGTTAAAATAAAAAAGACACAAACATGAAATGTTTTACTAAAACAATGTTTAAATGGGGTTATACAAGTCAGCTATTTGACTATAAATATTCATTAGAAAGATAGAAACATTTCCTACATGATAGTAGTTTTTGAATAATTTTTATACGTTCAATAAATTAAATTTTGTATGACATCCTGAGGATGCAGCGGTGCCCTCATTATTTAACGATTTAAATAAAATGAAAGGATAATGTAAAATCTAAGCACTACACTTGTCAAAAACCTGTTAGATGGGTATATTTAGATCCCTTAACACCTTATCCTTTAATTATATCAATGTGGTAACTTTTAAATCCGAAACCCATTTTAAAATAAAGTATCCTTTTATACCTTTCCGAGAGTGCCCCTCCTCTCCTCTTATAAAAGGACCCCACCTCTACCACCTTACCCACACTTCCAAAGCCTTTGGCTCGGCCAAACCCTGTAAATTTTGTCTCTCCAAATCCCTATCTTACTCCTAGAAGCATCACTTTGGGCAGAAGTCTTCCCAAGGAAGCCTTTGAGCTCAAATCAATGAGAGTTACCCGATTTTAAGGTAATGTCTTCACTTGATTCCTTTTGTTTTATTTTGCTTCTCCAACCCCTTAAACTCTTTTTATTAATTTCATTTGTAACAAATACAATATATTAAATATACTAGGATGTTTTTATAAGAAGTATTTGAGCTACACTTACACACACCTACATATAATGGTTAATGAACGTACTGTTTTTGTGGATGAAAAATTATGCCTCCTGAAATGATGATTGTTCAACATTCATATAACACCTTCAAAGGTGGACATTAAGATGACACTATATGTATATATGATATATAGTATGTTTACGGTTTCCTTAATATTCTGTATTTTTCTTTTTGGTTATACCTTTATGGGTTCCATTATGGGTAAACATGATATCTTCATTTAAGGAAGTGCGGACTACCGCCCCCTCAAAGTGATTTGATTCGTTTATACCATATGTGGGACATATAAAGGATAGAGTTATGATATTATATATGATATTATAATAAAATTAAATTATACCTTTATATCATTATGATTCCATTCCATAAAATACAAAATAGAAATGAAAATGGTGTTCATGCGTACGTACAACTTACCGTCTCCATGAACAGTGCATTTCATTTCTTACCTCTAAACGTTATGTAATATTATAAATGCATGTATATACTGTATATATAGGATTTATATGATATATAAGTCATGATTATAACTCTGGATATAATGGATAAATGAACAAATTGTAATTATAAAGAGCATATTTTGACTCAAGTACCAATGATTGTTAAAACGACCATTATTAACTAAAATAATTACATAGTATTCATGACATGTTAATAAGTGATATAAAAGGAATAATGAAATTGAAGAAGGTTCTTAAGCAAGTAGAAATTAACTCAAGTTTGTTATTCAGGACATTAAAGAACAATCGTTTCATGTCGGACCCGAGGAATGGGACTTCGTCTCAATCTCCTTTCATTGAGGCATATTTTGTTTTATACACAACTTTCTTTTATACGGTGTATAAACCCCTTTTACTTTTACACTTATTCTAAAGGACTATTTGTTTATACGAAGTGTTTACTAAATGAAAAAAGGAATGTTTTTTTGTCGTACGTATGCGGCGACAATGACTTCTCCGCCGCCGTGACCATTATTTGAGTTTCGGCTTCCTCTAAAAGCCACAACTTTTTTTTTAAATGAAAAAATCAATACCATGTTTTACTTTTCATTTATTTTGGTATTGAAAATGGTTTTTATTATGTTTTTATTATATTAATGTGTTGTATTGATATCTTGTGATTGAAATGTGGAAATGTTATGTTTCCTTTATGCATGTTTTATGAGATACAATTATGTTATGGTTCTTGGGCATTATTATGAAGACGGGTGGTTCCGTGATAAACTAAGGGCAGGTGAGCCCGATATAGCTCTCCAATGCAT
This sequence comes from Viscum album, assembly GCA_963277665.1. Lineage (NCBI taxonomy): Eukaryota > Viridiplantae > Streptophyta > Magnoliopsida > Santalales > Viscaceae > Viscum > Viscum album. Next base: position 885,147,156 of record OY728135.1, on the reverse strand, counting down.
TAGGTAACGCGAAGGAGTGAAATGTTATGGTTTTTCCCAAGAGATTTAGGTAATATACTGTGATGGGTATTCCAAATGTAACCAACCAGGTTACTCCCTACATAAGAATGTTATGAATGCCTCAAGTTACCTTTATGTCTTATGATTTCTATGATTTATTAATGATTCGATGAGGTATGTTAGAGTGATTATGTATTATGGGTAAAGTATGATTTCATTCTTATGTATATATGAACTCATGTTTCCTTTCTATATTTTTATGACCCATATTGAGCTTTTTATGCTCATCCCAAGTTTTTGAAATGTTTTTTTCACAGGTCAAGGGAAAGGTACATGATAAGATGATTGTGTCAAGGAAGTGTCAAGAAAGAATCCATGTTTTATTTTCAATATGTTTCCGTTGATGGGAAAAATAAGCACTATCTTTTATGTAACCATATTGTTGAAATGTGTGATGAAATGTATGTTTTCTGATCTAATTCTCTAAAACTCTAAACCTAAAAAGATCTTCAATGTGTAATCTTGTAATAACTCAAGATTAAGTAAGGTTTAAGGCTGGGGCCTTATTTCCATAATTATATATATCATATAATATATTATTTTCTTTTTCCTTTTTGTACACATTTATTAACAATTACTTTTTTAAATCATGCTTTGGGAGGGGACTTATTTTTTCACAAGTATGTTTTGATTTAATATTATTATTTTATCCAATTACGTTGATCAGGGTTAAATAACAACAATAATACTAAAAATTAAATAATTTTCATTCTTATAAATAAATTATAATTATATGACCAATCATTAAATATGGTTTTGATAAAAGAAGTATTTTATGATCCTGAAGAAAGTAGTTCACGCATATGCATGAATAACATTTTCATTTTACAAAAATAATTATGGAAATAAAGTAATATTTTATCATTAAATAACGATCATAATTAATTATTATTTCTTAAAATATAAGTATTCATATCATTCTTGTTATTTTTTAATGAAAATATAGAGTCTCTTCGCTTCTTGAAGGCAGTAGTCCACACTTACAAAAACAAAATTAACATCTTTCAATGAGTTGAATGAAAAGAAATAAAATGATTTATTATACCTAAATAATGATAAATAGGTGATTAATATAACAATAATGTCATTTATATCTCATATATTCATTAAAAATATCTTATTACATACTAACTACATAGTTTTTGAAAATTAATCCCATCGCTTTGCGAGAGGGAAATTAATCATACACATTGGTTACATTATCTGATCTTCTATTGAATGGAAATTAAAGAGAAATATATATTATAATAGATACATAGGTATAATTATGTTATAAATATAATATATATATTTTATATCTATAATCATACCCAACCATGAGATGAAAAAATGAATTGCATCAGTTTGTGAGGTTGTAGTTCATCATACACACGAACGGTGATTTTATAATCCATTTCATGAAAGAAGTAATTTATGTTGTTTTTGAAACTAATATATCAATATATCATTATATATATTATTATATGGTTATTACATCATCATTTTTGAATAATAATTTATGAATTTGAAGAATGAAATAAAATAAAATTTATCATCGAAAATGTAACCTCATCTTCAGGTATCCTCAAATGTTTTTAACCAGAAGATTTCCTAGGATTGATTTATTATGAAAATATGTATTATAGGATGATATGATGGAAGTTTTAATATTTTTAGGGAATATATTATCATAACAAAAATGGTTTTAATTTGTGAGGAATAGATAATACAAGGTGGCCTTTTATATGTTATGTGGGCGGAAAACTTGTAATTATATGAGAAAATGGTTTACCCACGCTTTTAACATTCCAAAAGGGTAAAAATGGATTATTATAGATATTATAATTTATAAGAATTTAATATGACCTTTAAAATTTTTTTGGAAACTTTTTTGACATTTTAACCGTTATATTTTTAGTTTAACTCTTGGTAATCATATTTTTACCTTTAACATGGTAATTAATTTTTATTATTTTCATAAATAATTTTTTTAAAAAGTTTTATTTTTCCATATCAAAGAATTTGAATTATTATTATTAAAAATATCGAATCTATTTTAAGAAATATAATTTAATGAATTAAACATTTTTTAATTTAGAATTTATCTCACAAATGATGTTAGAATGTTCGTTTTCAATGATTAAATGAATAAAAAATTACTATGTTTTAACGTAAAATTTAAGAATTAAACTTTTTAAAATGACATAAATTATATTAATTGATACATAATTATATTAATTTCATTTTAAAATAAATTTCTAAAATAATTTAACATTATCAATAATTTAAAAGAATAGGCATTTTAAATTTAAATTCGACATTTTCACTATTCATCAACACATTTAATATTTTCATGAAATTATAAAAAATAAATCATAATATAATTTTGAAATAATGAATTAAAAATTAACATTATTTTTTAAAATAAATTTTCTTAATGTTGAAAATTTTGAAATTACAAAAAATCCAATTAGATTATGAAAAAAAAGTGTTTTCAAGAATCGTAGTTTTTCCAAGCACAAGATTATTGTATTGTAACTCTATGAATAATTATATTCACAATAAGAATATTAATGTATATAAAATATATACAATTAATATAATAAATTATTTATTAGGGATAAATTTAATTTTTTAAATCCAACAAACATTATGCATTTTAAAATAGATTTAAAAAATTCCATTTTAGTCCCAAAAATTTTCTTTTATTAAAAAACATTATAAAGTATATTTAAAACAATTTAGTGGATTAAATATTAATAAATAGTAATTAGGTTTCTTTCAAACAAAATTATCAATTAAAATCAATTAAATTTTTAAAAATTAATTTATATTTTATAAAAATTGGTGTTTTCACTATTCAAGGTAAAAAATATTTACCAAACAAACACCCAAAATATTACTACAACTTCATTTTATTATGCTGGTTCTACAAAATATTTGTACTATATTAAATAAAATTTGTAAAATTATTTTAAATTATTTATAATATTTTAATCATAATTTAAATAATATATTTTTTAAAAAAATTGATGAAGATAGTTATTTTATAGAAAATTAGTTGATTAATAAATAAGAATTTATAAATTTATTTATTTTGGGTATTATATTTATATTAATATTTCATTAAGTAGTTAATAGTATTTATACCTATCTATTTATTATCTTGGTTATTATGTGACTTATTTGAAGTTCAATTATTTCTTGGTTTATAGAAACTTGGTGTCTCGTTTCATGCATGCTATCGAAGAATCTAGTTTTTTCATATAATGCATGTTAAACTCGTTATTGAGTGTAATGAATGCTAAAAGTGTTTTTGTGTATAATATAATCTATCTATAAATTTAAATCATTTTAAATTAAAGAAAATAATTTCCTAAAATCAAGGGATGTAACATTCTACCTCCCTTAAAATGAATTTCGCAGTCAATACTCCCTTTTGTCATCAATGGATTAACATTTGAAAATTCATTCATAGATACCCACTTTTTAGAAATTAATAATAAAAATTACCTTAAAAAGGAAATCATAAAACATAATGTTTACCAAGGGAAACTCATAGCGGATTTTCTACATAGTAAAACATAAGTGGTAAGAAACAATTTCAATATATAAGAGAAGAATAAACAATAATAGAGATGTATAAATATCTTTGATCATAAGAAACGACATGATACTATGAAGGTTAACGATCAAAAGCATTAAACCCAAGAGTCAATAAAAATGACATTGATATCATAAAAATTAATTATAATTGAAAAAAAATTATATCAATATCCTTTTCATAAATATGAATAATATTCATAAGAAGATATACTTACGTATTTTTATTCTAGTTTATCCAATATGAATAAATATCCTTATAGTGATGTAATACATTAATATTTAAAACATTAACAAATGTTTAACATAAACTATTCTATAAATAGTTAACATTATAATCTATGTAAAATTAATTATTTTAAATGAAGACAGCCAAATTTCTCAAAAATAAGCACAAAATTAATCCCCCAAACAACATGATGTTGCTCTCAATAATTAAAGACAAAATATGTGAACACCTTCATCTTGTATTCACATGAAACATGGTAATAGCATGCATTTACATTAACACTTTTTTTAAATATTCACGCATCATTATCCGTTAAATAATAAAATATTATTTAATATATTCCATAAATACACAAATTTTGTGAAATTTATCAATGATAACATAATCCACTTTTTTCACAAAGAATTAATATGTTTCCAGGTCATCAACAGTATCCAAATTATATATTTTATATCAATCATATATTTATCAAAAATAAAAATTTTATTCAACATTTGGAACAAATTAAGGGTTTTCTACCATTAATAAAAATATTATATTTCCATTTAAATCACTTTTCACAGTCATCAGAATCTTTCAACATATTCATTATAACAATTAACAAAAAATGTAAAATGAAAAATAATAATATATTTAATAATTTCTGAATTAAAATATAGAAATACATCAATCAGCACCCATCCTTATCGAATAACTAACTAGGATTCATCATATTATTCATTATCACTCCCTTCATTTCACATATCATTTATAGTATTTTCGTAATAAATGGAAAATACATTCCTCATCAAACAATGCTAGTTCACCTCTTGAACATCCCCCATTGGACATTGATATTCAGAATTCACATTATTTTAATATTTCAAACATTCGACAATCAATTATATATTATGGAGACCATTATTAAAATACAACTTTTTAACTGATCCTATTATTTTTTCTTTGTAATAACATTAGTTGTGTTATCCATAATAATAACATCTTATTATCCTTATATGATATTACCTTGAGGGATTCTTCCCATATACTAAACATATTAGACAATGAGTCTTGATTCATCTAGGGGATCCATTAACTAAATTCTTACAAACCACCATCCTTCACATCATTGGTGAGTTTGAGAGTTGGTTAAATTTATAATTTTTATCGTATATCTTGATATCTAATTATGAATAATTACAAGATTCATTACTCCAGTCATCATGTATTTTAACTGATCATCAAAAAATTATTTCTCACATTAAATATTAACCGAGTATCTTCTTGTTCCATTAATTGAGTAAAACCAAAAACAATAGTGTGACCAATAGTATTCATATAGAAGAAGTACATATTGATAATAAATCACTTATAGAATGTCTAAATCATGAATTAATAATTTTTTTAATTACACCTTCAATTATCCTAGGCCATTAATTGTGCTCATCTATATAAGTCATTTTTGAAGGTTTGTAACCAGTTTTTATATTTCTGAGTAATATCCCTTGGGAGTGTCAAACAAGGTGTCCAATAAGGATAATGGAAATGTACCATGTGGTAATAAAATCTAGATCAATGTTACTTGTCAATTTAACAAACCTTATATACCTCTCTACCAGATCCACATCCACTTATAATATCAGTATTGGTAAATAATCTCTCAAAAAACCACATTCTATATAATTTTACATAATTGAATGACATTTTATTATACTGTATATCATCAATAGAATTATCCTAATATACTTCCCTAGATATATCCCCAGGAATATTGCAATATTTTTATCATCTGAGTTTCCAAAAGTCAACTAATCCTTGGATTTGATAAAAACTATAAATACATAGGCTTCTCATATATGGAAATTACATCCTATTATATGAATATTCATTAAATTAAACAAACACACTCTTTAAGACTATACTATTTTATTTCTTTTCAGAATATGGTAGACAATATTTTATTTCATGAATGATCTTCAATGTCTTTTGTAATGACCAAAAAATTACATTTATTCTATTAATTTTCCACTTTACTAAAAATAAATTTCTTTTTTTAAACATAAGCACATTTAAAAAATAGTATATTTTAATAGATAATTTTACATCATTGTTTTTTGTGGACGTTTTTAACCAGTGATAGTAATATGATAAATACACCTAAAAGAAAACAAAAAACAGTTTATTCTATTATTTAATATATTTATATGCACTGTAATAAAGCCATAATAATTAATATATATAATTAAATAGGAGAAAAAATAGAATAAATAAAGTGAAATATAATAAAAATGGTCACCTTGTCCACCTAGAATCATTCTACATATGACAAGAACTACTGTAAAAAAACAGAAAGTTTGTATAACAATATTCATTCAGGGAAACATATAGAACCTTGATAGAATCAATGTAAATAATAAATTGTATGAATAATAGTGTATTTATATGTAAATATAAACAAATACATATATTGTTTTAAACAAATATTGTTATTCTATATAACTCCATTAGTCAATAAAATATTTGGTCATTATTTTGTTTGGTATGTGGTTACATTTTAATCAATTATCGAGACTATTATATTATATAACAAAAATATATTATTTTTGAAGTCAAAAAAATATTATATTAAAATATATTTTATGTGTGAGTATTAAAATAAATTATATTTCATATAATACTTTTATGAAATTATTTATAAATGATAATAGGTTTTAATGAATCAAAAATTAAATTTTATAATGGTCCAAAAGATGACTTTTCAACTAAAAATTAATTTTTATTAAAACAATTAATTTCTTTAAACATATAATTATATAAATTTTAATATAATTTTTAATATATTAAGACAAATTTTAGAATCAATAAATCATAATTTACATTGGATGAGGTATTTGGATTTTTCTAATAAAACTGAATTTTTATCAAAAAAGTAAAAATTGTGATTTAAAAATCACTTGTATTTTATTAAATCATTATTATTTCAATAAGAATAATAAATTTATTTAAAATATTATTTAATAAATTTAGTACATAATTTGAATATAAATAATTTTAAAAATATTACTCTTAGTTTAAAAATGTATATCATTTATTCAGGAACAACAAATTACATTGTCTAAAGATAAACATTATTTTTGTTTTCTGTGCATTAATTGGGTTAAATTGATTGTTTGGTTTTGTTTTTGGAGAAAAATACCATCCAATAACAATATCCAACTAATTAATATTCCAATAATATATTTTTATTTGATTGGCCTCATATTTTTTCTGCTTATATTTTAACCTAAAAAATATTAAATAACATCAAACCCACCCCTCCTCATCAAAAAATACAACCCATTCCCCCTCCACTCCACTAAAAATTATAATAATTAATTTCATACCATTTATCCTCAATATAAATCTTACCATTATATCCCATCTGGTCTACAATGTACTGGGGTTTTACCCTCCAGGATTTAAGAAACAACTTCTCAAGCTAAGGGACATTCTCCCCTTCTCCTTTTTCAATCAAGTGCCTATTTTGTTGACTTTATTTAGAGTGAATGATTATTTATTTTTAGGAAAAATTTCTATTTTATAAATATAAATTTATTTTAAAACAATGGGAATACTTAAATTCCACCCTTGACATTATTTTCATAACCCACTATGTATACCATTATGTTATCAACATTTAGTGTGGAAAATTCACACCATCCCCATTTTCAACCAAGTACCCATTATCTGTAGACCTAAAAAGTCTAAATAACATTTCCTATCATACTATTTTTATGTTAAAACTATATTTTTATTTTTTGTTTTTTTAGTGTTATAACAAAAATTTATCTTATTACGATTTTCCTTGTAATTGTAATACATTGTCATGCTACCGAATTCAGTTTCAGAAAATTCACATTCCTAAATGAGATATTATAATTTTAAGAAAACCAAAATATCATACATGGATATGAACATATTTTTTTATAATTATTATTTATTTAGCTATCAACAAATATGAATAACATATTACCATTTTATGGGTAAAAATAATGTTATTTTTATGAAATTAAGCACTTTGTATGTAAGGATTTTCATATGAAATCCATTATTTAATTACAGGAGTTTTAATCAAATATTTTACATTATGTTAAATGTGAATAAAATTAAGTAAGAAATATTAATGGTTTAACCTGATAGTTCTCTAATGAATTAGTTTAATAATTCATCTCAATATAATACCTTATTACCATACCTTGGATAATAACCATAGTAATTATGATTTATGACACATTTGGGATGGAACATGGTGATATTATTAAGACTTTTATATTTTTATGTTGTATCCAGATTTAAATATTAAGATTCATTTTCATTAATTAATTATATTCAAAATAAACATGTGAACATTCCATATTTATATAACTGTTGCTCATATTTTATGTCTTTCCATTGTTTTTTTCCATACTATTCATTATGATATCCCTATTCTATTGATGTATGTTCCTAAGAAATTAATTGATTTGATATGAATTAGGAATAAATAACAAGAAGTCTCCCGAAATAATGTAATAATGTTTTTGTGTTATTATTATGTAATTCATGAAACTTTTACAAAATATATAATCCTCTAGACAAAAAATATCTTCAGAATGATTAAATTTTGTATCATCAGATGAAATAATAATTTAATTAAAATTAGGTTCATCACAATTGGTATAATATAGTGGTTTAGTTAATTGGGGAAATTATGATTAAAACCCCATAATATAACACCAAAAGAGGAATCTAAATATATGAGAAAACACCCTTGTCTTTCGGTAAGTATAAATTAAGCTGTTTTAGAAAAAATAAATAACACTCTATAAACAAATAGGTTGATGTGGCTTTATAATAGACGTACCTAGGGGTGACACCTGAAAACACTACATTGAGCTAGACTCGATTGGGAACTAGTTCAAGACAAGGGGCATTGCTGCACTGTAGAAATTATACTCTTAAAGGATATTCTATGGTTAATCATAATCATCTAAAAGCCATTATTAATCATATAAATAAAACAATAAAACAATTATAAATAATAAGTTATATAATCATAAAATTATGATATAATAACAATTTCAAATTAAGCCTTATATTAGAATTGTGATTATAAGATTCTCAATAATATCAATAAATATTATCTCCAACATGATAATTAAAGGAAAAAAATAAGTAATATGTAAACTCCTCTATTATAAATTGATAACATGGGTTACAATTGTGATGAAAAAAATTCATTTATGGGTGAAAGAATGAATCAAACTAAAAAATTTAATTCTATTATTAATAGATCACCTTCCGACCAATAACAGTTTATTATTTTTTCAAAAAAGAATTAGACTAGTCAATTTTTATATTTCATGATAAATATTTACATTATAGTTTGATACATAATTTTATAACCAAGAATAGAAAAAGGATATAAAATAATTAATATAAAATCAACAACACATTATTCATTGATATTTCAAAATTTCATAAATTTCTTAATAAATTATCATATTTAATCTAAATATTACAACCAGAAAGACTAGATGTGAATAAATAAAAAAATATAATTATATGAAACACCTTAATTCTTAATAATCATCCCACCCATGAACAACATTATAGAAATGAAACAAAGAGATAATACAAAGCTATTAATTCTGTAAAAGTTATCGAACACTGAAAAAATTAATTCGAATAATGAATTCTTAGAATTATAGAATATTTATAGGAAAATATGAACAACTATTTTAATGTGTTTTAGCAAATGTGAATGGTTGAAATTATTTCTACTAGTCAATAAATTAGTTGGTCATTATTATCCTTGTAACATATTTGTATTTTCAATGAATTTTGGGTTTGTTTATTTATATAATAAAACTATATTAATTTTGAAGAATTCAAAACACATTATATTAAACAATGTTTTATGTGAAAGTAAAAAATAAAACTTTATTTCATCCCATAATCATATTATATAATTTATAAATTATAATATATTTAATGATTCACAAAATAATTTTTTTCATTGTATGAAATTTGAATTTTTACAAAATTTTAAACATTCATTAAAATAATGATTTTGGTACAAATTTAGATATTCATATATTAAAAGTTCTCATTTAGAGAATAAATTATATCTTTTGAATTAACCCATCAAAATTATATTATTTTTTGTTTCATTTAATTTTCTGATAAAAAATTATTTTTATTGGAAAAGTGAAAATTAATATTTTAAAAATCATTGATATTTTAAAACATCATTATAATGTAATCCTGACGAAATAAATTATGTATAATTTTATTTAGAATAAATATAACTTAATAGTTATAAAATATTGTTTTAAAAATATTCATTGTAACTTAGATACTTATATCATTCATTTTTGAACAAATAATTGGTCTTTCTAAAGATAAAAATTATTTTTTATTTGTGTGCTTTAATTGGGTTGCATAAAGGTGTGGTTTGGTTTTTGGGCAGAAATTAACATCCAAAAACACTCTAACAAAATTAAATATTTAGGAAAAAAGGTTGTGATTTATTTTTATCAAAATTGATTATCTTTTATAGTAAAATAACTAATATTTAACCAATTAAAACACCACTCTCCTAATATATATAAGTACCACACATTCACCGTCCAATCCACTAAAAATTAAAAATCCATGAATATCATATCATTTAACACATCTAAATATTCTAAATGTTTTTCCCTTGGTGTCACCGTAATCCTAGGGTTTCCGCCTCCATTATTTAGAAAGCTAATTTTCTCGGTAAGGGAAACCCTCTTCTTTATCATTTTTATTCATGTGCCTCTTTTTTTGAGTTCAAATAAGGGCAAAAATTATTTCAATTTATTAAAAAATTTATTTAAAATAGATATAATAGTATTTTATATCTATGGGTGATCATAATTATCTCCCTTTATTTCTTTTTTCATATTCCACAATGTATACTGTTAAGCTATAGAAATTTAAAAAGTAAGATTCTCATCGTCTCATTCTTTATCCAAGTTCCGATTTTGTGTAAACAATAAAAAAATAAAAAAATTCCTTGTCTAACTCTTTTTTTACTAATCCCACTAATAATTTATTGTTTTCTAATATAATACCTCAATTTACTCAAATTAAACTTTTTCGTTATCAATGTTACTTATTATCAGGTTGCTGAAGTCATTTCATGAAATTTCTCTTTCCTACATGTGAAATTATCATTTCATGAATATCCCAAAATCATACATGGATATTAACCTATTTTTAAACATTTCAAATATATTTATAGATTTATATATATTAATACCATATTTCCATTTTATGAATTAAAAATTAGTTCATTTTCCATAAACTATGAACATCACACAGAATGATTTTGGTATTAATCTCATTATTTATACCCATGGTTAATTGGTGAAAAAATTTTAATTTTGTTAAATGGGGCTCATAAGAATTAATAAAAATTCGGGTTTTCCCCTGATATTTTTCTAGTTCATTGGGTAAATAATTTTTATCTACATATGACATGTTTACTTTTCCATGATGAATCACCTTGATAATTATTATTAATAACACCTATGGAATAGACCATGGTAATAGGATTATAAAGGTATTATTATCCAACTGTAGAAAAAATTAAATATTAGGATTCAAATTCTTTATTTAAATATATGCCTCATATTCATATTGTCATTCCTTATTTAAATGAATCTTTCTCCCATGAAATGTGTTTCTGTTGTTTTTTCCTTAATGATTATTATGATCACCCCTTTCCTTTGATATATATCCCTAGTAGATTAAATAAAATGAGATCAAATATGGTGGAATACGATAGACTATCCAAATAATAATTGAATATTTATTATATTTATGTTTTTATTATTTAATTCACATAACATGTACCTAATCTTGAAAAAGAAAACCTAAAAGATCATCAGAATTGTTAATTGCCATATTAGGAAATGAAATATTTATGTAATGGAAAGGTGGGTCATCAAATGTTTTATAATTTTTTTCATTAAGTTCACTTTAGATATATACCTTACATAAAACCATTAATCATAACTTGGAGAAGGGAAACATAATAAATGTAGGGATAAGATGTTCATTAAAGATAAATAATGGAGACATGTAAGTATAACCTGAACATAACGGTATGAGAACACGATAATCAAATATATAAATAATACCATTCATATTAATGATTATAATCCAGATTCATGTAATATATATTGATATTATTAAATAAATTAATCTTAATTAAATAAAATATCATGAACCATGATATCATAACATCAAATAAGACATGGAGTTGTGGCATACACACAATCATGAAAAATCATTTAATTAATTATCAAGGATTCATTCCCATAAAAATCTATGAACTCCATGAGAGGATATAGCCCCTAGGAATGAACACCGCCTTCCCTAGATGAATTATGTTTCTCATTTTAAAATGGGTTTATTCCCTAATCCATCATGGTAGTTAAGTATCAATCCCAAGACCATCATAGCAGTGTAACGTTTTTACTAAACTCAGTTCAATCCTTGTTCACAACTAGTATATTTGATGAGATATAAATATTTACCCAATATATTGGTTGGAGATATAGATCCCAAAAATATTTAGTTATATTTTAACCACCATCATAGGTTTTAACATATACATCATCTTAATTTATAATATTATGACAATATATAGTTATAGCGTAACCACCATCCGTTGTTATAATTTAACCACCATCACATAAAGAAAATAATACATATTTTTGAGACAAGATAAGAAATAATTCAACATATCCAGACCCAAAAAATGAATTTTTTAAAATAAATATTGCATTATAAAATAAAATTTGTTAATGAAGTATGTTTCATAAAAATTCCATCATTTCAACTTTGTTTTAAAAGAAGGGGGTTTTAGAAGTATTTTATCATAATATAACTTTTGGTTTAGAAATATGTTACATAAAAATGTTATCATATTAAAAAAAACCCTTGATAGAAATAATAATTATAATGGTATACTTGGATTATATCCCCATTAAATTATATTTAACATCAAATTATTTCATGTTATATGGAAAATTATTTTGAAATATAAATCAGTTTGAACATTTCATACAGAAAATAACACTTCTCAAAACCAAAATTAATCTAAACATTAAAAAACATTTTTGAAATAAATTATTTTAAAAATATACCTTTAATCATAAAATTAAAATTTTAATTTAAATAATGATCATAAAAATCGAAAATTTAATTTATTCCCTATATGTTTAAAAAAATATTTATTTTGATTTTCGGTAAAAGGAAAAAGTGAATTTTTAGAAAGAGTCATAAAGATTCCCTTTTCAAGAAAAATTTAAAATTAAAGAAATGATGAAAGTTCACTTATTAAAATTTATATTATTGTAACAGAACTTTTTTTAATATATTTTTAGACAACATGGTTGTGAAATAAAATATATTTTAGATCGAAGAGAAAAATAAAGTTATAATTTCATAAATTCATTCCCAATAATTTTAATTAAAAAAGAGTGCAAAAAAAATTAATAATTTTAAATATCATAATAACCTCATATTATAATATATTTCCTGTTTTTTTGTGATAGATCATAAAATTTTGTCATTGGAAGTATAACCTTATAAAATATCCATAAACAATTAGATTGTATCATAAAATTTTTACTAATTTGGTTACTTTGAATCAAAATTACCATGAAAAAATAACATCAAATGGAATATATAATAACATTAAAATAAGGATATCCTGATATAAAATTTCTAAGGGTAATTATATGCACCACATATGTTGACCTCACCTGTTTGGATAATCTTAATTATGATTTAATATGTTTTGATAATCCTATCTATTTGATAAATTATATTGAAAAAAATATCAAAATAATCATTGGAATTTGCTAATAAATGTTTATCTATGTTTATACATGTTTTGAAATAATGCTAACTCAATCTGGATATGATTTTCATAGAATAGGTAAGTATTAACATTTTGAGTCACTCATACTGACCTACCGATACATAGTCACCGATATAGACATAGTCTAGAGATAAGCAATGATCAACGATAGACAGAGTCGACTGTTATATCAAGTCTACTGATAGAAACAGATATATAATAATATAATGTATACTGATATAGATAGACATACAGATACATGTCTACCAATACAAATAAACAACTACTGAAATGATGTCTACCGTTACAGATAGAGCCACTGATATACAGAGAGAGCTATAGATTCAAAAAGCTACTGATATAGGTGAGTTATCGATGGAGAGAGCCACTGATACAAGAATGCAACCAATACAGAAGATCTACCGATAAGAGGAGCTACCAATACAGAATCATTGTCACTGATACATAGTCTACCATTATAAATAGTAACAGCTACCGATACAGACCTACTGACTCAAGTCCACCGATACAATCTCACTGATACTAAGAGCTATCGTTGGAAACTAGTCACTATATCTCTAAGAACTAATTATATTTTTTTATTAACAACGGTAATATTTGGTGCTTTTACTGCAACAACTATTAATTAATTAATGTCTGTTTAATTTCAGGAAACTGTACCTCGTACCTGTAGAAGTAATCATACGTTTTGTCGGAACACATGAGCAATATAAGGGAAGACAAAAGTAGTTCATAATAAGCTGGTGTTCAAATAGTGGTGACACAATGCTGGAAGAAAGGTGATACACATGAGTGTCAAAACACAGAAGAAATTTTTCTATAAAAAATAGAGACATTGATGTGCTACAAAGATTACTACAATCTCAAGCAAGAACTCCAATTCAAGGAAGCCAAGGAACAGAACTGTGATACTCTATTTCTTAGGAAAATTCCAGCTAAGGATCCAAAATACATCTACTCAATCCAAAATGAGTCCAATGTTACATTGCCATCACATAGAGCCTTCAAATCTCATCTCAATTTTACTAGCTCTGTTGTGAATTGTTTATTTACATTTCGAGTAGTGTGTGTGCTTCTGTTCTTCTTAGACACACACTAAAACCCGAGCATAACTGTAAAATATCTAATATTCTCACTCAATCATTCTAAATCTTTTTGATTCCTAGTATGAATTGTGGTGAGGTCACGTGTGACCTAAATATCCTATGTGTTATTTTTTTGGTTTTTACCATGAAGAACTGTGGTAGAGGTCATAGGACCTGGAAAGTCTAAGTACTATAGATTTCCCTAATCCAGGGTGTGGATAAAAGTTTATATAAATTATTTGAGAGGAATAAGTCTCAGTTTTAGACTGAACCTCTTTGTTAAACCTATTGTGCATAGAATTTCTTTTTTAACTATATCTTATATCCTGCAACTAATTACTTTAAAATTAAAATCTATTTTAAAGTATCTCTAATAGTTAAACTAGCAATTTTTTATAATTTTTGTTAGCCAGTAAGTTAGTTTCAAAAGCTAACTTAATCTTTAGAGTATGTTATCTGAGGAATAATAAATCTTTGAAAAACTAAATGAAACCTTTCAATATTTATAAATTCACTACAATTTATTTTTTTTAATTTGGGGATATTTTATTGAAAACCATTTTAAGAGAAATATTAATTGAAACTCAATTCACTGCCACCCTCTTGAGTATCCATTCTGACCAAAATTTAGTATCAAATGGGTTTTATTAATAATGGACTTCCAAACACTCTATTTTTCAACCTTGATTTTAGTTATATCTTTGTGATCTTAAAATAATATTAGTTCTAAATTTTATCTCATTAAATGTATTTTCTATAATCTAATTATGGATAATAGGTTATAAGGGGCTTATATCAATAGGCCACCTTTCTTCAGTTTCAATTACGCTCAATGGAAAATCAAAATGAAATTTCATTTAGAAAGTATATGATTTGATATTTGGACTACTATAAAATATGAGTATGAGATTCCAAAGACAGTTAGAGCTACTTGGGATGATGATACAAAATCTAATTACAAGAATAATTATAAAGCCATGAATTCCCATTACTGATCTCTAGGAGATGAAGAGTTTAACAGAATTTCTGCTTGTAAAACAGCACAAGAAATCTAGGACACTTTTTCTATTTCTCATGAAGCAAAAATCAATGTGAATGAAATGAGATTAAACACATACACTATTATATATGAAAATTTTAAAATCAGGCCTGATGAACCTATTTCTGATATGTATCTCTAGTTCAATGAGATTTTTAATACTATGAGCTCATTGGGAAAAGCTATTCCAAAAAAAAGAGAAAATCATGAGAATACTTAGATGTCAATTATAGAGTGGGAGAGGCACATCTGTTTCAATTAGAGAATCTTGTGTTATTTGTACTTTTCTAGTCAAGGAACTCATTTGTAAGTTAATGATGTTTGAAGAATAACTGAAAGTAAACAAGGAAGAAGATTGTGAACCAAGGAAGAAGTCTGTATCTTTCAAGACTTCCACTTCAATACAAAAGGACAAAGGGAAAACTCAAAGTGAAAGTGATAGATCAAGCTGTGATGAAAGTGCATCAGACAACGATACTAAAATGGCTCAGATATCCAAATTATTTAATAAGGTTTATAAAAAGAATTCATTTTTCAAAAAATGAAATTACAATGGAAAGTATAATAATAAAGGTCATTGGAAGAAGGATTGGAAAAGGAATGATAAAAGTGATGACATAGTCTTCTTCAAATGCAAGAGGAAAGGACAAGTGAATGATGATTACCCAAATTTTAAATAAAAGAATAAATATTAGTTCAAGGAAAAAAAATATAAGAAATCTATGAAAGAAACTTGAAGTGCTTCAGAAGAGAGTTCAAGTGATTTTGATTCCACTTATGCTGAAAAATATAAAAAATCTAATATATGTTTCATGAAAAACAAAGTTGAAGTAACTTTGGATACTGCTTCTATAAATTATTATTATTCTAGAGATGATTCTGATTCTAAAAACATGTCTAGTGAAGAGTTATTTGAGTACTGTAACATTCTAGAGGATACCTGCAATGAGCTAAAAGATAAGTATAAAACCTTAATGAAACAGCATGCTTTAACAAGAACTGTCAAATCTGAACTAGAAATAGAAATGGAAAATAATGCTCAACTAGTCAAAGAAAATACTGATCTCAAATTTTCTGATGAGAAACTCTAGAAAGATCTAGACAAATTTACTAATGGATAGAACACTCTTATACAAATGATAGGAATACAAGTAGCTCCAGAATATATTACTGGTTTAGGATATCATCCTAGACAGAGGCAGATTACAATGAATGGATTAATTTCTAAATTTGGACAGTATGATTCTAGTTCCAGTTTTGGAAATTATTATGTCTCAACTATATATTCATATAGTTATAGATCAAACAATGTTGATCTTTCAAAACCTTTTGAATGTATTGATTATATGAAACCCATTAGATAAATATGGGTACCAAATGTTTTTCTTGCTGACCTGTCTGGGGCCAAGAATATTTGGGTACCAAAATCATTTTCTATTTAAACCTATTTTATAGGAGACTTACTTAAAGAGTTCCTATAAGAAGATATGGTACTTGGAATGTGGATGTTCAAGGAATATGACAGGATATTACTCATGCTTCAAAAGTTTAATCAATGTTGAAGGAGGACATGTAACCTTTGGTGATAATTCAAAAGGAAAAATCATCAACTTTGGACAAATTGGTAACACTTATTTAATTTTAATTTCTAAAGTATTATTTGTTGATGGATTAAAATAAAACCTGTTAACCATTTCTCAGTTTTTTGATGGTGGTTTTAATGTTAAATTTGAAAATGATGCTTTGAATGTATTTGATTCTAAAAATGATTTGGTATTTAATGACTTGAGAAATGAAAATGTATATGATGTAGAATTAAACTCTTTATCCAAAAAAGGTTACTTTTTTAAATTATTTTCATAATGATTCATGGATATGGAATATATGATTAGGACACTATAGTGTTCATTCACTTAGAAATAGACTAGGAAGAACTTTGTTAGAGAACTACCTAAACAAGAATTCCTTGCTAATAAAGTTTGTATTCCCTGTCAAAATGGAGAGACACATAATGTTTCTTTTGAATAATAGAATGATGTTTCAACTTATCAACCTCTCAAGTTGGTTGACATGGAATTTTTTGGACCTTCAATAGTTTATAGTTTAAATGGGGAGCACTATGATTATGTTCTAGTAGATGAATTTTCTAGATATACTTGGGTTTATTTTATAGCTTACCAAAGTGACTCTTTCTATTAATTTATTAAATACTCTAAGTCTATTAAAAGTTTAGTGGTCTTAAGATTAAAACCTTGAGAAGTGACCATGGTCGTGAGTTTGAAAATTATGAATTTGAATCATGCTCCTCACAAAATGGCTATAATCACAATTTCTCTACCCCTAGGACACCTTAACAGAATGGTGTAGTTGAAAGAAGGAATAGAACCTGTAATGAAATTTCAAGAACTATAATTAATGAGTATGACCTACCTATTTAATTTTAGGCAGAAGCCATAAATACACCTTTTTATATTATATATTGAGTCTTGATTAGACATGTTCTCAAAAATACCCCTTATGAACTATTGAATAATAGGAATCCTAAAGTAAGTTACTTCTACGTTTTTGGTTGAAAAGTATTTATTCTCAATACTAAAGATAATTTGGATAAATTTTCATCTAAAAGTGATGATGGAATTTTTATTGGTTATTATTTAACTAGAAAATCCTATAAAGTTTTTAATAAATGAACCAAATGTATAGAATAATCTGTTCACATCAAATTTGATGCAACTGATCCACTTGAATCTGAACCCTCTCTTGAAAATCTATAAGAAGATTTGTCTATTCTTGACCATAATGATAAAGTAGTGAACATGCTATAAAAACAAGTAATTCAAGAAATTTTCCAAAACCACATTCTATTGGAACCAAACCTACAAAAGAACCTAAATTCTCTAGTCCTACCATGACCAGACCAACTAGGATTCTAAATAACCATCCTTTAGATACTGTTGTGGGAGATATTGATAGAGGAACCCAAACTAGAGCTTCTCAAAGAAATCAGGTTGAACATCAAGCCTTTCTTTCACAGTTAGAACCTAAAAATATCAATGATGCAATCAATGATGAATTTTGAGTTATGGCTATGCAAGAAGAATTAAATCAATTTGAACGAAACATAGTCTGGGAATTATTTGATAGTCCTAAGGACACCTAGACCACAGGCACTAAATGGGTTTTTATAAATAATGTCGATGAGGTAGGAAATATCATTAGAAACAATGCAAAAATAGTCGCACAAGGATATAGTCAAGAGGAAGGAATAGACTATGAGGAATCCATTTCACCTGTAGCTAGATTAGAAGCTATTAGGATTCCACATGCCTATGCTGCTCATCTGAATTTTAGGTTATATCAAATGGATGTTAAAAATTCTTTTCCAAATGGTTTTATAAATGACGATTATTTTGTTGAACAATCACATGGATTTATTAATCCTCATTTTCTTAATCGAGTTTTTTATCATTCTAAAGCACTATATGGTTTAAAACAAGCCCCAAAATCATGGTATGATAGACATAGTAGTTTTATTATTTCAAAAGGTTTTTCTAAAGGGATTGCTGATCCATCTCTCTTTATTAAAAGAATTTCCAGAGATTTTTTGATAGTAAAAATCTATGTTGATGATGTTGTTTTTGGACCTTCAAAAAATTCATTGTGTATTGATTTTTCAAAGAGAATGAAAAATGAATTTGAAATGAGTTTAATGGGAGAACTCAAATATTTTCTTGGATTTCAAGTTTTTCAAAATGAAAATTGTATTCACATAAATCAAGGTAAATATACAAAGGATAATTTAAAACATTTTAGTTTCGATAGTAGTAAAGGTAATGACACACCCATGAGTATCACTTGTAAGTTAGATGCTGATGAAACTAGAAAACCAGTGGATCAAACAAACTACAGAGGTATGATAGGGAGTTTTATCTATCTTACTGCTAGATGACCAGATATTATGTTTAGTGTGTGTATGTGTGCATGATTTCAATCTTATCCAAAGAGTCACAATTTCTTGCTGTTAAAATAATTTTCAAATATCATAAACACAATACTAAATTAGGAGTGTTTTATCCAAAAGGATAATCATTCAATTTAATAAGTTATCCAGATGCTGACTTTGTTGGTTGCAAGTTATATAGAAAGAGAACTTCTATAACATATCATATTCTAGGTAAGTCCCTGATATCTTGGTGTAGTAAAAAGCAGAACTATGTTTCATTATTTACTACTGGAGAAGAATATATTACTACTGGTAGTTGTTGTGCACAAATTCAGTGGATGAAACATACATTATTGGACTACAAATATCAGTTTAGACATGTATCTATATACTGTGATAACACTATTATGATCAATATCCCAAAGAATCCTATATCTCACTCTAGGACCAAACACATTGATATGAGGCACCACTTTTTGAGAGATCATTACCAAAAGGGTTATATTACTCTAGAATTTATATGTACTGGACATCAATTAGCTGAAATATTCACCTAACTTTTTTGTTCAAATAGGTTAAGTTACATTAGAAATGAGTAAGGAATGATGAAATTTGTTGAAGAAACTCCTCACTATTAGCAAAATCATCACGATTAAGCAAATCCTCACTGTTTGCCAAATCCTCACTATTAGGCTAACATCACTTCTAGAAAACCTCACCTCTAGAGACACCTCACTTCTTGAGACACCACACCTTTAGAGACACCACACCTCTATAGACACCTCACCGCTAGAGACACCTCGCCAATAGAGACACCTCATCACTAGATACCTCACTGACAAATAAACCTCACCATTAGGGTTCTCACCAGTAATTATCACCGATATGTCATGCACTATCTAATTTTTATTTCCTTTAGCCAAAACTCTTATTATTTTCAGTATAATTATTTTTATTACATTTTGATTCCAAAATTAAAAAAATTATCCTTAGTCACATTTCAATCCATCGTAAACTCTCCTCTCCTCAATCCTCACTTCTAAAATCCCTACATTACGCGTGACCCTAAGTTATTCAATTGGAGATGGAAAGAACAAAATTGTGGATAGTCATGGATGATAGTGATGTGCCAAGTGAAAAGAAGAAAAAAAAAGGAATTGAATGTAGTATAAGTGAAACTAGAACATGTTTGGTGAAGCGTTTCATGAACCAGCATTTGCAGAATAGAGAAATAGTAATTGAAAAAGAACTCAACGAGGACTGTCTATTTCCTAGCAAGTCATTGGTTATAAAAGTATTAGAGGAACATGGATGGATTGAATGTTTTTCCAAAAAAAATGGACCTCATTATCCAATGTTGATTAAGTAGTTTTATTATTTTGTTCATTTTAAGAAATCTGTAGAAGAAAACAAAATGGTTTCATTAGTGAATGGCTGGGAAATTTATTTTTCTTCTTTTGCATGGGATGAATGTCTAAAATCCCGCATGAGTGTGTATTTGGGTATACCACGAAGATAATACCTCCTACCAGTGATATTTTTGACTATTTGGTTGCTTTGGAAGTGCTCACAGGTAGTGGAAAACATAGAATGGTAGTGGTTGCTGAGATGGATGGAGAAAACCAGCTGTTATTCAAATTCTTCCAACGTGTGCTAAGTCCAAGAAGAGGGGACTTTGAAAATTTGAGATACTAAGATATTTATTTATTTCATTTGTTGAGGCATGGTGTCAAGGTAAATTTGTGTAGGCTGTTGGTGAACCAAATTGATGATATGACCAGGCCTAAGTCAAAATCCAATGGTTTATTCTATTCAATGTTGATTTTGGTAATGATCTAGCTGAAAGAAATAGCTGAGTATCAGGATGATACAATAGTTGTGAGAAACAATTTATGCATCACAAGCACAATTTGTTAGTATATGAAGATTGGCTGGAACCCATGGAGAAGGAAATGAGTTCTTGATAATGAGAAGGTGTATGATATGTTTAACCCTGTTGACCATCCCAATAGGCTATGTGACAGAAGAGATCCAGGTCTTTGACATGATGAAGAGGAACCTTAGTATAGTGATGGTACTGGTAATTAGGATACATCTGTAGCTGATGGAGGGTATCCGGACCTGCTTCCAAGCCCAGATGCTGAAGTTATATCATCTAGAAAGGAAACTGTTTTGGTAGTAATAAATGAAAAAGCCCTTATTGATGAGGAAGGCTAACATGCCCTAGAGAACGAGGAAGAACACAAATCTAAAAAGGAAGTATATGTTTCAGCCTGCTTGAGTCTCAATCCACTGATTAGGTACTTCTCAATGCCTGCTAAGGAAATTGTTGAAGTAGACAGACCTGCATCTAGTCCTCAGTTACTTCAGGTTGGGACACCTGGTGTGCATTGAATTGTTGATGATTCTTCTGAGAAGGAGATAGCTGCAGTTCGTTGTGAAGAAGAGGAAGCTCCATTTAAGGGGGAGAAACATGCTATTCTTGGATCTGTCTCAGTTCATCATGAGATATAAGATTTTTCTGATGATCCAAGATTCATGGTGATTGGAATTGATTACACTAGATCTGATGATGACCAACCACAAAGAAATATTGATACTTTGTCTAAAAGAGCACCTGTATTAGTACCTATAAATCAGGTTACTAAGGTTGATATTTATACATTAAAGGATGAGTTGAAGGATACATGGACTGCATCTGTTGCAGACTTAAAGAGCTATTTTGTTGAAGATCTGAGAAAAATGGAAAGATCATTTGAACTCTCTATTGGATGGATTTTGTCAAGCACAATGGAAAATATGGTGAATGACGTCATAGTGTGTCACATTCAGATTGAAACTTGGATAGAGGCTGTTATTACATTGAATAAATCTATTGATTCATTCTATACCTTGGTTCATTCCTAAACTCAAGTTGCTGCTATCATAAATTATATCTAGAGTACAGTAAAGCACTTTCTGGATGTGTTCAAAGCCTTTCAGAAGAATATCCATGAGAATTTCAGAACACATGATTTGGTTGTCAAGAAGTTGTTATGTAAATTGACCCAATCATTTAAAGAAATTGTTGCATTCACTATCAACACTCTTGGTTCATCAAGTGCTTCAGTAGATATTGATCAGTATAGAATTGTGCTGAAAGAGGAGCTTAGTCGGGCTAGTACTTGTATCTAACCAGATTCTCATGTGTTTTCTACCTCAAGAGAGATCAGAAAATTTGTTCAGAAGCATATGAGGGAGCTACTACTGCTAAAAAAGAAATCAAATATAAGATTTATCTATATATTCATTATGTTTATACAAATCTTCAGATCAACAGCCATTTCAATCTTTTGTTAGAGAACATGAAACTACCTCCAGTCACTATAGATTTCGGAGATAAAGTAACCAAGATCAGGGAGTTGACTCCTCCTCTAGAAAAGTTTATGGAGAATAAGGATGACTTTATCTCTGGTATGGAAAGAGGAGGAAGAATCATTATGGACATTATTAATATGTTACTACCTTTTTCATGTATACATTACACTTATCATTGTTCCTCAAGCTCTGCCTACCTCTACTCAATCTACCTCCATTCCTCAGATGACAATAGATCAATCAGTAAGAAGTCTCTCTCCTATGATCACTCATAGAGGTCCAAATTATAGGCTAGACATGGTATCAGTAACTCAGCCTCCTCTAATTATCACTACTGTTCCCAAGCCTCCACCTGCATCTACCCATCCTAAATCCATTTTTAATTCCAAGGGAAAATCCAAATCACATTATGAGGAGGTGGATTTAATAGTGGCTAGGACATTTGATATGAATCACTTGTACTCTATTTTCCACAATTTTGAACTTCTCTATATTTTTTCCCCAAGAAATATATATGATATTATTTTATTTTACCATATGTTACTTATCTCATCCATTGTTTACTAATTTTTTCTAATCAAAAAGGGGGAGAAATATAAGAATAATATTTTCTACCTCTGGTACATTTGTTTTATAATTATACCTCTGATATAGTTGTTTTATATCTCTGATACATTTTCATTTAATATTATATTCTCTGATTCATTTGAAACTGTCATTACTAACCCTAATAAGTGAGACCCAATGTATTTTATACTGATATATTAATGATTATTTTGGATAATAATACCATAATTTGTGATTATCAAAAATGGGGAGATTGTTGACCTCACCTGCTTTGACAATCTCAATTATGCTTTAATATGTTTTGAGAATCCTATCTATATATTAAATTATTTTGACAAAAATATCAAAATAATCATTGGAATATGTTAATCAATGTTTATATAAGTTTATTCATGTTTAGAAATAAAACTACCTCGATCTGGATTTTATTTTCATAGAACAAATAAGTATTATATTTTTGAGTAACTGATACAGACCTACCGATACATAGTCACCAATACATACATAGTCTACCGATAAGAAAACGTCACCAATAGACAGAGTGTACTGTTATATCAAGTCTACTGATACAAAAATATAGCTATAGATATGAATTCTACTGATACAGACAGACCTACTGATACAAGTCTACCGATAAAAACAGACATCTACTGATATGATGTCTACTGTTACAGACAGAGCCACAGATATACAGAGAGAGCCACCAATACAAGCAACTACCAATATAGGCGAGTTACCAATGGAGAGAGCCACCGATATAAGAATGCTACCTATACAGAATAGATACTAATAAGAGGAGCTATTAATACAAAGTCACTGTCACTGATCCATAGTCTACCATTATAAAGAGTAACAGCTACTGATACAGACCTACTAACAGAAGTCCACTGATACAAGCTCACTGATACTAAGAGCTACAGATGAAAACTAGTCACTATATCTCTAAAACCTAATTATATTTATTTACTAATAATGGTCATATTTGGTTCTTTTAATGAAACTGCTATTAATTAATTAATGTCTGTTGAATGTTTGAAAACCGTACCTCATACCATCAAAAGTAATCATACATTTTTGTCAGACCACATGGGCTATAAAAGGGAAGGAAAAAGCAGCGCATAGTAAGAGGGTGTCAAAAAAGTGGTGACAATGTGATTTTAGAAAGGTGATATGCACGAGAGCTAAAACACAAAAGAACATTTGCTAAGAATCCCAGATACATTACTGTGCTACAAATATGTATGCAATCTCAAGAAAAAACTCCAATACGAGGAAGTCAAGGAATAGAACTATGATACTCTGTTTCTGAGACAAATTTCTAAGAAGGACTCAAACAACATCTACTCCATCCAAAAAGAGTCCATAGATGCATTTCCATCAAATAGAGCCTTTTAATCTCTACTTAATTTTATTATCTCTATTGTGAGTTGATTATTTACATTTTGAGTAGTGTGTGCTTCTGTTCTTCTTAGACACACACTAACTCTTGAGCATAACTGGAGGATATCTAATATCCTCACTCAATCCTTCTAAATAATTTTTATTCCCACTATGAATTATGGTAGAGGACAAGTGTGACTTGAATAGCCTGTGTGCTATTATTTTGGTTTTTCCCACGAAGAACTATGGTAGATGTCATATGACCTAGACAATCTGAGTACTATTGTTTTCCCCGATCCAATGTGTGGATCAAAGTTTATATAAACTATTAGAGAGGACTAAGTCTTGGCTTGAGACTGAACCTCTATGTTAAACCTATTGTGCATCATATTTCGTTGATTAACTATATCTTATATTCTGTTGCTAATTACTTTTAAATTCAATCTAATTTAAATATCTCAGACAGTTAAACTAGTAAGTGTTTGTAATTTTTGTTATCCAGTATGTTAGTTTCAAAAGAGAACATAATATTTAGATTAAGCTAACTGAGAAATAATTAATCTTTGAGAAACTAATTGAAACCTTTCAAGCATTATAAAATCACTACAGTTTAATTTTTATTTAATTTGGGGATATTTTATTGAAATCCTTTTTAACAGAAATTTTAATTGTAACTCAATTCACCCCCCTCTTGAGTAACTACTCTAACCAACATTATAGAATAATATAGGTGTATATCATAACATACGTATCATTGAATGAAAATTAAAATTGAAATTAAAAACATGTTTTTTAAATTTAAGACAATAAACCCGATAAAATATGGATCTTAAAATATATATGTTAACCAACATAATTTTATAGATATTAATAGTATAATATTTTATTGTTCATTATGTACAGTGCATATAATATAAATTTGGTGATTGTGGCTTCTGTCTCAATGAAATAAATAATTGGGATGGAAATCACATACTTTATGTATTAAATTCCATCGTACTCATCCAAATCCCTTTTATAAAAAATATATGATTTCTATAAATATATTATAGATATATATTCATATATATCATAACATATATTTTTTACTTATATCATTTTATTTCCAGTTCATTAATAATTCCTTTTTGTCATTATTCTTTAGGAAATTATATCTTGGGTTATCATTAGTGTTATGATACTTCATTTTTTTAGTTAATTTACATTGGTCATTTTTCCATCATTACTAGAATAATAAAAATAATAATAAAATAATTATAATACTCATATAGTAAATATTATATTGGTAAGAATCATAAAATTTGTTTTTATATATATGGTGTATGTTACATTAATAGAGATAATAGGTCATATATATGCATGAATAATGTTTTGATTTTTCAATATTGATTATTAAATTAAGGTAAATGATATTTAATCATTGGAAAATGATAATATTATCTTCTTATTTCCTTAAATATACATATACATACCGCCCATGTGGTGTGGTGATTACAAGATATAGTCATATCACTTTGATAGTGATAGTACATACGTACTTGAACAATGCTACTATCATTATGGGAGTGAGAATGTAAGAAATAAAATGATATATTATTTTTAAATAATGATAAATATATAATTAATATAATAATTACTTCATTTATATCACATATATTGATTAAATATATCAAATTTCCTTCTGTTTAAAGTGTTACTGAAAATGAATCGTTTTGCTTCACATGGTGGTAGTATGTTGTAGACATAAGAAACATTAATGCATCTACTATGTAATTGAACGTAAAATATTATATATTAAATAATGAATAAATATATGTACTTATTTTTTAAATATCATATATATAATTTTTATCCATCATCATACCCAAACATGAGTGGTAGTAATGGAAAAACAATAGACATGGGTTCACGAGGATGGTGTACACTATATAAACAAATAATGAATTTAATGGGTGTATAGATGAGTGTAGGATATTAACATAACATAGAAACATATATGAATATTTAGGATACCTATTTTATTATATAATCATGGATTAATCCGAATTTAATGAGTTTAAGGAATAAATAATATAAAAACACTCATTGAAGTGTGTTAACTCTTTTTCTGGTTCCTCCTTAGGTTTACACCAAAACCATTATTGGAGATGGAATCAACCCAAAATAATGATTATAGGATGAGAATTGGGAATTTTTAATTTTACATGGTCAGGTCTTGTTAAATAAAAAAGGATTATAATGAGTAATGAAGAGAGGAGAGGGTGTGGCCTTTTATAAGTGAGGTGGATGGCACATCTAGAAATTTCTTGAATATGGAAATGATTAGGAACATTTTTCAACAGAAAAAATGGCACAAAAAGATTGTTATTAATCCTAGCTAGGGTAAAGTCTAAATATGACCATAAAGCGTTTTTTTTAATTCTTTGGGTCATTATTTAATCATATCATTTTAGTTAATCTGTAAAATATTCCCATTTTTACCATAATAGACATTATTTATTTTTACTATTTTGAATAATAATTTTGCTCTAAAATAAATCTTACCTTATTATGTAATATAAATAACAATGATTCAAAATATTGAAATAGTATTTCCCAAATAAATTCTAAGAATTCAAATAATAAATTTATATTTAATCTCATAGATGCCAAGAGACAATGGTAATATTTAAAATAATTTTATTTTAAGGTATATTGAAACTCGACATCATGGCTCACTTGCACAATCAGATAAAATATTTATTCCATATATCTTATGAAAATCCAATTGATGTGTGTAATTAGAAATAAACACATTGTTACACATATGGAAAGATAATGAATAGATTAGTCACAGTTTTTAAGATGATCCAACAATCTATATTATCTCTTGTTCGATTTCTTATATGTAAAAATATACTCAAATCATTATTGGTCTGTATATATATTACTTTTCTCCCCATAAATATAGTTACTATATATTTTTAGATAAAAAAATGATAGTAACTATCTCAAGTTCAATCATGGGATAATTCTGCTCATTATGATTTAACAGTAAATATATATATGAAATCACCTTGTCTTTTTTTCATAAGGACTCAACCAATCCCTTTTTAGATATGAATCACTATAAATAAAAAATCCACCTTTGAATGAGGATGGAGTTAACATTGATACAGTAACCAATCCCTTCTTCAGTTCATAGAAACATTATTCTCCCTCTATTATCTAGATGATCTTAGTCCCTTTTCAAGTTTACATGGTTAGTGTATTTGAAATTCCTGAAATGTTTTCCTCAAACCAACTATTATATCATACTAAAAGATGGAAACTAAGAATATCATTTACTATTTTTGGATGAGGAAAACCCTCTATATACATTGTCTTCATAGAGTCAACTTAGATTCATTCATTGGTTATAATGTTACCTATGAAAGAAACATGTTGTAACCATAATTTACATTTGCTAATCATTCCAACAAGTTTTCCCTTCCTCACATTTCCCAAGGTAACCCTCAAATGAACCTAATTATCCCCGTAAATTTTATATTATTTTAAAATATCATCGATAAAAACTACAATAAATCTATCAGTGTAGTTATTAACGGTATTATTCTTTAAATGCATAAATATTGTAGGAGCATTGGTCATGCCAAAGGGAATAAATAAATCATAAAACCGATATATTTTTTACTAGGAAGTAACTATAATATATTCTTTCATGAAAATAAATTAATGAAACATAGATTAGAGGTCAATTGTGGAGAATAATTGATCCCCACAATGTCGGTCAAATAAATTATCAAGCCTTGTGATAGGGTAATTGTTTTTCACTATGTTCCCTTTATATTCTCTATAATAAATTCATATATGAATTGATTGATCCTTTTTCATAATAAATAGATCATGTGCTACACAAGGAGAAACACTATGTCAAATAAATCCATTTTCTAGAAGATATGGATGTTGTTTCATAAATGTTTCTAAATCCATATCTTCCATTACTTATGAAGTAATTAATAGTGTCTTGGATATAGGAATGAGTTCAATAACGAAAAAAACCACTACATATAGGGTAGGTTTATATAACTCCTCTTGAAATACGTTAGTGTGTTCTAGAATGATAGGGACATTATCTATCTATATACTATAATTTCCTACTCCCAATTCATCGATCATTTTTTTAATGAATTCAAAAATAGATTATTATAGGGAATGCTTAGGGAAGGGTATCTCTCCATTCAAAATGACTTTTGGGAGGGAATTCAAGACTAATTAAATTTCATTACATCTACAGTTGATCATCGAATTATCCTTTGAGAGCCCGTCCATCCCCATTATAGTTTGGAATTCCAAAAATGGGAATGACTGCTAAATTTATGATCAGATTGTAAAAGAAAAGGCTATTACTAAATATTCTATACATTTTTTATTCTAGGAAAATTTCATTAGAAGTATTAAATGATAAATATACTTATAATAAATGAGGTATTGAATAAATATTCATATGAAACATGGCTTAAATAAAAAAATGTGCAGAACCATAATCAAACAAAGTACATTCTAGCATTGAGAGCAGAACTGGTGTACCTACCACCAAAAAATTCAGATCCTCTACATCAGCAGTCATGATAAAAAAATCCCACCAATGATCCCATGGATTTTAATGAAGTTAATTGTTTTTACCCTCCTTTATCTTCATATTTTCTCATTGATTGGAAATGTGACTATGTTTTTAAAACATGAATCGTTGACATTCTAGCAAGGCCTAGACCATCTTCCCTTTTTCATTAGTGTCGATAAGTTGAGGATTCACCTCACTATGAATGTTATGTGACATATATACATATTTTATTGACTTGAAGCACTTTCTACTCTTAATTAAGATGTTCACTAAATTCTTCATCCCAATTTTTTTATATGGGATGTTATATATTCTTCCCTACTATTCCAGGATCAACATCCCACCGGAAGTTATTATCCAAATATATATTATTATTATTCAATATATGTGAAAAATGCATCCATCAAAAATCCAGTTGAACTTTTATTGCACTCCACGCTATATCTTCATGGCATTCATAATAACAATT
This sequence comes from Viscum album, assembly GCA_963277665.1. Classification (NCBI taxonomy): domain Eukaryota; kingdom Viridiplantae; phylum Streptophyta; class Magnoliopsida; order Santalales; family Viscaceae; genus Viscum; species Viscum album. Next base: position 885,116,920 of record OY728135.1, on the reverse strand, counting down.
TATGATATTTAATTGCATATGGGGTCTTATTCCACTTTACAAGAAATAATATTTTACATAGGATCCATAAGAAAGATAGAGGTGAATAGGTAATGTATTGTTATGTTCATCTGATAGCATATTATAACAAAATTTTCATTTGTCTTTTATTCAAGGATTTTCTTCTCCATTTTATTCATCCAATAATTGAAATATTTATTGAAAAAAATTTCCTATAACTCTTCAAATTATATATCATTGATCTAAATTATTGTATTTGTATTTTTAATAATCTTCCACCACCGATAAACTTCTCCTCCTAATATATATACTACCATGGTGATATTTTTAAGCTCTGAACAACAAAGTACCAAAAGATATTTTTTTAGATCATATCCATTGTTATATAATCTATGGGTCTTTTGTTCCACTAAAAGAAGGTGTACATTGACATATAAAGTAATAGATAGAAGGTCATTTACTAGAAGGTGAATCTATTCTCATGATATGATCCATTTTTTTGTTCATAAATCTAGTTATTCGATTCATCATCCTCATGAAAATTTCGATTTTAGATTTCATCAGAATGTCATCAGTGCATCATCCATTTCCCTCTATATTAACACAGTTCCCCCCTTTCCAACTATTTTTTCTAAAATAATAAAAACTTATTAAGTAATGTGTTAATTTTATGAATTGTATATTTCAAAAAACATTATATGCCTTAAAATATAATGCATAAATATTTTATTAATATCTTCTAAAAACAGTTAAAATATTCATATATCCTTCATAATGGTTTGCATAAAACTTATAATAAACCAAACATATCTCCCTAGAGTATTAAACCAGGAGTGCAGAAAGGCATATTGTTTTCCAACAGTAATCATTATAATCTATCTCAATGAATAGTTTTCTGGTCTTACCCCTACATATATTTGTGATAGATCCACAACCACATATTCATATCTAGACAAGTATTTCCTTTCTCAAAAACCAATTGCTTAATAATTCATCAAAATACCATGATGATTCCCAACATTAAGACTTGAAACTAGGGTTATTACTAATGATTTCATGTATTAATTTACATAAGTAACTAAACCATCCTTTCAAACCAACTATGTAATACCATTTTTTAATTAATTAACTCTTTATTAAAATATATAAAATAGATGATATTTTTACATTTACATTCTTTGAAATATTGCACATAATACATGAAAACATAAAACAATATTCTAAATCAACATTAACAACATATTCGTGGGTTTATCCTCAATTATATTCACTGAATCATATAATGCAGATAAATATATCAAATTATTTGGGTGAGAATGAATCCGAGTAAGGGAAATAAAAAATAAAGATTCATAACATGTGATATTGGGAATTATCCATAAGAACATATGGCATATTGATAAGGAAGTTGAAAGAGGCTTGTCATAATAAAAAAATGAATCATCATATATAAAAGTTGATACATCATTTAATGTAGACATTAATAACCATATCACCAAGGATTATAAGCGTGGTGTTGTAAAGAAAAGTTACCAAAGTTGTTCACCAAGGTCTCATATTACACGTTAACTATAGATATTGAATTCTTTAGCCAATGCATTGGAGTTATATCATTGTGTACCCTTCTAATGTATAAATCTCATGAGATCGAAAAATATCAAAATAAATAATTTAATTAATAAATCATGGATAATAAATAACTGGTTCTTATAAAAACTCATGGAAAAAAATATCATAATTATTTTATCCTTAATTCGTTTTATACACAAGAATGGATATGTTAGCTTTATATATGTAAATACCTTAATTTAAAATGAAATTTAAAAATATAGTTCAATAACCACTAAATATAAAATAGGTTTTTTTGTGGAAATAAAAAGGAAATGATAATGAATCATGTAAAATTAAAAAAAATGAGAAGAAAATTCAATTTCAATATGAGTATAAAACATGGTTTTAGAGAATGATAAAATAAGAGGGGACAAGGGTCTCTCATTCATAAATCTATATTAATATGGTTTTCAGATAGAAGAAATTATAAAAACATAAGTTTCTTGAAATGTGTAATACATACCACTAAATGAATATTGAATGGAAAAGAGAGGTTAATAAATCCATTACCGTGATGATTTGTTCCTAAAACATTAGCATTGAACTCTGGGGGCATGAGAAAACCTTGGGGGAATCCATGGGCTGAAAAGTCACCAAAATATCTTAGATTATGTATTGGGTGTCAATATAAATGTATAAATGGGTGGGTATTTATAGTAGAGGGGGATTAATTGTTTAATAATTTTCAATCATATGTATTAGAAAACCAGGTTGTGAAAAATGAAAAAATGGCTTATCCATGGGTTTTTTGCATGGAATTAGATATTTTTGTCCCATTTTATTGTATTTTAATCCACAAGAACTAAACAACATTTTTGAAAACATATTTTGTCATGGAGAAGTAAAGATTCCAAAATGAAATGTTTAAAAGATCTAATATTTTTGTTTATAAATTTTCAAGTTAACTAATAGAATTATAAATGAAATAAAATATATTAAAATTCATAAAATTAATAAAATATTTTATCATGTATTTTTTCAATTAATTATTACATCATTATGAAATATATATGATATTAAATTTACTGAAGCCATAAAAGTATATTTTTTAATATAAAGAAAAAATGGTGAATTTGAGAACATTCTAAAAAATTCTCCCAATCCTAATTTCAATGTGATGATTAAAAAAATTATGCTTCTATTATCTAAAAAATTATCTAAATATGTTTATAATAAATATTAAATATAAAAATACTTATTTATTAAAAATAAAAGTTTTATAGCCTAATAACATTTTCTAAATTTATAAAACATTTCCTATGAGTTTATAAAATTTTTAAGTGTTTGATTTTTTAATAAATTAATTTTAAATAACCATTTCATTAAAAAATAGTATTCCAAATTCCATGATTTATTATAATTTTTTTTATTTTCAAGAAAAGAAAATTTATGTTCTATTTTCATCCAAAAGAATAATATTATCAAATTCATTTTAATTAACCATATATTTTGTAATGAAATAAATTATTAAGAGGAACTGATGAAATAAAAATTTTATTTACACAATGGAATTTAAATTTAAGGAAACTACAGACCATATATGTAACCCATTATTACAACTACATACAACCTGAGGGTAATCAGTGAAATGTTTGTAGTTTCATATGGCTCTTCAACTAAAGATAAATGTGTGGTAATATTAACTAATTTGATCTTCTACCACATGCAATTTTATCAAGATTCACTGGTTGAAGATCGGATTGGGTTTTCTCAACAAAAAAACCCCAGGGATGACACCACCCTCCCATTTTTTGACCTACTGAATTAAAATAGAATAACTCTATAGGTTCTTTCCAATTATTATCCATTTTGTATCAATTATCATTTGTTATTTATAAATATAAAAATTAATTATTTATGAATAATTATCAACCATGGTTACAATCCCATAGTCATATTGACAGATGGTTATATTTACCAACAATATTAAAATTATCAAATACAAATGGTTACATTTCCCTAGGTACCCAATACATTTCACTTCATTCATTCATAAAAAATTCACAAAATATTCATTTATGGTTATATTTTTTTCAAAATATTATTTTCAATTACTAATACTTTGATCCATTTATAAAACATTTTAAATGGTAGTAGTGATTACAGTATATTGGGGTGACCGATAAGTTCACATTCTAGTTATTCTATTTTATAATTTTTTCCAGTTTTAGTGATTGGCATTTTCATTAGTTTTATAGATTGATATTGTAACAATAATTTTTATGGATATGAAATTTTTATTGATTATTTTTATATTTTATAATATTTTATAAAACTAAAACATAATTAGGATATAAATATCCTTTATAAATTCTAGGTCATTACAAATGATGTAATGCATACTTCCCAATACTTTTTACCTTTTTATATTTGAATGAATTCCACTCCTCCTTCATTATAAAAAAGAATCCACCCTCTCCGCTTCTTCAAACCTCTCAATCCCTTTGGATCATCCACCCCCGACCGATATTAATTCCCAAAATAACACATATCATCCTAAAATTCCCAATTTTGGAGGAAAATAGTCAAATGAATTCTATTGGTGCAAATAAAAACGAGTTATCAGAAAAAGCAGAAGATAATGCACAAGTGTAATGAATAAGAGACAAGGTCGGATATTTATTAACTCAATTTCTAATCATCAAGTTAAAATTCTATTCGGTCGATTATTTATGCTAATAATATGAGAGAAATAATATTTGATTTTGTTATTCTCTAATTAGACTTTTATTTCATGTGTTTACATTTGTCACAGAAATCTATTTCATTTATTTATTCTCACTCCAAATATATAATAATTGTAAGGGGAGTTCTAGTATAACTTTTTAATTTTGTGAGACTTATTCCATATTCACCACATTTTTTTGGGTGGTGGATATATATCCCCTTAATGTACTTGATGATTCTTATCATCAAAATTATGGTGTTATACATATCCATTTGAGGATATATCTTTCATCGGGTTCAATTTCTCTATGTTACCAAATAGAAATATATTTTTGTCACAATATTATTTCCAAAGGATTTTAGTTATTTTAAAAACTCATTTACGTTAACGATTTCTTTATACTCTCCCTTATAAATTTTATATCATGAATCTTGTTATTCTAATTATATTACAAGTTTCTTTTATTATTACTGTGGAGATTTGGATTCAAATGTCTCAATGAGGTGTGAGACACTTTGTATTTTTTAAATATTATTTTCCTCAAGAATGCTTTAATGCTATTTTTAATTTTATTTATAATCATACACATAGAGAACACATGTTGTAAAAAATCCTCTAATGGAAATATTTTTTATTAATGTTATCGTCTTTTTTTATTTTTATAGATTATGATTATTTAAACGATATTTTTAAGGATCCCATTTATTTTCTTTGGGTTAATCATACTATGGAAGCCATTTCTTTTTCATAGGTATACCATATTTTGGTGACATTTTTATTAGACCCATTTATATTCATCGTTTAATCATTTTTTGATGATATTTTTAAGGAACTAGTTTCTTATCCAATTTTTAATCATGTTTAGAATATATTTTTATGGAACACATACCTTTTATATGGGTTAATCATGTCTCATAATGGATGTTATGAAACTAGTTTCTTTAACATGAGTTAATTATGTATTAAAGTTATTTTTATGGAACCAATATCATTTTCATGGGTTAGAATTTTTTTAAATATATTGGTTTGGAACCCATTTTCCTTCCACATGTTAATCATATTTGAAAATAATAATGGTTTTTCTCAAAGTTTCATGTTGAAATTAATTATCTATGATATTTATTTGTTATTTTGATCATGGATATTATAAATGATGGATAAAACTAGATATCACATGGAATTCCAATTACATATTAATATGTGGTGTACTAGATAGTACTAGGAAATAAGGTTATAACATACAATGTTGAAGCCCATATTTTGCTGAGAAACCCCAATACTGCTTTTTATAGAGTGACCTAGATAACTTCTGGAATGATCATTATGACTTAACCTGGGGTTTCCTTTATAGTGCAATGAAATCATATTACCTTTAAACAATAAGTGGACCATATCACACCAAGAGATCCCATTATAGATCTCAAATTCATTCGGTAATGATTATTTTTGATGTTGTCTTTACAATTATTTAAATTATAAGGGTTTCAAAAGGGTTTTCAATGGTTTTTATTTTTGAAATTGATGCTCTATGTTACGAGTAATAGTTTTAATTGATTCATATTGGTTTATAATGTTCCTAATCATTGATATTTACTTCACATGGATATGGATTATTTGTTTTTATGAAACAATCCATTTAAATGTTTTTATATTTGATGATTTATGAATTTATTGCTTCAGTTAATTTATAATTCACTCATGAACATTGATTATGTCTTCATCGCCTTATGAACTCTTATGCTCATTGATGAAATTAATTGGTTAATTATTACACTATCTCATATTTAGACTTTCGTATCACCCTTACCATGTTTTCTTTTAAATATGTTTTAAATAATTATGTTAGAGGAATAGTTTCATGAATGAATTCGATATTGATGATGCTGATGTAATAATGTGAAAGAAAATCTATGTTAAGTCGGTGAAATTATCGATGAAAGTCATGTGAATTGTTTATATATGAGTTTGTCATAAATATATAAAACTATAATAATAAGGGGTCCTATACTATGTATGTGATCCATGTTTACTTTTGATTTTATATTTTATAAATGGGAAATTTGGGCAATAATTATCAAATTCAATCCCAGGAATGTAATGTTTTTTATTTCAGCATATGATCCAAGAGCGTTGGTTCTGGGATATTATAGTTGGAATTAATATTATTTTTAAATAATATTTTATAGTTTTAATTTACTTATGAGGATGTATTTATAATTACGTATACTATCATCTCAATATAAGTTTAATTATGATCATACATACAATTTCATAAGGCATCCCACTAGAGGGTTATATTTAGGGTAAATTTCATGGTTATAAATGATATTTTGGACATTTTTTGTTTTTTAAGTTTAAAAGTCCTTGGATCAATGTGAGGTGCTTTTTGAAGAATTTATTTGGATTAAATAAAAATTGAGTGCATTGTGTATGCTTAGTGACAACCCATCACATCCTTCTAGGTAGTGTGGCCTGAACCCGTATGCGAAGAAGGATAATTGTTTCAAGAACTACCACTAGCCAACACAATGTCATAGTCAGTATGATATTTTTTATAGTTAAAGATAATTTTTGAAAAACATGAGATTCCATTTAATTATTATGGATGTATAAATTTTCAAATCATTATAATATTTGGGTTTCAAAATTAGTCTGGAAATGATTAATGAATTTTAAGGATAGTTATTTATAGAATAATTTATTCATAATTTTTTTATTACAATTTAATGTTTATTGTTAGTGTATCAATATATGGTTTAATAATTTTGGAAATTATCATATTATGTGATAAAAATTTTGGTTTTGGTTAATGAATAAAGACAGGTGGTATAACCTGACTATCCTGTTTATGGTTATGTAGAATTTAAAAGTAGATTTTAGTTATTTTGGAATTAAATATTCATCTTCAATACTCATTATTTGGAGAAAAATATGAGATATTGGTAAAAAATTATTAAAGGATGAAACAATACTCATCAGGTAAGAAAATTTTCTTTTTCTTTTTATCATTGCATAGATGGTAAGATATTTACATAAATCTAGGATATTGACTTTGAAACCAAAGCACTATCCTAGTAACTTAAATTAAGAAGAAGTTATGGTATTTTTTATCATCACATATTTATGTTTTTAAGGACCATAAATTTATATTCATCATTCATTTGTTTATGAGAAATGACTCAATCACTCATTAAATTTTTTTTAATATATTCCTCCATTTCCACCTATGACCCCTTATATAGAATCCTTATTATACTTAACTACTAGTGACCTTTTTTCTACACAATTTTTATTTTAATGAGTATTTAAAAAAATCTAAAATGAATGTTTCAATATATAAATTCAAATCATTTGATAATCAAGACAAATTTATAATGTCAAATTCCATTTATAGGGGGTCATATGTTACATTTGGAGATTTTTAGAAATATATTCTTTCAAAATAATTTTTATTTTTTGATAAATAAAACATTCAATGAAATTCATAGTTACTATTTAATTTTATGCTACACCATTTTATCGTTCATATTACATAAATAGATTTTCATTGAAAACGTTTTATTCATGAAGGCTATGTCTTGCTGAAAAAAATATACTAATAATATTACAAGATTAAAATTATACTTATCAAATATCTATAGGAAATATTTAAATTAATTTGAAAAACTATATTGTAAAATAATAGATTACTAATTTTTATAAAATTACATATTTGGTTAATAATAAATTATGAATGGAATTAGAGACCAACTGAATATAATAGATGTGTTTTTACAAAGTATTATTTTCTTGACAAGAATGAAATTTTATTATATTAAATTAAATTAATCACTATTTGTAAAATATATTAGTGAAATTTATATTTTAGGTATTTTATAATATTTTTTATATTTATCCAATATTTTTGACCGTATTGAGATAAAAATATGTCTAATTTAGGCATAAAAGGATATATATTTTTAAATGTAGTTTGACCACCTTATAATTGAAGTCGTGTTTTAGAAATATTGTTTGACACGTTTATAGCATTTATTTGAAAAGAAAAATTCATTTTTGAAATAAAAATTTAAATATTTACATTGGATTAGCTTTTGGTATTTTTCTGAAAATATTCATAATTTTTTGAAAAGTCAATGTCTGCGAATTTTAAATGATAACTAATTTTTCATATAAATATATTGTAGTGTAAAATTAAATTTTTAAAAAGTTCAAACATATAATTATATATATTGTATATCATTTAATAAAAAAACATTTTATTCATTTTCAAATTGATATACGATATAAACCCATTTCAAATTTTTGAACATTTATCTTTAAAATACATGTTGTCTCATCCGTTCAGCAGGATTAATTTTGTATTAATTCCTAGAACATGTGTAATGGGATTTTCTAAAATTGATTCTTTATTATAAATAAGAATAATTTATAATATCTATTAATGTAAAATTATATTTTTACAAAAATTATTTGTGAATGAAATTAAAATTAATTATAGAATTTGGGGTAAATAAGGGTTTTTACTCAGTGGATAATCAATATTTTAATATAGTCAAATTACATTGAAACAAGTCCAGAACTCATTTTCTTGAAATTCTTCAACTATGTCACCTCTTGGATCAAATTTTGGAAATTATTATTGGAACATGATGAATAATTGACGTCCTAATATATTTTACCTTTTTATATTTATAAGAATAACCCTCCCCCACCACTATAAATAGGTACTCACCCACTCCACTTAATACACCTCTAATTCCCTTTGGATAGTCCAAAACATACACAAATAATCTAATAAAATCTCACCAATCATTATATAATCCTAAATATGGGAATAAAATACCATGTATGTCCTTTTGAGGAAACCAAATGGAGTTTCGTGAATAAGAGGAACATAAGGAAGAATCATAGTGAATTAGAATCATGGAATGATATGACAGAACATAATTTGCATTACTTTGTTTAAACAGCCGTTTTATTGGTTTTGTTGAGCTAATAATATGTGTGAAATAATTTTTTTTGTGTTATGATATATTTACACTTTTATTTCATGTGTTTACCTTCTTCACATGTAATGATTTCTTTGATTTATTCACAGTCCAATCATATTATCTTTTAATGGGATTTGTAGTTTAATATTTATTTCTACAAGACATATAACATATTCACTAATTATTTTTTTGTGCTATATATACTTCTAATTAATGTATATTATTATTATTATCAATAAAATTACGGGGTTCCACATATATATTTGAGAATATATTTATCATTGGATTCATAGTTTCAATTTTACAAAAGATGTTGTATATTTTTATGACAATATTCCATCCATGTATTTTTGTAGTGTTATATGCCTATTTTCTTTAATAAGGTTTATATAATGTTTTTTTGAAATTTTATATCATGAATATACTTGCCTAATGATATTCTATGTTTTATTTATTATTATTCCATTAATTAGTATTGTTATTCAAGTGTTTTAATGTGTCGTGGGACACATTATAATATTAAATGAATTTTTTCTTCAAGAATTTTTTATATCATTTTCATTCTTCCACATTGAAAACAATTGTTGTAACTTATCCACCACTAGGGATATTTGTTATTGGATGCAAACTAATTCATTTATTGAAAGTGTTATGATTTCTTCAATGATATTGGTGTGGAACCCATTTCTTTTCCACATCTTAATAATGTTATGGAAGTTGGTTTATCAATAGATTACCAATGTTTCAAAGTGATTTTTATTGAACCCATTTAATTTCCAGGGATGAATCGTGTTTCAAAACTCTTTGTATTATACTCATTTCTTTTCAATGGTTTAATCATGTTTTGATGAGAGTTTTTTAGAAACAACATATGTTATATGAGTTCAACATGTTTCAAAAATATATGTATGAAGCTTATTATCTTTCCATGGATGGATTTTATATTTATGAGATTTTTATGGAGGGAACAATGTTTCCATTAATTAACCATTTTTAATGATATTTTTGGGTAATTCATGTCATTTCCATGGATTAAACTGGTCCAAAAAATAAAACAATTTGTTTCCAATGTGTTATAATTTAATGAACTCTCAATGAGATTTATTTTCTATTTAGTTATTGGACATGATTGGTGCATTGAGATAGTGCAGAGAAGGATTGATTAGCTTATCATTTGGTGGAATATATATTATCAAGAAATCAAATTATTTATAAATATGGGGTGGCCCAAATAGCACTACTAAATTCCACTATATCATAATAAGGAGTTATCTGGATAGTGATAATAAATCCTGTTATATCATAAAATGATGTGGGCTAGATTGCACCGAGAAATCCTAATAAATATTAAAATTGGGTGGCCTACATTCCATCTGGTGAGATTGTTATATCTTCCAAATTAATTATATAACTATAACATTGGAATTTATCCTTATAGATATTCTAATTAAAATTGTTTTGAATGGGTTTTACGAATATTATTATCCTAGTTACCTAAGAGAGTTCTAATTCCTTTTAATGGGTTCATATTGTTTCTCTTTATCGATAATGATTTCACATGTATTTTTATTTTTTATGTTGATAAATTTTTCCTTTTCGATATCTATATATATATTTATTGAAGTTTTTATGGGTTTTTGTTCATTTATAATTCTCTCATGAACATTTATTATGTCATTAAATTCTTTATGCACTCTTATGATAGTTGTTTACATTCATTTATTAATTCATACATTTTTCTATATTTATCATTTAATCTAACACTTATTATGCTTCATTTTCCATTGGTTTTAAAGAATTATTCTGAACATGTTCTGTATATACAGAATTTAATATAGATGATTATGATGTATTAAATTGAGAAATTAAATCTTTGTTATGTGTGATAAATGCTCATTTAAAGTCATAAGAAATGTTTTTGTTGGATTTTACCCAAATTATCTAAAATTGTATACCTAACATGTTTTCAATAATTTAAGGGATCATAGTTTTCCATTTTATGTTTTATATTTACAATTTTTGTCATAGTAATAGATATAAAATCTAGAAATTTAATATTATAGATTTTATCAGAGGGTCTTGAAATGTGGTTTCTAGGATATTACAATTATGGTATTGTGGGTGTTGCTTCTTCAATGCCTTTCATTATCTAAACTTTCTTCTATATTTTTTATTGAATCAGTTATAATAGGTTTGTTGAGTGATTATCTATCATCCATTTTCGTTTTTTTGTTCCTATTATTAGTACATCCCATTGTAGGTGTGTGTGACTAGAGGTTCAGGCTAGTGGACCAATATCTAGTATTTATTGGATGATCTTTATTCAAATGGTTTTTTAATAGTTTATTAATATGAAATAAAATGATTTATTTATTTATTTTTGTGTTTTGAATGGGTTTTTGAAAAATGATGGTTTCCCCTTTCTTTGAATATTGAAAAGGTATTCTCGAGAATTTGTGAAATGGTTTGGTGAAAAAAATATGTACATGGTTTTGATGAAATTTTTCAATTAATTTGTTTGGAAAATAGAACAAATGAGAGGATTTGGGATCTTGTGTAGAAGGCATAATAATAATCCATTTTCATTGATACTTTTGGGGGGGTTTACTCATGGTATGTTTTCCTTCTCCAGTAGCCTATTATTCGAGGTACATAGTAGATACACATGGGAGGTTCAAGTTCTTAGGTGTTCTTCAAATACCTATATTTAGTGTATATGTATAGGGGATTTATTTGTGAGTGCTTATCTATATTGGTTGAATGAGTGTCCATTATTTCCTAAACTAGTTTGATAATTAGAATGTTGTTTACTATTCTTCTCTTTTTTGGATGATTTTGGTTGTAATAGTTTATTTTTACGTCTATGAATTTGATATGATATTGGATACACTATTTTTTTATATGTAAAATAAATTGAATAATAATACATAGATTACTTTGGAAAATTTGGAAGAAGGTGAAATTTAATGTTTTCCATGATTCTGATATTAAATAATTGAACTGTTAATCATGCATAATTACCATTTAATTTTATTAGGATAATATAATTTTTAAGGAGGCTTATTATGGAACATCAGGTTCGGATCTTACTAATATTGATTCTCATAACCAATGCACCCCTTAAATGATGCATAGACCTTTTATGTCTTTAGATGTAGTGAAATTAAAGTCACTATAGTGAGGAGGTGAGGTTTTCTGCCCACCATGTTAAGGTAACTGTTGGTGAGATGGTAGGTGTTTTCCTATGCTATCACATTGAGTATTTTGTTTATTTTTTTATTTTTCTTTAGTTTATTGTACTTATAATTTGGTATTTTTTAGATTTCTATAATTTTTATCATTTTTTATATATTCTTTTAGTAATGAAATATATTTATCCTTTAATATTATGTTTTATTTATGTACATGATTATATATAATTTCTTTCCCTCGGGTAGGGCATAATTTTACCCTATAGTTTTTTCAATGCTTGACTTAATGTCTCCGGCATATGGGGATTGTGAATTCCCTTTGCGTATGTGATACTTTGAGGTGGGTACTATTTTTAAAGGCTATCTCGATCGGGTTTGTCATATATAATGGTGAAAATGAACTAATAACTTTCTAGAAACAACACTATTTGGTTGAATATTCATTTATAATTGTCCCATTTCAATAAAATTCATTATTGAGCCATATTTTCAAGAATGTTGAATGATATTATTGAACAACATTGAAAATCTTAAACTATTCCAATCACCTCAATTATAAAATGGATCCCCCTATGCTAACATATTAAAACGTCATGAATCATTTATCTCAACAAAAATATTCCAAATTACCTCCCCCAACATATTTTTCCACATTATAGAGGTTTTGGTTTTCTGGGAATACCATTTATATTGACTGTAATATGTTATCAAAATTGTGATTCTCCATGAAAGGGTAGTCATATTCACTAAGCTATTTATTTTTAATTCTTCTTCTATCTCCATAAATTAGGTATTAATAATTTCAATATAAAACATCAGTATGTACTATATACTTTTATGTTATGTTATGTTATTTATATCATAATATTAATCCATCTCATCAACCATCAAATAGGAACAAATTGATAACTCATGTTTACAATGTACTACTCTGTCTGGAACCAATGTAGTTTTATTTCAATTATCATCAAAATTTCTCAATAATAACGATTGAAATAGTGAATATATAAATATATATTTTACATATAAAATTATATTTATTCTATAATACTAATATATATTTTTCTTCTTTTACCATATCCCCCATTAAGGTAATAATATTGTCGCCCATGCCTTCATACGACCATCCATCTCTATGAAGTGATGTGATTCATTTTCCATGTTAAACCATCAATAATTTTTCTAATAATGTATATGATGAATAAATATTATATTTATATCATTAATATATTTCATTAGATGAAGTATATATGACTTTTTTAGAAGAAAACATCTCATACTACAAAATATGCAAATGAAAATAAAGCAGTTAACACCAAAAATGGTAATAATGAAATATAAATATTGAATATGTGGTAAGATTTTAGAAGAGGATCATATAAGATAGTATAAATAATATTATTATTATGTAATTAAAAAACCCATGCTTGAAACAATTATCCTGAAATCTAATCATGTTCAACTAAATGGAATTGTCATGTAAGGTATTTCATCTCAATTTATATGGCATTGAGACATATTTGTTAATTTATATCTATTCAAATTAATGTTGTCTCTATACTTACACATTGATGTATTTATCATGAATAAAAGATTATTCATTATCTTTAATATCTCAAATTAGGATAGTTATTTCAAGGGGATACATTTAATATTATCAAATAGGTTAAAATTTATATTACAATTTCATTTTTTGGGATTAATATAATTTTTATTGAAGGTATCAAACAATTTATCCTTCTTAACACCATCAAAATTTTAGTTCTCTAGATATGTAATGTGATTATTTATTTTCTTCCAAATATATCAATTTTTCTACTTGAATCAAGAAATTAAATTATTAATATAGAAATCCATTTTATTTCTCTTTCATTCATATAATTTTGTCTTCTGGGATTAATATTTAAAAAAATTATACAGAATTTGTTTAACATAAAAAAAGATATGTTAATGAATATTTTTTTATAAATTTATTTTATAATGGTATTTTATGTAATCCTATTTTATTTTTATAAAACTAATGTATTTTAACATTCTCAACCAATAGTTAGAATGATTGTTTTACGTATATATTGATAATCTACTTCTTCACCACCATAATTAGGTGATAAATTTTCTATTATTGTCATGTTTTCAATGGTTTTACATATAAAAATATTTTATGAATTAATACATTAATATTTCTATTGTATTCCATTTATTCTTTTGAAATACATTAATTTATCACAAAATATATATTATCTATCATTGTTTTGGTGGTTTTAATCATTCACTTGAAAAATTTCCATTAATGTGGTCATTGAATAATATATTTTCTTTATATGTAGAAAATTTTTATCATGGAAATTATGATTTATTAAATCATATAACATTTCAACAGAATTTTTTACTTTGACAATTATTTGATTGACTATTTAAATCATGTTAAGTTTGTAATATTTATTCAATGGGGATATTTATTGATAAATAATATTGTTCGTGAAATGAATTGATAATTCAGTATGTAAGTATTTTTTTTACATGAACTATTGCATGGTGCCCTGAACTATATTGCCCCTTGATGCATTGACATGCCTCGTGATACAAATTTGTTGACCAAACATACTGGGTTATACCCCAATTTTTATACTATCTGGGAACAAAGTATTAATGGTATGGATATCATGATGTATGAGAGCATAACATCCAATTTTATAAATTTACCATACTAAGAATTATGTTATAATAGTCCATGAGAAGATTGTATTTTTATTATATGAGGACTCATTTCTTGATAATGATATCGATGAAATGGCATCAGTTTTCTGTGATTTGCATTTCCATCATAAATAAGAGTTGTTAATCATAATAGGTTCCACTGTACGTAAACCGTAATGAGAATTTGATCACACCCTTATTTTATTTCCCATCCTTAATAAATAAAGAATAATTCATTTAATGATCTCAACAATGATTAATATTTTAAATTTATATGTTATATATTTTATCCCTAGTGTAATATTGGAAACACACATGTAGTTATCCTTCCAAGACTACTAAGTTGATCATTCATAGGATGTGGACCCCTATAAAATTTCCAGTGTAATAAAGTAGAATTTTAATATAGGTTATAAGATTCAACGTTATTTTATTATAATTAGTGATATTTTAGTATAATACTTAAGAACTATATTTGAAAAAAAATATATTTTATAACATATCTACAGTATATACATTAAGGATATATCAAATTTTTCAATAATATACTAAATCATTCATATGGTAAATATTATGTGAATTTTATAATAAATAGTTACTTATCTAGATCTAATATGTGTGCATGGTTATATAATAGTGTTATCTTGGGATAATATCTCTGAAAAGGATGTATTGAGATTTGAATCAATCATCAAATTGTTTATGATAAATAGCCTTATTTCCCACCTAGTTTGACACTCTCAAGGGATATTGTCATGACCCGTCTCCCGAGGCCCATACCATGACAAACCCCAAGCCTGCCTCTTGAAGGCCAATGGTTTGCGACTAGTGTCGATGGCGTCAACCTGCTAGTATGAGCCATTTTTCTGAGTACTTCTACACATGCACAAACAACTACAATCCAAATCTAGAAAAGTAAACATGAATGCCACTACACAACAACTGAGTAAACGTACAAACTATAGGAAAAATGGTCCAGAATACAAAACCAAAAAAAGATAAACAAAAAATTGGAAAGTAAAAGGAAATAAAATTAAGACATACACTAGAAACTCCACCTCATGGGTTAGTGTAGAGTAGATGCTGAAGGTTGTAGAAGTATGCCTCACCTTCCTGGTCTCACTAAGCACCACCGGGTCTAGGGCCACCAAGTCCTCCATCAAGGTGGCAGTAATCTTCACTAGGCACAACATGTGTGGCCGAAGCCCATGTATGGGTGAGTAAAAAAATACACAGTAGGGACCCAAAAATAACCGTGAAATACTAAAATGAAATCTTTAAATAAACCATGAATCATGATAAAAAATCATGATCCTGTAGCAAGACATATCACACCATGTATATTATAGAGAAGGAAATTAGGACCATTTTTCAAATAATCCAACACATTGGGTAGCTGGAGAAATCATCACTGAGTACAATTGGTTTGTAGATTCACACAAAAGACACTTTCTAGTAACCTTGTTACTATTTTAGTACTCATCCCTAATGAGTATCGTGGGATTTCATAGTCACACAGAAGATGATCTCCACTATGGTCATGTCGGGTCACACAAACTTCTCTTCCCAATTGGGTCATACTAAGGTACTAATCCTATTGAGCACATTAGGTCTGTCGAATTAGACATAATCCCCCCCATGTGGGCCAGATAGGTTACACAGAAGAAAATTCTCACTGTCTAGATTAGGCGATCCACAAGGCGTTACTTGTCATTAGTCAATAGGTTTCAAGCAACTGTAGGGTTTCCACACGTAGCATGCTTGATCTTAGGAGAACCACTCACCAAGGAATTCATCAAATTTAAACTTCCAAGAAATACTCCATTGAGTATAAAAAAATACCTACCTCATTGTGAGCATTCTAATGCCACAAATGGCTCACCAATCAGATTCTAGGTTTGAATGATATTGGATTTTTTACAAATAGTGTTTGGTTGGGTCTGAGTATAGTCTGACATGACTTGGACCAGGGTCCACTGACAACACCCATGTTCACGTACCCGGCCTAGACCTCACCCATTAGGCCCTATAATACAATTTCCACCACAGACGGACCAGCCATCACCAAATCGAGATGTGGCTGGAAGCAACGTCCAGCACACCCCCTTCCCCGAGGGACATCTATGAGGCCAGATCCTTAGCTGTGGTTGATTGACCACTACTTTACCTATACATTGTCTATCAGATTTACCACTAGTGGATAGATATCCACATGACCAACCAAACCATGACCCATAGCTAAGGGTTTCGTCCCTATCATCGGCCGCCGGCCCAGCCAGTAGATACTCCTGCTTCATCTCAGCCCGAGTCGGCCATGATTGTCACCTCTGGCATGCCATTATTCCGCACCGCCACCCACCTGAGGCCACCATTGGTGCAACAAAAGCTTATTATGTGGGCCACTAGGTCTGCACCAGTGGTCTTTTCTTCATAGAGACTGTGCCTCTAGCCTCAATGTGGTGTATCCTTCCTGGAAAAGTCTTGAAATTTACCTTTTCATCATTTTTAATTTTCAACCACCAAGAAAGCACAAGGAGGAGGGGAGTTGGGCCTTGTTTATGTCTACTTGTGCCCACCACGTTAGAAGTTAAAATAAATTGGGAGGCTAGGGATAATAGTTCTATCAACAATAATTTAATCCCATTGTATAAAACCCAAGAATAACACCCTCCATTATAAAAGAAAAGCCCACAGTTCAACCTATTCATGGGTTGATCCGCATTAGTCATTTTAGAATAAGAATGAGGAAAATATAAAACAAATAAAACCCCTACATAAATCAACATTATTCATTTATGTGATCTTCCCTCGAGGATTAAAGGTACATTTTCTTTCATCAATTACAAGCCTCTTTCTCCAAAATGAGTTAACATAGCTAGTGATCCTATCGGCATTGGTTGTTCATCGTTGGGAGGAATCATTACTGTAGGTTCATCAGAAAATTTTCATTGTTTAATTCTCATTTCTCTAACATGTTAGCCTATTAAAATGAAAAATTTCCATATCATTTCTATTGTGATGCAACGTCACATCATTACACTTTTTATTTTATGAAACATCATATCAGTTATGCTTCAATTAATGTGTCGTTACACTGAACAAAAACAAGACATTATTGATCCTCCAACAATATGCCTCGTCACTGAACTGCATCACTACCATCCATCACTCAATGGTGAGGGAAGACAAATAAAATAACATTTTATTATATTTTACTATTTTCTGATAATTTATAAACAAACATTCCCATACAACCCTTGCCGTTTGAAGTTATGTCTTTTTATGTTGAATCTCAGTATTCTAAGATCAATAGTGCCCACAAAATTTTGATCCAGGAACCATTATAAATGTTAGGAAAATCCTATACCACTTTTTATTAATCAAATGTAAAAAATTTACAAAATCTATTATGGGCTCATCGGGCCTCGGAATCAGGTTTCGTTAGAAGATGTTGTCTCAAATTAATTTCATACAATTTAATAAAAAATTATATGGAAAATCCAGGCCATTATAGATATTCTTTGGTCAGTTCCAATTTTCATTATTAACCACTATTAAGAATATGATAATATTAATATAATTCAATGTTATTCCCCAAGAGAACATGTTTATGATTCTAATATTAATACTGCATAATATTTTAATTTATATTATGTGTTACAATGTATTTATAATTACATGTTATTATTTAAAATTAATTATCTCAAGAGTTAATCTATAATATTATATTATTTAGAAATGGAATTTATAGTACCAAAATTATCACACATAAATAATATAACTTAATCAAAAAATATTCTTTAGATAAAATAAATATCAATTTGAAAAATAATTTCACTCTAGTTACGTTAGAATCTTGAAAACGTTGACTACATATCCATAAGTGAGTTACATATTCTCCCACTATGTTCTTCATGATACGATCCCTTCATAGAATTACTAAACATAAATCCATATTTAATTCCAACTGAAAGGAAACAGAATAACGGGTTATATTAGACGCTCAAAAGGGTAAAAAAAGAGATATCAACATATCATGAGCATAAGGTAGTGAGAACATGAGAATGACATTTGAAAACCATAACATTCATATCATAGTTCCTAAACATGAGACATAGATTAAAACATGTTTTTTCATAATAAATTAATCATAATGGGAAAAAATAACATCAACCATTAGAACCTAACATTAACATTAATTTTTATATGTAATAAACATAATCATGAAAAATATTTTACATAGTAGTTATTTTCTCAATTATAAGACTATCATAGTGGAATGACTTCACTACCCCAACCATCATCTTAGTCAAGGTTCACTCTGGTGAAAATAATAGTGGTTTAGATCCTTATAGAGAAAGTTTCACTCCCCATTATAGTCTTATTTATCTCATTAGAAAATATTTACCCAATGAACATTCATAATATATAGGTACCACCCATTAAAAAATGAAAATCATATATATGTATTTCTGATAATTATAAAACATCCTTCATATCAATACTATGATAAGAAATTGTTTTTATAAAAGATAACATCGCAATATAACCTCGGGGAAACAAATACTTCTCTTAATCACGTTATAGATTCATCAAACCATCACCTCAGGGAAACACTATGTTTTTAAATATAATTTTTTTCATCATATAACTTGATAAAGATAATGTAATTCCATAAAAAAATTCATCATAATCATAAACCATTTATATAATGAATTATAAAGTGATCATTAGATAATATAACCATAAAAGCATTATTAACCACCATGTCAAACATCATAGACAAATGTTTTATTCATTGAAAATTATTTAGAATGATTCTTGATAAAAATATCCTTTCAAAATTGAAATAAATATTTAAATATTAAATCATTTTTATAATAATTTACTTTGAGTATAGTCTTAAAATTATATAAATTCAAAATTAAGAATAATTTAAAATATTTCTTGAGAAAAATAACATTTTCACATTTTAGAAATTGTTTTAGAACTATCAAAAATTTTATAATTCTGTTCTTTTAAAATAACCATCAATGATTATAAAGTAATAGTCAAGAATCATTTCAGATATTTATCATGGAAAATATCTTTTTCACATTAAATATTTTTTCCTAAAGCATATATCATTTTATGAAATAATTATTTTTAAAAAAAATGGAATCTAATTTTTATTTGCATTAAAGATATTGATTTTTCTAAGAGATTACAAAATACCATTTTTGTTCTAGACATTAATAAATGTTACGCTATGATTTTTGGTAAAATAAAACAGGAATTGTTTAGATAATGACTTGAATATTTCATATAAAATGTTTTTTAGTAGTCAAACATGGGTTAAAACACTGTTAGTAAATAATTTTTATAATGTTAAATATATTTTTGAAAAAAATCCTTAATTCATGGTTTTGGAAGAAAAATTTGGTTTTCAATTAAGAGAGAAATATAGTTGATTTTACCTAAAAATATAATTTTGAACTTTTGAGTACATAATAAGAAAAATAATGAAAAAAACTTGTATTCTCCATATATAACCATAAGAGAGAAAATCTAGTGATTCTTGAGGTTTGAATCATAATATTTTATCAATCAGATTATAGTAATGAATATTTCTAATAAATGACGATATTATATTATAAAACACTCACCACCTAGTTGACATTGAATTGTATTTCCCATTAAGGAATATAACTAAATATTAATTCAAATATAAGGAGAATAAAAAATTCTTGGTATTTCATAATAAAAGTCTATATGTCCACCTTATAAAACAAGATATGTTCATAATAACAAAAAAATTTCAAAGTGGAATACTGTGAAAAATATCCCTTCATACTTATATTTGACTGTGATGTAAACCTCAAAAAATAGAGATCCTCAAATGAATATGTAAATAAAAATAATGTTTTGGTAAAAAACGTGTCATACATTAATGGCAATTATATAAACCACATAAAATAAATATATTTTGAATATTTCATGTTTCTCATAGACAAAAAATGTGAGTCATATATCCCTTACCTTATATCTCAACATCCATCACACATATTTAAACATCTTCTTCTTTATGTTATTTATTTTGGTTTGAAACCAAATGCACTAATATTTTAATTTTATACTAAAAATGGATTTTAGGATGACATGAGTTATTTAAATATGTGACATTGATTAATATTGTCCAAAAAAATATTCATTCGACTGGTGAAGTAGATAGGAGAGGGTGTGACATTTTTATGTGAGGTGAGTGAAACATTTGTATTTTATTAAAATAAAAATTCTTACCAACGTTTTTTAAATTAAAAAACCTCTAAAATGGATCATTCATGATCATGGATAATATAATGTCAAAATATAATCATCCAATGGGTGTTTTACAAGTTATGTATAATTTTTATCTATAAGTATTTTTATTTTATATCTTGAAAACCCATTTTTAACGTTACCATAGTAAATAAAATTTCTTTTTTTACTATTAATAAGATTAAATAAAAATCAATATTTTTTGATAAAATAAATTATTATTATAAAAATATATATTCTATTTTTTAAAATTTAATTTATCAAAATGGAATAATTTAATTTCAATTTAAATCCAGTGATGCGAGGAAGAATTGGGTTTTAAAACTCAAATTTTCAAAAGAATAAATTGTTTTTACATCAAAATTATATATCAAATTTGTTTTAATAACTAAATTGGATTAATAGATATAAAATTGAAATAATTTTACTTTTAAATCTATATTAATTCAATTTGAAACTTTTTAAGGGCTCTTAAATATACGATAATTCTTAATAAAAATCGGAATGTTGTAGTAATCATCAAAGAATTTTTCATTTCAGAAATTTAATAAAAAATATTCAAAAAATAATAATGAAATTTTTATTTATAAATTGATATTTAATTTTAAAAAATAAATCTTATAAAATTGGGATAAATCATTTTTAAAATAAGTATGCAATAGGTGACTATAATATTTTTTACAAAAATACAATTATAAGTATAAAATTAGATTTATTCTTATTTTTTTCTATAAAACATATTTCATGAATGATTAACTGTTTTTAATCAAAAATATTTATATTTGATTTAAATATTTCACCAAATATAAGTTAATATAATGATGAAAAATTTGCTTCTATGAATAATTGTTTTTAAGAAAAATAATTAATTTATTTTAAAATTATATTTCATTTTCATTTATAATTAATTTTTCACCAAATAATTCATATTATATAAATGTGAAAACAATATATTTTTTATAATTTATATAATCCTCTTAATATCCTCTATTCCAATAGGTAGATTATATCTATCATAATAAACAATATTTTTTAATAGTATATGATGCTTCATTTTATCACTATGATTCATGTGATGGAAGATAAACGTAGAATTTCTTGTGTAAAATTATATAGTTTGGGTTTAATTTAAAAAAATATATCAAAAATTGTAATTTTATTTTAAAAAAAATATTTCACAAAATCTAACAGTGCTACAATATGCCCACCATGAAAAAGAATTTTTACCCAAAATTCATCATTATGATAACAAAAATTAAGGATACATATGTTTGTTTAAATACATATGTTCCCATGTTATTCCATATAGATTTTAGTTTCACCAAAAAAAAATTAACCAGGTCAGTGGCCGTGTTTTGTGGAACATTCTTTGTATGATCAAGAGTCTTCGTCGGTTATTTCATGTAAGAAATATTCTAACCCAACGGTTCGACCACTGAGTTTAGAAAATGTGATGAATTTGTTTTCTATTTTGATTAGAGGGTCGCATTTAACACATTTTGAACCCATGAGTGGTTCGATGTAAGAACCATGAAATAATCTTAAGTCTCGATTGTATCAAGAATTTAAAAGGGGATCATATAACATGGGTACCCTTATTTCTTCTATATAGAAATTCATATGAATACCTTCTGATGAAGTTCAAATTCAAGATCATTTGTATGGTTATTATATTAAAATTGTTTCATTCTTTTTACATCTATTACGTGTAGTTGAATGACTGTAACATTCTCTATAATTTTATCACATTATTCAAGGAAAAATAGAAATTTTTTCTGTAACGTCATTTGAGTATGACGCAATTCTATAATTATTTCCCTAAAAGGTACCTTAAATACAAATATAAGGTCTTGATTTAAAGATATCAATTTAATACAAATCTACTATATGATAGTTTTGATACCAAAAACCTCTAAAATTTATAGAATAAGATATTAGAATATCCTCTTGGGATTGAGTTTGTCCTTACATCATGACCAACTTTCTAAGGATAACAAGAAGTGTGGAAAATAAACTTTGTATCAAGATATTGTTGATGGATTCTCTATAACATTGTGCTAAAATGAACAACTTTGTCAAATACAGCTGAATATTATACTTTATGAATCCTATTTACTTCATTAATTTATATCATTTTAAACATATTCAATGAGAAATATTCTATTTTTTAATTAATTTTACTTAATATATATGGGGATTGACTACTAAACATGTATTAGTATTCCATTTTTATTTTTTTGGGAGTTTTGTTTCGAAACCTATAAATATGTTTTTTCATTTCACTCATGGTTTGTGTAATGGTTATTTCATCCCCATAAACATTTATCTCTAAACCATAACTCCATGACATACCCTATATCGAGATACATAATCGGAAATATCTATCATCATGTTGTCCCACAAAAAATAATATTTAATATAATGAAATGGAAACTTTTGTAACATTTTCAACCTTTAATTGTGGGTTTAATATTCACTACCTTTCCATATGTGATATGTTGTCACCAAAAATGTGTGATATAATTTTTGGTAAAATATATTAACATAATTCCCAAATTGAAATAACCCATATTTACCACAACATGAAATATAAGATAAAACCTAAATGATACAATTACAATTAACATTATCCATACAAATGTAATGGAATTCTTCCTTAAATAAAAATTTCCATAAAAATAGAAGTATCCACTGGATTTTATTAACATAAATTTCACTCAATATATCATTAATTATGATAATATTTAATCATGTAAAACATTTAGGGAAGTTTCTAAGATATATAAATTTTGATAAAACATATTATAATAAATCAATTATATAATCCATAACTCTAATTTTAATCTTACATGAATACATCGAAGAATAAAAAATATATAATAATCCCTACATATTTTATTTTATTATAACCAAAACACAATATGTAAAATATATCTATATTATAATTATTCAATCCAAATATATTAACACTTCCAACGTGTTACTTAAATGATTTCGGATTATGAAGGTCCTTCCTTTATTTAGTGGATAACTCAGAGTTTGGGTAATTGGCTCAGATAATAACCAAGATCATCAAATAAAATACATCAATTTACATTGAAATTAGTTTCTTCTTTAACTTCATTTTCTAATTTAAAACATCCTCACCTATATTTTTTAAATTCTTACAGGTTTTTTTTACCACCTTCTAGATAAATAGGAAGCTAAATATCCCATCCTTTATGTTATATGGAATAAAAATTTTCATAAAATTATATCTTTCACTAAATTTATGAATTAATAATATCTAGGTTTTTCTTGTTATTAATCATATAATAGGATATATGATTAAGACAAATCACTGTATTTTTCTCTCCAATCATCTTCCAATTTGGAG
Organism: Viscum album; assembly: GCA_963277665.1. Classification (NCBI taxonomy): domain Eukaryota; kingdom Viridiplantae; phylum Streptophyta; class Magnoliopsida; order Santalales; family Viscaceae; genus Viscum; species Viscum album. Next base: position 885,092,089 of record OY728135.1, on the reverse strand, counting down.
TCTCATAATCACCAATCTATCTACAACGTTTAGTTTTAACATGAATCCTTCTGTTACAATCTATTGAATAAAAGAAAAAATATGTGTGTGGGAAATACAAATCATAGTGAAAAACTATATAATAAGGAAATATAATTTATTGGTTTTATAAATAATTATAAATTATTTTTAATATATGAATCAATAGATTTATCATATCCCATTTGTAGTCATTATTCAAATCCATCGTTTTTGTTCATAAAATGCTTATAAATTTCAAATACATATCCACAAAGAGTAAAAATCAATGTTTGAAACAAGGCCAATTTTCATCAACTAGGTGATGATTGATTCCATCTCAATATTCATTTTTAATAGTCACTTCCCCTGAGTACATATGCACCACAGTGATATCCAATTTTAATATCCAGACAGTGATATAATTTCTCAAAAACCAACTGATCGATCCTTAAAAAAAATTTATAATATTTTCCTAATATTTAAATAATATATCGAATTATCCATAGACATATTCATCAAAATATACATATACATATCTCTAGGGATCTCTCTGATATTTTCTCATCTTAGTTTCAAAAGGGTAAAAAAACATTAATTTTTTGCCAACTATAGAGACTCAATATTCTCATAAATAAATATTATATCTTAGCTCTCAAATATTATTTACATAACATAATGTTAAATATTAGAATCATTTAGGTCTTGTTACATTGGAATAATTTAAACATAAAAAACAAGTCCATAAGTGAGCTATATCTTCTACCATAATGTTCTCTATAACTAGAATCCTTATTTGAATTGTCAAACATAAAACCCTTATTCATAACATGGCAATAGGAAACATAAGAGATAGTGATATTAGACACTAAATGCAGTTAAAAAAGGTAGACATCAGAATATAATTAGAATAATGGTATTGGAACATAATAATAAAATTGAAAACATTAGTGTTAAAATCTATGATCAAAAAAATAGTGTTATGGAATAAAACATGGATGTTCAAAATAAATTAATCATAATGGATTCAAATAATTTTTACTATAAGGACATATATTTATCATAAATAATGTATTTGTGGAATATAAATAAACCCAGAAAATATTTACATAGTACTTAAAGGCTCATTTCTAGGACTATAATAATGTAATGGTTTTTCTCCATAAAAGATCATAGTAGTCCAGGATCACTCTTAATAATATCATAGCTAACAGAGTCCCTTACAGAAATAAATTCACACTAAAATTGATTCTTACATACCTCCCAAGATATAAATATTTACCAAATTCATTGGAGAGAGATATGTGCCCCACATTTCACATAAATAAATCAATATATTTTTGATCCACAAGATTACAAAACATTCTCCATATTAGAACCCGTTAAAATTAGTGGGATTCATAAAACATTTCATCATAACATAACATATGGAAAAGAAATATACTTCTTAATCATTATATAATTTAATCAAATAATAACCCATTAAAAATGAATTCGGTATAATAAGAATTTTATAATTTTATAACCCATTAAATAGAAACACATTTTATAAACAAATTTTCATCATAAACATAAACCATCTAGTGAATTAAAAAGAATGATATTTTGAGATCATATCTACAGTAAAGTATATATAAAATCAAAAATCTCATATTAAATGGATATTGATTTAAAACGAAACATCACATGGGATATTTCATAAATAATATGATTTCAACATTGAAAAATACTTTTTTGAGTATAAACCATTCTCAAAATCCATTATTATGAAAATGAATTTTGTATCATATAAATGGATCTTTAAGAATCATTTGAAACATTTTAGGAGTAAAATGAATTTCTAAAATTGAAAATAAAATTTTCAAAAATAAATCATATGAAAAATAATTTTCATTGAAAATAATCATATGATATAGTTTAGTTGAATTTAAGAATCATTTAAAATTTTTCCTTAATGGAAATTACATTTTCACTTGGAAATACAATTTCTAGAACGTAAAACATTTTCAAAATAATTTTATTTAATGTAAAATTTGAAACCTAATATAGAATATTCAAAAAATTTGAGTTGGGAATTGATATTAAAAATACATTTCATTTTGTGAATGATAAAAAAAATTTCTTTTTACATTTTTAGTAAAATCATAACAGGCATCGTTTTTGGAATATGATGTGAAGAATCCTCTTAAAATATTTTGAAAACATCATACATTGGTAAAAGTGTCTAATAAATAATTTGAAAAATATTAACAATATTTTTATAAAAAATTTATGAAAAAAAATTTATAAAATATTTCATTAACTAAAGTGTTAAATAATGATTATTTTTCTTAAAAATTATCACTTTTACATTTCATTATATAGAGAGATGAAAATTAAGGCAAAACATGTATTATCATAAAATTCCATGATGATAAAAAATATTCATTAGTTTATAAAGACATGAATAATTATTTTTCATTATTTTAAGTATAATAATGATAAATCCAAATAAATAATGAAATTGTATCAATAAAACCTTACCACGTTTCTAATATTGAATCACAAGCCCCCTGAAGAAATAACATTAAATAAATCTTAAATTATCACTATAATATTTAAATTAGATATATTAAAAATAAAACTCATTTATATACAACTTATAATATATGAATGATTCATAAAATAACTTATATATCAAATAAAAGAAATTATGAATAAAAGTTAATATTTTTTTAGTAAAATTTCAGTTTTATACCTCATGATAGAGATATCCTCAAATAAATATTTAAGTCCTAGTAATTATTATCATAAGAAATAAAAAATACATTTATGGGTGGTATATCCTCCACATAATATAAATAAATGGTGAACATGTAATGTGTCACATAAATGTAAAATGTGATATGGAAATATATTTCCTCAGGTATCAAATTCTTTTTTCATTTTCAACCCTCTACTTGTTCAGAAAATATCTTTTGGTTATCAATAAAATTTTACTAGGTTGGATTTTTAAATAAAGCATGTATTCTAAGAAAAATATAAGTTATTTTTGTTTTTGATCTTGGTTGGTATTTTCAGAACAAATGTGTTTTCAATGCAAGATGATGACAGGAGATGGGGAGGGATTTTATAGATGACATGATGGAAACACTTGTAATTTTTATAAATTAAAATGTGTTCTAATATTTTGTAAATGAAATATTTACCTATAATAAAGAATTATTTAATTTAGAAGACATATAGTCTAAATATTTCCATCTATATGTATTTGGATATGTTTTTGGTCATTTTTAACCATTATTGTTTTAGTTTTACACACTGTACACCCGTTTTTATCTTAACTTTTCTAAATAATTTAGTCAATTATCACTATTAATTTCAGTAAAAAATTATTTTGAACTTTTTAGATAATATAAATTATAATGAATACAAATATGGAATCCATTTTTCAAAATTCAACTAAAAAATTTGGTAAATATTACATAAAAGTAAACCATATTGATGTGATGAGGACATAAGTTTTCATAGATAAAAATTTCAATTATTTAATTACTTTTTCCATAAAAATTTAATATGAAATTAATTCCATTAACCTAGAAAAATATAACATATATATAAATGAATTAATTTTGAAATTAAACCATAATAAAATATTTCTTCAATTTGTAAATTCTTTAATATTTAATAAAATTCTATATAAAACTAATCATTTTCACTATTCCTCAAAATGTTTACCATTTTAAAAAATTCAAAACAAATTACCTTAATATATTTTTTAAATGAAAATTTCAAAAATGTAGTTTTTTTCATTAAACTTATATAAATGTTGGAAAAATAAATTTCCCAATATGTTCACAAAATGTGACAAAAAATGCATTCTAAAACAATAATATTTTTATATTTAACATTTGATTTCTTCATAACTATTTAATATATAACAAATTAGATGAATATTACAAATTTTATTGGAAAAATGTATTTATTTCATTAAAATCATTCACCAAAAGAAATTTATTTTTAAAATAAACATAATACTATTTTGTTTGTATAAAAATCATTTTTAAATAATTGATTTTCATAATTTTCAAATAGTATATATTTTTATTTCAAATTATATTATCACTAAATAATTTATTTTATATATAATATTAAACAATATATTTGGATAATTTAGTTAATATTATTCACACCCATGATTCTAATGGCTTCATGATAAATATCATTTTATATGGTAATATTTGAAATATATGTCATGTTTCAGTAAAACTCATTATTGAGTATAATAGAAGATAAACATGGTGTTTTTTGTAACAAAAGATAAACTCAGTGTTGTTTGTGACACAAAATATCGAAAATAATATATTTTTTAACAAAATATATGTCACAAAATATTAAGGTGTTACAAAGAGCCACAATGAAATAATGGTATAACCACTCTTGGAAAATGTATGAATTTTACTAATGGGGAGGATAATACAAATGGTATTATATATGAGTAGATCATGTCTATTAAAGAGAAGCCTTCCCAGGGTAAGACTAATATACCTTCTCAAATAAGGGAACCTATTTATCACATTTTTATTCTCTTATGATGTATCACTTCATGTGATGTAATCTACCATCATTTATAGTGACTATGAATTTTATTGTTGATGAGTAAAGAATTAAGTCCAATAAAAAGATATTTATTTCCCTAGAATGTGATTAAATTAAAAAGGTTATATTGTAATTATATTTTCTTTTGGGGGATGTTATTCAATGTTGGTTTTTAATATTGATTACTAGGGGAAGAATAAATAGAAAAAATGAAACAGAGCAATTTGACAGAAACATTATTCAAAAAACATTTTTCATTTTGAGAAACAAATAAATATGAATAGAATGTTACATAGATTACAGAAAAATATAAAAAATTGTGTTATTGCGTAAAAGGTGTTTAATTGGTTATAGGTAAATCAATGTTATTTTGAAATAGAATAAGTATCATCTACATCACGTAGATGACTTATTCAATACACTTCATAGAGCTCAATATTTTTCAAGGAATCACCATAATTTTAGTTGTTACAAATTGTGATTAATTATGGAAAAAAATTATTATCATATCATTTAGAAGGAGGTTCACACAATTTAATTTTATAGTAATTCTAGTTTGATTTACTAATTAATTTTCAATTTTTGTTGAACCAATGAACATATATTTCAAGGAATATCTAAAAAATTTTATTTTTGTATAGTCTTAAGTTATTTTGGTTTATTATATGAGATAGTAGAACTATGAATTTCATATAATGATCATTAATGACACTAATAAAAGAAACTATTTAAATGTTAAATTTAGAAAGTGTGATGTTTTTCTTTTGACTGTTTACTTTCATGGACATATCTTCTCCAAGGATAGAAAATCAGTTGATCATATGAAGAAAAGTGAATTCCATGAATGGATTACTGTAATGAATATAATTAAGATACATGGTTTTGTTTATTTAGTAGCATACTATCAAAAATTCATTCAGAATATTTGCCAATTTACTAACCTGTTAGAAATTATAAATCATAGAGGTGTTATGTTAATTTGAGAAAAGGAATGCCAAGAATTTATATAATAATTTATGTGGAGTTTGGTCAATGATCCAATTTTATTCACACTCATTAGGAAAGAATTGAATTTTTATATATGGATATGCATCAAATAAGGGACTTAGATGTGTCATTATGTAAAATGATGCTGTTATTTTGTATTAAACAAGATATTTAAAGGCTGATAAGAAAAAATTTCCATCCCGATATCATGATATAAAATTCATAGTATCGACTGGGAAAATTTGGATACTTTTTCTCTAGGTTGAAATATGTCATATATACAATGAACATAAGTGGATAAAATATGTCCTTCCATAAAAAGTTCTTAATACTATGAAAATATGATGGCCCAAGATAGTCAAGGATTATGACTTCTCAGTACACTACCATTTAGAGAAGGAAATATGGGAAGTAGATACATTGATCATTTAATATCATTGAGTTGTCACCCAAATGAGAATTGATTGGTATCCTACATTCATGAATAAAGTAACTATTTATTTGTTAAATATAATGTAATGGGGAAACCAAAACCTTTCCAAATGATATTTAATCCATGATTGTTGTAAAATATAAAAAAAATTCCAATCATATTATGAGAATCATTAGAATAAAATTTAACTAGTGAATAATTGGAAATTGGAAGACATTATTTGTGAAGATAGTGTTTTAAAATTGTTAAAGGGACATTGTGTTACAATTATACCTAAGATAAAATAATTAGTAGTTGGATGATTCCCATTACTTGAATTTATTTATACATCCTACTCACACCAAGGTGTTTGGGGATATTGGGGAATATTTCTGGTGGGAAAACATGAGGTGTGAAATTGGAGATTATTGATTAAGAATCATGTTTTTTCAATAGGTGAAGGATGATATAAATCTTCCTAGAGGATTTATTAAATCCTTGAATATTATTATGTACAAACATGATGTTATTAATATGTAAATTGGGAATTTATTTCTGATGTCTCATAAATAGAATGATGGTATAAGGGTTTTTTCAAATCACATCAATGAATTTTCACATTTCATAAATATAAGATGATATTTACCAATTGTGAATTTATAAAAATTCAATATTAGTGAAGTTTTGAGGCCACATTGAGAACATTTTTTTATTATTTTGGATCTAGATCACCAATTAGTAATAATATAAATGATGATTCCTCATAATTATCTTCATATTCAAAATTATTTGAGCTCTGTCTACCATTCTAGAACAAATAGAATATCAAAAATGACTATTCCTACATTTTCAGTCATGTGGAGGTCATTCTAAATAATTTTTTTTTATTTTGGATTATTATTTACCTTTGGTGGAGGTTTTATAGAATAAATGTTTCCATTCATGTATATAAATAGAATTGTATGAAGAATTATATATGAAGATACTTCATACACTAAATTTTTTTGATGAATGTGGAGAAAGGAAAATTGAATTCGTAGAACATGTTGAGGAGACTATGACAACGAAAAAGACTATTTAGACTCATATTGATGTATAGAAAATAAGAAAAAAATATTTTTTTGATTACCAGAGTAAATATTTGGAATAATATATGGAAAGCACATTATATAAGAAGTTTCTCTATGGAAGGTTGTTATAAGGATCAAAAAGAAATAGAAATTGATGCCCATATAAATTGGTCCTTTTGGAATTTTGGAAAGAATCAAGGTTATGGTTTATCAATTATAAATTTCATCATTCCTTCCAAAAGTATGTTGTGTGTTCCATTTATAATTCTTAAGGAAGTACATGCCAGACCCAATTTATGTTCTCGGCCGCGGTGAATAAGAATTGGATCATGATATTTCTTACATTGAAGATCTTATCCAGATAATTAACAATAGATAGAAATTTTTGAGGAATTAGATGAATTGATTAATATATTTAATTTGGAGTGATCATTAAATATTGGAATAAGTTTTGAAACTAAATGATTTTACGAAGAATATCCACCTCTTTTTTTAGAATGTAATATTTATTGAAATTTCAAGGACAAAATATTTGAATCATTGAAGAATGTAACATAGGAACCACAATAATATTAAGTGAAAAATATTTTTAATAAAAATACAATATAATTCACATGTTAAGGTATGATGATATAATGATTATAATTTTGGTGTATTAATATTGATTTTGATCTTATATAAATAAAATTATCAATTAATATGATTCTTGGCCTTTTACATTTAAAATAATATTTTACTATTAATTGAAAATGTAGTAATAAAATATTCATTCATTTATATATAATATTATATGATAATATGTGTAATTAACAGTTTAATAAATATTAATTTCATATAAATAATGAATTTATAAGTTAGATCTAAAAAGTTGTACTTTTAAAAAATTACTATTTTTCTTTCTCAATAACAATTTTTTTTAAAAAAGAAAAAATGTCACTCAATTTTAATTTATTAAAATAAACATTTATGATGAAATATTTAAAATATATTTATATATATTTAACTGTGCAAATCTAAAATATTCTAAAAAATATTTCAATTTATATAGTTAATATTAGATCATCTTTTGTTTTAAAACGTATTTCATGAAAACAGTTTGTTGACACATTTGCTAGTTTATTTTAAAATGAAATTTATAAAATTATATGAATTGAATTTGATAAAATGTATTCAATATTTATAATTATAATAATTAAATTTATTAAATTTGGTAAACCTAATTTTTGGCCAAAATAAATAGTAAAAATACTAGATATTAATTTCCATGCTTAAATTAAAAATGGGTGTTCTGAGGGACTAGTCTATAAATATAAAGGTTAAATTGACCAAAATTCAAATGAAACCCCATCAGATTATTTTAGATTCAAATTTAATTTTCTCCATTCAAATATGAAATTTATGGTTCAATATTTCAAGGAAATTAAATTAATATTATTGGAATCATTAAAAGTTTAGCAGTGTCCCACTCACCTCAATTATTAATGGGTACCCCTCCCCCTCACTTATTTACACCACTCAAAATTTTCATATCTACAAACCCATAAAAAGTGTCACTAAAACGTCCGTATACAATACATATATAAATAATGAAAATTATGGATGCAATATAAATGATAATTGTTAATAAATAAATATGTAATGATAAATACTAAAAATTAATAAGATTATAAAAAATTTAAACAAATTGAAATTAAAAATTAATAAATTAGAAAAAAAATAAAATTATCATTAATATAAAATAATAATAATATTGATGATTTAATTAAATTTAAAAATATTTTTAAAATTAATAAATAGTATAAATAATTATTAAATTAAAATATATATAATTAATAAAATTTAATAATTAAAACCAAAATATGTTAAATGATAAATATCAATAAATGAAATTATAAAATGATAATATTAATAATATATCATTTGTGTTTCATTGAATATAAAATTATTATGAATTTTGTATACATAAGGAAATTATAGTATAGTATATTAAGTGTAGGTACGTATTTGGAAAAAAATCAATTGATAATTAAATATTTATTATTTGATAAATATGACTCAATGATTAAATAATTGATGTTGACATGAGAAAAAATTATTTTATATCTATTAATAATCATTCAATATTTTTAATAAATATTAAATTTTAATTTACTTATAATCCATTTTCAATAATTACATTACTTGTAAATACATATTTAGTATATATATATCATATTTCATATATATATACATTAAATTAAATATTTGTTTTACAATATAAATTTTATTTCTTATTATTTTATATGCCATTTATCATAGAGAATAGTATATATCAAATGTAAATATATACATTGTCATAAAATATTCTTATCTGAAAAATTAAATTTATTTCTGTAAATATAAATATACTCATACAGTAATATATAATTTTTAAATATATAATAGTTTCATATGAAATATTACTTTATTTCAAGGAATTTTTAACATTAATCTTCCCTAAAACAACACTGATGAAGGCTTCTTTAATTGGTGATAATAATGGTGGTTTCTTTATGAGGCCATCTTTTAGTTGACCTAAAGGTAATTTATATCATTGTTGATAAAGTTATCCATCATCGTCACTTTTAGAAAGCACTAAAAGAGGGTTACACTGATTATTGATGGTTATATGATAGTTATTCGACAATTATTTATTAATTATTTTATTCTTTCTAACACTTCTATAAAATAATGTTTGTAGGTAGATGTTGATCCTATGGTTTCCAAATTGGAGGCAACACCCCTCTTATTTTCATTAACCACCCCTTAATTATAAGGAATCTGTTCATATCACATACCTGTCTCATCCGTTCAAAAACCCTAAACAAAATTACTCTAAGGTCATGTTTCCACCCTCCCATCTCTTGTACACCATTTCTCACTAACTGGTCATTTCCTCACTACCACTACTCATTGCTTCTACCACCATGACCATCGTGCTTTGTGTTGGTCATACCAATTGTTTTAATGCTAATTAATTTTCCAATGATTTGTGGATTGTTTTAGAACGACCATAGGTTTGAGTAACATTGTTTTAATAAGATATTATTATTAATATTTTACTAAACATTCAAAACTACTTTGGACACCTTTGTGACACACAATGATTTTATGATATGCCACTTTTTAAATTTATCTTCTTCAATAGTTTACATCTCACAAAACCCCAAGCTTAAAAGAGAGATTAAAAATTATTAAGATAGTTATCAAATTTCTATTGGAATGGAATTAATGAATGAGATTATGTATATTATTAAAATATACTTTTCATATATATATAAATTAATTATTTGGTTACAAGAGACATGTTTTTATAAAAATATATTTCTCATCCCATCTGGCAGATTAATTTGGAATTCATTTTATCCAAATAGGTGTTTTAAAAATTCGAAATTGGATTCAACACTTTAAATAATAATAATATATAATTTCTAATATGATTAACTTTGTTGTGGACAAAACTATATTCATTTGTAATTAAAACTAGTTATTGTGATTAAGGTAAAAATGAGTTTACTTAGTGGTTAATCTTACAATATAAGGTGTATAATTGACAAAAAACTTGTAAAAACTTTGTTTTATGGACATATTTATACAATATACCATCTTTTATTGATTTTTTCATTACTTTTGGTGGATAAGGTAAGAGAGAGCTCCCAATAGAGTTTAATATTTCACATTTATAAGAATATCACTCCTCCACTATAAAATAGAATTCAATATTGAATCATTTTCACACCTCCCAAACTATTTGTCATGATAAAACCATATTAAAATAAATTCTTGGATTACTTTATCACATGATAAATTCCTCAGTTTTTGAGTCAAAAAATTGATGATGAACTTTGGTGAAAACCAACAATAGTTACCCAAAGATGAGGTAACATTCATCATCCTTAATATTAGTTTGGTTTCCATTTCCACCCCTTCAATTATTCTTATAACATGATTATATTATAACATAATTATAATAAGTCTAATTATATGTATAGTTATTTTTTATAACATTAAAAAAATACACTTCCATTAAATGGGTTATAAAATCATCATTCATGTGTACAACACACTATGGCAATACAAAAAAATGTGTTTCATATTATCATTCTTATCTCACATGGTTTGGAATAATGACGAACATACTATACATATATAAATTTTTTATATTTATAATATAATAAAACAATTTTATTCAATATATTATAAACTCCAATTTTTAATTTCCAAACATAGGTTATACGATAACATCGCTTGTTTGTATAACAAATTACCTTCAAATGATGTGATGTGAGCCTTTTTGACTAATGAATTATATGGAAATAAATAAGGGTAACTATAATTAATAATATAATAAAAATAAAATAAATATGTCATTAATGAAATTATAATCATTATGTAATTATAATATATCATTTTCTATATTTCCTTTTCAAAAACTAAAAAAGTGATATCACTACTTCTGGACTTGTGGTCTACCACCACTTCGAAGAGAAAACATTCTTCATTTTTCGTCACAAAATCAAAATAATGATATATGTAAGCATATATATATATGTATATATATGTATATATATATCATTAAACAATAGGTTATTTATGACATAATTGTTAATCTAGAAAGATAAATATTACATATATTCTATCGATAAAGATCATTGAAAAATGGGAATGTTATTTATAAGTACATAAAGCCTATCATATCCATGATGTTAATGTTATTCAATTTCTCAAAAAAAATATTCCGGGATTCAGTTAAAAAATAATAAATTTATAAATATAGTGGTTATTTTATGACTATTATTCTAGATATGTTTAAATAATTACCCCAATGACCATAGTCGGCATACAAATGTTTTTTCACACATAACTAGAATATGGTTAAAACCCCCAACATAAAGATAATTAATTAAGTATTTGTATATAATTTGATAAAAATTGAAATAAATGTAACAATAAACATGAAAAATGTTATGAAAATTTTAAATAATTAACATAAGTATATTATTTTATAAGAGAAAGAAAGACATGATGAATCAAACTCAAGGAAGGGAATTCATCTCAATCTTCTTTCCATAAGTCTAATCATGATGTTATTCATCTTCATTCATTTATATTTCTTATAAATAGACAATTTGATATTAAATATCAATAATTTCTATATTATCATGGTATTTATTATTTTTAATGTAATTATTTAGTGGGTTTTATTATTCACTTGTTTCTCAAATAAAAATTCTTTTGAATAAACACTCTTAATATTTTCCCCTCAAATTCTATTTTTCATTTATTTAATTTTCATAACTGATTTTATGTTGACATATATAATTTACAGTGTAAATTTTATTATATATTTTAAATGGTTTTAAAAAGTGAATTTTTTATGTTTTCTATTCAGAACATTTTGGACAACAAAAAAAATGATCAATTCATAACATACAACATAATAATGATTTTTCCGCCACCATGAACAACTTTTTTTTAATACAATCTTATAAAATATATCATGTTTCCAAGAATGATAAAAAATCAATTTTTTAGGTAACTTGGTATTGAAAATTTATTTTCAGAATGAAATGGTATTTTGATAAAAAATTGATTTTTTATTAATTTTAAAATAGAATTCCAAATTTTTTATAATAAATTAAATAAATCATAATTTTTTCCCATGATATAGTACTAGAACATTATATTATGGGGTATTTTGATACCACTAGGTGAACCCATTACAGCTTAGATGATGGGATGGCCTTGATTATGTTGGGTGAGGTCATTAGAGCTCACATGATGTGGTGCCCAGGATAGTGTTGGGTGATCATCTATCTTTCACTATAGAGTGTCTTAAATAAAAATGAGTGATACCATTACAACATAGATGATGTGGTATCCTAGATAGTGATGGGTGAGCTTGTTACGGCTTACCCATGGGTAAGAATAGATAAAGCTCTAATGTATTTAGTATGATTCCTTTTCTAAATAAGAAAGAATGAACGATTTATAAACAATTTCCCTTATGTATTTAACAAGGATGTAATTAATTCTAAAAAGGGTATAGAACTAGTTATTAATGATATTATCTATGATACCTATAAGTAATTTTAATTTATTTATATGGGTTGTTGTTTTTTTCATTCAATAAAATGTATGTGTATTTTTCAATTATTAAAATTTTGTTTCATATTGTCAATAATAATTAAATGTAAATGTAAATTTTATTTAGTATTTCATGTTTTCGTTGGAATAATGATTATTTTTATTTATGTATTCCTTGTAATTATTTTTTCATCATCCTATATTTACGATTTATTTTCTCAGGATTTACGGATGGGTGTGGGATGGAATTTGTCAAGTTGTAATTCATGGATATTTTTAATGAAAAGAAAACTTGATTTATTTTAATTTTTTATAGGTAAAAAATAGATACTAATCAGAAGTGGAAATTTTTATTTAATATTTATCTTATGTATATTTTATGACCAAATTATCAAAAAATCTAATACTAAAAGGATACTCAAATGACATATAATGAATTATTTATATAAAACTCAAGATAATGTAATGTTAAAGGGTGGGGCTTTGTAATGAGTATCAAATGTCTGTTTATACACGATTACATGTTATTACAATGATAATAGAATACTTATGTAATATTTTACCTCATGTTTAAGTTAAAATGTTACAGAATTTGATTATTGTATTATTGTTTCATCTAAATTATTTCTATTTAAAATGTTTTTCTGTAGAAGAAATAGGGATGTTATAGTGAAAAGGAACCGAAAAGAAGATATCCTTATAAATCAGCATCCTAATATGGTTGGTGTCAGAATTGAATAGTATTTTATGTGATTAATAATGTTAAAAAAGATATAAATGTTGGTTTTATCCATTCTAGAGAGGATGGTTATATGTCGTTACAGGAAATGTATTTTTTTCTATCATTTCAATAGGAACCATCCCCCTTCATTCAGCAAATCATATCACCTTGTGATAGAGAAAAGGTGATTCAATTCTCATTAGAAGATATTTTATTTCATGTAACGTTCATAACAGCAATATGTTACTATTTGTTTAATGTTTTAAAGGAGGGAAATTATTTATGGTGGTATTCATTGAAAAATGCCTTAGAAAAAGATGATCTTGATTCCATGGGATGAGAATCATTCAAGGCTCTTTTCCATGATAAATCATTCACAATGGTTGTATATAATAATATCGAGAGACAATTCCTCTAAATGAGTTATAAATAAGAAGATTATGTGGTTGCATATGAATAAAAAAGCACAATATTGTCTCTGCATGTGCCCAAATTTATTCCATACATTGTTAGAAAAATTAATAGAATAAAATCTAGATTAAAACCAAGATTATAATGATAATTAACCTAAAAAATAATTTAAATGTTTTTATAAATATGTTTTTTGTGGTGAGAAATTTGGGATTGGATTTTTCAAATATTTATATTTCAGGAGATGAAAATAGTAATAAATAGACTAGTTGGATTGAAATGGAGGAGAAAAAAATGATAAATTATGGAGTTAATCCCAAAACATGTTTAGTTTTTGGTAATAAATAATTTCGTTTAATTTATGTCATGGTCTTGAATGTTTTTCCTTTATGTTATGTTTGGATATAAGGTTTTTGAATTCAAATAAAAGAGTAATGAACAATACAAGAATGAGATAACAAATATCCTATCAAAAGTGAGATTTTATTGTTTCAATATGTTCGGACATAATAATAAAGTGTTTCAAAATATAAATACATAGTGTATAAATAATCATGATCAGAAACAAAAAGGTTTTGAAAAATTATTTTCCACTAATGCAGTTGATTTTTGGACAACTAGTGAAGTGATTGAAGCTCTAGGGAGTTAGGGATTTTTCAATATTTAAACATAAGTTCAAGGTTTCATTTAATCCTTCAAATTTTTTATGTGATCATATCATAAAGTGATTGAGGACTTTTTAGTAAATTTTTTGTTGGTTTTATGTTTATGTAATGTTTTAGTTTAATGATATTTATTCTAATACTTTTGGATATGAGTTTTATTGTATTAATAACCATTACTGTTTATATTATCTTTGATGATTAAAGTTGTTTTTAGGGATATTCATCATATTTCTGGGTATTTTATGACAAAAAATGGTTCTTATAAAATAGAAAATATATCATGTTTGTATATTTATTTATATTCATAAATAGTAAAATAATTATTTAGCTCATGCAAAAGGATATAGAAAAAAAATATAATCAACGTTCCATTATTTCATGATGGACATTTGTGATTTCATATCATCACAAATTTATGCTTTTCTGGCCCTTAACATTCCATTGATCATTCAATATTTTTTTGATCAATGTCTTCAATCACTCTATATAATTATTTATTATTTTTTGAAATTCCCACACATGTTATCCCATTTTAAAGAATAGTTTTGTGTCATTCCAAATAACCATCAGAAGTCATTTTCTGAATTATTATGTGGATATTTTTTAACCCTTTTTTGTGTGTCATTATAATAGAACTATTATCCATTTCCATCATTTGAGTAATGAGAAAAAGTTGAAATTTTGTGAATGAAATTTAATAAATTGGGAGGAGTAAAATCTTGAGTTTTATTAAGAAGAAAATTGTGTTTAAAAGATTTAATGACACAAACAAGTAGTTTAACTTCAACAATGTTCATTATTATGATCATCTTTAATTATAACAGACAATAAATTTATCTAGTCTTACACAAAACAAATATTTTATCTTATGTTACATGCACCACTAAGATTAAATAAAACACATTGTTATTATTTTTATTATTATGATAGTTATCACATACCCATTTGAATTTTGAGTATAAATAGAATTAAATGAATTATAAAAATAGGGTTTACACAATATCTTATAATTAATTATTTCATGACTAATTAATTATAAATGAAAATAAAACCTTTTGAAAATAAAAGGTTTCTTTTTTGAAAAAACCTAAATTAAAATGAAAATGTGTGTTTTTACCAATAAACAATTAAAAACTCTAAGTTTGGATTATATTAATGAAATTTTTATTTTATAATAAAATTTCATTCATCCAATAGATTTTATAAGAATATGATAAGAAAAATTCAAATTTTATGCAAAAACCTATATTTTTCTAAATGGAATTTTTACTTCCTCTTAATGGAAGACGTTTTATGAAACTAAATTATAAGAAAAATAAAAAATATATTTTATAGAATAAAATTATTTTTCAAAAATATTACATCCACATAATCTTAAGGGGAATTTATCGTCTTCACTAAAAAGTTTCATCTTTTGAAGAATAGTGAGGAAATGCTGAATTTTAATTGATAATTATCAATTCATCTAAATAATTTATAATGTTAAATTATGTTTTAAATTTCTCTAAAGATAAATTTTATATATTAGATATATTAATAAAATGTTGGTCATTTTTATCAATTTAATTTGGAAATTGGAAATGACAACATTTTGAATTTTTTCAATTTTTCACATTAAATCCCCAATTTCTCATCCCATCCACTGGATTAATTTTAATATAATTTTTTATAAATATTTTAAATTATTTTTTAATGATGTATTACATAATCTTAGTAATAATTATTTATAATTTCATTTATGTTGAAATTAATTTTTTAACAAATTTAATAGTTAATAAAATTAATATATATTATAGTGATTAAGGTAAAAATGAGTTTACATGGTGGTTAATATTAAAAAAATGGATTTAAATTGAATCAAAATATTTCAGAAAAATATTTTATGGAAATATTATGATTGTATCCAATGTTTTATCAAATTGGGAGCATTATTGGATGAAACTGAGGTATGTTTTACCTTCCAGTATTGTTTACTTTTTGGTAGATATAATAACTATAAAATGGAATTCCCTCTCAAAACTTTATTACTCGTTCCAATCCATTTGGATCAAAAAAACCATCCAAATTCACCGAAAAAACTCTCACAACATCCTAGAAGACTCAATATGGGCATAAAACTAACCAATTTGGCCCATTTGTTAAAACCATAAAGAGTTAACCGAAGAAAAGTCAACGTTTTTCAACGTGCATTTTGGTCTTGCTTCCATCCGTACCGCCTTAAATTATTATTATAATGTGATTGTATAATAAAGTTAGTATTTAAAGTCTGCCAATAACTTATAATATTAGGTATACAACCTATAAAAATACACTCATCAAATGGTATATGTAATCATTATTTGTGTGAAGGGTATACCACCACCTCATGAAACGATGCCATTCATTTTTCTATTACCACCTCCCATGGTCATTCATAATTATCGACATTCCATTTATATGTTATATTTTTAATTTTAAATAGAATGAATATATATGATACAAATTAAATTTCTATTATATCAATTATATAATTATCTTTCTATAAATATAATATTTCATTTTATTTATGACATTTTCATAGACTTAAAAAGTGATATCATCATTCATGGATGTCTGAACTGTCACCTCCTTGAAGCGATGTGATTATTGTTTAATCACTATATCACAAAAAATGCATACAACAATAAATATAATTAATTAATATAGTTTTTGTGATATAATTATCATTCTATAAGTATAAATTTTACATAACTTTTTTCCATAATTATCATTCCAAAATCGGAACATTACTCATGCATCCATATAACATATTGTCTCCATGAATGTAATGTTGGTTCATTTTTCCTATCCATAATCCAAGACTAGTTTTAAAAAGAATAATAAATGTATAAATATTAAGGTTATTTCATTACTATTATTGTATATATATTTAACTAATGACCCATTGACCATAGTCGACCAACAAAAGTAATTATTAACACACAACCAGAATGTGGTCAAAACAGATATCATAAACATTAATGATTAAGTAATTTTATATGACATTTTAATTAGTGAAATAAAAGTTATAATTAACATGAAAATTTTTATCAAGATATTAAATATTTAATATAAGATTATTCATTAGGATGCTAAATACACATGTGACGAATAAGACTCAATGTAAGGGACTTCATCTTAATCTACATTCATTGAGGCATATCATGATGTTATGCACCATATATATTTTATAAGGGTTATATAGATACCCTTTTAATAGTTATATAATAAATATATAAATTGTCATATCATTTAAGTTTATCATAATGTTATTATTTAATGGGTTTTACGTTTCATTTTTCCAAATTGATTAGGGGCATTTCAATTAAAAAATCCTCAGTTATTGGTTTCCCTCAAACCCTATATATATAATGTTTTCTTGTTTTTAAAAATATTTTATGAATATAAAATATTTATGATGTATATTTTATACATTATTTTAATTTTTTTTTAAATAAAATTTTTCCATTTTGTATATATAATTTTTTTGACTAACAAAAAAATGAATATTTTATTCATAAATTACACAGAAATGTGGAATTTTCGCCACCATGATAATTATTTGATTTATATATTTCATTGAAATATTTTAATTTTACTTTAATTAAAAACACTTTTTATCTTAATTTGTGTTCTTTGGTATAGAAAATTGGTTTTTAAATGAAAGTGGTATTTTTATATCAAAAATGGGGTTTAAAAAATTATATTGATAAACAAAAGTGACTTTTTTATGAGTTTAAAAGAGTTTTAAAAAAAATTATTAATGAGAAAAAATTAAAAAATAAGAAAATAATTCAAGATACAGTACTACATTACTATATACTTGGGTGGACCAGTTATCACTGAGTGATATCAATATATCTTAGACGATATGGTGATCTAGATAGCATTAGATGATCCCATTACAATATAGACGATCAGGTGGTCTAGATCATAATTGGTGAGACCATTGCAACATAGATAATGGTGTTCCACAGATAGTGTTGGGTGGTCCCATTATTACTTATATAATGAATGTACCTAGTTATCTCTCTAATGCATTGGGTAATTTTCATTTTCTTAATAGGAAATAAGGAAGATGTTACAAGGGGTTTCTTCTTATAGATTTATTTGGCCTCTAATTACTTTAAAACCAGGTTTAAAATTGGTTATAAATATTATGATCTATGTTACCAATAAGAGTTTTTCATATATTACAATTGGTTTTAATTAATCTAATTTATCAAACTTACTGTGAGTTTTTCAAGGAAGCATTTTCATTTATGTTCTTAGGGAATTCAAAAGATAAATATACATGTTAGATGATTTTTCATGTGTTCTTCAGACTAACAGCTTTCATCATTTTGTATCCCTTACTATGATTTTTCTCTCATCCCACGTTTTTAATATGTTTTCATGTGATTTAAGGATTGTTATGTGAACTAACAATTCGAATTGAATTTCATCAGTATTTTCCAAGAAAAGAAATCATGTGTTATCATAAAAGATTTATATTATGGGGAAAACATATCCTAATCATAATTGTCCACATTTTATTATCATTTTTTAAGTATTATTTTAGGGTAATTTTCTAAAACTGAATACTAGAAGATATCCATAAAATAAATAGAATTAATTCTTGACGTAAAACTCAATATAATGTAATGATTAGGGATAGGGAATCACACAAGTAAGTGACTCATGGCATTGTAACTCTCAACTATATCATTATATCCCTCACTCTGTCAACAAACTAATCCATTATCAACAAGTATGATATCTTCACAAATTAAAATTTAATGAAGATATTGTTAATGGAACATGTAAATAGGTGAAGCAATAAAAATCCAATTTTTATCAAAAAAAATTCAAGAATTTATCAAAGCTGATAAACAATACCATCTTGATATTTTCAATCTTAATAAAACTGATTTATATGAATTGAATCCATAATTTAAAAATATTACATGAAATTAAATGATTCAGATGGGTTTATTTCTTAACTTGTAAAAGTTAAACCTATAATTCATTTATAAATTTTTTTAAAATGTTAGAAAATGAAAAGGGTTATGAATATTTTAATTACTTAATGACCAAGGTGTATAATTTAATAATAATGGATTTAATTAATTATGTTATTATATTTTCTATGGAATTATTTTTCTACTCCTCAAACATTTATAATATTATACTAGTCTAGAGGCCAAATTAGGAAATAGATGAATTTCTCAAACCCTTTTAAAAAAAATTTACCTCCTTAATTTTTTTGGAATATCCCATGAAAAAACAAGATATATAACTAATCATATTCTAATTATGATCTTATTAAAAAATAATATAAACCTTGGTAGAATAAATAAACCTATGGTGTTATTTTTATATGTTTCTGAATACATATGGTGTATTTTAGACACCAATGTCATTCTTCCTAAATTTGATTCAAAATCCCTAAAAGGAACATTTCATTGGTATTACTGATCATTTTAATCGTTCTATTTCATTATCAAACGAATAAAAATCATAGAAGAATCAATACAATATTTATTTATGAAAATTGGAAAAAAAAATCTTCATAATTTTTTTTAAATTGGTGTTTTAAATTAGTCATTTCAAATTTTAGAATTTTATGAAGAACAATAATCAATTTCAAATTATCTCTTAAATATTGTAAAAAATATATAAAGACCAACTACTTGAAATTGTCATCTATAATAATTAATCAATAAATTTCAATCATACTTTGGAGTTAAATGAGGCTGAATTCCAAGAATTTGTCTTGAACATCAAAACCATAATAATTCTCTAATTAAGGAAAAATGGGTTCTTTATATACAAAAGTAAATTAGTAAATTTCATTGAAATGATTTATTTATTCTCATGAAAAAAAATTATCATCAATTTGTTGGATTAAAATAAATTTTACAAAAATAAATAGATGAATAACGAAATATTACTTTAAAAACAACATCTTGTATGAATAGGTTGTAACCAAAAATACATAATTGACTATAATGAAACTGTTTCACATGTATCTTTACATTAATCAATAAGAAAATTTATGGAATTAAATACTCATAATTTTTTTGATCTTTTTTAAATGGTCTTAAATTTCTTTTTTAAATGATTTTATTTTTAAAAACACTATTTTGGAATAACCACCAAGATGTCTAAATACTATTTTTCTAAATTCTATTTTCGGTCATACCAATGAACTTTGTTGTTTAAAACAATATCATTAATCCTTGTAATATAAACATGAAATAATATTCTTTAATATGGTTTCAAAATAGTTATTCAAATAAAATAAATTTTTTATACACATCTCAAAAAAAAAATTACTTGTTGAAATGAATATTGTTGATGTGTATTTCTAATGTACCAATAAATTTTTTTTTATTATTCCAAATTAATGAGCATCAAATTTTAGAAGAAATTTTTTGGTGACCGATATTTCATTCTGAGATCTATAATTTAATAAAAATCCAATGAGACAACTAAAAATATTTTGAAATAGTCCAATAACCATATAATATGGTTTGATATATATCATGGAAATTAAATTAGCACCCTTTTTAGAAAGACTTGTTGTTTTAGGTTTGATCAAGCAACTAAAATGATCATCAATAAGCCATATAATTGTATGATTGGTTTTCAAAATTAACTTTATGTGACTCAAGATTATGTCATGACTACTGTTTCTATTTGAAATTATTTTCAATATAATAAAAAGTAATCTCATTTAAAATATATCACAAGGTTTTTGGATTATTTATTTTGTTATAAAAATATCACTTCATTCTATCCAAAAGGAATCAATTTTTTTCAACATATTTTTTCAAATGCTCATTTTAATGGATTCTAATTAGATCAGAAATGTAATATTGGATCCTTCCATCCTCTACTAAAATAACATTTCTCAAGTATTATTATGAATAAAAATTATATTTCTCTTTCTATATAAATATGTGATTATATATTCGTGGGGCGTCATTTTGCTCAAATTTAATAGTTGAAAAAAATCTATTACAATTTAGGATGACATTAAATAATGTACATATATTGTGTTACAATACCAATACAATCAATATATTAAAAAAAATTCTATCTCGAACTATCCTACCCAGTAAATTGACATGAGGAGCCATTTCTTATTGGATCACTTCCAAAAGGTTGAATCTAATTTTATTTTTTCCAAAACAAATATAAACTCAATGATATTTTCTCCAAACCTCTATCCCTTGATTGTTTTTGAATTCTCTTTTTAAAATCGATAATTTTATTACATATTTATTTATATTCATTGGATATAATTCATTATCTCAAATATAATGTCATTTCAGGGGGAACAATTTTATCTCTTTAACTCATAATTTTTTCATACGATATATCTATATTTTCCAAACCTAATTAAATAATTATTACTTTTTGGACTCTTTTCCATTGCTTTTCATAATTTTAAATTCACACTATCAAGATATTGTTCAATTCTAATTTATTATTATTATTTGTTAAAAAAATTAATAAATTAGACATTTTATTGAGGACATCTATTTTCAATAAAAATACAATTCATTTACAATACTTGTATATATATTTATATTATTTTAACCCAAAAAAAGTATATCTCTTAATGAACATTAATAATAAATAAAAATTGTTTATATATAATTGCCTAAATATTTTCTCTTCAGTTTTATTTTGATGACTTGAAAAACTGTAGACAATATTTAAAAATACTATATCACATCAATAGAATAACCCCAATGATAATTTTCAAGGAACAAATATCTCAATAAAGAATAAACTATTACATTATATGTTAGGGGAAATGATTGAACATGTTTTAATTTTATTCATTTCGTTTCCTTTTATTTACATCATTATATATAATCTTATCTAAAATATTTTTATCACTTTCCCTTTCTTAATTTTCCCTTTGATCAATTATTTCTCTTTTTCCTTTTTTCATTTATTCTTTTTTATTTGTTTTTTTAACTTATAATTGTCCATATATAATGATCTTATTGTTTTGGGAGTTTTGAATTTAAGATATGTTTTTTAAATTCTCCATCACATTTATTTTTATATATTTTTTCCTATTATAACTCTACATATATAATAATTATATTATTTTTTGATTTATTTATATTAAAAAGTGTTTTCAGTATGTTTTTTCATTTTTCTAAATCTTTCATTTTTTATTTAGCATTATCCCTTAAATCATTATATCTATGTATTTCCTCAATTTCCCCATCCTCTTATTATATTACTCTATTTATGTGTTTAACACTCTATGGTAATAAGAAATTTTGAATATATTAAAATTTTAATCTCAGGGATCTAATTTTAAAAATTTATTTTTACATTGTTTGAAGTAGTTTACCCCCTAAACTATTTTGGTCCCCCTTGCTAAAATTTATTTAAAATATGACAGATGTTAAAATATCTGAACCCTAAATCACAAAATTAATTTTTTATAGTTCTTACAATAATGGATTGTATGATTAATTCTTAACTTTATCAAAAATCATGTTAATCTAATGAATGTGTTCTCAATTTATTTAAATCTAGATCCATTTTTAATTTATATATATTTAGTTAAGTGTTTATAATAAAAAAATGGATAAATATTTTTCCCTCTCTCTCTCTCATCATGTTCTCATGAAGCAAAAAACAAACACATATATCTAATGGTTTAATTTAATTAAATTTAATAATACTTATTATATTCAAGATGCGAAATACATGTAATATTCAAGTTACATAAAATATTAGATAAATTAATTATTATGTCTAAAATAATCCTCCAATGTATTGCAATCGACATAGAAGAATCTTAGAAGGAATTTTAATAAAGGATTTAAGGATATAGTTAAATGTGTTGATGTGAAAGTAGTTACAGTTGACAAATGAGGTACACCGAGAACCCCATCCAATGGTGGAAACTTGTCACTCATATAGTAGAACAATCAACCACCCTGTAGAGGACTATCAGCTTACTTGTGGACCTAGAATTTATGTGTCCTTATATACAAAGGCCACCAGAAAGATGTTGTATAGTAGTGACATTCATGTGGAGGTCTACCGGTTTATCTCGACTCTAATTAGTCTATCATATTAGAAGTGGTGTTAGTTACTATGAAGTGAAGACACATTTATTTTAGTCAAAAATACAATTACGGAGTCCCAATCCACTTTTGATGTACCCAACAGTTGTAAAGGATTTTAAATCATTTTTGGAGCCTATAAATTTACTATCATGTCTCCATGAATACCTTAATTGATAACTTGTGATTCTTCTACCCAATATCATTCTTTGAATATAAGTTCATAGGTGATGCTCTAGAATTTCTATATCCTCTTACGAACATTAAATGCTATAAATCATCTAATTTATCTGTACCTTTATTATGATATATTATAAATTATTTATACATCCTTTGATAAAATATATTTTCATGATTCATGTATAGTCTTTAGTCATGAAAACTTATATTTCCTCAACCTCCTTTTAAAAATAGTTCATAATCTAAAAAATTTTAGGATGGATTACTATTGAATTAAAATGGTCGAGAGGGTGCTAACACATTAAATTGTTTGTGCGATGGGTTCTTAGTCACCATTGAGACTAAGGGATTTATACCATTTACCACTCATGTAGAATGGTGGGGTCAAATGGGCTAACATTAATAATTAACAGTACTATTTTTCAATTGTGATTTTATCCGACATACATTACCACATTTTATCATTAAACATTATCTCACACAATTTAATAATATTGATTATAATGTTTCCATGAGGTATTTAGTTTTATAATATTCTTTATAATCATGATTTAATGTTATCAACAATCATGTATTCAATTTTCTACTTTATTATTTCAAAATGATTAACCATTGAAATTGATTTTTATTTCTATTACATTTTTTTTACTTTAAATTCAACGCCAAAAACATTACATAGTCTCTAAGCAATAGTTTTAATAGGTTTTTTCTCCATAACGTGGGTTAAAGAAATAAAATTAACTACTTCTAGAAAATATTTATCTTAGAGGCAAGTTTTGAAGAAATATGATTTAGTTTTTAGGGATGGGGAGTTCCCTCCACACATTAAGGAGTTGTAATCTAGTAATTGGAATGAAATCCTACCTAAATACCTTCTAGAAATTTTCCGTATCCTTATCAATTTTATGAGAATATAAATATGAAAAAATTCTAATAGAATTTACTGATTTATACTACTCAAGTAATTGTGTATTTTTCTATTCCTAAAGAACTCTATCATATCTTCTCAACATTTTTGTCAATTTTAATATATTAAACATTGATTATTTTCTATGGGATATCTTTACTCATCATCACCTGGATGATAAGGACCTAAAATTCCCCCAATACATATTGTGAATAAGAGGAAGGTAAAATTGAAGATCCCCAAGAATAATTTTATATATGAGGTTTCTATGAAACACACCTATATGAGAAATATGATTAACTGGAAATCAAATAATTTGAGACCATCTATTTGGAATGTGAAATGAATGGAAACAAAAAAGATCAATGAACCATGAAAATGATGAAAGGGGAAGGTTTTTATGTGTCCATTATGTAGTGTAATCTACATATTATTATAAATTAGGTATTAGATATAGCTTGTGGGGCTCATATACTTATGAAATTATAATATCCTTATAGATTAAAATGAATTAAATGAGTTTATATATATATATATATATTATCAAACAATTGAGGTAGAATCATTGAGGTAGCTATTGGATTTCATCACCTGGAATTGTTGATATGATTAATTGAAAAACTTTTGATATGTTCTATAAGTAACACAATGAATTTTTTATATAGTATTTATGTGGATGAAAATATTTTCAAATTTTGGAATAAATGCCTCTATATTAACAAATATAGTGCATGTATTGGTATGGACCACTCAAATAATTGACTTAACTTATTAGATAAAAAACCAAATAATGAATATTAATAGTAAATATATCTTATTTAAATTATATCAAATCCAATTGCAGAATCACTAACATGGGAATTTAAATGAAATGCAAATTATGAAATTATATTCTTTTGAATTAAGCGCACTTTTAATATGTCATGATTGTTTATAATTCAAAATTACCTAAACTACATTTAATGGATAGTGTGAAACATCCCTATATTTTCGATACTTTTTGTTCATATTGATATTTAATAACCACATATTATTAATGAAGGGGATGGATACTTATTGTAACACCCCAGGTAAATGAAGAATATGAAATTTTTATATTTATCCATATTTTTGAATAAAATATTAATATGACTTTAAAGGGGACGCTATGCTCGATGGCTTACCCAACACACAACAATGAGTTTCTTGGGAATCTTATGTTGCACTCTAATAATAAAATAATATTATTTTAAATTTTAGTTAACATGTAGCTATTGTATTGGAAGGAATGGATAAAAATAACTAAAATATGATTATATATGTTTTTTAATGTTTTTACATTTATCCAATAAAAGATAAAGGCTTAAAATATGGAAGGAATTCAATTTTAGGCGTATATGCCCTAGTTTTCACTAAAGGCTCACTTATCACCTTTTGATGGCGAACCGTCATTAAATATAGTTTTTTTCACTCTTAAACATTATATTGGACCAAATAAAACTCTTCTTAAGAATCGGGACATCAAAATTTACTTTGTGTAAATTTTTGGTATCTTTCCGATAAAGTTCATTTTTAATGAATAGTATAAAATGTTGTATTTTAATTCAAAACCTCTTTTTAGTATAATTTATTGATATGATTATAGTATATTTTGAAATTGATTTAAAGTGAAATTAGAATATTTTTTTACCATTAAATCCCATAGTGGTCGTTGGAATTAATTTCACTTTGAAATTAGACTTAAACTAGAGTCAATCTTTTGATACTTATTGTTTCATAAAAACACGCTATTTGCTCTGATAGCGGGAATTAATTATTAAATTAATTAATGTGACTTATATGTTTTTAATTTTGTAAAATATAATTCATTTTTGAATTCGGAATATCAAATATATCTTAGGGTGAATTTTTGGGATTTTTCTGAAAAACATCAATTTTTGATTAATAATGAAACCACTAAGTGGTACTTATAAAAACTGATTTTTCCGCTTAAATGAAATTTCTCCATATTTGTGTTTTGAATTTCAAAAATACGACATACATGGTTGTCATTAAGAATTAAAATGTGGTTCAATGGGATTAAAATAATTTTTTGGTGAATAGTAACTTATTAAGTTTGTAATCGCGATTAGAGGTAATTAGTGTAGTTTAAGGTAAAAATAATGTTTTATTAACATTAAATGACCTAGAAACATGTCCTACCCTCATTGGATGTGTCATGGCTGACCAAGACAATCCATGGGTCAACTTGGGCACCCCATGGATCCACTGTATTTGGGAAATGACATAAATAACTTTTTATTTAATGTTAAAGTAAAAATGACACAAACATTAGATGTTTTAATAAAAGAATTTTTGAATGGGGTTATACAAGTAAGATTTTTGACTATAAATATTCATTAGAAATATAAAATTATTTCCTACATCATTGTATTTTTTTATAATTTTTAAACATTAAATAAATTAAATTATTTTTGGCATCATGATGATGCAGTGATGACCTCATTATTTAACGATTTAAATAAAATGGAAAGATAATGTAAAATATAAGATTTACACATGTCCAAAACCTATTGTATGGGTGGATTTCTAACCCTTATCACCTTATCGTCGAAACACATCAATTTGGGCCTTTAAAATCCGAAAATCATTTGAAAATAAAGTAACATTTTATTACATTCCAAAAGTGCCCCTCCCATCCTCTTATAAAAGGCCTCCACCTCTACCTATTTACCCACATCTCCAAAGCCTTTGGATCGGACAAACCCTTCCCATTTTTCCACCCCACATTCCTCTCTTACTTCTAGAAGCCTCACGTTGGGCATAAGTCTTTCCATGGAAGCCTTTGAGCTCACATCAAAAAGAGTTACCCGATTTTAAGGTAATGTCTTCACTTGAGTTCTTTTGTTTTATTTTTCTTCTCCAACACCCTAAAATCTTTTTATTCATTTCATTTGTAACAAATAATGTATCTTAAATATACTAGGATGTTTTTATAAAAAGGATTCGAGATACACTTACACACACCATCATCTAATGGTTAAAGAACATACGGTTTCTGTGGATGGCGAATTTCTGCCTCACGAAACGATGATTCTTCAACACTCATATAACACCTTCAAAGTTGGCCATTAAGATGTCAATATATATATATATGATATATAATATGTTTATGTTCTAATTAAGCTTATGTATTTTTCATTTATGGAATACCTTTATGGTTTCCATTATGGGTAACGCGATATCTTCATTTAAGGAAGTGCGGACTACCGCCCCCTCAAAGTGATTTGATTCGTTAATACCATATGTGGTACGTATAAAGGATATATTTAATGATATAATATATGATACCATACTGGAATTAAAATACTATTATGTATCATTATGTTTTAATTCAATTAAATATGAAATAGAAATGGAAGTAGCATTCATGCGTACGTACGGCTTACCGTCTCCATGAACGGTGCATTTCATTTCTTATCCCCAAATGTAATGTATTATTATGAGTACATATATATAATGGATATATATGATTTATGTTACATATAAATGATTAATATAATTCTCTAATTAAAATATAAATACCTCTCATATAGTTTTAATTCCATTAATATGACATTGAAATGAAAGTAGTATTCATGTGTACGTACGGCTTACCGTATCCATGAACGGTGCATTTCATTTCATTCCTCTAAATGATTATGTGATATTATAAATACATGTATATTCTGGAAATATATGATATATATGATATACAAATCAGGAATGTCATTCGGAATATAAAGAACCTTCGACCACACGAACAACATGTAATTGTAAGAAGTCCACTTTCGACTTAAGAACCAAGTATCGACAAAACAAACATTATTAACTTAAATTATTACATAGTGTCTATGACATGGTAATAAGTGATATAAAAGGAATAATGAACTTGAAAAAGGTTCTTAAGGAAGTATAAATTAACTCAAGTTTATTATTCAGGAGATTAAAGAACGATCGAGTCAAGTCGAACCCGAGGTAAGGGATCTTACTCCTCTCTTTCTTTTTAAGTACACTCTTTTATGTCATTCCTTATAAAGCTCATCTTTCTTGTTATTGGGATGTTATTTTATATTAATATTACTTTATTTTTTATGTTCATATTATGAGAGACCCTACTCTCCCTCATCAATCCATTTTGGAAGTTTTGAGTGGCGCCGTTAGGCTGCCAAATTTTCGTAAGAGATCTAACCTTTCTCTTTCTTTTAATGTACTCTCCTTTATGTCACTTCTTTTAAGCTCCTATTTGTTATTTTGGGGGATGTTCGTTTATATTCATCTTTCTATAAACATTATTTTAATATGATTAGAGACCCTATTTTATCTCATCAATCATTTTTTCTATGTTTTATGTGGCGCTGTTAGGCTACCGAGTTTTTGTAAGGGATTTTTCATGTCACTTTTATTCCCGTGAGATTTATGCTACATTTTCCACAATTTCCTTTGAGTGGTGTATGTACTGCCTATTATTTTACACATTCTGTAATATAATTTCATTTAAGAGTATTTACATCAATTTTTTATTGTCCTTCTTTCACGGGGTGCATGTCTCGAAAGATACCCATGTCGGTAAGGGAACCTTTCACCCTCCTCTTTTTGTAAAAGACTTATTTTGTTATGTCTTTTGATTCACATAATATTAAGTTGGGATATGTTCTTCTATATCCTTTTTGAGTTAAATGTTATGTCCAAGTGTTGAGATACCCCTTTTTATCTCTCATCAACTAACTTTTTGAATTTTGTAGTGACGTCGTTAAGCCGTCAAATTTTTTCAAGGGAACTTATTAACCCAAATTTGATTCTTTGGGATAATACTATACTCCTTGAATATGTCATTCTATGAATATGTGTGAATATACTCTGATTGTTTTACACTTAATATCCACTTATATTGGGTGTATTCATTTGTCACACATAATTATGTAATTGATTTATCCTTAAACCAAGGATACCGTCTTTGTAAGGGACTTCATCTCAATCTCTGTTCCTTGAGGTACATTTTTGTTTTATACACCACTTTCTTTAATATGTTGTATAAACCCCTTTGAGTTTTACGTTTATTCAAAAGGAATATTTTTATACGAAATGTTTTACTAAACGACAAAAGGGAATGTTTTTGTCGTACGTATGCGGAGACAACGACTTCTCTGCCGCCGCGAGTATTATTTGGTCTTTGGATTCCTCAACATGCCGTAATGTTTTTTAAAATAAAATAAATACCATATTCTTTTTTTGTATTTTGGTATTGAAAATGTTTTTGATAAAGGAATATATTATGTCAATTTATTTAAATGATATATTGTGATTGAAATGTGGAAATGTTATCATTCCTTTATGTTGGTTTTATGTGTTATAATTTTATAATAGTACTTGGACATTTTACGGGTGGTTACGTGATAAACCATATGACGGGTGGTGCTGTGAATACCAGGACGTGTGGTTACATTATAACCTCCAATGAATTGGGTATGGAAGTCGGTCGTATGGCTATTCCATTAAGTATGTATGGAAGTTGGCCGAATGGCTATTCCATTAAGTGATATGTGTGGGAGTCGACCTTATGGTTATTCCACTTAAGTATGTTTATGTCCCAAGTTACCTTTATATGTTATGTGATCATTATATGGTTTTTATGGTAATATTTTGGTTACATAAGGGTAAATAATGAAATTTTATTCAGTGAAGAGTTTTTACTACTTCGAAAAGGTGAAAAGAATTACTTTGATAAAGTATACATGGTTTACTTGATGTTTTGAAAAACTAACAGTTTTCATTCTTTGTGTATCCCTTACTGAGCTTTTTATGCTCATCCCATGTTTATGAAATGTTTTTCACAGTACTTAACATGGAATAGGGTCAAGGATGGGATCAAAGTAATGTCATGCTACCTAAAACATGGAACTAGACATCTTTCTTTTTAAGACTTTTTATTTTATGGAAACTTAGTAGAAGTTCCTACTTTGTAATTTTTTTGAGATGTAATAGTTATGCCCTGATTCTCTAAAACTCTAAACCTGAAAAGATCCTCAATGTGAATTATTCATTTAATTCAATATTAAGTAAGGTTTAAGGCTGGGGCCTTATAGTTGGTATCAGAGGTCGGTTTTGATAACTTTAGAGGTTAGGGTATTCTATAAGCATAAGTGACATTAACATAATGGTTAAGATTTCAGAAAGAGTCCTAGTTTTAGATAAATTTAATGAGTAATTATATCTTAGTGTTTATCTTCCTCATTAGTACATGATGGTTTAATTGATATACTCACGCTGGCCTTTTTGGTTTTAGTAAATGGCTGGATCTAGAAGGCACCAATGTAACAGTGGATGTAAAGGAAACTGTGACAGTTTTTTGAGCGCGCAATTGAATGATATGGGATCTGCAATGAGAACTCTTGTGTTTATTCTCAACCAACTATCTGGAGTCATGATTTACCACCTAAACCTTGGTGATTTCTATAAGAATCATATATGTGAGAAACAAATACCTACAAAACTACATGTAACAATCATAAAGGTAAGTGTGTTCAAAAACCTATGTGTCAATGATGTGGAAAGAAACACCTAGGAAAATGTTTCAAAGGGACAAAAATATTCTATAGATGTGGAAATGAAGGTCATAAAGCAAGAACCATCCATGGAAAAAAGAAGCATCCAGTAGACTTGAGGAATGGGAAAGAAGTTCTTTCTGAGGGATCAATTGAATGTTTTAAATGTGGTATACATGTTCATTATGAAAACACATGTCCTATGAAGAAGTTTCATGAAGGGGATGACCAAGATTGTACAAATACTCGTTTACCAATACCTAATTCCATTATTATTGAGGATAAAGAAACTAACAATGACCAATCAAAGGTATGGATTATTTCATAACTTTTGTTTTCCTATTGTGGAATCTTAGGATATGATTCATGATTTTGTTTGTAGGAAAGAAGTATTTCAAAATAAGTTGGAATGGAATGGTTAATGGATCATGTAGAATGTTGAATGAGTAAGAAGTCAACATATAAGGGCTTCAAGAGTTATGGTGAAATTATTAAGATTATTAAGTCTCTTTTGATGATGGGGTTACATTAGAAGACTTTTTATAGTATGTGTAACCCTGATGTTTGATATATGATAATTTTATTCAAAGATTAGTAACCAGTTCTTTTGTGGACATAGTTATAAAGAACCATTTGGGTTTATATGATCCTCACTTTTGAGGTAATTATGGGTTACTATATGCTATGATGGAAGTGAAAGGCATGAGATAAAGTTGAGGTTAAATTATGTTATGGTTATTTTTGATGATTTTATATATTTTTTGGGAATGATTTTTGAATTATATAGTTTTGGAAAAGGACAACACGTAGACCGTGTGAAAACCCGTCGCGTCGGACAAAGCTGCGGGAATCGAACCCACAACCAAAGTGCAACTAGTATTTATCACCTACCACTGGACTACGTGAAGTCCCTGGTTAGTTTGATTGATTCTTTTTAGTTAGATGATAGTATGAATTAAGAGTAAGTTGATTTTGGGTTATATATTGAAATATATTAACCTATCATTGAGGATATATGATTAGGTTAATTACATTTCAATACGAGAGTTTAAGAGAAACTGATGTTGTTTAGAGATAAATGTTACAATTTAACTTGGAGGACTATGTGACTAAATCCTTCAAATATTTGGGTTTCAATATTAGATCGTTTTACTTTAAAGAATGTTATGGAAAAATTGTTTATCGAATGGTCCTTGTTGAACTTTGGTTTTGTTTGACAAATTATGAGATTAAGAATAGATTTTCTTTTCATAAAGGGTTATCCTTTTCTGGATTATCTGATCCTGTAGTAACCTTTTTGATTTTAGTTTTGGTTAAGGATTGAAGACATGGGAAATGTATAGTTCTTTTTTTGGTGGATTATGGGCTCCTCTAGAAGTTGTTTATTTTACTCTTAATGCAAACAATTCTTCCTAAATACTCATCTTTTGGAGAAAGTTTGAGTCTGTGTAAGAAATCTAGTAAAAGTTGAATGTCAACATGACAAGTAAGTATGTTTCCTTATATTTTAGTTAAGCTAAAAAATAAATTCTTCAATATAAAGTAACTTAAAAAAAAAATTGTCTATTAACTTTTCCTATTGGGGAACCCAACACCATTTAACCCATCACAAGTTTGTGATTTTCTTATTGTTAACTTTCTCCTAAACATGTTTTCTATCACTCTCCATCAGAACATGACCCTATGTTTTCTCCTCAATGTCCATGTTTTCCTACATGGAATCCTAATATGGGTTAACTCGGGTGACCTCTGTACTTATCTTTCTTTATTTTAAAGTGATTGTTTTACCGACTCTTGTTTCGATGTCGTATTTTCAATGAATTTTCCAAGCCCAATTTTAAAATTGTGATGACGCAATTCCCAAAAGGGGGGAAGGATGTAACACCCCAGGTAAATAAAGAATATGAAATTTTTATATTTATCCATATTTGTGAACAAAATATTAATATGAATTTAAAGGGGACGCTATGCTCGATGGCGTACCCAACACACAACAACGAGTTTCTTGGGAATCTTACGTTGCACTCTAATAATAAAATAATATTATTTTAAATGGTAGTTAACATATAGTCGTTGTATTGGCGGGAATGGATAGAAAAAACTAAAATATGATTATATGTGTTTTTAAATGTTTTTACATTTATCCAATGAAAGATAAAGGCTTAAAATACGGAAAGAATTCAATTTTAGGCGTATATGCCCTAGTTTTCACTAAAGGCTCACTTATCGCCTTTTGATGGAGAACCATCATTAAATATAGTTTTTTTTACTCTTAAACATTCCATTGGACCAAATAAAACTCTTATTAATAATCGGGATATCAAAATTTACTTTGTGTAAATTTTTGGTATCTTTCCGATAAAGTTCATTTGTTTAATGAATAGTGTAAAATGTTGTATTTTAATTCAAAATAACTTTTTAATATAATTTATTTATATGATTTGATTATTTTTTAAAATGGGTTTAAAGTGAAATTAGAACATATTTTTACCACTATATCCAATAGTGGTTGTTGGAATTAATTTCACTTTGAAATCAGACTTAAACTAGAGTCAATCTTTTGATACTTATTATTTCATAAAAACATGCTATTTTCTCTGATAGCAGGAATTAATTATTAAATTAATTAATGTGACTTATATGTTTTGAATTTTTTAAAATAGACTTCATTTTTTAATTCGTAATATCAAATATATCTTAGGGTGAATTTTTGGGATTTCTCTGAAAAACTTCAATTTTTGATGAATAGTGAAACCACTAAGTGGAACTTATAAAAACTGATTTTTCTGCTTAAATGAAATTTTGCCATCTTTGTGTTTTGAATTTCAAAAATCCGACATACATGGTTGTCATTAAGAAGTAAAATGTGGTTCAATGGGATTAAAATAATTTTTTGGTGAATAGTAACTTATTAAGTTTTCAATCGCGATTAGAGGTAATTAGTGTAGTTTAAGGTAAAAATAATGTTTTAATAATATGAAATGACCTAGACACATGTCCTACCCTCATTGTATGTGTCATGGCCGACCAAGAAAATCCATGGGTCAACTTGAGGACCCCATGGAGCCACTTTGGTAGGGAAATGACATAAATAACTTTTTATTTAATGTTAAAGTAAAAATGACACAAACATTAGATTTTTTAATACAAATTTTTTTTCATGAGGTTATACAAGTCATATTTTTGACTATAAATATTCATTATAAATATAAAACGATTTCCTACATCATAGTATTTTTTTATAATTTTTAAACATTAAATAAATTAAATTATTTATGACATCATGATGATGCAGCGATGACCTCATTATTTAACGATTTAAATAAAATGGAAAGATAATGTAACATATAGTACCTAAACATGTACAAAACCTATTTTATGGGTTTATTTCGAACCCTTATCACCTTATCCTCGAAACAAATCAATGTGGGACCTTTAAAATCCGAAAATCATTTGAAAATAAAGTAACCTTTTATTACTTTCCAAGAGTGCCCCACCCCTCCTCTTATAAAAGGCCCCCACCTCTACCTCTTTACCCACACCTCCAAAGCCTTTGGCTCGGCCAACCCCTGCCCATTTTTCTTCTCCAAATTCCTCTATTACTCCTATAAGCCTCACTTTGGGCAGAAGTCATCCCAAGGAATCCTTTGAGCTCAAATCAAAAAGAGTTACCCGATTTTAAGGTAATGTCTTCACTTGAGTTCTTTTGTTTTATTTTGCTTCTCCAACCCCCTAACCTCTTTTTATTCATTTCTTTTGTAACAAATAAAGTATCTTAAATATACTAGGATGTTGTTATAAAAATTATTCGAGATTTACTTACACACACCATTATCTAATGGTTAAAGAACATACTGTTTATGTGGATGGCGAATTTCTGCCTCACGAAACGATGATTGTTCAACACTCATATAACACCCTCGAAGGTGGCCATTAATATGTCACTATATTTATATATGATATATAATATGTTTATGTTTTACTTAAGCTTCTGTATTTTTCATTTATGACATACCTTTATGGTTTCCATTATGGGTAAACATGATATCTTCATTTAAGGAAGTGCGGACTACCACCCCCTCAAAGTGATTTGATTCGTTAATACCATATGTGGTACGTATAAAGGAAATATTTAATGATATTATATATTATACCATACTGTAATTAAAATACTATTTTGTATCATTATGTTTTAATTCCATTAAATATGAAATACAAATGAAAGTAGCGTTCATGCGTACGTACGGCTTACCGTCTCCATGAACGGTGCATTTCATTTCTTATCCACAAATGTAATGTATTATTATGAGTACATATATATAATTTATATATATATGATCTATGTTACATATAAATTATTAATATAATTCTTGAATTAAAATATACATACCTATCATATAGTTTTAATTCCATTAATATGACATAGAAATGAAAGTAGCGTTCATGCGTACGTACGACTTACCGTCTCCATGAACGGTGCATTTCATTTCTTTCCACTAAATGATTATGTGATATTATAAATACATGTATATGCTGGATATATATGATATATATGATATCAAAATCAGGAATGTCATTCTGGATATAAAGAACCTTCGACCACACGAACAACATGTAATTGTAAGAAGTCCACTTTCGACTTAAGAACCAAGTATCGACAAAACAAACATTATTAACTTGAATGATTACATAGTGTCTATGAAGTGGTAATAAGTGATATAAAAGGAATAATGAACATTAAATAGGTTATTAAGGAATTATAAATTAACTCAAGTTTATTATTCAGGAGATTAAAGAATGATCGAGTCAAGTCGAACCCGAGGTAAGGGATCTTACTCCTCTCTTTCTTTTTAAGTAGACTCTTTTATGTCATTCCTTCTAAAGCCCATCTTTCTTGTTATTGGGATGTTATTTTATATTACTCTTACTTTAATTTTTATGATAATATTATGAGAGACCCTATTCTCTCTCATCAATCCATTTTGTAAGTTTTGAGTGGCGCGGTTAGGCTGCGGAATTTTCGTAAGAGATCTAACCTCTCTCTTTCTTTTAATGTACTCTCATTTATGTCACTTATTTTAAGCTCCTATTTGTTATGTTGGGAGATGTTCTTTTATATTCCTATTTCTGTAAACATTATGTTAATATGATGAGAGACCCTATTTTATCTCATCAATCCTTTTTGTATGTTTTATGTGGCGCTGTTAGGCTGCCGAGTTTTTGTAAGGAATTTTTCATCTCACTTTTATTCCCGTGAGATTTATGCTACATTTGCCACAATTTCCTTTGAGTGGTGTATGTATTGACTATTATTTTACTCATTGTGTAATATAGTTTCATTTAAGAGTATTTACATCAATGTTGTATTGCCCTTCTTTCATTGGGTGCATGTCTCGAAAGATACCCATCTCGGTAAGGGAACCTTTCACCCTCCTCTTTTTATAAAAGACTTATTTTGTTATGTCTTTTGATTCACATAATATTATGTTGGGATATGTTCTTCTATATCCTTTTTTATTTAAATTTTATGTCCATGTGATGAGATACCCCTTTTTATCTCTCATCAACTAACTTTCTGAATTTTGTAGTGACGCCGTTAGGCCTTCAAATTTTTGCAAGGGAACTTCTTAACCCAAATTTGATTCTTTGGGATAATTCTGTACTCCATGAATATGTCATTATATGAATATGTTTGAGTATCCTCTGATTGTTTTACACTTAATATACACTTATATTGGGTTTATTCATTTGTCACACATAATTATGTAATTGATTTATCCTTAAACCAAGGATACCGTCTTTGTAAGGGACTTCATCTCAATCTCCATTCCTTGAGGCACATTTTTGTTTTATACACCACATTCTTTAATACGGTGTATAAACCCCTTTGACTTTTACGTTTATTCAAAAGGAATCTTTTTATACGAAGCGTTTTACTAAACGACAAAAGGGAATGTTTTTTTCGTACGTATGCGGCGACAACGACTTCTCCGCCGCCGCGAGTATTATTTGGTCTTTGGCTTCCTCAACAAGCCGTAATGTTTTTTAAAATAAAATAAATACCATATACTTTTGTTGTATTTTGGTTTTGAAAATGGTTTTGATAATGTAATATATTATGTCAATTTATTTAAATTATATATTGTGATTGAAATGTGGAAATGTTATCATTCCTTTATGTTGGTTTTATGTGTTATAATTTTATAATGGTACTTGGACATTTTAAGGGTGGTTACGTGAAAAACCATATGACGGGTGGTTCCATGAATACCATGACGGGTGGTTACGTTATAAACTCCAATGAATTGGGTATGGAAGTCAGTCATATGGGTATTTCATTAAGTATGTATGAAAGTTGGCCGAATGGCTATTCAATTAAGTGATATGTGTGGAAGTCGACCTTATGGTTATTCCACTTAAGTATGCTTATGTCCCAAGTTACCTTTATATGTTATGTGATCTTTATATGGGTTTATGGTAATATTTCAGTTACAGAAGGGTGAGTAATGAACTTTTATTCAGTGAAGAGTTTTTACTACTTTGAAAAGGTGAAAAGTATTTATTTGATAAAGTATACATGTTTTACTTGTTGTTTTGAAAAACTAACAGTTTTCATTCTTTGTGTATCCATTAATGAGATTTTTATGCTCATACCAAGTTTATGAAATGTTTTTCACAGGACTTAACGTGGAATAGGTTCAAGGATGGGATCAAAGTAAAGTCATGCTACCTAAAACATGGACCTATACATCTTTCTTTTTAAGAGTTCTTTATTTTATGGAAACTTAGTAAAAGTTCCTACTTTGTAATTTTTTTTTGAGATGTAATTGTTATGTCCTGATTCTCTAAAACTCTAAACCTGAAAAGATCCTCAATGTGAGTTATTCATTTAATTCAATAATAAGTAAGGTTTAAGGATGGGGACCTATAGTTGGTATTAGAGGTCGGTTTAGATAACTTTAGAGGTTAGGGTATTCTCTAAGCATAAGTGACATTACCATAATGGTTAGGATTTCAGAAAGAGTCCTAGTTTTAGATAAAGTGAATGAGTAAGTATATCTTAGTGTTTATCTTCCTCATTAGTACATGATGGTTTAATTGATATACAAACACTGACCTTTTTGGTTTTAGTAAATGGATGGATCTAGCAGGCACCAAAGTAACAGTGGATGCGAAGGAAACTGTGACAGTTTTTTGAGCGAGCAACTGAATGATATGGGATCTGTAATGAGAACTCTTGTGTTTATCCTCAATCAACTATCTGGAGTCATGATTGACCACCTAAACCTTGGTTATTTCTATAAGGCATCATATATGCGAGAAAAAAATACCTACGGAACTATAGGTAACAATCATAAAGGTAAGTGTGTTCAAAAACCTCTGTGTCAAAGATATGGAAAGAAACACCAAGGAAAATGTTTCAAAGGGATATAAATATTCTATAGATGTGGAAATGAAGGTCATAAAGCAAGAACCTGCCATGGAAAAAGGAAGCATCCTGTTGACTTGAGGAAAGGGAAAGAAGTTCTTTCTGAGGGATCAATTGAATGTTTTAAATGTGGTATGCATGGTCATTATGAAAACAAATGTCCTATGAAGAAGTTTCGTGAATGGGATCCCCAAGATAGTACAAATACACATTTACCAATACCTAATGCCATTCCGATTGAGGATGAAGAAACTGACAATGACCAATCAAAGGTATGGATTATTTCATAACTATTGTTTTCCTATTGTGGAATCTTAGGATATGATTCATGATTTTTTTTGTAAGAAAGAAGTATTTCAAAATAAGTTGGAAAGTAATGGTTAATGGATCATGAAGAATGTTGAATGATTAAGAAGTAAACATATAAGGGCTTCAAGATTTATGGTGAAATTTGTAAGAGTATTACGTCTCTTTTGATGATGGGGTTACATTAGAAGACTTTTTATAGTATGTGTAACCCTGATGTTTGATATATGAAAATTTTATTCAAAGAATAGTAATCAGTTCTTATGTGGACATAGTTATAAAGAACCATTTGGGTTTATATGATCCTTACTTTTGAGGTAATTAGGGGTTATTATATGTTATGATGGACGTGAAAGGCATGAGATAAAATTGAGTTTAAATTATGTTATGGTTATTTTTGATGATTTTATCTCTTTTTTTGGAATTATTTTAGAATTATATAGTTTTAGAAAAAGGACAACACGTAGACCGTGTGACAACCCATCGCGTCGAACAAAGCTGTGGAAATCGAACCCATAACCAAAGTGCAACTGGTATTTATCGCCTACCACTGGACTACGTGAAGTCCCTGGTTAGTTTGACCGATTATCTTTAGTTAGATGATTTTATAAATTAATAGTAAGGTGATTTTGGGTTATCTATTGAAATATATTAACCTATCATGGAGGATATGTGATTAGGTTAATTACTTTTTAATATGAGAGTTTAAGAGCAACTGATGTTGTTTGGAGGTAAATGTTACAATTTAACATGGAGGACTATGTGACTAAATACTTCAAATATTTGGGTTTCAATATTAGATTGGTTTACTTTGAAGAATTTTATGGGCAAATTGTTTATCGAATGGTCCCTATTGAACTGTGGGTTTTGTTTGACAAATTTTGAGATTAAGAATAGATTTTCTTTTTATAAAGGGTTATCCTTTTCTATATTATCTGATCCTGTAGTAACCTTTTTGGTTTTAGTTTTGGTTAAGGTTTTAAGACATGTGAAATGTATAGTTCTTTTTTTGTGGATATGGTGCTCCTCTAGAAGTTGTTTATAGTACTCTTAATGCGAACAAGTCTTCCTAAATACTCGTCTTTTGGAGAAAGTTTGAGTCTGTATAAGAAATCTAGTAAAAGTTGAAAGTCAACATGACAAGTAAGTATGTTTCCTTATCTTTTAGTTAAGCTCAAAAATAAATTCATCAATATAAAGTAACATAAAACAAAAATGTTGTCTATTAACTTTTCCTACTGGGGAACCCACCACCGTTTAACCCATCACAAGTTTGTGATTTTCTTATTGTTAACTTTATCCTAAACATGTTTTCTATCACTCTCCATCAGAACATGACCCTATTTTTTCTCCTCCATGTCCATGTTTTCCAACATGGAATCCTAGTATGGGTTAACTCGGGTGACCTCTGTACTTATCTTTCTTTATTTTAAAGTGATTTTATTACCGACTCTTGTTTCGATGTGGGATTTTCAATGAAGTTTCCAAGCCCAATTTTAAAATTGCGAGGACGCAATTCCCAAAAGGGGGAAGGATGTAACACCCCTGGTAAATAAACAATATGAAATTTTTATATTTATCCATATTTGTGAATAAAATATTAATATGACTTTAAAGGGGACGCTATGCTCGATGGCGTACCCAACATGCAACAATGAGTTTCTTGGGAATCTTACGTTGCACTCTAATAATAAAATAATATTATTTTAAATGGTAGTTAACATGTAGACGTTGTATTGGCGGGAATGGATAGAAATAACTAAAATATTATTATATATGTTTTTAAATGTTTTTACATTTATCCAATAAAAGATAATGGCTTAAAATACGGAAAGAATTCAATTTTAGGCGTATATGCCCTAGTTTTCACTAAAGGCTCACTTATCGCCTTTTGATGGAGAACCGTCAATATATATAGTTTTTTTTACTCTTCAAAATTCTATTGGACCAAATAAAACTCTTCTTAAGAATCGGGACATCGAAATTTACTTTGTGTAAATTTTTGGTATCTTTCCGATAAAGTTCATTTTTTTAATGAATAGTGTAAAAGGTTGTATTTGAATTCAAAACCTCTTTTTAATTAAATTTATTTATATGATTAGAATATATTTTGAATTGGTTTTAAAGTGAAATTAGAATATATTTTTCCAATTAAATCCAATAGTGGTCGTTGGAATTAATTTCACTTTGAAATTAGACATAAACTAGAGTCAATCTTTTGATACTTATTGTTTCATAAAAACATGGTATTTTCTCTGACAGCGGGAATTAATTATTAAATTAATTAATGTGACTTATATGTTTGGAATTTTGTAAAATATAATTCATTTTTTAATTCAGAATATCAAATATAGCTTAGGGTGAGTTTTTGGGATT
Organism: Viscum album; assembly: GCA_963277665.1. NCBI lineage: Eukaryota > Viridiplantae > Streptophyta > Magnoliopsida > Santalales > Viscaceae > Viscum > Viscum album. The sequence goes on along the minus strand of OY728135.1, from coordinate 885,050,278 downwards.
TTTCTGAAAAACTTCAATTTTTGATGAATAGTGAAACAACTAAGTGGTACTTATAAAAACGGATTTTTCCGCTTAAATGAAAATTTTCCATCTTTGTGTTTTGAATTTAAAAAATCTGACATACATGGTTGTCATTAAAAAGTAAAATGTGGTTCAATGGGATTAAAATAATTTTTTGGTGAATAGTAACTTATTAAGTTTTTAATCGCGATTAGAGGTAATTAGTGTAGTTTAAGGTAAAAATAATGTTTTAATAATATGAAATGACCTAGACACATGTACTACCCTAATTGTATGTGTCATGGCCGACCAAGAAAATCGATGGGTCAACTTGGGGACCCCATGGAGCCACTTTGGTTGGGAAATGACATAAGTAACTTTTTATTTAATGTTAAAGTAAAAATGACACAAACATTAGATGTTTTAATAAATGAATTTTTTCATGGGGTTATACAAGTCATAATTTTTACTATAAATATTCATTAGAAATCTAAAACGGTTTCCTACATCATAGTATTTTTTTATAGTTTTTAATCATTATAAAAATTAAATTATTTATGACATCATGATGATGCAGTGATGACCTCATTATTTAACGATTTAAATAAAATAGAAAGATAATGTAACATATAAGACCTAAAAATGTCCAAAACCTATTGGATAGGTGGATTCCGAACCCTTATCACCTTATCCTCGAAAAACATCAATGGGGGACCTTTAAAATCCTAAAATCATTTGAAAATAAAGTAACCTTTTATTACATTCCAAGAGTGCCCCTCCCCTCCTCTTATAAAAGGCCCCCACCTCTACCTCTTTACCCACACATCCAAAGCCTTTGGATCGGCCAAACCCTACCCATTTTTCCTCTCCACATTCCTCTCTTAATCCTAGAAGCATCACTTTGGGCAGAAGGCTTCCCAAGGAATCCTTTGAGCTCAAATCAAAAAGAGTTACCCGATTTTAAGGTAATGTCTTCACTTGAGTTATTTTGTTTTATTTTGCTTCTCCAACCCCCTAAACTCTTTTTATTCATTTCTTTTGTAACAACTACAGTATCATAAATATAATATCATGTTTTTATAAAAATGATTCGAGATACACTTACACACACCATCATCTAATGGTAAAAGAACATATTGTTTCTGTGGATGGTGAATTTCTGCCTCACGAAACGATGATTGTTCAACACTCATATAACACCTTCAATGGTGGCCATTAAGATGTCACTATATTTATATATGATATATAATATGTTTATGTTTTACTTAAGCTTCTTTATTTTTCATTTATGGCATACCTTTATTGTTTCCATTATGGGTAAACGCGATATCTTCATTTAAGGAAGTGCGGACTACCGCCCCCTCAAAGTGATTTGATTCGTTAATACCATATGTGGTACATATAAAGGATATATTTAATGATATTATATATGATACCATACTGGAATTAAAAATAAAAATTATGTATCATTATGTTTTAATTCCATTAAATATGAAATAGAAATGGAAGTAGCGTTCATGCGTACGTACGACTTACCGTCTCCATGAACAGTGCATTTCATTTCTTATCCCCAAATGTAATGTATTATTATGAGTACATATATATAATGGATATATATGATTTATGTTACATATAAATGATTAATATAATTCTGTAATTAAAATATACATACCTCTCATATAGTTTTAATTCCATTAATATGACATAGAAATGAAAGTAGCGTTCATGCGTACGTACGGCTTATCGTCTCCATGAACGGTGTGTTTCATTTCTTTCCTCTAAATGATTATATGATACTATAAATACATGTATATTCTGGATATATATGATATATATGATATCCAAATCAGGAATATAATTCTGGATATAAAGAACCTTCGACCACACGAACAACATGTAATTTTAAGAAGTCCACTTTCGACTTAAGAACCAAGTATCGACAAAACAAACATTATTAACTTAATGATTACATAGTTTCTATGAAATGGTAATAAGTGATATAAAAGTAATAATGAACATTAAAAAGGTTCTTAAGGAAGTATAAATTAACTCAAGTTTATTATTCGGGAGATTAAAGAACGATCGAGTCAAGTCGAACCCGAGGTAAGGGATCTTACTCCTCTCTTTCTTTTTAAGTACACTCTTTTATGTCATTCCTTATAAAGCCCAACTTTCTTGTTATTGGGATGTTATTTTATATTACTCTTACTGTAATTATTATGATCATATGATGAGAGACCCTATTCTCTCTCATCAATTCATTTTGGATGTATTGAGTGGCGCCGTTAGGCTGCGGAATATTCGTAAGAGATCTAACCTCTCTCTTTCTTTTAAAGTACTCTCCTTTATGTCACTTCTTTTAAGATCCTCTTTGTTATTTTGGGGGATGTTCTATTATATTCCACTTTCTGTAAACTTTATGTTAATATGATGAGAGGCCCTATTTTATCTCATCAATCCTTTTTTTATGTTTTATGTGGCGCTGTTAGGCTACCGAGTTTTTGTAAGGGATTTTTCATGTCACTTTTATTCCCGTGAGATTTATGCTACATTTTCCACAATTTCCTTTGAGTGGTGTATGTACTGCCTATTATTTTACTCATTGTGTAATATACTTTCCTTTAAGTGTATTTACATCAATGTAGTATTGTCCTTCTTTCACGGGGTTCATGTCTCGAAAGATACCCATGTCGGTAAGGGAACCTTTCACCCTCCTCTTTTTGTAAAAGACTTAATTTGTTATGTCTTTTGATTCACATAATATTATGTTGGGATATGTTCTTCTATATCCTTTTTGATTTAAATTTTATGTCCATGTGATGAGATACCCCTTTTTATCTCTCATCAACTAACTTTTAGAATTTTGTAGTGACGTCGTTAGGCCGTCAAATTTTTGCAAGGGAACTTCTTAACCCAAATTTGATTATTTGGGATAATCCTGTACTCCTTGAATATGTCATTCTATAAATATGTGTGAATATCCTCTAATTGTTTTGCACTTAATATCCACTTATATTGGGTGTATTCGTTTGTCACACATAATTATGTAATTGATTTATCCTTAAACCAAGGATACCGTCTTTGTAAGGGACTTCGTCTCAATATCTTTTCCATGAGGCACATTTTTGTTTTATACACCACTTTCTTTAATACGGTGTATAAACCCCTTTGACTATTATGTTTATTCAAAAGTAATCTTTTTATATGAAGCGTTTTACTAAACGTCAAAAGGGAATGTTTTTGTCGTACGTATGCGGCGACAACGAATTCTCCGCCGCCGCGAGTATTATTTGGTCTTTGGCTTCCACAACAAGCCGTAATGTTTTTTAAAATAAAATAAATACCATATATTTTTTTGTATTTTAGTATTGAAAATGGTTTTTATAAAGCATTATATTATGTCAATTTATTTAAATGATATATTGTGATTGAAATGTGGAAATGTTAACATTCCTTTATGTTGGTTTTTTGTGTTATAATTTTATAGTTGCACTTGGACATTTTACGGGTGGTTACGTGATAAACCATATGATGGGTGGTGCCGTGAATACCAGGATGGATGGTTACATTATAACCTCCAATGCATTGGGTATGGAAGTCGTCTGTATGGTTGTTCCATTATGTATGTATGGAAGTTGGCCGAATGGCTATTCCATTAAGTGATATGTGTGGAGGTCGACCATATGGTTATTCCACTTAAGTATGTTTATGTCCCAAGTTACCTTTATATGTTATGTGATCTTTATATGGGTTTTATGGTAATCTTTTGTTTACAGAAGGGTATGTAATGAACTTTTATTCAGTGAAGAGTTTTTACTACTTCGAAAAGGTGAAAAGTATTACTTTGATATTGTATACATGGTTTACTTGTTGTTTTGAAAAACTAACAGTTTTCATTTTTTTTGTATCCCTTACTAAGCTTTTTATGCTCATCCCAAGTTTATGAAATGTTTTTCACAGGACTTAACGTGGAATAGGGTCAAGGATGGGATCAAAGGAAAGTCATGCTACCTAAAACATGGAACTAGACATCTTTCTTTTTAAGAGTTTTTATTTTATGGAAACTTAGTAGAAGTTTCTACTTTGTAATTTTTTTTGAGATGTAATAGTTATGTCTTGATTCTCTAAAACTCTAAACCTAAAAATATCCTCAATGTGAATTATTCATTTAATTCAACATTAAGTAAGGTTTATGGATGGGGCCTTATACTTATACTTCCAAAATTTTACCCACCTATATAATAGATATGGATATTTACACATAGTTATGTACATATAAGATTTACATTATAATTCAAAGAGTTAAATAATGAATTTGACAATAAACAAGGTATCAAGTTAAAGAATCTACCCTAAGACCATGGTTGATATTATCTAAACCATTTTTTCATTGATTATCTGTAGTTTTTTGAGTATTATCTTATGTCATGCCTCATTATTCCCAAAAAATTAATGGGTTCACTAAAATCGGGGACCACACTTTTCTAGGAATGGTGGGATAAATGATGATTTTTGAAAGGATTACAATGTAGAGACCGAAAGCTTAACGTACATGGACATTACATTACTTTTGCGGAATACATAGTACACACACAAAGACCGTAATAGTTTAGTATCCTTGGAAACTCAGAATATAATCTTCTAATCATGGTGAAAGATCTTCAACATCTACCATAAATATCTTCCTTTTTTTACCTAAAAACCTTCTTTATATCCTGGGGAAAAGAAAACATAAAAGGGTGAGCTCAAATGCTCAGTAAGTGTAAACAAAAGAAATATCCATTACATCATATTCATAAGAACATAACATTTTGGAAATCGTAACCTGCAAAAGAGATCATAATATCATAACATGGGATAAATCATAGTAGTGAAATGTAATCCCAATAATCATAACATAAAACATGAAACTTTGTGTCATACACACATAATCATAGAGAATCATTTCATATTAGTCAAGACTCATTGCCAAGACTATCTTAGTGGACAATGTCCATTTCTAAACCGAGTTCACTCCTCATTTCAGTCTTGTTTCACTAAACCGGTTTAACCTGCCATTCCAGCCATTTCAATCTAATGAGATATAAAATATTTACCCAATTAATTGTAGGGAGATATAGGTTTCACCCATCTCATAATGATAACATTATTATGTGTTCCACAAAATCATAAACCATACATCATTTCATAACCCATGTAATAAAAATTAGAATCTTAAACATCGTGACATCATAAAACAATAAATATAAGATAATGGAATTCATAAAAATATTTCCATCACATCAAAATAAAATAAATGTAATAATAGGGATAGAAACAGAACCCTATATTATCTTAGATGGAAAATAATTTTGATAAAACACTTGAACTCCATTCTTGAGGAAAATATCCTTTCTACTTCAAAAACATTTTTCCTTTATTAACATGTCATACAATTTTAAACTAAAAGAAGTTGATTAAAAATAAACTTGAAAACTTGTAAAGGATTACTCTTGGAAATAATTTTTTAAAAATCCATTCATGCCGTATAAGTTAAAAAAACATTCTTCTCTTTCTTTTGTTAGAAAAGTCAAAAAGTACCTCTTATGAAAAATGACAAAACATTACTTTCATATCTTTTACTAAAAACTCACCGAAGGGTAAAATTGGAATTAAAAAATTTTATGAGGATATAAATAATATTACATATTGAGGACACATGGATGTGGATGATAAAATACACCCCAGTAAATTCCAATGTATAAACTATCTCGGATAAAAATGAGATTGTGATATTTCCCTTACATTAGGTCTGATTTGCTTCGTAAGTGTCCGAACCTCTGGTATAATTATTTAAATAATGTCATTGACTTATTCCAGAATCATACTAATTGTTATGATATCATATATGGTCCAATTCTTATCTTATTATAAGTAATATTTCATTGCTACTTGTTATTCGGGTGTTTATTAATTTTTGTTCTTATGCGTGTTTTGTTGAATGAATTCTTATTATTATTTTTAGGTTATAGATACCTCATTTATAGAATGGTATTATTGTAATATATATCATATTCATTCATTAAATTCATTTATATAATCATTATGCAATGAACATCATGTAGAATGAGTCGCTTCACATCGTGAAGACAGTATTCCGTACGTACGCACGAGTGATGATATCATTCCCATGATCGTGGAATTGTATTGGAGTGTATTTATAATATTTAAGAATTAATACCACGTTAAAATAATCATATATAGTCATTATTTATACCATTATACCCATCTAGGTAAGGTGGTGGTGGAAAATAGATTACACCACGGCGTGGACACGGTATTCCGTACGTATGCACGCGCGGTGATTTCATTTTCCGTAGGATGGATAAATGGTGAAATAGAGTTGTTTCATACTTATAATAACATATCCGTATATGAGTTAAACATATTTTATTAATTCATATTGAAACATCTAAATAAGAATAAGTAGAAAAAGAAATAAAGTTGAAAGAATCGGTAACAGATATTACCTCTTCTTTCGACACGCCTTTTGGAACCTCCTCTTAGGGAACTAAGATTGGACTCTAAAGAAGACCAGAACCTCTAGGATGTTTCTAGGGAAGTGGTGATAAGAAATTTTTCAGGTTTGGCCGAGATTGAAGGCTCAAAGTGGTGTGAGGAAGAGAGGGAGGAAGTGCCCTTTTATAAGGGAGGAGAGGGGAACCTTTGGAGAAACTAAAAATATTATTTTATTATAAAGTAATATTCGGTTTTAAATAGCTCTAAATTGATTTATTTCGACGATAAGGTGGGTATGGGTCGAAATACCCTCATCCAATAGAATATTAACACGTTTAGTTCACTATTTTAACCTTATCATTTAGATTTAACTTTAAGTTAGATAATTTTACTTTTACCGTGTCTTTTTGTGTTCTTACAAAATAAGGTTAATAAACTTACTATAACAAGCCAAACGAACCCCAAGTTGTTTATTATTAATATATATAACCTTATATAAGTCATTTTTCTGAACCTTATATTTTTAGGAATAAAATTACAATTAATAATAAAATATTTGTTATAAAAAAAATATTTTATGTCAATTTTGACAGTTTTTAGTAATTTATTTTTGTGAAAATCATAAAAGATTGTTTAGTTCTAAATAATTTAATTAAATCACTACTAACATGTCCTATTAACCTATAAAATTAGTGTAATTCATAAAAAGTCTGAAATTACATTTATTTTGGTATTTATAACATCAATTATGTCAATATTTCATTAGAAAGATAATTACTGCATCATCATTGTGTCATAAATAAATTAAATTATATAATGTCTAAAAATTACAAATAAAATATAATTATGTATGAAATATTTTTATATTTCTAATGAATATTTATAGTCGAATTTATCTTATGTATAACCCTATATTAAAAATGATTTAGTTTTTAAACTATGATTTTAACTATTTTAACCCTTCTTTAAATAAATTAATATTAAATGTCCTAATCTAATTCAATTGGGCCTAAATGGTAATATTTTATTCCTAAGGATTTTTATGGTCGAATTTCACATATCCAATAGAATTCATACATGTGTTAGGATAATAATAATATCATTTTTACCCTTAATTACCCTATTTACTTTTAACCGTGGTAAAAATGTAAAAAGTTACTATTCACTAAAAATTATTTTCATCTCATTCAACCACATTTTACTTACAGAAATCAACCGTATCTCTAGGATTTTTGAAATTCCATTCAAAGAAGCGGTAAAATTAAGTTTTATGTAAATTTGCAAATTCTCCTAGGAGGTGGGTAAAAGACGGTGAAAATTTCAATAATTTTTTTATATCTAAAATTATTATAAAATGAATCCAATGAATTACATTGAAATTATATAGGTATTATGTATTAATTTTGACCTAAAATAAATTTAAATAAAATAAATAATTATTTAAATAAACAGTCGGTTTTTAATTAGTAACCCAGTGTTTTCACTATTCATCAAAAATTGAAAGTTTTCAGAAAAATACCAATATTTCACCCTAGGCTAATTTTGATATTCTGAATCCAAAATTGAAGCCTATTTTGAAAAATAAAATTTATAAAATTTCAAAAAGTGGGTATTACTATTCATAGCGGCTAGTTTTTATAACATATCGTTGTTTAGCGAAACTCGGTATTGCGTACAACACACGCTATCGTGGAAGGTCGCGATTGCGTGTAGTGCAAGCCAAGTCAGGGATGCATGTTTTGAAAACTCCTTTTGGTTTAGCGTACAACAAAAGACATTAATGAAATTAAAAATAATATTTTTCATAAAATCTCGGGGTGTTACATTCTACCCCCCTTAAAAATAATTTCACCCTCGAACTTTGTCGGGGTTATAAATGGTTTACTACTCGAAAGTTTCTTTGATAGAAACCCACATCATAAAAAGGAATACCAAAACCAATATTTAAAAACAAAAGTATGAAACGTAACGGTTACCCAAATAAACTAATAACTAGGTTTCCACATAGGTCAAAATATGGATATGGAAGAGAAATCTAACCATCATGTTCTGATGGAGAGTGGTAGAGAACATGGCTATGGAAAAGCCAGCAATCACAAATCCATATATTTGTGATGATCTAAGGTACCATCTTATTAATCAGATATAAGATCACTAGGACAACATTTTTGGTTTTCAGTATCATTTCCCTAAAGATGAAAATAATTGAATTAGAAGAAATACATTCTTGATTTGATACAATCTCACTATTGTTGGTGCTTTGAACAATTTCCACATCATCTCTTAATGAAATGAAGTTGAATTTTTCATTTATGTAGTGTTAGCAGATCATGTGATAGAATGATGAGTCATTCCATCTATTTCGAACAAAAGGTTAGAAAAAGTTATCAAATATACATAAGTCCATCTATGGTGAGGTTAATTGTATAAAATTCCAAAAAAATGAACATATACTTTATATATCATACCATGTAAACTAGTTTATACTAACCAGGTACTTCTTGTAGGCCAGTGGTAGGCGATAAAGGCCAGTCGCACTTCGGTTGTTGGTTATACTTCCACAGCTTTGTCCGACGCGATGGGATGTCACCCGTCCTGCAGGTGGTCCTTTTTCTAAAACTACATTACTATAACATCCCATCAATAATATAGAAAAAATTTCTATCCTTAAACAATACTAACTTATGTCCAACATAATCCATTCCAATATTTTAGGGTTATTTAAAATACTTCGGTCAAAGATCATAGTATAAAGAAAATGATTACTTGAAATGTCACATAACAATCATGTGAATGCCATCATTTATCCCCCATATATCATAAGATATATCTTGTTGGTCAAATTAAAAACATGTGAATACCTTAATCATGTATTCACTTGAATAATGAATACCCATTGAACCTTAGTGAAAACATGAATGCAGTTAAAAGTTAACACTTTCCACATACCAAAATCCTCAAAAAAAATTATACTCAAACCATGATATCACTTAGTCCTTATATCAATCATGAGCTCATGAATACAATCAAAGATCTCATTATCTTTTTATCGATTCATTATGTGTATACCATCTACTTACCAAAAATATCTCAATCACTTTCCATGCTTACCGGTACCAAAAAATTATTGAAAACCACAATAGACCAATACAGAAATATTCCAACATTCCATGATACTATATACAACATTATTTTAGAATCCCATTACATAAACACTTAATCATTCCACCACATCTATGTCATATTCAACATCTCCAATAGTTATCTCATGTGACTTCCCTTTGTCCTTTGCCTTTAGTGGTTGCTCATGTCGATCATCATTAACCCTTGGATTGGGGCATTGATTAGCATAATGCCCCATTTCATTGCACATGAAGCATTGAAGTGTTGTTGGTGCGTTCCCTGCAGTCTTTTATTTATTCACACCATTAGAAAACATTTTTCCATTACTTTGACACTCAGATGGTCGATGACCTTCTTTTCCACACTTAAAACATTTTCTAGTCTCTATAAGAAAATCTCTGCCATGCTTCTTTCCACACTTTGAGCATATGGAAACATTCATCTTCTTTTCACCATTATTTTGAGATTTCTCCTTGAACTCCATCTTTCGTTTCTTGTCAAAACCATGAGATGGATATATAACACTAACTTCTATTTCTACCTTAATAGCACAACACACAATTTTTTCATAGCTACTGATGTCTCTTATAGCTAATGCCCTTCGAAAATTTGGTTTTAAGCCACTGAAGAATCGATCAACTTTACTTTCAGGTTGGATGATAAATCCAGATTCATACCTTTCAGGCCTTGTAAAATTCACTTCATATATACCAACAGATTCATCATCCTTTTGCTTTAGTTCAAGAATCTCCTTCTCCAACTTTGTTCGAAGAATATGAGGGAATTACTTATTGAAAAATATGTTCTTGAACTCGTCCCATTCCATGGACTCAATTTCATCTATTGGCCTCGTATTCTTGATAAGATTCCACAATTGATCAGCATAACCTTCCAAACGATACACTGCTAAGATGACTTTATCTTGTTCAGAACATTGAAGAACTGAAAATATCTTTTCAGTAGTACTGATCCATTGATCAGCAACAAGTGGATCAGAAGTCCCACTGAAAGAAGGTGGACGTTGCCTCATGAAAGACTCAATAGAATATTGTTCCCTTCTTTTCCCATTTGGAATCCCAGAATGATTCAAAGCTTCTATAAGTATAGCAATAGGATTTTTCACTCCATCTCCAATAACATTTGTTTTTTCAGGAGGACAGTCATTGCATTGTCCATTACATTGATCAACACAGTTCATTCGGGTTCCATCCATCATCAAAACCCCAAAAAGAATAGTGTGAGAGGCCAAAATCACGCTAGGGAAAACAACATAATAAAGGGGGAGTACCTTAATTATCTAACATCTTGGGTTACCATAATTCTAGTACTATAACCTAAACTTATACTTAACCTTAGGGACATCCCTAGACATACATTAGAAATATCCCTAGGGATCTCACTAAAGTTCTCACATCCTAGTTTTCAATGGTTGACTAATCCTTTCATCTCATACCAATTGTAGAGACCGGAAGCTTAACATACATTGACATTACATTACACTTGTAGAATACTTAGTAGACACACAAGGACCGTAATATTTTTGTGTTTTTTGAAACTCAGAATATAATCTTCTAATATTGGTGAAATATCATCAACATCTCTCATAAAGATTTTCGTTTTTTTACCTAAAACCTTTCATTATATCCTAGGGAAAAGAAAATATAAAAGGGTGAGGACAAATGCTCAGTAAGGGTAAACAAAAGAAATATCAATCACATCATATTCATAAGAACATAACATTTTGGAAATCTTAACATGCCAAATAGATCATAATATCATAACATGGGATAAATCATAGTAGTGAAATGTAATCTCAATAATCATAAATTAAAACATGAAACTTTGTAGAATGCACATATAATCATAGAGAATCATTTCTCATTAGTCAATACTCATTACCAAGACTGTCATAGTGGTCAAAGTCCATTTCTGAACCGAGTTCACTCCTCGTTTCAGTCCTGTTTCACTGAACCAGTTTAACCTGCCATTCCAGCCATTTCTATCTCATGAGATAGAAAATCTTTACCCAATGCATTGGAGGGAGATATAGGTCCCAACCATCTCATAATGATACCATTCTAATGTGTGCCACAAAATCATAAACCATACATCACTGCATAACCCATGTAATAAAAATGGGAATCATAAACATCGTGACATCATAAAACAATTCATATAAGATAGAGGAATTCATAAAAATATTTCCATCACATCATAATAAAATCACTGTAATAATAGGGATAGAAAAAGAACCCTATATTATCTTAGATGGAAAATAATTTTGATAAAACACTTGAACTCCATTCATGAAGAAAATATCCTTTCTACTTCAAAAACATTTTTCCTTTCATAACATGTCATACAATTTTAAACTATAATAAGTTGATTAAGAATAAACTTAAAATCTTGTAATGGAAGCTTCTTTGAAATAATGTTTTTAAAATCCATTCATGTCGTATAAGTTAAAAAAACATTCTTCTCATACTTTTGTCGGAAAAGTCAAAAACTACCTCGTATGAAAAACAACAACGGATTCCTTTCATATATTTTACTAAAAACTCCCCAAAGGGTAAAATTGGATTTAAACAATTGTAGGAGGATATAAATAATATTAAATATTGAGGACACATGGATGTGGATGGTAAAATACACCCCAGTAAATTCCAATGTATAAACAATCTCGGATAAAAATGAGATTGTGATATTTCCCTTACCTTAGGTCCGATTTGCTTCATATGTGTCCGAACCTCCTATATAATAATTTCAATAATGTCATTGACTTATTCCAGAATCATAATCATTGTTATGATATCATATATGGTCATATTCTTAGCTTATTGTTAGTAATATTTCATTGCTACTTGTTATTCGGGTGTTTATTACTTTTTGTTCTTATGCGTGTTTTGTTGAATAAATTCTTATTCTTCTTTTTAGGTTATAGATACCTAATTTACAGAATTGTATTAGTTTAATATATATCATATTCATTCATTCAATTCATTTATATAATCATTATGCAATGAAGATCATGTACAACGAGTCGCATCACATCGTGGAGACAGTATTCCGTACGTACGCACGAGCGATAATATCGTTCCCATGATCATGGAATTGTATTGGAGTGTATGTATACTATTTAAGAATCAATACCACTTTAAAATAATAATATATAGTCATTATTTACACCATTATACCCATCCAAGTAAGGTGGTGGTGGAAAATAGATTACACCACGACGTGGAGATGATATTTCGTACGTAAATACGCGCGGTGATTTCGTTTTCCGTAGGATGGATAGATGGTGAAATAGAGTTGTTTAATACTTATAATAACATATTGTTGTTTAGCGAAACTCGGTATTTCTTACAACACACGCTATCGTGGAAGGTCACGATTGCGTGTTTGGGAAGCCAAGTCAGGGATGCATGTTTTGCGAGCTCCTTTTCGTGTAGCGTACAACAAAATACATTAATGAAATTAAAAAGAATATTTTTCATAAAATCTCGGGGTGTTACATCCAATATCTCTTTTTTTATGTGAATTACAAACAGTGGAAGATCTACTAAACCTGCTACCAAATAAAATGACAAATAGTATTATATAAAAACATTGGAAAAGATGTAAGTCTATGTTTCTTAAATAATGTGTATAGAGATGAAAAAAATATTAAGGCCTGTTATGGTATCAAACATATATACTATGTAAAAAATGTATCCTTTTTGGATACCATGAAGAAATTAGGGGTTATTACTAATATGAATTATGAGATAAAAATTATAGAGTGGAAATACATAAATTATTTCATAAGAGGGATAAAATCTTCAAAAGAGATAGTAGTATAGAGATAGACATTGAGGAATTCATAAATCATGATACACTAGAGTTGGTGCTGGAAAAAATTTCACAAATCACTATAGAAGAAGATATTCTAGAGACAAAAGTACTATGTTGGAGTATTAGAGAGGTTAGGGTACATGAAAGATATTTTTTACATTTAACAATTATCATAATTCATTATTAATAATAATGAATCAATAAACTATGTAGAATTAGTAAGTGACATAGAATCATACAAATTGAAATAATCCCGGAATTATAAGATAGAATCCATATAAAAAATGAAGTTTGGATTTTAGTTTATCCACTAGTTCCCATAGATCCTATTTTTTGAAAATGGGTATCCAAGGAGAAACATGACATGAATATACAAGTCATTACATATATGTAATGACCCGTTACAAAAGCATTTAAAAATATCCAGAAATTAGATTATAAAAAACAATTTCTATAGTATATATTATGAAATAATTCATAGCACAAAATTCCATAGAAACATTCCATAATTAGGAACATTGGATGAAAGATATCAAAACAAGTCTTTTCATTGCAACCTTTAGAGATATGTCTGTATGACAAAACCTAATGGGATTGTGACTTCAATGAATAGTAATAAGAACTAAAAAATACATAATTCAATTTATAGATTATGGAAAGCATATTGGGTATCTATAATTTATTTTGATGAATCCATAATAGTATTTCTTTTCAAAAGGATGAATGTGAGTTTTTATAGAAGCAAATTACTAGGTTTATAATTATTTTCCAAATAATATATGTTGATGAAATATTACTTATTGGAAATGATATATTAATATTAAATTCAATTAGGACAGTGTTGTGAAAATTCAGTCCCATTAAATACATAGGTGAAGAAGTATATATTCATTGGATAAAAATCCAATATGATATATCTATGTGTTTACTTTGACAAAGTCAATATACAGACATTAAAATGATATTAATGTGATTCAGTATAGTGAAATAAAATAATAGCTTATTTTTAATTTCATGAGGAATAGATCTTTATAAGGAAATTTAATGTCAACGCATGAGGAGAGATAATGGTTGGAATGGATATTATTCACATCTATGATGATCCCAGCAGTGAATGTTATGATATATTCTAGTTTATATTTCCTCTATACCTTATGAATCGTAGGAAGATATAAATCTATCAATGGATACAAAAATTGGATTGTATTCAATACCATCTTAAAGTACATAAGACATATAGAGGATATGTTTTTGGTTTATAGAGCATGTGAGGATCTAGAAAATAAGGCATTTAAAAATTTTACAATATAAATATATAAAATGGATATTAAAAGGATACCATATTTATCACCACTATTATTAGAGGTTTTTTGAGTAATAAGAGTTCAATGTAATATGGAGTCTTTGATTATATAGTAGAGTTCAAGTATATTTCAACTTCTGTTACTTATAAAGGTGTGGTGTGTATGAAAAACAAAATATATGATTTTAATGTGGTGCATAAAAATAAATATCCCATAAAATTATACTATTATATTATAATAGTGGTGGCTCATTTTAGGGATACATGGTTATAGTAGCCAAAGAATTACATACTTCATAAGTATAATCTCTTATTAGACTATTCTATGAGTGGGGAAATCAATGTGGGTATTTATTCCAATTATGACATCATGATAGACATATTTACTAAAACCTTGACTTAATAGAATCATCAACATCATTTCAGATCTAGTTGACTAAATTTCATTTCAAATTATAAATAATCTGAGTGAGAGTCTGTCGGAGTAGGTTCCTTATGATAACTAATGTTTTAATTTATATTTATTATATATTCAAATATTTTAATATTAATAAATTATTAATCTCATAATTATTATTCATGTTTATTATATTAATTTTGTAATATTTGGAGGGAAATCTTTTACATAAAAAGGAGAAAAATGTTTTATGGTATGATGATACCCTGAAGTTCCATGAAAGTGTACTTGAACAAAATTCTTATAGTTAAATTAAATCTTCTAATGGTACAAAGATAATGAAACATATATTTTGTAAGATTCTCAAAAATAGATGTTGTTTTATCTCATGTATTTCATAGATGGAAGTCACCATTATGATATATTATGAGGATAAACTATCAAATATAAATACCAAGTATTGACATTTCATTTGATATTACCAACTAAAAACATGTTCCATGGTCATTATATTCTATGATAATTAATTATGAATATCATGACTCATTTACTTTGATATACTAAAGAAAATGGTGATTTTATATGTCTGTGGGAATTTTTGTAAGTTGGGTGGCTCAAGCTTGATAAGTTATTAAAGAGTAAGTTTTAAAATATTTGTTCTTTCAAAATTTAATGAAGTACATATCTCATCCCTATGATTAGAATGTAACTGTTGAATTAAAATAAATAGATATATTGTATTTATGGGTTTATGTTACATAGAAAATGAATGAAATGTCATGTATATAGCATAATGACATGATTTGGAAAACTATTTGATGAGATATCAAGATAAAGGAATTATATTACATAGTTAGTTTTAAAATGTGGTTGTGTTTATTAAATCATTAAATTGTTTTTATATTTCAGTTTTTACTTGTAATTATATGATGATATTGTATATTAGGAAATCTCATTTAATGACACTAAATAAGAGGCCTATATGGTCACACAGTTAGTGTATCCATCATTTTTAATTAAATATTATTTTTATTAAAACGATATAATTATTAATCAAAAGTATCTAGTCACTAATTATATGTGAGTGGAATATTTAAATAAAAATTTATTCACAATATTTTTAATATAATCAGACATTTATTTATTTACTTATTTTGAAAATCATTTATTTTCAAAGGATTGATAAATGTTGAACAATGTGGTTAGGATGAGTTAACCACCAAGGAATAAAAATGATAAACTAATTATAAATTAAAAAAATTTAAATTTATTTATTTTCCATCATATTAATTTTACAAGTGGAATGAATATAATAAAAAATATTAATATTAATATTAATATTATTAGGCTTGGACTTATATAAGGAGTAATATATCAGTTGAGCTCCTCCTTGATGTTATTATTATTTAACCAAACCCTATTTATAGAAGGTTATATCATTTAGGTAGGCATAGTGGGTCAACACAACATAACCTCTCCCAAAATAATTACCAAAATGAATAAAATCTATATGTTTTCCCTACAAAATAATAGAATTTCATCCACCATTTCAACTTATTAAGAATAAGAGAAAAAATAGTAAATCCTTAACCCATATAGATTCTTTTGTGACTAAGAAGAACAACTCCAGATAAATGGGTAATTTAATCTAACACTTAGTTCTCATTTTGAATCGTTTATGTATCATGAATCACATGGGGAAAATTTTTATATGGATTCTAATTTTGATCCTCTCACTATATAAATTTTAGATCATGTACAAGGTTCATTAAATCAAAACCTATATCATAGAAAGTACTCAAGAATGAGATAATTTATTTTTATTATAATAATTATAAATTTTACAAGAAATGTTCTATATCATGGTTGAAGAATTATTTATTTGTGGTTATATATTTATATTATTAATAAATTTTATTTTTTTCATGTGTGTATGATATTTTATTACATGAAATGAAAAGAAACTATTGGTAATGAATACAATCATCAAATGTTACTCCCAGTACCTTCACATAAAATATGTAATGTCCTTCAATAGAAAACTCATCCCATCAAGGAGATGTCCCATGGAAACATCACACACAACCCATCATATACTATTTTTATCACTATCATCATGTTCAATTCCTACCATACACAAATTACATGCTATATTACTAGTTATCCACTTTCATATGATAATGAAAACATCCACACGGACTCCCATTTTTTCATTTATTCTCAACCATCGATAATAAAAATATCTACTCACTAAAAACACTTTCCATTAAAAAGATTTATCACCTATAGAGATATAGTCTACTAAATGCTCATATTGCCCCAATCGGGCCCAAAAAACTCACTATAGTCTAGAAAGAATAAATTTATATCTTGAAATCATACAATGATATTAGGAATGGTTTCCCCATTCTCAATAAATAAAAAAATTATATATCATATATGGGGTTAGTTATATTTTTATATAGTTTCCAATCTTCTATGATAGCCAATTTTTAACATCACAGAGCCATCTTGGGCACCCGAATGAATGATAGACCATAATACAACATATGAATGTTCAAAAATGGTTAGGAATTTCTACACCAAGCACATGAAAGAAAGATAACCTTAATGATCCTTTCAATTTAGTAATGAACCACCTAAATAATTAAATCATCAAAAACCCATTAGAACTAGTGAATAAATATGTAAAGAATAGAAATTGTTAATGAAAAATGATTCTAAAGCATGGATGGTGTTTTTCATACCAAGATAAATATTTTTCAATGAAAACCACTTCAAACATACAATAAGTGTTAGAGAATAAGGTTAAGAATCTAATAATAACCCCAAAATAAAGATGTTTTTTAGTAATGGTCATGGAGAAGGATAATGATGGTTCTATTGAAAAATATATGTTTCTAGGATTATGCCCAATATATATTTTCATGGATTTTAATGGATAAAATCTAAATCACATGATGAATAAACCTAATATTCATCATAGTTGATCTTTTTTACAAATAATTTATAACAAAATTAAAACAACACTTACCATAAATTGATAAATCTTATATATTTGGATCAACTTGAATATGTATCTTGTCAAATCTTCAGTACAGTGAAGAATCCAAACTATAATTCATCATGTAGTATCCACACATGATACAAAAAACACCAAAACAAACATTTTCTATTTTAGTTACTATTATAGAACAACCAATTCCCTTGAATAGTATTCCATTGATAAAAAAATCTATAACTCTTTTTCTCTCACTCCATAGTTGTAGCCAATTGAAGTTCACTCTAGGTTATCAGGTAATTCATTTTTAACAATGATTCACTACTATCATAATGTTATAATTGGTACATTATATTTAGGGTTAAACAATTATGAAATATACATGTTCTCTTTTGTTGAGTCAATATGGTTTCCTTATTACTTTTCCATTCCTTCATTCTTGGGAGAGATTGTTGAGTAAATAAGGATTCCTTAAGACTTTTCCAATCCATCTTATTTTGAAAATCCCAAACACCCTATCATTTGGAAAATTTCATTATCCCTATGGACTTTCTATATTCAGACTCTGAACTCTCTAAATTCATATTCCAAAATTTTTAATTATCAGGTTCCTAATTCTCTAAATTCAAACTCTAAACATTCAAAGATTAGACTCCAAATTTTTTATAATTCGGAATCAAAATTTCTCAGAATTCAGACTTTGAAGTCTATAGAATTTTGATTCCTTATTCTTGAGAAACAGAATCCAAATATTCTTATATTATATAGTCTAATGGTTACCATTCTTATATTCTGAACTTTTATTTTTCATTACATTATGAAAAATAGTTTTGGTTACATAGCCCTATTTTTTACTTATCCATGTTTGTGGTATAAAATGATGTAATACATTCTGTTATTACTAACCATTGTATAATTGACACGTATATAGGTCCCTCCATAATTCAAGGAAAAATATGACCATTGGAGGAGGGATCCAACCGTTGAAGAAGTACCTATAAATATGAGCTCATTTGAATGAGCTCAGTACTTTTGGACATTAGAACATTGATGAACAGTTCAATGATTCTAGAGAGTATATTTTTTTGAAGTGTTTTATAGAGGGAGAGGCTCTTTCAACTCTGAGTGATTCATGTGGATGTTTTTAAAAACTTTTTCATGTTTGAACAACTTGTTTAGACATGTTTTTTGCAGACTTTGATCATGGTGATCATGGGCCATCAGGTTTGGAAGACAGAGGTTCCAATTTCCATCTAAATTGATGGATTATGGGGACAGAAAGATAGATAACGATCTTCAGATTGAGGGCTTACCTGGTTTTGGGTAAGATAGACATTCATGAATGTATAAATCAAGGGACCTTTATCCAAGGCTATTGGATACTCTACTCTTTGGGTTGAAATATTTACTACTTGTAAATTGTACTTTTCAAGTTTGTTTTCAACTTTAATTTTTTTTGTTGAGGAAATTATAACTATCTTATACATCTTTATACTTGTACTCTGATTAAATAGGATTCTCTTCACATTAAGGTAGAATCATTGTTGTTGTAAACATTAGTTATATTTCATTTCTAGAATCACATTTTGGGAATCTATTATGTTTGTAGAACTAGTTTCATTTCTGGAACCAAATTTCTGGAATCTCATTCTCAGAACAACATTTTTGGAATCAAGCATGTTAGTAGAACTATGAGGTGTTGTGAATCTTGTTTATACAAAATTTCCTTAAGGAATTTTTAATTAATACAATTCACCCCCCCCCCCCTGTCCTCTTGTATATTGAGCATCTGCATCATTATTCTGATACTAAAATTAGTATCATATTGATCCTAGAATTGGTATTTGAGGATTTGTTCAATCTGTATTAACTGCATGATTAGATTTAGTAGAAAATCAACTTCTTTTTCAAACATTCAAAATCAGAATTTCAGACTCAGAAGTTTGGAATCATATTTTTTCATAGAGATAATCTTATTCTATATTATCCTTGCTTAGTGTATTTTATCCTTGTTTACAAACATTTATTACTGACAAGTTTCTGTGGAATGTTTTTCATAATTATAACAGGATCCATGAATGTTGGTTTTTTTGGACAATTTAAATCCTACCAGACCACATATTTTTAATGGAAACAATTATGAGTGCTGGAGAGATAGGATGAAGAATTTCATTATTAATACTGTAGTTCATAACTACCTGATTTTGACAGGAGATGTTATGATTCCGGATAAGGAATTAAGAACTTTTACTAATCAAGAGAAATCAGAATATCAAGCTAATTTCAGAGTCATAAATACATTGCTATGTTCCATGGGTAGAAATATCTATAGTCAAATATCCTCATTTGAAGCTGCAAAATTGAATCTGGAAGAAACTAGAAGTTACACATTTTTTAACTTCTAAAGTTATAGAGACAAGAAGAGCTATGTTGAGAGAATAATATCATGGATTTAGCTTTCCTTATGGAGAACCCATAATCAATGTTCAGTAAGGATTCATGAACATTGTGAATAGATTATAGTCTATGGTAGAAAATGGTCTTGATGATGAAATACTTGTTGAAAAAATCATAGACATTCGGACTATTGAATGGGAGTCCAATAGTAAAAAAATTGATGAGAATATGAATGTCAACCAGATTTCCTTAGATGAGCTTTTTGGAATTCCTCTTCAACATGAGACAATAATTAAGGGAGATATTGATAATGATAAGAAGAAGAATGGAAATAGAGGAGTTGCTTTTACAACTACTTCAAAATATATGAATGACAAGACTCCAGAATGAATTACTAGATCAAAGTCAAAGAAGGATACTATTCAGTTAAAATCTAGTGACATAGAAAA
The DNA here is from genome assembly GCA_963277665.1 of Viscum album. Taxonomy (NCBI): domain Eukaryota; kingdom Viridiplantae; phylum Streptophyta; class Magnoliopsida; order Santalales; family Viscaceae; genus Viscum; species Viscum album. The sequence continues at coordinate 885,029,276 of OY728135.1, read as the reverse complement.
ATTTGAGTGTGAGTTAGCTAATATTTCTTAGATAATAAACAAGATAGTAGCTTATAAGAACTACAAAAATAAGTTTAAGAATAGAGACTACAAAAAAATAATGATGGGGATGTTACATGCTATGAATGCTGAAGAACAGGTTATATAAGACCTGATTTTCCTATTTAAAGAAGAAGGATAAGAAGGAAAGGAATTCAAATAGAAACAAGAAGAATTTCAACCATTATTAGAACAAGAAAATCCTTAAAAGAAACCTCACATTGAGTTCTAGTTGTGGAGACTCGTTGGATTGTGAATATTTTGAATATGAATCATCAACACGGAAAATTATCCGATTTATAGCTACAACTTCTTTCCTAAATAATTGTCTTATGGACAAGGTAAACTCTTACAAGGCTTTAAAAAATCTATCTCTTGATATGAACAATTATCTTGAAGATATTACTTTTGATGAAGATTCGTCATCTTTAGATAATGAAGATATACCTCCGTATGAATAAGTATCTAGATTTTCCATGTTGTTAGAAGCATAATATTATAAAATTCCCAACAAACTAGACAAGGAAAACAATAAAGAAGATGTTCTTACAAAATAGATTTGAGACCTCACTAGAGATCATTAAGATGAGGATGAGCTACTAGAAATACTTTCTAAATACCTTGAGGAAGTAAATTCTGAAAAGGAAAAACATTCTAAAGATCTTAAGAATACTATTTCAAAAATAAAGCTTCTTATAGAAACATCTATCCCTAAGGAAATAATTCATGAGGATAGGAATCTAAACATAAGACTAAAATCCGAAATATATTACTTAATGAATCTTATTGCAAATTTTACTTTTGGAATTTTTTTTTAACAAGATGTATTCTCAGATCCAACCTCATAGTAATAATCAAGGGTTAGGTTATTCTCATGAAAAACCTATTTTTAGAAACAATTAATTTCTTCCTCCTAGATCACCTTTTTATACTAAATTTCAAATTGGTGGGAATTGGAAGAAGAATTATTCATTAAATATTGATTAATCTCTTAGGTTTCACAAATAATACTTTTTTAAACAAATGTGGATACCCATAATTTTATTGTCTAAAAATTCCGGATCCAAGAATGTTTGGATTCTGAATGTCTCACACCCATATTTTCATGAAAATAAATATAGTACTAACAACAATATTTGGTATATGGATAGTGAATGTTCTTGGCATATGATTGGTCACAAAAACTTCTTTCAAACGATTATCAATACAAAAAGAGTAAAAGTAACTTTTGGAGATAATGTTAAGGGGGAAATTATTGGTATAGGTAAAATTGTTATTCTTGGAAAAATATAGATTTAAAATGTTTTTTTTGTTAATGGTTATAAGAAAAACCTTGTTAGCATAAGTCAATTATGTGATGAAGGATACCTTGTGAATTTGAGGAATGAAAAGTTCTTAGTAAACAATTCCAACTAAGTGTCTATTGTTTCTACCAATAGGCAAGAGAATGAATACACACTATACATAGAAGACCATAGGATGCAAGATATTCCTTTCCTTAGTGAAATGGAAGATCATTCTTGGTTATGGAATAGAAGGTTAGGACATTGTAACCTTTGGAATCAATGCAAATTCGCAATTAAATGACTAGTTAAGGATCTACGGGAGTTTAGTTTTGATTCATCAAAATATTGTGATCTTTTCCAATATGTCTGGCAACATAAATCAATCATTAAATTAGTCGGTTAAGTTTCATCCACGGATGCATTACATTTGGTTCATATGGATCTTTTTAACCTAATACAAACTGGAAGCATAGGAGGCAAATATTATGTATTTGTATTAGTTTATGATTACACTAGATTTACGTGGGTCTATTTTCTAGAAAAGTAATTTGAATATTTTTCTTATTTAAAAACTTTTAGAGCCCTATTTGAAAACAAGAAATACCTTCCTTTGATAACTATTCATAGCGATCATGTAGGAGAATTTCAAAAAATTTATTTTGATATGGTTTTTAGTAGAAAAGGCACTACTCATAACTTATCAAAACCGAGAACACATCAACAAAATTGTGTTGTTGAAAGATGAAATAGAATTCTTCAGGAGATAAAAAGAACCATGATGATTAAATATTTGGTAGCCAAATATTTTAGGATGATGATATATGTACTGCTTGGTATACAATAAATCGTTTTTTGATAAGATTGTTTTTTAATACAACTCCTTATGAGTTATGGAATGGTAGAAAACCTAGACTTTCCTACTTCACGATTTTTGGTGGCAAGGTATTCATTCTGAACACTAAAGATAATTTATACATATTCACATCAAAATCTGGTGAATGAATTTTCTTAGGCTACTCCACAACATCTATGTCTTATAGAGTTTCAAATAAAAGATCTTGTATTGTTGAAGAAACAGTACATGTCAAATTTACTGAAACCAGTCCATTTTTTAAGCAAACTCAACCAACATCTTCAGATATGTTTTCAAAAAATGATTATCAACATTTGTTAGAAGATCCTTCTGTTAAGAAAAATGTTCTAGGAAATATTTCTTAAGCATTTACCCAAGAATACATCCTACCATATGTTGATGAATAGGTTTTAAAAAATTCAAATCAGTTGTTTCTAAAGAATCATCCCAGTGATAGTATCATTGGTGATGTAAATCATCCTGTAAGGACAAGAAGTTCCTTATGGAATGAAGTAGAACATCTAGAATTAATTTCTTAATTAGAACCAAAAAGCACTAATGATGCTTTAGGTGATGATAATTGGATAAAATCTATGAAAGATGATCTAAATGAATTAGAAAGGAATAAAGTCTAGACCTTGGTTGAATAACCTAAGGAAACTTCTATTATTGGAGTAAAATTGGTCTTAATAAATATGTGTGATGAAAATGGAATCATAGTAAGAAATATAGCTAGATTGTGTGTCAAATGCTATAATCAACAAGAAATAATAGACTATGAAGAAACCTATGCTCCAGTATATGGACTTTAATCTATTTGTATTCTACATTCCTTTCCAGCATTCTTCAATTTAAATCTTTTTCAAATGGATGTTAATTGTGATTTTCTTAATTTTTATGTTCAATAAATTGTTTTTGTTAAACAAAACTCCTAGTTTAGGAGATACAGAACATTCTGAACAAGTTTTTAAACATACTAATTCTTTGAATGGACTTAAGCACGCCCCTCAAGCCTTGTATGATAGACTTACAGGATTTTTGATTCAAAATAATTATGTTAAGGGAAAATATTATTCAAATATTTTTATAAAGAAAGAAAAAAAAATTTAGATTGTTCAAATTTATATAGATGACATTATATTTTATTGAACTCAAAAATCATTAACTGATTCCGTTTTGGATCTAATTAAATTTGAGTTTGAAATGAGTATGATGGGTGAGTTAACATTTTTCCTTGGTTTTAATATTTCTCAAAAATAAGAAGGAATCAATATATCACAACATAATTACATTAATGATCTTCTTTTAATGTATGGAAATGATAAAACTATGATTATAAGTACTCCCATTGGTACCTCAAATTCACTTGATCTTGATGAATTTGGGAAACCAGTAGATCAAATAGTTTTTAGAGATATGATAGGAAGTCTACTTTAGTTGATAGCTAGTTGTCCAGACTTAATGTTTTCAGTATGCTTATGTGAACGATATCAATCCAATCCTAAGGAATCTCTTTTAAATTCTTGGAAAAGATTTTTTCACTACATACAGGGAACCATGGATATAAGACTCTTTTACACTTCTAGAAATGATATTGTTTTAAAATGTTTTCGGATGCTAATTTTCGTGGATGTAGAATGCCACGGAAATGTACATCTGGAACATGTCATTACATAGGAGATTAATTATTTTCTTGGTCATGCAAAAAGAAACACTATGTAGAACTTTCTAGTACAGAAGATGAATAATTAGCAGCTGGAAGTAGTTGTGATCAAGTGTTGCGGATGCAACACACACTCATAGACTATGGTATGAGTTTTATGAAAACACAAATTTTGTGTGATAATACTAGTACCATTGCATTAAGTATAAAACCTACACACCACTCTCATTCAAAACAAATATATATTAGGAATCACTTTCTTAGGGATCACACACAAAAATGATATATCATTCGTCAATTTATCAGAACACAAGATCATCTTATTGATATTTTCATAAAATTGTTACCTTCCAATAGATTTAAATACATTAAACAGAAGTGCAGAATTATTGCTGTAAGGTAATCCTTCATGTTAACTTCCTTTTTAAACCTCTCTCTTTATAGTAACAAACTCCTTCTCATAGTGGCAGTACATTTTTTTTCTAGATTTCTAAAAATATTATTAGCCTAAAATCTTTCGTAATCTAAAATTTTCCGTAGTCTAAAATTTTTTGTTATCTAAAATCATTCATTGTCTTAAATATTTTGTACTCTAAAATTTGTCATAGTCTAAAATGTAACAACCCAAGATTCCGCGGTACGTTTCCCTTTGAATAATGAAATGGCTTGCATTGTGCGCAACTTTGAGATTCTAACACACCACAACTAATAAGACTAGCCATCATGAATAGTAATACCAACTTTTTGAAATTTTATACATTTTATCTTTCAAAATGAATTTTTTTTGGATTCGTTATATCAAAATTAACCTAGGGTGAAATTTTGGTACTTTTAGGATAACTTTCATATTTTTATGAATAGTGAAAATTAATTAATTTTAATTAAAAACAACTTTTTTAATCGAAATAATCAATAGAGATAAATTATGATTTTGAGTGGTTTTAAAGTATATTTAGAATATATTTTTACCATTTAATACAATTTTGGTCATTGTACATAATTTCACATTTAAACCGATCATAATCAATTGTCAATCTTTCGATTATTATTATATCATAAAAACACGCTTTTTATTTTGACAATGGGATTTAATTTTAAATTAATTTCTGCCACTTTAATGTTTTGAATTTGGAAAAATTTATTCCATATTTGGAATAAGGATTTCCAAATTCTATAAATAGGTAACTCTTATTTTTAGCCATTTTGAATAATTACTTCGGTAAATATTTTATTTACCATGGTTAAAGGGTAATTCCTGTAAATAATGGTAAACAATAATATTATAATAATATTAATTTACCCTAAAACAAGTCCTAACATTATTTGTGGATACATGTCCGTCCATGGGCTTATTTGGGATGATTCTGGGACCCCATGGAGCTACTTGAAGGTGATAGGGACACTTTATATTAATTTAGTTAAAGTAAATACAAAAATGACATAAGCTTATATCTTTTATAAATTTTTTTTTACATAAGGTTATACATGTTATATTTTTTGATTATAAATATTCATTAGAAAGATAAAATTATTTCCTACTTAATTAAATTTTATTTATAATTTTTAGACATTGAAAAAGTAAAAATATATATGACACAATAATGATGCAGTATTTTCCTTTATTAATTAAAGAATCAAATAATTGGTATTATAAATGCTAAAATAAATATAATTTTAATGTTTTGATTACATACACGAATTTTATTGGTTAACATGACATTTTATTATTTCTTAAATGAATTTGGTTCAAATTAATAATGTTTTTAAGACTTTAACAAAAATCAATTATTGAGTAGTGTCAAAATTGACATAAATGAGTTTTTAAAACACATATTACATTATTAATTTATATTCTATTCTTAAAAGTCTATGCTTTGGCCAAAGGACTTATATCATTATTGGTTTACCATTAATGGACCACTTTGGGGTTGCTTGGATGTATATATTATGTTTATTTACTATATATTATAAAAAACAAAGTTACGTGGTAAGTGTTAAACTAATTAACCTAGAGTTAAAACTAAAAGATAAGGTTAATGTAACGACCAAAACCTGTATAAAATCTATTGGATGAAATAATTTAGACCCATCCCCACCATATACTTTTAATAATCTACTTTTGAGCCTTTAAAAAACGAATATGAATTTATTTTAAAATAATACTTTCTGTTTTTTCTAAAGAGCCCCTTTCCCCCATTATAAAAGGACACCACTTCTAATCAATTAATAACACCTCTAAAGCCTTTTTGATAGTCCAAAATCTTCCCAATTAAGATCCATAAATCCCTATCATCGTTCTAGAATCCTTACCCTATGCATAAGGCACTTCAAGAGTCCTTTTTTGGTTCAAACCAAAGGGAGTTACCCAAATTTAAGGTAATGATTTCTCTTAGCTTCTTTTCTTTTATTTTACTTCTCCAACCCATAAACTCGACTTATTATTTTATTTTGTAACAAAAAAAGTATCCTAAATATACTAGGATATTTTTATAACAATTATTCGAATTATACTTGTTAAGTCAAAAGTCTTCTTTTTGCTTTTACATCATGTTTTGGAAATCACAAATATATTCTATGTCATGTTTTGGAAATCTCAAATGTATTCTATCATATGTTTGTAAATAACAAATTGTCTTTTATCATGTTTATCGTATCGTACGATGTTGATCGTACCGACCAAAACGTATCGTACTGACTCTGGCAATCGTATCGTACTGACTCTGTCAATCGTATCGTACTGACTATGTCAATCGTATCGTACTGACTTTGCTATTCAGATGATCATTATTTGTTTTGGTACTTTGTCAAAAACTCTCTTTGCATATGAATCGTACTCATGTTTTACATTTCTATATATCTCTTATCCTAACAAAACGATGTCGTTGAGTTAGTTATATACTAATCAAAACGATGTCGTGCTTTCTGTTTCAATATGACCGTTGGAGGCAATATGACCATTGGAACCCGAGGCCTATAAATAAAAGGTCATTTGAAGCTGAGAACACACTGATGAACGAAGAGAACAAAAGAGACTCTGTGAACTACAAAGATTCTAGAGAGAGACACTGTGACTTCTCTCATCAGCCTTGTGCGTCCGATCATCGTATCGAGGGCTTTCAAGTAATTGAAAGACAGAGGTGCCGATTACCTACAAAATCGAGGGCTGCCGGGGATAGGCAGACAGACGTGTCGATCATTGTATCGAGGGCTGCCGGGGATAGGCAGACAGACGTGCCGATCATCGTATCGAGGGCTGCCGAGGATAGGCAGACAGACGTGCCGATCATCGTATCGAGGGCTCATCAAGGTGTTGGTGAGACAGACCTTTTATCCTAGGTGAAAGGATAACCCTTCTCTTTGGGTTAAAAGAATTGTATTACTTTTACATTTCCGCTGTTACTTGTATTAGAAAGGGATTTGTATTGTTTCCTTTCTTCCTTACATATTCAATTGTAATTGTTTCAATTACAATTATTCTATTACATATTGTATTGATTGGTTCTATACGCTTTAAGGTAGAATCATTCATATCTGTATTACTCTGATTATTGTGTTCATCTTGAATACAATTGTTTTACATAACATTAGTATTACAATACTTCATACCTTTTACATTCAATACAATTGAGGGTATTTGTATTTGTATTAGTTTAAGTTCTTTTAAACTAATCTCTTTGTTACTAAAACTCAAAGGTTTTTAAAACCTACAATTCACCCCCCCTCTTGTATTGTTCCATCTAATAGACTTTTATATCGACTATTCGATCCAACAATTGGTATCAGAGGAGGTTTTCCACTGACTTGTATTACTAGCTTTATTTCTTATTACTTTCTTAAATACTTACTACACTAATGTGTGGAGTGGAAAAGTTGTTTTTGTTATATTAGATGGCAGGAATGAATATCGGATCAATAGATAATCTGAATCCTTCTAGACCACCGATCTTTGATGGAAATGATTATGAGTATTGGAGAGATCGTATGAAGACTTTCGTCATCAATACTGGTGTAGACAATTTTATTATGCTTACTGGGGGTTACAAAATTCCTGACAAAGAAGTTAGTACTTTCACCAATCAAGAGATGCAAGAATATCAACTGAATTACAAGGTACGCAATACTTTATTATGCTCTATGACCAGGAATATATATAGTCAGATATCTTCATGTGAAGCAGCTAACTGTATTTGGAAGAAATTAGAAGTCACTCATTTTGGTACATCCAAGGTTATAGAAACAAGGAGAGCAATGCTTCGAGCAGAGTATCATGGATTTGTTTTTCCTTATGGAGAGCCAGTATGTAAAGTTAAACAAAGGTTTATGACAATTGTCAACAGCTTACAATCTATGGGAGAAAAAGGTCTTGATGATGAAGCTCTTGTTGATAAGATTATAGATATTATGCCAAATGAATGAAAGTCAAAAAGAACAGCTATTGATGAAAATAGAAAAGTTTCCCAGATTACTCTTGATGAACTCTTTGGAACTCTTCTACAGCACGAGACAAGAATGAAAAGAGATGCTGATTTCAATAAGAAGAAGAATGGGAATGGAAGTGTAGCTTTTGCATCTAAAGCTAAAACACCTGAAAGGGTTACAAGGTCTAAATCCAAGAAAGTTGTTGTTTCTGATTCAAGTGATTGTAATCTTTCAGACAATGAGTTAGCTAATCTTGCTCGGAGGATGAACAAGATTGTGGGAAAGAAAGATTTTCAATATAGATTCAAAAAGAAAGACAGGAAAGATAGGAAAGATTCAGAGGTAACTTGTTATGAATGCAAGAAAGCAGGACATATAAGGCCTGATTGTCCTTTACTGAAGAGGAAAGATAGAAAAGAGAAACACTCTGAAAGAAACAAGAAAAGGTTTTATAAGACAAAGAAAGGCTTGAAAGCAAATGATACATGGAGTGCAAGTGGTAGTGATTCCTCAGATGATTCTTCAGAATATGAGATGTCAGGACAAAGGAATATTAGACTTCTAGCCAGACTACCAATTGAAGATCATTGTCTCATGGCTAAGGTACGTAATGCTGAAGCTGTTACAAATGTCTCTTTAAATGCAAATTATGTTGATAATAAATATTATGAATCTTCAAATGATGAACCCTCATCATCAGAAGATGATACTTTACCTTCTTTTGAAGAAGTCTCTAGATTTGCTAAGTTACTTGAAAATGAAAATTCTAAACTCAAAAAGAGATTTGAAAAAGCAAATTCTAGAATTTCTATTTTGACTAAAGAAGTATCAGATCTTTCTAAAGATCTTGATGAGAAAACTTCTGATTTTGAAAGTATTTTGAAAACCCTTGAGAAAGTCAAATCTGAAAAAGATAAACTTTCTAAGGATCTTGAAACTGCTATTTCAAAGAAAAATATTTTAGAGTCTAACTCTAGTTCTAATTCAAATGTTTTAGAAAACATGAATTTGGTTTTAAAACTAAAGTCAGAGATTTTATCCTTGAAAAAGTGCTTGTCAAACTTTACTCATGGAAAAGAAAACTTTGATAGGATGTACTCTCAAATAAGACCTTTGAGAAATCGTTCTGGTCTTTGTTATACTTATTCCAAACCTGTTTTTAGTAATAACTATTTTGTTCCTCAAAAAACCATTTTCTGTTCCAAGTGTCAATGTAGTGGACATTGGAGAAGAGATTGTTCTCTTAACAAAACACAATCCTTAGGATTTCATAAAGCTCATTTTGCAAAACAAATGTGGATTCCTAAAATTCTTTTATCTAATCCTTCTAGATCCAAACAAGTTTGGATTCCGAAAATCTAATTGTTTCTTTTTCAGGAAAAAGAGAAGTGTATCAATAAGAACATTTGGTACATGGATAGTGGTTGCTCTCGACATATGACTGGAAACAAAGATTTCTTTGAAAAGGTTATGAAAATAAAAGGTGGAAAAGTTACCTTCGGAGATAATGATCAAAAAATGATTGTTGTTATATGTAATATTGTTTCATTGTTTTTTCACAAAAAGGAGATATTGTTTTACAATTCATCGGAACGCAAGAACAACTTGCTGATATTTTTACAAAACCTTTACCTTCCGATAGATTTGAATTTATAAAACAGAAGCTAGGAATGATTACATTAAAATAATCATTCATATCTACTTCCTGTTTTACATCTCTCCTAATAGTAAGAAACTCCTCGTAGAAAGGGGGAGGACATTTCTTTATGTCTTTATGTTTCTGATCTTTAAATATTTACTCTCTTTATATATGTTTCTTTCTGTTTATCATATTGACAGTTTTATCGTTTCATTTTAAGTTTTTCGGTTTATCGTATTGACCATTTCAGTTTTTCTGTTTATCGTATTGAAATTCTTTTCCATCGTACCATTCAATAATTTTTGAATGGACCGATGATAGTATTCAAATTCTTTTCCATCGTACCATTCAATAATTTTTGAATCGACCGATGATAGTATTCAAATTCTTTTCCATCGTACCATTCAATAGTTTTTGAATCGACCGATGATAGTATTCAAATTCTTTTCCATCGTATCATTCGATTTTTTTTTGTATCGATCGATGATAGTATTGAGATTGTTTTCCATCGTACTATCGGTTAATAGTAACAACTATTTTCCATCGTACGGTCCGATCATAGTAATGACTTTGTTTTCCATCGGCATCATGATTTTTTTTTCTTCTTACGATTGTGTTTACTTTTGATTCATACCAAAACCAGCAATCACCTTATGTTCTCCGACAGGTTTCTTTTCATTTTTTTTTATTTTATTTTATTTGTTTTAATCCTAACCATTGATCTGGTATTATCTAATCTTGACCGTAGAATATCAACGGTCATCTCTTTATCGCCTATAAATACTCCCCTCCCCTCCCCAAACCCACATTGAAGTTTCAGGATTTGAGGCGAAGCTCTGCTCCACCAGCTATAAACCATCGTACGATCTTCTCATCGGCAGAACCTTTATGTCCCAATCTTCTGCTAATACTCCTGCCGAAATGTCTTCAAAGACTTTTACAGAGAAATACTTTCACAGAGAAAGGTTAGTATCCCGAGAATTTTTCGATATGTACGATTCTACAATCAAGAGGATTATTTTGTTTCAAGGATGGGAACATCTCTGTGTGGAAAAGCCTGATATTCAAGATCCAGTTCTTTTTGATGAAGTTTGTCAGTTTTACAAAACCGTTTCTTTCGACAAAGATATGACTATAAACTTCGCTGTGTACGATAGAAAGTTATCTATGTCTGTGAAACAAGCGGCACATTTTCTGAATGTTTCTATAGAAGGCGATGCATTCTGTCCATCTCACAAACTACCAGAGGAAGTTGGTACGTTTAATAGAGAAAGTGCTGAAAAAAAATTTGTTTGTTGTTAATGAGGGAAAGAGGAAAGTTTATCATCTTTCACCGGACAATCGGTTTGTCACTTTATGGATGAAAGGTTTTCTTGTCCCAAGAAAAGGGGATAGAGAAACCCTTAAAGTTTCTGATGTCTTTATGCTCGACTATCTTGTGAATATGAGGAAAGTAAATCTCATGGGATATATTTTTGAAACCATCAAGAATGTCAAGAAAGGAGGGATTAAATCCCAAATAATAATGTATCTAGCCATCCTTACGAAATTCATTCTTGAGAGTATGATGTTTTGTAACATTCCTTTGAAAGGAGAACCTATGGATTTGTGGCCGTCTTTGATTAATAAGAGTACGATGAAAAAGCTGAATGTTTGTTTTGATTCAAATTCAAAACTTTTTGTCAGAGATGTAGAAGCGGAATTGGCTCAAAATCAATCGGCACCTATGCCAGCCAAGGACAATCAATCAACCGGTGTTACTCAAAAGTCTGATCCTCAAACTAGTTCAAAACCAAAGAAGAAGCCAAGGTACGGTGAGGAAGTTGTAGCCAAATGGAGAAAGGACAAGGAACAGAGAAAAGAGGGTGATCCGAAGTTTGGTCTTGATCCTGCTGAGGCCTTTGCAGAAAGAATAAGGGTAGAAGAAACCCTTCAAGCTGAAAAGAAAAAGAAGACTCTTTTGAAAAGAAAGGCTCAGGACTTTGATATCTCTAAAGTCTTGAAAGCAGTTGAAGATGCTAGTGCTCAACTAACTGTGGAAGTGCATCAAGAGCCCATCGTACAGAGTCTGCCTGAGAAAGAAAAAGGAAAACAAGTGATAGAAGAAGTGGAAGTAGAAGAAGGAGATTTTCTGTTAGAATTTCTTCAAATTTCAAAGAAAAGTAGAGAGGAATCGCTTCAAAAGCTGAGTGAAGGTGTTCAACAAACTCCTCATGCCGATCAGGAGAGATCTCCGGACAGGATGTCATCTCGAGAAAAGCAAGATGCTCAATCTTCTCAGTCTGATAAAGTAGTTTTCATTAGTGACAGAGTGGAAGATGAAAGAAAACAGAAAGAAAAAGCGAAAGGGAAACAGCCAGTTGTTGATTCAAGCAGATCTTATGAACTACCATCGTACGATGAAGATACTGATTCAGAGCATACAATCTCTCTCAAGAAGAGTGATTACATTGTTCATGTTTTGAGAAGGGTGGAGAAAACAATTCCTTATTTCCCGAGGCTGGAAGGGAAGATTGATTTTATTACTGAAAATCAAAGGAAAAAGTTTGGCTCTGTAAAAGAATTGAGAAAGAAAGTTTTGTCAGTAGAAGCCGATCTGAAAGTTCTTTCGGAAAGCTCAGTTGCTCATAAGAAAGCTTGCAATAAGATGACCAAGTGGTCATACAAAACTGAAAGCTCAATCAATGATCATGAATTAGCTATTGAAGATATAAGGAGGTTATCAAATGAGCTAGCAATTGCTTTCAACAAGCTTGATAAAGAAACGGTTGAAAGGCTGAACCTTTTATCTTCTCAAAGAACCGATCTTCCTTCAGTGAAAGACTTGCAAGATAGGATGAATGCTTTCCAATCTGAATTCTCGAAGGTTTCATTTTTCAAAGATGAAATGGTTTTACTGAAGAATCAAAATTCTGAGTTGTCCAAGGATAACAAGACTCTGCAAAACAGAATTGATACTCTTGAAGAAGTAATCAGAGTCCAGGAGGAAACCATCAGAAATCAAGATCAGATTTTTGCGGATCAACAAGAGCTTCTCAAAACTCAGGGTGAATCAATTTCTGAAGACAAGAAGGAGATCAAGAAGATTAAAGCTGTGCTTCATGAGCTTATAAAGAAAGAGAAGGAAAGAGAAAACAAATGATTGTTGTATTTGTTTCTTTTGGAACTTGTTCGTTTTGTAATAACTCTTATAATTCTCTCTTTTATCCATTGTCTTGTATTACTTCACTAACTCTTCCAGACAATTCGAGATTCCTCCTTTCTTTTTGTAAATCACAAAGGGGGAGAATATTTACAAAGCAAAGATTGTTTTACAAAGGGGTAGAATGCATTACAATGCTCTTAAGGAAAATCTATGAATACAATCCTTAGGAAAGTCAATACCTAAGGGGGAGTTAGTTGTATTCAATTTCTTATTCAGAAGAGTTTTCAATAACTCAGGGGGAGATAAGTATTTCTTGTTTCATTTACATTGTGTGTTTGTGCTTTCCAAAAAGGGGGAGATTGTTAAGTCAAAAGCCTTCTTTTGGCTTTTACATCATGTTTTGGAAATCACAAATATATTCTATGTCATGTTTTGGAAATCTCAAATGTATTCTATCATATGTTTGTAAATAACAAATTGTCTTTTATCATGTTTATCGTATCGTACGATGTTGATCGTACCGACCAAAACGTATCGTACTGACTCTGTCAATCGTATCGTACTGACTATGTCAATCGTATCGTACTGACTATGTCAATCGTATCGTACTGACTTTGCTATTCAGATGATCATTATTTGTTTTGGTACTTTGTCAAAAACTCTCTCTGCATATGAATCGTACTCATGTTTTACATTTCTATATATCTCTTATCCTAACAAAACGATGTCGTTGAGTTAGTTATATACTAATCAAAACGATGTCGTGCTTTCTGTTTCAATATGACCGTTGGAGGCAATATGACCGTTGGAACCCGAGGCCTATAAATAGGAGGTCATTTGAAGCTGAGAACACACTGATGAACGAAGAGAACAAAAGAGACTCTGTGAACTACGAAGATTCTAGAGAGAGACAGTGTGACTTCTCTCATCAGCCTTGTGCGTCCGATCATCGTATCGAGGGCTTTCAAGTAATTGAAAGACAGAGGTGACGATTACCTGCAAAATCGAGGGCTGCCGGGGATAGGCAGACAGACGTGCCGATCATCGTATCGAGGGCTGCCGGGGATAGGCAGACAGACGTGCCGATCATCGTATCGAGGGCTGCCGAGGATAGGCAGACAGACGTGCCGATCATCGTATCGAGGGCTCATCAAGGTGTTGGTGAGACAGACCTTTTATCCTAGGTGAAAGGATAACCCTTCTCTTTGGGTTAAAAGAATTGTATTACTTTTACATTTCCGCTGTTACTTGTATTAGAAAGGGATTTGTATTGTTTCCTTTCTTCCTTACATATTCAATTGTAATTGTTTCAATTACAATCATTCTATTACATATTGTATTGATTGGTTCTATACGCTTTAAGGTAGAATCATTCATATCTGTATTACTCTGATTATTGTGTTCATCTTGAATACAATTGTTTTACATAACATTAGTATTACAATACTTCATACCTTTTACATTAAATACAATTGAGGGTATTTGTATTTGTATTAGTTTAAGTTCTTTTAAACTAATCTCTTTGTTACTAAAACTCAAAGGTTTTTAAAACCTACAATTCACCCCCCCCCTCTTGTATTGTTCCATCTTATAGACTTTTATATCGACTATTCGATCCAACAATACTAACACACACCTCCATCTAATGGGTAAAGAACATAATGTTTCTGTGGATGGCAACCAAACGCCTCATGAAACGATGATTGTTCTATTATCTCCTACCACCTCTCATGGTTTCCATTATTATGGATCTATAATTAAATATTATATTAATGATATTGATTTTATATATAAGCTTCTGTAATTCCTTTTTATACTATACTATTATTCGTTTCATGTTGTTTATATATATGATAATTTCATTTGAGGAAGTGCGGACTACCTCCCCCTCAATGTAATATGACTCATTCATACCATACATGGAATGTATAAAGGATGGTGTTAATGAACATAAGTAACATATATAAGATATTATATTATAATTTAATAATAATATACCTACGTATCATTTTGTTTTGATTCCGTTTAAAATGAAAAATGAAATGGAAGTAGCGTTTGTGCCTACGTACGGATTACCATCTCCACGAACTCGATGAGATTCATGTCCCCATCATATCCATTGAAGACTAATTCTCATTTGATGATTAAAAGTAATGTTAAAGGAATTGATATCATTCTGGATATTAATAAAGTACAACCTATCCATAACAAACATGGCTTACATAACAAAACATGTAAAGGAAAACGAATCAGTTAACACCTGAAACGACAATAATACTAAAATATTATTAACAAAGTAATATAAAATATAATATATGATATCATATTTATATATATGATTATTGTATAATATTATAACAATTATTTAACTATTATACAGGAGGTTAGCCTACCCTCAACCAAGGATAAGTACAAGGTAAGGGGTTTCTTATCTCACTTTTAATTTTGTGAGCTTTCCATTGTTCACCACTGATTTATTCCATGTGATGTATTGTGTCTAGCTATTTGATATGTATTATAATAATCCTCTTTATATTCATGATATTATATGATTCATCTGGTGGTTATTTATTATTTTTCTTATGACTTGATTTTTTACTACGAGGTAAGGGTTTATTTCAGAATCTCTTCACTATATGAGGTTGTTTATACGTAACAATCTACTGGGAATTTATTATCATCCACATCCACATTTCATAAAAATGTATTTCAAAACATTTTTACTATTTACTATAATATGGGTTAGTTTCATTTATACCCTTGTTTGAATTTTTTTAAGTGGTTTATAATGGAATCTTTCTGTCATTTTCCAAACAAGGTCCTTTTTAACCTTTTCGACAGAATTAAGGTAAGAATGTATTTTTTTAACATATGTGGTGGGTGCGGATATTTTCCTCCATTTTAAATTATTCGAAGAATCACTTACAAGATTATAAGGATATTTCAAAATGAAGGTTTTCTTTTATAATTATGTGATTTTAAAATTATTTAAAAAAAGATATATTTTTCTCAAATATATGAAAATCAAGTTCAAATGTATATGTATTTAACGCAAGCTAAAAAATGTTTTCAGAAAACCCAGCTCTCGAGTGTGGTAGAAAGGAAGGGATTGGACATGGACACATCATGGCATGTAATTAGTCGAGCAGTCTCATAATTAGTTATTTTGTTTTTAGAATCATGCATAATGTTTTTAGAAAAACACTGGAGTATATTTGAGAAATTTTTAACGTAAGTATCTTCTAAAAAATTGTATCGGTAGGTCTCGTGAGACAAACTAGTATCTTGGCATGAGGCCTTGACAAAATCTTATTTGTAGTCTTGGCACGAGGCCTTGGCTACGTGGTTATGATAGTCTTGCACTATGCATTCTGTCATTATAAAAGTGGTTATTGATATTTCATGTGATTATTCGACTAGTAGAATATCAATGTGAATAAGTAAATATAAATATTTCATTTTATCCTTTCCATATTATGCTGAATTTCATGTTTAAAAGGCTTTTCTTTTATTTATACATTGCCTAAAATGTTTATGTTTATTTATGTAAGTTTTTTCTATATTATTATCCTTACTGAGCATCTGAGCTCACTCCTTTCAATGTTTTCTTTTTCCCTGGATGTGAAGAAGTATTTTATGAATGACCTACAGGGATAGTATGAGGGTATATGAAGACAATATGTTGTTGTAGTTTTTCATTTATTGATGTAAGAAAAACATTATGAATATATCCAGTGTTTCCAAGGCTACTAAACTAATCAGTCTTTTGAGACTTGATCTTTTGTGATCATGCCAATGTTATGTAATAATGCACCGACTCTGGGTAACTTGGGTCGGTGCATTACAGTTAGTATCAGAGGAAGTTTCGTACAAACCTTGGGAGCTAGAATTAGATAAACTCTGATTAGAGCACATAGCCCTAAGATTGTCTTTATGGATTAGTATAGAAGAACATCCTAGACTTTTGGTATTGTAGATATTTTTTGAGTTTTCCGAGCAATACATCCCTGTCTAGATACGAGCAGGTAGAGGCGGCTTTGGAACACATGTACCTAGGGGTAAAACCTAAAAACACCGCTTTGAGCTAGACCCAAATGGGAACTAGTGCATGACAATGGGACTTGCTGCACTCTTGGTTATGACACTCCTGGGGGATATTCTTAGGATAATTTACATTTTGTTTACAAACCGATTTGAAGTAATATATATAAGATGAGAGTAAATGGCCTTGATTAATCCTAATGTGTTTCAAATTGAGAATATGGTGACATGATATTATCTAAAAGATTTTATGACTATTGTTACTCACACAATGCTTTCTGGTTTTATTCAATGGTTGGATTCCAAGGAATTCATAGTGACTTTGAGAATGATGTAAATGTGGGAACAGTGGTGGAAATGAGCAAAAAAATTGAATGTTGATAGGTGTAAAAGTTATTGTCTTCATGCCAAATCAATTTTCCAAAATTATGATCAACAATATATATATTAACCAATTCCCAGACTCAACAAAGAAGAGGGAGGTGAGGTATGATAAGAGCTCCAGCAGTGGAGTCCATGGAGAAAGGAATCCTCAATTTCCATCATGCAAAAAATGTGGAAGGAGACACCCAAGAAAGTGTCTCAATGGGACAAAGAAATACTTTACGTGCGAGAAATAAGTACATAAAGTGAATAATTCCCAAAGAAAAATGAAGAGTACTATAGAAGAAGATAAAAATGGTCCCAAGAATCCATTTACAGTCATTTTCTATAAATGTAGCGGACCTGTCCATTACCCGAGTGAGTACCCTATTCTATATGATATTTTCTTGGTCAAAGAGGAAGCTATGTGGAAATAAATGGTTGGAGAAATGCTTAAAAGTATTAGTGCTCCTTGTTGATGGGTTTACTTTGGAATGATTTTCTCTTGTATATGTAACCCAGCAGTTTTCCATGTGAGAATGATATTTGAAGAAGAATTATCTTTTCTCTTTTGGATATATTTATATATAACCATTTGGTTTTATATGATAAATGGGTTTGAGGCAATTACAAGTTATTATATTTTGGGATGAAAATGAAAGGTATGAGATAAAATTTGTTGTTAATTTATTTAATGGTTATTTTGAGGAATTTATCTCATTTTGGTAATGTTATAAAATATAGTTTTTGAAAAGGGACGACACGCAGACCGTGTGACAACCCATCACATCAGAGAAAACTGTGGGAATCGAACCCACAACCAAAGTGAGATTGGGATTTAGCACCTACCACTGGACTACGTGAAGTCCCTAGTTAGTGTGACTATTATTTTTAGTTAAATGATTTTATTGATCAATAATCGGTTGATTTGAGATCTTATGTCTTATCAAAGGAATGCCCTTATTATAGGAAAATGATTTGGTGATTAAGTGATAAATGTTATTTTGGAAGATGTACGCTCTGTTGGGAACACTATATGCCCAAGGAAAATAGAATAGTATGGCAATTCATTTAAGGAGTATTGCTTTATATTTATCTATTTTTTATTGTGTATTTATATTTATTTGTGTTATTTATATAAATGATTATCCTATAATAGAGAACATGTGATTAAGTTAATTACTTTTATGTATGTGACTTTAAGAGTAATTGATGTCATTTGGAGATACCATTTAACGTGGAAGACTATATAACCAAATTCTTCTATGTTTTGAGTTTCAATATTATTTTATATTGTTTTAAACGATTTTAAGGACAATTCTTTATTGAATGCTATTTATTTAACTTTGGGTGATTGTTGGTTTAATTTTAGAAATTTAGATTAGTGTTTCTTACTCTAATGAAATTACCTTTTAGGGTATCATCAGATCTTATACTGACATTTTTCTTTTGATTAATATCTAAAGATAAGTTAAATATATAGTGCATCCTATGTGGATCATGTTATTCTATAAAAGTTTATTCTAGCTCTTCTAGTGTGACCAAGTCTTCTTGAATACTCATTGTTCAAAAAAATTGAGTTTGTGGTAGAAATTTTTTAATTAATGAAACTCTACATAAAAATTAAGTATATCTATTTATTTTTTTAGTCAATATCATAAACGAATTCCTCATAATTATATAAAGTAACTTAAAACAAAAAAATGCTGTCTATTTACTTTTCCTACTGGGAGACAAATGACTGTTTGTACCAACACAAGTTTGCGGTTTTCTGGTTGTTAACTTTATCCGGATCATGTTTCTGATCCCTCTCCCCACCTATTTTATCATCTATATCCATTTTTTCATACATCGAATCCTAGTATGGGTTATTTTGGGTGACCTTTATACTTCCCTTTCTTTCTTTTAAAGTGATAGTTTTATTGACTCTTTTTCTGATGTGGGGATTTCCATTATATTCTCAAGCCCAATTTTAAAACTTGCAAGGAATCAATTTATTGAAGGAGGGGTGAACATAACACCCCATGCTTCCACAGTACGTTTCCCATTTAATAATGCAATGGCTTGTATTGTACGCAACTTCGAGATTCTAACACACCACAACTATAAAACTAGCTGTTATGTATAGTAATACCCATTTTTTCAAATTTTATACATTTTAACTTTCTAAATGGACTTCATTTTTGGATTTGTAATATCAAAATTACCCAAGGGTGAAATTTTGGTACTTTTCAGATAACTTTCATATTTTGATGAATAGTGAAAATTACTAAATTTCAATTAAAAACAACTTTTTAAATCGAAATAATCAATAGTGATAAATAATGATTTTGAGTGGTTTTAAAGTATATTTAGAATATAGTTTTACCATTTAATACAATGTTGGTCATTATACATAATTTCACATTTAAACCGGACATAAACAATTGTCAATCTTTTGATAGTTATTATATCTTAAAAACACACTTTTTTGTTTTGACAGCAGGAATTAATTTTAAATTAATTTCTTCTAATTCTACATTTTGAGTTTGGAAAAATTGTTTCCATATTTGGAATCAGGATGTTCAAATTTTGTAAATAATTAACTCTTATTTTTTGAAATTTTGAATAATTACTTCGGTAAATATATTATTTCGCATGGTTAAAGGGTAATTCAGGTAAATAATAGTCACAAATAATATTATAATAATATTAATTAACCCTAAAACGTGTCCTATCCATATTGGTGGATACATGTCTGGCCATGGGCATCTTTGGGTTGATTTTGGGATCCCATGGAGCCGCTTGTAGGTGATAGGGACACTTTATATTTATTAAGTTAAAGTAAATACAAAAATGACACAAGCTTATATCTTTTAGAAAACCAATTTTTACATAGGGTTATATATGTTATATTTTAAATTATAAATATTAATTAGAAAGATAAAAATATTTCCTACATAATGTAATTTTATTTATAATATTTAGACATTGAAAATGTAAAAATATATATGACACAATAATGATGCATTATTTTCCTTATTAATTAAAGAATCAAATAATTAGTATTATAAATGCTAAAATATATATAATTTAAAAGTTTGGATTACATAAAATAATTTTATTGGTTAACATGACATGTTAGGATTTCTTAAATTAATTATGGTCCGAATTAATAAAGTTTTTAAGACTTTAACAAAAATCAATTATTGAGTAGTATCAAAATTGATATAAATGAGTTTTTAAAACAAATATTATATTATTAATTTATATTATATTCGTAAAAATCTATGGTTAGGACAAAGGAAATATATAATTATTTTTGTATCATTAATTGACCACTTTGGGGTCACTTCAGTGTATATAGTATGTTTGTTAACTATATATTATAAAAAAAAAGTTACGTGGTAACTGTTAAACTAATTAACCTAGAGTTAATACTAAAAGATATGGTTAATGTAATGACAAAAACCTGTATAAAATCTATTGGGTGAAAGTATTACGACCCATACCCACCATAGACTTTTAATAATCAACTTTGGAACCTTTAGAAACCGAATATGAATTTATTATAAAATAATACTTTAAGTTTTTCCTAAAGAGCCCCTTTCCCCCTTTATAAATGGACACCACTTTTAATCAAGTCATCACACCTATAAAGCCTTTTGGATCATCCAACATCAGCCCAATTAAGCTCCATAAATCCCTCTCCTCCTCCTAGAAGCCTTACCTTAGGCATAAGGCACTTCAAGAGTCCTTTTTGGTTCAATCCAAAGGGAGTTACCCAAATTAAAGGTAACGATTTCTCTTAGCTTCTTCTCTTTTATTTTAATTCTCCAACCCTAAACTCTTATTATTATTTTATTTTATAAAAAAACCAGTATCCTAAATAAACTAGGATATTGCTATAAAATTTATTCGATCTACACTTACACACACCTCTATCTAATTGGTAAATAACATAATGTTTCTGTTGATGGAAATCAAACGCCTCACAAAATGATGATTGTTCAATTATATCCTACCAACTCTCATGGTGGCCATTATGATGTAACTGTAATTAAATATGATATTTATTTTATATATAAGCTTATGTAATTCCATTTTATACTATTCATTTATTCGTTTCATGTTGTTTATATATACGATAATGTCATTTGAGGAAGTGCGGACTACCGCCCCCTCAAAGTGATATGACTCGTTCATACCATATATGGAAGGTATAAAGATGGTGTTAATGAACATAAGTAACATATATAAGATATTATATTAAACTGAAATAATAATATACCTATGTATCATTTGGTTTTTATTCCTTTTAAAATGAAAAATGAAATAGAAGTAGCGTTCATGCGTACGTACGGATTACCGTCTCCACGAACTCGATGAGATTCTTGTCCCCATCATATCCATTAAAGACTAATTCTCATTTTATGATTACAAGTAATGTTAAAGGACTTGATATAATTCTGGATATGAATAAGGTACAACCAATCCATAACAAACATGGCTTACATAACAAAATATATAAAGGAAAATAAATAAGTTGACACCCGAAACAATGATAATACTAAAATATTATTAACAAAGCAATATTAAAAGATCATATATGATATCATATTTATATATATGATTGTTTTATAATATTATAACAATTATTTAACTATTATACATGAGGTTAACCTACCCTCAACCATGGAAAAGTACAAGGTAAGGGGTTTCTTATCTCACTTTTAATTCTGTGAGATTTCTATTGTTGACCACTTATTTATTGCATGTGGTGTATTGTGTACTAACATTAGATATGTATTATCATGATCCTGTTTATATTCATTATATTATATGATTCATCTGGTGGTTATTGACTATTGTTCATATGACTCAGTTGTTTACAATGAGGTAAGGGTTTATTTCTCAATCTCTTCACTATCCGAGGTTGTTTATACGTAATAATCAACTGAGACTTCTTTATCATCCACATCCATGTTTCTTAAAAATGAATTTCAAAACATTTTTACTATTTACTTGAATATGGGATAAATTCATTTTTACCCTTTTTTGAATTTTTATAATAGGTTTAAAAAGGAATCTTTCTATCATTTTCCAAACAAGGTCCTTTTTACCCTTTTGGACAGAATTAAGGTAAGAATATCTTTTTTTAACTTATGCGGTGGGTGCAGTTATTTTCCGCCATTTTAAAATCGTAGAAGCTTCTCTTACAAGCTTATAAGGGTATTTTAAAAATTAAGTTATTATTTTATAATTCTGTGATTTTTAAATGATTTCAAAAAAGATGTATTTTTCTCAAATATATGAAAATCCTGTGCAAATGTATACATATTTAATGCAAGCATAAAAATGTTTTCAGAAAACCTGACTCTCGAGTGTGGTTGATAAGAAGGGATTCAGAGTGGACCCATCATGGCCTGTAATTAGTCGACCAGTCTCAGAATTAGTTATTTTGTATTCAGAAGCTTGTATATTGTTTTTAGAAAAACACTGGAGTATATTTGAGCAATTTTAAACGTAAGTATATTCTAAAAAAATTGAATCGGTAGTTCCCATGAGACAAAATAGTGTCTTGGAATGAGGCCTTGACAAAATCTTATTTGTAGTCTTGGGACGAGGCCTTGGCTACGTGGTTATGATAGTCTGGCATTATGCATTCCGTCATTATGAAAGTGGTTATTGATATTGCATGTGATTATTTGACTAGTAAAATATCAATGTGAATAACTAAATGAAATTATTTAATTTTATCCTTTCCATATTATACATAAATTCAAGTTTAAAAGGATTTTGTTTTAGTTATACATTGCCTTAAATGTTTATATTTATTTATGTAAGTTTCTGCTATATTTTTATCCTTACTAAGCATCTGAGCTAACCCCTTTCAATGTTTTATTTTTCCCAGGATGTGAAGAAGTATTTTATGAATGACCAACAGGGATAGTATGAGGGGATATGTAGACAATATGTTGTTGTAGTTTTTTACTTATTGATGTAATGAAAACATTTGGAATATATCTAGTGTTTCCAAGGCTACTAAACTAATCGTTCTTTAAAGACTTGATCTTTTGTGATCATGAAAATGTTATGTAATACTACACCGACTCTGGGTAACTGGGTCGGTGTGTTACATAAAATGTTTCGTAATATAAAATTGTTCATAGTCTAAAATTTTTAGTAGTCTAAAATTTTTTTGTAGTCTAAAATATTTCGTTGTCAAAAATTTATTTATAGTTGTAAAATTTTTCTAATAAAGATTTTTGAACATAAATATTTTGGATCGAATATTTTTGTACATAATGTCTTTCGTAATATAGATTTTTGTACTAGAAATTTTTTAATTCATGATTTTAGTACTTGAAATTTTGGTAAAGAATTTTTTCATACTGGAAATTTTCCCTCGCATATCATCTCCACCATCAGATTTGATCAAAAGGATTTTCAACATTTGGATTGAGTATGGAAGTTGAACCATCACATCACATTCTTATATAAAGTCCCTCCTATTGGTTGTCGCACATCGAAACCCAAGCCTTTGCGTGCTGATGCTCTACCCTCCTACTAAATCTCGTTCTGATCTTTTCTGGTCCTTCTTATATTCGAATGTCTACTGAATTCTCATCTCTAAAAGATATGTCAATAGTCAAAACAATCTCCGAATGGAAAATATACAACGAAATGTTAGTGGATCAGATGTTTTTAAAGAAGTAAAACTCTATCATTGCCAAGAGTATAAAGTTGAATGGATGGGAAAGTGATTTCCTATCAAAAACAAAAGCACGGGATATGGGTTACCTGAATTTGAAAATATAATTCTATGAGTTATTAGCTTTTTTCAAGGAATAAGGTTGGAAAAAAATCACTTTCAAGTGTTATGGAAAACTTATTCACCTTCTTACACAAAGGATTCATGCTTGGTTGTAATTTTGTATGATATGGAATCTGAGTTTTGTTCTCATAGATTTTCTGATATTCAAGGATGTTTTGATAAGGTTAAGGCAACGACATGCCTCGGTCTCTTTAAGTAATGACTCTAAAAATTATTCACCTATCTAAAAATTATCTGATTTAGGAATTGTGGGTTCAAGGATTTATCATACCGAGAAACGAAGGCAAGGATACTTTGAAGAAGAGTGACATGAATAATCAAGATTTCATGTTAATCCAAAGGAAAATAAACTTGGTCAAGCATATTCTTGTTATGATTGAGAACATAATGAATGGAATTATGAAAGCTTAGATCATTATGTATATACGCATTCATTCTCAGATGATTGTTTAGTGTCTAGAATCTTTCAAAATCCCTTTCAGATCTATGTGGTGGAATTGCAATGTTTTGCTATTAAGTGATGATACTTTAAGAAGAATGAAAGTTGGATTTTCCATAGAATCCAAATAATTCTATGACTTTCCCGAGGAATAATTTGAAGATATATGAAAGAAACAGGAGGCGACTGAGACCTCTAAGAAAGGATGAAGGAATAGGAAGTCTAAGAAAGTGGAAGAGAAAGAAAAAACTATAATGGATAAGGAAACCCGATCCACACCACCATGTCCAAATAAAAAAATGTTATCCAAATGAGGTTGATGAAAAGTGGAGAGAAGGAAAGCAAAATAAAAAGGAAGGGGAGTATAGGTTTGGCTTGGACCCTTCTGAATAAAAATATTTGAAATAAATGGTAGCCGAAGAGCTAGAGAGGATAGAAAAAAAAATAGAAGTAATAGAAGAAGTTATCAGAGGCAGAGATAGTGAAATCACTTCTAAAGGCCACAGAGAAAGCATCTGAGAAGTTTCCAGTACCAGAACCCTTCATATAAAATCACTACATGAGACTCCATGAAAAATGTATGTGATTATGGAAAAACATCTTGAATAAGTTGTGGATGATGAAAAATCAGTGGATGAAGAAGAAGAAGAAGAATCTGGCAGTGGTGATACCGAAGATCTGATAAGGCAAGTTGGGGATTTTAATGATAAGGAAAGACCTTCAGAAAAATTATCAGTCTAAACCACTCAAACCAAATCATCAATACATTCTACTCCTGGGAATGTGATAAGAAGGGTGAAGAAAATGTTGACAAAACATCTGAAGAAGAAATCATCAATAGAGATTTCATTCATCCAGAGGATGTTGAGGCCAAAGCAGAGAAAGAAGAGGTAGATGAAGACAAAATCATTCAGCTGTCTGACAGTGACAAGGAATCATCTGACCAAGAGGAACCCATTTCGAATATTGATAAAGGATGATAGGTGGTAGTTGATACACCTACCAAGGTTGTGGTTAACAAGAAATACGCTGATGGATCTTCAAAGATGAAATCTGTTGAGATAGAAAAAGAATCTTCACCAAGTAAAATATCTGATTCAGAATCATCATGTCTTGGAAATGATTTCATGGTTCAGTCCTTGAAGAAGCTTTTTGACACAGTTCCAATATTTCCCAGCATTGACACAAGAGTCCAAATGCTTCAATAGTCCTTAAATCATAAATAAAATTCACTATCAATAGTGATGGATAATTTTATAAAGCATGAGGCAAATTTCAAAACATTCTCCACAAATTATGAATCTCACTGAAGATCTTGCAAGAAGATGACTGGATGGTCAAAGAAAATTATTGAAGACATGAGAATTCTTGATGAGTTCCAAGAATGTGTCAAGGATGCATTTGACATCGAAGATGTGAAGATCAAGGATGTCACAAATAATTTTTTGGAGAAGCTAACTCTAGAGTAGAATTCTTGGATTTATGAAGTAAAAGATCAGAATAGGAAGTTGTATACAGTTACTCATAGTTGGAAGAGAGAAAGATATCCTAGAATCGAACATGATGAATAATATTCTAAGAAAGAAAACATTCTATAGGGGCATGCAGAATCTATTATGTCTCAAGAAAAAAGAATCAAAGCCTTTGAGAAGAAAATCGAAGATTAGGACCAGATTCTAAAATGAGTAGAGAAAGTCCACGAGGAACTAAAGAATCTAAAAAAATAGAAAAATGTTGTTGGTGAAGCTGAAGAAAGGATAATATTGTTCAATTCCGATCTTCTGTTGTATTACTTCCTTGTACAAATTTTTCCAATAATAATGAAAGTTTTGGTTTCTCTCCTTTTGGTCATTTAGTACTAATATTTTAGGTACCATTTTTTCATTTCCATTCCCTTTAGTCTTTTTTTAGAATCACAAAAGGGGATAAAGGATTGATAAAAAGAATACTAAGCAAAATAATGTATTTCCCTATGTAAGGGGGAGTTCATCTAAAGGGGATTTCTTATCCAAGAAGATTTTCAGAAGCAATAAAATGCAAAGTCTCAATCTGGAAATCAAGAATACGATCCTAGGATTTTCTAAATCCTATGGGGGGGTTAGTCATATTCATTATTTCTCATGTGTAAACAGATACAAGTTTTATTTACAAGTCCATAAAACATTCTAAGTCCTGATATTCTTTTTCTACATTTTGTAAGGATGATTGAGATTTCCAAAAAGAGGACATTATTGAGTCAATAAGGTTTCCTTATGACTTTTCCATTCCTTCATGCTTGGGGGATATTATTGAATCAAATAAGGTTTCCTTATGACTTTTCCAATCCTTATTTTTTTGAAAATCAAAAACACCCTATATTAAGGGAAATTTAATTTTCCCTAAGATTTCCCTAGTTAAGGAAAATTTTACTTCCCTAAGGAAAATTTATCCTCACCTATTTTTCATTTTTCATATTATAACCTAACTCATTTTATTTCTATGTATAAAATTTGGTTTCAATTCTAAAACCTTGGAATCCTATAAACACATGGATATAGAGCATTCTATTTTCAGGATCCGAATCCTGATTCCAAATTCTCTGAATTCAGACATTGAACCTTTCTATATTTTGAATTTGAACCATCTATGTTTAGACTCTGAACTCTCTGAATTCAGATTCCAAACATTCTAAAGCCCAGGTTATGAATTCTCTGAATTCAGACTCTGAACATTTTATGTTCAGACTCTAAACTTTCTATGTTCAGACTCTGAATTTCATAAAATTTAGAATCCTAATTTCTCAGAATTCAGACATTAAGGTCAACAGAATAATAATTCTCAATTCCTGAGAAATAGAATCAGAATATTCTTATATTATAGACTCTAAAGGTTAACTTTCTTAGATTATGAAATTTTATTTTTCCTTACACTCTGAAAAATGGGTTTGGTTAAGCAATCATATTTTTTACTTAACCTTGTTTTATTTATAAAATGATATTGTTCATTCTGATATTTAATAGTAGTTGTTTATGTGACATGTATATAGGTCCTTTTGAAATTCAAGGAAAAATAAGATGGTTGGAAGAGGGTTCTAGCCATTGAATATGTACCTATAAATATGAGCTCATTTGAACGAGGTCAGTAGTTTTGGAATTTAGAACTATGATGAACAACTCTATGATTCTAGAGATTATATGATGTTGAAGTGTTTTCTAGAGATAGAGGCTCTTTCTACTCTCAATGATTCATACGGATGTTGTGAACAACTTGATCGGGTGAGATCAACTTGATTAGACTTACTTTGTGTAGATTCCGATTGTGGTGATCGTGGGCATCTGATTTTGGAAGACAGAGGTTCTGATTTCCTTATAAATCGAGGGCTTGTGGGGATAGCAATACAGATACTGATCTTTATATTGAGGGCTTAACTGAGTTTGGGATGTACATACATTCTTGAGAGTATAAATCAAGGGTCCTTTATCCAAGGTCATTGGATACCCTACTCTTTGGGTTAAATGATTTACTACTATTTACATGTACATTTCATGTTTGTTTTCCATTGCAATTTTGGATGTTGTGAAATGTATAACTATCTTATACATCCTTATACTTATACTCTGATTAAAGAGATTTTTATATGCTTAAAGGTAGAATCTTTATTATTGTAAACTATTTTTATGTTTCATTTCCAAAATCATATTTCCTGAATCTATTATGTTTGCAGAACTAGTTTCATTTCTAGAACCACATTTTGGTTATCTCATTCTCGTAACAACATTTATGGAATCAATCAAGTTATTAGAACTAAGATTTGTTGTGAATTGTCTTTATACAAAATTTCATTAAGGAATTTTTAAAGTATAAAACTCACCCCCCTCTTTATATATTGAGCATCTACATCATTACTATAATACTACAATTAGTATCATATCGATCCTACACATTTATATAATACTTAAAAATACATAGACCCCATGTTAGATAATAAGATTATTTTTATTTTCCTCATGACATGTTCTAATGTCACTTATTATTTTATTATATCCATCGGGCAATTTAACCCATACAGTATATCATCCTATTAATTTATTTATGATTTAATTATAAAAAATTATTCAAATAAATATTACTCATAAAATGAATAAATCAATAATATATTCACTAAAATATTTAACTAATATTTATTTAATATTCATGTATGTAATCGTACATTTATTTAATCATTTCACTAAAATGGTGAATAAATAAATTTTTTTTGTTATTATTTCGATAATAAAAATAGATAAAAATTTGATGTTAACTAAACACGTGAAAAATGATTTAATTAATATTAAACTCCCATAAACTCAATACATGATTATATCGGCTAACTAAATTTATGCGATGACCATAACATAAATAATTATTTCTGATTAGTCAATATTAGTATTTTTAAGTAACATTAAATTTTATTAGAATTTAACTAATATTCAAGTTACACTTTTTTAAGCCATTATATGCCTTTTTCTTTCTGGAATTTTCTTAACTTGCATAAAATCAAAGACTTGAATCTTGAGACACATGATGTAACCCATAGATAATGAAGTTAATGTAGAAATATAATTTCCTTTCCATGATATATCATCATTTTGATTGCATATTTACTGGTATCAAGCTATATGATTTATTTATATTTCTTTAACACAATAATAATGACCTCATGAATGAACTAGCATAGGCATGTATTTAATCAAATAGTTTCATTTTAATCAAATAACTAAAGATATCATCTTCCATTAACGTATATGGTAAGAAACCATTCTCAAATTATTCAATCAATGTCATATAGCTTATGACATTCCCAACATATGATACATCTGTGAGAATATATTATCATATTTTTTCCCATATATAAAATTTTTTGTTTCGTGATATACATTATTTTTAATATTATATCTAAGGGCATATGAATTTATATAAATATTGGAATATATAATTACATATATAACATGTGTAATTCTTACTGGATGTTCTATCCTCATAACCACCCATTTTTGAGAGTACCATGTGTGAGCTTCAATAGAAGAAGGATAAATATATTTTGTGCATCCAAAACTTGTAATTATATCATCATTTTTTTTCTTCCAAACTATGTTGTTTGTATCATAATAAATATATTTAATAATATTTTCATAGAATCTCTAGGTTCTTATTATAATGGAAAGTTTGTATAACCCTTTGATGAGACAAATACTCTGAGGACATTAATACATTAATTTTACATATAAATACAATCATTTTGAAATAATTTATTAATTAATATTATTATTATGTTAATTGAAAGTAAAAATTAATTTTATAATACATAACCAACTGGAATAGACTCTCATTTACACATGTGATTATTACTAAAAAATTGTCCACATGATATACCCTGATATTCCTTCTTCTATTGATATAATCATGTATTGAATAGTCTCACACTGAATTATTTTATATAGACAATACATACTACTAACTCCCCCATCTACGAAAATCCCTCAGGATATGACACTTCAAAAATATATAATTCATCAATTGATGTCAACTAGGATAATATTTTATAAAAATTGTTGTGTTTTAATGATAATATATTATGATAATTTATTTTATACATGGAACGACATCAAGATCTTTAATGATGTTATTAATCCAAATTTATTTCAAAATAACATTAGAATCAAATATAAACTCAGAATATATAGTAGAATCAGAGACTAAATGATAATTATGAGACTTCAATCTCATAACTAATACATTAATATAAAACACATATCAAGACATTGATTTAAAACATCTCAATTTCTTTGTAAACTAAAGAATATTTATCCTCTAATAACTTGTTCGTTGTCGCCTCCATAAACTAATAACACATATTTAATATGCCTCTATATTTCAATATATTATCTACAACCATAAAATGTAGCTCACATAGGTCTACTTTATTTTTTCATATCATACTCAAGGAAAAATAAACATCTACCCTATTATATATAATGACATACAAAACAGAACCTATCATAGAATCATACTATATTTTAATCATTCTATTTGTCCCATATTTTTTTAGGGAACATTGATGTGGAAATGTATATCATGTGAAACTGGTAACAATCCCCTCTTGGATGGTTCCAAATATAATATCATCAATATCTTTTCAATATATGTAACCTGAAATAGACCAGGATGCCTCTTAAATATTCCATGAGGAATCCTGATACCAAAAATATATGGTGTCACATCTATTTCATTCATTGAAAATGACTTTTTTAATGTTTTAAATTATTATAAGATTGGTATCCTATTTCCCATCATTAAAATATCATCAAAATATACAACGAAGAAAACTATTACACTCTCACTAAGAATATTTTACACATGTGTCCCGCATTTATTCTCTATTAAATTAAATTCTCCTTTATGTTCATCAAAAATCATTAAATGATCTGGATACATTCTTAAACCATAAAATAGATATATAAAACAAGAACTCGTAATTATAATTAATTAGATTCAATAATCATTCATGTTGTATAATATAATAATAGTTTATATGTATTACATGTAATAATGATTCCTCGACACCCATTTTGATAATCTTATCATCATAGAAAACTGCTATAGAAGTTATAATTATAATGGAAATTTAGCATAATGACTTCTGCAAAGGTTTCTTTAATGTATATTCCTTGATTTTTAATTAAACACATTACCCACCATTTATAGTTAATAATTTCTGTATTTTCCATATGTTTATATCATTTTAATGAATATCCATTTTCATCAAACAACCCTAACATCAATTGGGGTCTAATAAAACACAAAATTTGTTCTAGTTTATGGAAAACATTGAACAAATTCTTTTTCTATTTCCACATTGGAACATTTGAGAATCATAGTAGATTCATGTGGCAGTGAGACTCGTCATCATTAACTAATAAAGTTCCTCTATCCTTGTTTACCTAAAAAACGTAACCCTTCGCTTCTTTAACCTCTCTAGTACATCTATTAATTACTAGTGTCTATATAACTTCAACTTGTACTATGACTTGTGGAAGTATCTCTTTTGCCACCTTGGGTGTATCTTGAGCATAAAAATCATTATATTATATCTTTACCCCACTATTACATTTATATAAGTTCTCCTAGTTAGGAAAATTTTGTCCCCCTACACAATGACCTTTTTGTTTGAGGTTTCAAATAGATAATATTTCTTTGTTTCTTTAGGATATACTATAACTATACACTTTGTTCTTAGAGATGAAAAATTGTCTCTAGAAATATCAGTAAAAGATACTTCACATCCCAACACTTGTATATATGGAAAAATTTATTTCATCCTTGTCACTAACATTAATTGGATCTGGTTTTATACTTTAGGTGGAACTCAGTTTAGTAGTGGTATTAATTCTATAATGTGTATCCCCTAATTTAAAATTTACGTCTTTTATGAATCATTAAATATTTCACCATGTCCAATAATGCATGATTAATTTTGTATATGCACCGATCAATTGTTTTCCTTAATTAACAGTAAGTTAGTATAACATTCCAAATAGTTTTAGATAATCAATGATCTCTATGTTACGATATTTAACACAGAATTTTAGTGGAGTTTATTTATCCTCTTAACATGTTTAATCTCAACATTAATCTTTTATTCATTAGTTTCATTCGAATTATTCATACATATAGTTTATTATGTGGACATATCCATGTTTACTAAATTCATTATTAAAAGTTGTTAAGTAAGAGTAACCACTACTCTCATCGACTAATGGTTGACACAAATATATAAGTAATAATTCAAGAATCTCTATTGTCGTTCTCCCATTCCAATGAATTGATATTAGGTAATTTCCCTTGAAAACAATCATGAAATTTATATAATTGTTTTAGTAAAAAATAATATAAACAAAATATTTATATAAAATTGTTAAGAACATATCATTTAAATGACAAAGTCAGTGATACAAGTACTCGTTGTGATAGGATTCATGTGAACTATTTTCATAATTGATTTCCACAACTTTATTTTTATATTTAGGTATATACAGACAATATTTAAAAAATTTAATCATATAACATATGTTATAATTATAGAAATAGATTTTACTATATTTTAACATAAAACAAAAGTCATAAATATCAAAACAAAGACATTAATATTGTGTTTTTTCTTGCAATACGAAAAAATGAATATCATTTAATACTATAATTTACATGTCATTAACATCACACTATAATATCCTATGGCCACCCCTCTTGTATTTATTCTATGGAAGCTCAACGATGTACCTTACATCTAGTAGTATTTAGGAAAATACTAGGTTCCTATATTTAGATTAAAATTTGGGAACATCATTCTATATTTAATAAAACAGTTTATAAATGAAATCACTGCATTTGATAATGTAAATACCAAAAGCTTCCCCTTTTTTCCCAGAGTCAAGGTTCTTATTCCAGTGAAATTTATTTAAATATTAAATACATAATACGTCATTATTCTTCAACTCTCTATAAATATTTCACTTCATGGAATAGTTGTTTAATGTTCTTTTGGACAATGATGTTTTTTACCATTTCACATTAATCTTTTTTTGTCTTCACTATAAAGAAAAACTAATTTTCATGATTCATGACTTTCTCCAATTGGAGAACGAAAATTAATATATCCATGGGTGTGTTGTTTATTTTATTCGTATCAAAATTTAAAAAAAAGATATAATAATGTGGGGAATGTATGTGTACTGCCAAAAAAATTAGGGTTCTTAGAAACCCAAAAACTCAAAATGAGAAATGTATTTGATCATTTAAAATACTTGAAGTCCAACACGGTCACCTTATCCAATATTTCATATCAATAGCACCATTGGGATTTCTTACATCTCTTTTCTTGATTTCTTATAATAATGCTCACTAAGAAGAGATAACATGATATATGCATGCACCTCTGTGTGAATATTTTGGATCTCACTAACCATGATTGATATCATGATTCTTTCTAAAACTGGTGCATCATCAACATGTCTCCATAAAATGAATTTCTCCTCCTTTATTACCACCTAAGATAGCTCAATGGGAATTAGAGACTCCATTGAATAAAATTATAACTCATATCATAGTATTATTCCCAAGTTCTTATACCTCACATTTACCTTTGCATCGATCAAGAAGGTTCTCTTTATCCAAAACAGATCAAATGATTTGGTTTGTGGTTGAATGATAGGAAATTTTTCTATAATAAATAAAATAGAATTTTGGTAAATTTCTGTGACTACCATGTATGACATCAAAAGATAATATTTTATGTCCCCCAATATTTTATAAAATCCCAAAATCACTCACCATTGGATGTAGAATATTTTATATCTTGGAAATTTTGGTTGAACAGATCCACATTCCCCTTTAAATAAAACAGGAGAAATCCAATTCAAACAATTCAAAGTAATTTTATGAAAAAATATTTCCAGCTATATTAACACAAATTTCGTTGATCAAATTAGTGCACTCTTGATTCCCAAAAACATTAACTTAGATATCCACAAAATATTACACCAAGATACACCATGTATTTCAATTGAAACTAATCTTGATGGTAACTAGGGTGTGTTAACCAAAAAATTTCATTCTAACCCTATAATAATTGAATCTAATCTGAAGAGGAAAAAACAAATACTTTAATACATGATTAAATTTTAAATAATATATTTGAGGTCAATATCTAATATAATTATTTTCTTTAATACATTTTCAATTAAATTATTCATAAATGATCTTTATTTTATTCTTTAATTTCTTGTTTGTATAATATATATTTTATATAATAAAATAACATTGTATAATAAAATAATATATAATGAATGTTTTTATTTTTTATCTTTTTATAATGAATATTATTTCATTTATATAATGTTATTAGGTTTAATCACTATTAAAAATAGGCCTTTAACAGGGATATGGTAGGAATTTGTTAGCACTAAAATATTGGTGACTAACACATCACTATTAAAAGTCCTAGGATTTTATCAATGCTATAAAAGTGATGGTAATTGTTTGATTTAACATTTCTATTTTTTAAAAAAATCCATCATTTATCATCTCTTTTAGAAGTGTTCTTAAAAGACAACATTTATCAGCCCATTTATTTAGCGCTCATAACATGCCCCTTTATCATTGCAACTAAATTAATTTATAATGTAAAAATTCATCATCACTTCTGAAAGGGATAATATGGGGACCCATTATCAAGACTTATATAATCACAGATTAAGGGTCCCCTTATCATTTCATTTAGTAGGTTTTAGAAAGGTGAATATTGTAGTGTGATGTTATAGCACATTGTAGGACCAAATACCGAGTATAATGTACGGTGTTGTAACAGAACACTACTACTCTAGAATGAGGATTAGAAATGAGATTAAAAAAATATATATGTTGAATTTAAATGAATTCAATTTTCCAACACAAATACAAGGCAAAAACACACTTATAAAGCCAAAGAATGCACCTATATAAAATAAAACGTCACACATACTCGAGAAAAATAATGCACCAAACTATGAAAAATATTCATTGGTTTTCAATAACATAATGAAATAAATTAGATAGGACGTTCTGATTTTAAACATAACTATGAGTCATTCCATGAACGTTTTCAATCAAATTGGGTTGCAATTGATTTTTACAACATATGCTATTTATTATTCATCATCAAGTAGTGTATCAATTAAAATCATCAAAATAAGTATAATATAAAAATTATAAGGAATTTAATTATGAATTTAAATATATAATGATGAGAAAAACTATCTACACTTTTTTATCGATTTTTACAATGTGGTGGATGTTTTAAATTAAAAAGGAACATGTATATTGAAAAGATTCGCTCTGAGTCATAATATTCTCACCGTTCATTGGATTGAGGTGTTGCTAATTCCACACATCCCAAATGACATATTGGAAATTTTCCTCAGGTATCAAATAAATTAAAATATTGTTCCTCAATTTTGAGGATTCTAATTTTTTTCTAAAATATCATTTTAAAATGGAAACACACACTTTGAGTCGTACAAGTGTCATCATGTATGGGTTTGACATGATACTATTTCCTCCATGTTAAAAATGAATTATGAATCGTTTAACTAAATTATGAATCCATTCAGTGAATTATTTATTAGTTTTTAGTGGGTTAATCTTTTTAAATTAGAACCTCAATATCAAACTAATAACAAACACTTTGAGTCATAAAAAATATAATGTATCTGATTAAGGATTTTTTTTCCTAAATGTCACAAATGACATATGAATCATTTTACTAAAGGAAAAAAACTATCCAAAACTCATTTTCTTAATTTAGAGAATAATAGATGTGTTTTTACTAAAATTAATGTCAATATTGAATAAAAAGAGGAACATAGAGTGATAACCATGAATCATATTGAGTTCAATCTGATTCCTATATGTACCAAATGACAAATGAATCATTTTACTAAACTATCAAAACAATCTGATTTTTTTCATCAGTTTTGAGTTCACCACTTTTGGTTTTTACAAAACATAATTTTAAACAAGAAACATGCACTTGGATTCATAAAGGTCTCATTTTCTATGTCGGTTTTATATGATACTGATTTCTTCACATAAAAACTGAATTGAGAATCATTTTCCTAAATTATCCGGACAATATGATCTAATTTTCTATGATTTCATAAAGTGAAAATTATTTTATTAAAATATAATATTTAAATTTATAATTGGTACTCTGAGTCGTATTGGGAATATCATTTATCAATTTGATGTACGACTATTTCCTACATGTCATTAATGACTTATAGGTCATTATCCTAAAGTACCAAACAAATCCAAATGTGTTTTCTTGGTTTTGAGTATGTAATATTGTTTTTATTACTAAAATTAATGTCAATTTTGAATAAAAAGGCACACATTGAGTCACAACATCCAACCCATACGAAGGATTATAGTGTGGCAAATTCCTACTCATCCTAAAGAAATTTTGGATTAATTTTTTAATTTATCAATACAATAAAAAATTGTTTCATTAGTTTTTTTTACACCACTTTTTTTTACTAAAATTCCATTTTAAATTTCAAAACATGCACTTTGAGTCATACAGGCCGCATTTTGTGTGTTTTTGACGTAAGAAAAATTATGACAGGTCAAAATTATATTATGAATAATTTTCATAAATTATCAATAAAATATAAGAACTTTCTATTGTTTTTCAGTGTCTGGTACATTTTATATTAAAATTTCATTTTAATTTTTTTAAAAGAAATCAGTGATAATGGTCTCATCGTGTATCAAATTGACGTGAAAAAAATATTATATGTGAAAAATGGATAACAGATCATTTTCCTAATGTGACAAAAAAATTATGAATTTATTTTTTTCAATTTGGAGTATGTCAATTTATTTTTTAATAGAATTAATTTCCATTTTCAATAAAAACATAGACATAGAGCCATACCGACCACATCATGAATTATATAGAGTTTATTATGATTCATACGCATAAAAAATTACATAGGAATATTTCCATAAAGTATAAAATAAATATGAATGTTTTTCCTTATATTTGATTACACAACATCTATTTTTGACAAAAAATCATATTATAGAGGAGAAACGTGAATATTTAGTCATATTGGTCGATTCATGTGTGGGTTTGATGGGAGGCTGATTCGTACAATTAAAAAATGAATTAATATTTTCTATCCTAAATTATCAAGACAATTAGATCATTTATAATTATTTTATAGTGACTGTCACATTTTTTTTATTAAAATATATATTTTAAACAGATAACAGAAACTATGATTCATATCAGGCACATTGTCCATTACATTGAGGTGCTACTGATTCCAACAAATTCAAAATGACTAGTGGATAATTATAATAATGTTACAAAGTGAATCTACTGTATTTTTATTTTATTAATATTCATAATTCAGTTGGGGTAATTTATTATTCTTTTTATTAAGGTTTTTGGATCAATAAATTATCTTCTTCTTAATTGTGGTGTTCATTTATATTTTTTATACATCATGATTTCATTTTAAATGGGTTTCAAATTTTCATGAATTTCATTATATGGATGTTTCTTTTCATTTTATGTCATGTTTCCATTGACACCATCCCTCGTCGATGACATGGATCTTTCATTATTCATTGTTCTATAATCACTCTCTCATACAACTGTAGATTTTTTTTTGTTAATTCCAATAATATTTATGAAATATTAATATTAGATTATATACCTATCTAATAATTGGATAGGTTTTGATTAAGTGTCTAGTGACTATTAGCTCCATCAATCTAACCCTTTCTTTTCATTATTATGAATTCATGGGAAGTCAACTGCATCTCTTGATTATATAAAATTTTAACTTGGCGAGGGGTTTCATTCACACCTCGGTAATGTTTTATTGTACTTGGAATTTTATAATATAAATTATTGAAATGATAATTAGTTTTATAATAATAATTGGAAATTGTTTTGATTGTCATGAATATTTCTATATATAGACTAGTTTTTTTAATTTGTTGTGATATATAGTATTTATCTCTTCACATACCAACATCATTCCCTCCTAAATCATATATTTAGAAATTTCCCTATTATAAAAAAATATTTTTGAAACACATATGGAAACATATAATTCAATTTTTTACTATAAAATGTTGTCTAAAATGTATTAAAAATTAAAAATAATCACAATTGTAGTAGTTTGGATGGATATTTGTGCATTGGATATAAAATATAATTATTAGGGGTATCCAGTTTCACATAAATCATTATTCAGTGCTTCCTAAAAAACAGAAAAAAAATAAGTGATGAAAAATTAAAGACATATTTTATGTGATTTGATTGTTGAGTCTTTCTTATTCATTGTATGCATCAAAAAGTGTTTTTCATTTTATATTTTTTTTATCAAAATCCTTGAGTAACACACCTTTTTTATTCTTATTTTCTTCATTATCCAAAGTATGTTTTCGTAGAAATGATATAGGGATTAATGAATAAAATCATTCTTCACACAATGTTCCAATTATATAGTAGTAATATAACTTCTTCAATAAAATATTAATATTTATTAAATTTATCAAATTTATTAGATCAATATTTTGACAATCTTGTTATGATAATGTTCTTTCTGTATATATTCGCAACTGAGGCACCCAACCATTCATGGTTGAGAATGTCAATTATGGACTCAAGATCAATTACATTTGTCTGGAATGTTCAATATATTTCTTTCTAATATAGAATGTATGAAATATTTGTAACTTTAAATGTTCTCATGGTATGATGTTTTAATTCTAATAAATATTTCCTTCGAACTTATGTGCAGAATGTACTCTTAGAAGGTCATTTGGATTTCTAATTTGATTCATGAATTTTTCATGAACATGCCTTCTATTTCCCCAATAAATTATTCATCTATAATATGAAACCTCTATTTAAAACATATATCATCATCTTTTATAGGATTTCCATATGAAAAAAATATTTTCACGTCATTCCACATGTATCATTATAGTATTATAAGACAATGCTACGAAATCTCTAATAACATCACTGACCGCTCAAATATATGGATTATAAGGTTGATTAAGAAAATCATTTGGTAGCACAGTATTTACCTAAATCCCCACTTTAATGTGAAATTTAGGGAAATGTTTATGTTTTTTCTTCTCTATTAGGATATTATACATTTTACCCATCTCAAAAGGGCGGTGCATGGGTGTTGAAAGATAAAAATCACCTATAATTCTACCCTACATATTTTCAGTAATATTATGTTATATATATTTTTTTATTCACACTTAAGCGAAATAATAATGAAAAAATTAATTATCTTTGGTAAGTTATGTGGTTAGGGGAATGAATAGCCTTGAAGCTAGTGGGAATATTTGGTTCATGCGAGGATCTTTGTTCCACCATTGGCATACATTGATCCTTTCTCATATATTGGTCTTCTAAAGGATACCAAAAAATAATATCTTTAGTGATTCTATTTTTGTATTAAATATTCTCAACATATTACATGTATCTTCATTTGCATTTTTCTTCTCAAAATATGATCGACGAGTGACTCCAAAACCTAATCCAATAATGGGACTATATTTTTTCTGGCCAAATCAGATCTTCTAAAAGTAGTTTTTCTTCAAGTACGGTCATTTCATATTCATGTGACTAAACTATATAAAAATATGAATATAAATAATACTTTTTATTTAATAATATTATAATTAATTAATAATTAAAATTATGTCATACATTCAAATGTTTTCCTTATTTTTTGTAGTTTTTTCATCAACTAGTTTCCCTTTATTATAAAACGATCCTCCATCTGTTGAAACTAATGTCAAATTGAAGTGGATTTAAAATTTGATTCATTAATGTAAAAATAAATAAAGGAACATAGGATATTTCCTATATCATAATTAATCTATTATTTTTGATTTAAAATACATTCCAATTTCTTATCTAAGAAGCAGAACCCATCGCTTTTTTTCAATAGGGGTATATTGGTTTTAATCCATGGTCATTATATTCGGCACACATTTTTTTTCTCATAAATTAAAATTTTTGATTCAATTTGGATAAACTAAAAAATTTCACATAATATATATTTCATCTAAAATAAAAATGAAATGTTTTCTCATTATGACCATTGATGGGATCCTTTCATGTATTATTCTTTACAATGTGTGCATAACAAATTGGAAAGTTGTGATTACACTTCCACTATACATCCGTAACATTTAACTTTGTAACATAAGTTTGGAAGCCTATATGAGATTTTATAGTGTAAATTAAGAAAAATATATTACAAAAATAATCTAAAATAAATAAAATATGTAATGAATAATGAATATTAAAAAAACTTGGTTATATATTTTTTTGGTAAAATATCGAATGCATATCATAACATTACCAATATATCATTCCAAATGATTTCCTTCAGTGTAAGTTGGATGTGGTTCCTTGAATCATTATCAATGGGAACATTCATATTTGTTCTAAAATAAATATAACTATTGAACATTATCTTTTTGGGGATGATTGTTTGCCCGCATTGATTCCAACCAACATAAAATTGTATACCCTAACTTCTTGGCTTTATAGTTTGGTTCTTCATAATTATGTTTCTCCATTATTATTTTTCATCAAAATTGTATTGATCCCATAATAATTCTATAGTTAATAATAAATGGTTAGTTCTTCCTCTGTATTGGTAAGATCACTATGAGAAGAATAAATTTTTTCATGAGTAGTAAAAAATTTAATTTCCTTGAATAACAATAACATATAAAAGGAGAAAGGATTCCACAAGGGTAAAAGGTATGATAATTTAAAAAAATGAAATCTTTGACACCTACATCATGTTATTTTTTAAAACGGTTATTATTTGTTGAGTTTGAATGAAATTGGTAGAAGGATTTAACTCCCTCAAAATACTCATTAACGTCATTTGCACCTACGTTTTATTAAAACCTAGGAGTAGTAGTCATACCATACCAAGTACCATTGATTATTTACAATGACTACTTCTTTGATATGTTCAAGAAAAATATATGATATGGTGGATGGGTCTCAGGAAAATAAATTAATATTAACTGTTAATGATATGAAGCTATTGGGGATGACAATTGTCTCCAAAAAAATTAAATTACCAAATCTTAATTTAAAATTTTAAATATCATCTCTAAATGATAAAAGGTACATGATACTACCATGAGAACATCATCTCATCCCCACTGAGTTGAACTCGCTGTAATCTATGTTACTAATCCATTTCCCTCAACTAAATATCAAATATAAGAGCTCTATATTCACTTCAGTACATGTGTAGGGTGTCAATAAAAAAATTACTTAGAAAATAATAACATGGCCTCTAAAATATACAACATAGAATATATTTGATTGTCTGTTCAAATTATTATCCCTCAATATACATATTTTATGTCAAGTGATTATGAAACAAATTGGACACTACAATAATAAAATGTACCAAATTAATTTCATAATAGAGAATTATACGAATCATACTATTTGTTTATAAAATGAAGGATCTCTGACATTAAAATCATTTCAATAATAATTGGTTTAAATTTGAATCAAATGAGTAGAAAACATTATCTATCTCCTTATCGAAATAACCACATCACTAGTACTATGATATTTGACCACAGACCACTGACATCCATGATGATCCCTTAAGGAGAACCATCACATGTAAAAAATGCATCCAAGAGATGAAATAGGTATAAGACAACCATTTTTCATTGGAAGTTAATCTAAAACATGGGGATGTCTTAACATTATTATTTCTAGTTGGAAAGAACCACATAATGGGAGCCCCAATAAATTTGATAAACCTAACTTCTCAAAAACCAAAAAAATAGGTAAAAAAATATGTAACATAACCCTCACCCTAGAACTAGATTTACCACTGACATGTCTCTTATGACTCACATTCAAATGTACCATACTTATCCATAACAAAATACCCATTATATTCAAATATATGAATAAAATAATGTTCATCCCATCCAAACATGTACTTATTATAGAAAAATAATATAATAATACACTAATAGGTATATTAAAAATGATTTCCAATAATATCAAGTTATTATTCAAATTAAATATATTAAGTGAAGAATTGTCAAAAATTTAAATAAATTAGTCACATGTTACATTTGAATAATAATTTACAAAATAAATTACTCTATAAGTCAAATTATTAGACAAGTAACCAAAAACATTCTTTAAACAACATGATAAAAATGAATAAATCTATAAAAAAGACTTAATAAAGAAAAAGAATAGAATTTTTCCATTTCCTAAAATATTAATATTTAGAAAAAAATTATTTATAATTCCGGATTGGTTAATTTTACAATATAAAAATTATTAAAACCATATGTGTGTATGATTAGAGAAAAATATTTTGAATAAGGTAATTACCCTATCAATAAATTTATATTATCAACCATTTCATCTGAAAAATAAAATATCTATTACATATATAAGAACAATAATTAATCTGGTATAGTAAACATAAAATTTTCTTTATCTGATAATAAAACCTGATAATCACATAAAAATTTCAACTGTACAATGTGTAATACTAACTAATTGATAAATATTATATATAACCTTAGTTTTTTAAAATATAATATAATTAAAACATGACATGTATTATTATTAAAAATATGTTTATCCCATAAATACTATAAACCCACTCATATTCAAAAATATCCTCAATGAAATTTTAAATATGTCTTCTATCATGTTACATTTCAAATATATAATTCATTTTCCATCATTATATACCACATACCACATTCTAATACCAAAAAACACATTTCCATTTAACCATCTTGAATTTACCAATACTTTTATGTTAAAAAATACTAAAAAAATAAATTTAATATAATTGTGATAATCAGCACAATATTTTAGAATATTTAAACATGTTTAACATAACACCTTTAACAATTCATGAATATGATATACCATCATATCTTTATTAAATAATATATTCAACAAGTGAAATTACATTAAGATTTATATTTAAATTTTATATGAACAAAAAAATCAAATGATTGAAAGTATTAAGAAAAAACATTATATTATATCATTTTTGACATGGGAATAACCAACATTTGTTAATTTAATTTTAATTATGTGTAAATTTTCACCAATCAATCTATGAAATTTTATATCGGTAAATTTCTCAAAATTTACACATATATTCTTAATTATTCATATTACATTAAACATTTCATCAACATCATGTGCATTCCATATTTTTGAAACAAGATTCAAAGAATGAAAATCCACTCAATCTAAAACGTAAAAAAATTATAATAGAAATATAAAGAAATTCACCATGAGTTTAAATAGCGGATAGAGATGCAGTTCATATGGGTATTGAATGATGTAGATATGAGTTTATAGAGTTCGGGTGGTATTTGGTAGGTATGGTTCACTATGAGAAAAAAAGAGAGAAGAGATGTTAGTTTTTTCCTGGTTAAAATTATTCTAAAAACACAAACCGAAAAACCCAAATAAGAAAAAAAACGAGAGAGGAAATGGAGAAAATAACATACCTTTGATTCTATCCTTTATTCATCTTGGAGAATGTAGAAGAGTAGCACACACAACATGTGAGTTCCGCAAGATCCTGAGAATCATGACTGAATGAGTAACTATTTTGGTTCTTTTAAATAGATTGGAGATACTATTGTCTTCAAATTACAAAAAGTGATGATAAAGATCCCTTTTAATAATTAAGAATTAAGAAGCATTGATAAAATGTATCTTTTTCAGTACTTTTTTTTGCACTGCTAATGATCAACTTTATCAGCACCAAAAAAGTGCTCATAAAATACATCTTTATTAGTGTTATAGTTTTAGAACAAATAAAGGCAACCATTATCATTGCAAAAACATTAGCACTAATAAAGGCTTTATAATTATAATTATAAATAAAAATTTTGTAATTATATTTTTATAATAATATATTTGATTATTATAATTCTATTAATATTTATTTATTTATTTATAATTACATTAATTAATTTCTAAAAAATGTATATTTTTTAATTAGAA
Source organism: Viscum album (assembly GCA_963277665.1). Lineage (NCBI taxonomy): Eukaryota > Viridiplantae > Streptophyta > Magnoliopsida > Santalales > Viscaceae > Viscum > Viscum album. The sequence continues at coordinate 884,984,924 of OY728135.1, read as the reverse complement.
TTATAAATTAATATTTTTATAAATATAAAAAATATACATTTATCAATATCTTTATAAATAATTATTTTTAAAAATAAATATATTAATATCAAAATATATATTTTTATTATTACATATTTTTTATATAATTATAATTATATTTAATAAATATATATAAATATAAGTACAGTAAATATTTATATTATTTAAATCTATTTAATATATTTTTATAATTATAAATATATTTATATCATTTTATATTTTTATATAATTATATATAATTATAATATATATATTCATTATATAAATATATATTTATTTCTTTATAAATAAATGAATAATACTTTTTTTTAAAAATAAAATTTGTATATATGTATAATATATATATATATATATATATAGATATATATAGCCCTAAGGGTGCTTCTCATGGCTTGCTGACCATGTGGGTCAAGGTGAGGTCTTGAGTTCGACTCTCGCCTGGTGAATCTCTGTATTATATGTGCTCTCCTTTTCTTTATAACAAAGCCCCTTTCCCTAAATAAACTAAGACTTCAGTATCAACTCATATATATATTATATTTATTATTAAATTATATTTATTATAATTTTATAATTATTTAAATATATATAATTATTTATTTACAATTACAAAAATACTTCTTTATAAAATAATATTTTTTATTTATAATAATAGATTATATAAAAAAAATTTAAATATAGTAAATATAAATTTACAAATATAATAATTTATATTTATTTATTTAAAAATATATTATTCACATTGTTAATGAATATATATTCATAAAGGCATGCATAATAAAAATGAGTGGCATTGAATAAAAAAATTAATACACATTAAAAATATTGTAAGAATGGATATGTTTAATTAATTAAATATATTATTTTTTAAAAATATGGATATATATATTGATTTATAGATTAAAACATATTGAAAAAACTAAAACTTAGTAAATAAATAAATATAAATAAATAATAGATAATAATTAAATTCAAAAAATGTTAAAAAAGTATTAAAAATTAATAAATAATACATAACTATGACAATAATAAAAACAAAAATAGAAAATAGAAAAATTTAAGAAATAACATTTTAAATGTGTCACGATATATCAAATTCAAAAATACACTGAAATTTGAATAAATTACCTAATTATTATGTGTCTGTGCTTCTATATAAGATTTCATTAATTCCGTTAATATCTATGTGTATAAGTGTATTGTATATAAGATTTAATTAATTATGTATATGTAGGTGAAAAAATTATAGCACACGATGTTTGATATATGTTAAATTGAAAAATAAAAAATAAAAAATGAATGGGAAATAAATATGATTTTAATTAGGATATTTTATTCATTTCTTATATATTTATATATAATATATATTATTTATTACTATTGATAATTATATATATATATATATATTATGTATTTATTTTTTAGTATTGTTTCATTAATAAAGTACCAAATAATTTTGTAATTTATTCATTTTTATTTTTTTGAATTTATTCGCATTTATTCTGTTTATATTTTTTTGTTTAATTATTATAATTTATTCATTTTTTTAAAACTATATTTTAGATTTAATATTCACTAATATTTAATATCTATATGTATTTATATATTATTTATTTATTTATATCAATAATTATTTAATTAATATTTTTTTAATAATGTTCTTAATTTACCCATTGTAAATTTTTATTTGTTTAAATGTTTTATTTTTTCCATTTTAAATATATATGTATTTAATATTTATTGTTTTTTTAAATAATATAAATATGTCTATATTAGATTTATTCATTTTCAACAATAATTATTTATGTAATAAAATTACTAATATTTTTTTTATTTGGTTAATTATATCATTTTCTTCTAGATCATTATTAGAGAAATAGGAGAAGTGATTAAGGAAACCTTTTATTAGTGCCAAAAATAAATAATTTATAAAGGGTAGCCTTTATCCGCACTATACATAGAGCACTAATAAAGGGTACCGTTTTTCAATGCTACAAAATAGAGTTGATAATGTTTAGCCTTTATCAGTGCTTATTTTATACAGATATGTGGTTCCCTTTATCTATTATTTTTTTAGCACTCAAAAAGGTCTCATTTATCAGCTCCCATTACAAGTGATTTTACGTATCAGTGCTATTAATGGACTCTTTTATATTAGTGAATCATCATAAGAACAATTATCATAGGAATAAATTAATAAAAATGCAATATTAAATATAAAAATAAGTGTTGTGATCTTGTGTTTTTAACTACTCACTGGTTATTTAAGAGGAAGATAAAAACCATGGCCCTAGTGGAAATAAGTCTTTAAGATAATACTTGTCTTTAATTGCAATAATATTCTATTAAATTGTGTATTACCATTTTTTGTACCACCTTATTTCAGGACATGAACTGTATCCTCTTAAGAGAGGATCTATCCTTTTAGAATTATTAGTCACTCACAGGTGTTGGGTACAAGGGTTTGATGTTACACAAATCATCCATGGACATTCATGAACACACATAATAAATGAGGATGGGAAGATACAAAATATCACAATATTTAACTTAATAAAAATTAAATCATAAGAACCAATACAATAAATAATTAAATTAAATAAAACCCAACACATACAAAGGTTATATAATCTCATGATAAATCATAATAAGATATTATTATGCATAATACTTTCCAGAATTCATTTCAATTCATTTTTTATTATGATAACTTTTCATGAATTAATAATGTAATCTTCTTATTAATTAACATATTATTTGTCTTACCAATTTTTCAAAATATTACTTAAAATTTTCATCCTATATAATCATCAATAAATTTAAATATTTTTTAATTTATTTTTAATGAAAATTATTTTTAATTACTTTTTACGTGTTGTTGAGTTCCCATGTTGTGTACCTTCCTAGTCAAATAATGTTTTTCTAGATTATAAATATATACACAACATATACTGGAGGAAACAATGTTTGTGCCCTTTAGAATCATTATAAATCAATTTCTAGAATTTAAAAGTTACAAAGTGTGTATTGTCACCAGACATAGTGCATGACTTATCTTATGTGAGGTCTAAATGTATAATGTTCTTACATTGAAATATTTCCACATGACTTGTTCATGATTTAAAAAACATGTGGTTTTATGGATAATTTTCTACAGTCAGTATGGAGTGTATAAAAACACGATACACCATAAATATATGTGACCTTTACCTCTTATAATTCATGTTAAGTACATGATTTTTACAAGACAGTAATATGTTGTGTATTATATTAATTATTGTATAATAATAACTAAATGAAATAATTCTACCTGACCTGCAAAAAATCACTCACTATGTATTTGCTATAGAAAACCATTTTTGAGGATGTGTATAATTATATATATTCCATTTAGTTTGTTATTCACTTTAATTAACCATGTGTTGAATCACATGACTGGTGTTTCCCTATTTTTAACTTGCATGAGTTGGAAAGATTAACATCACCTATACAACTAGCTTCATGTTGTGTAATTCATTTCTAGTCAATTTCACTAAATGTCTTAATACTCACCATGTATCTTGAAAAGTAAATATTGCAATTCATGGAATGTAAATCCCGTTACATGTTGTGTACATAATTTTTGAGCATTTTTATAAGATTGAAATCTATATGTGGCATGTCATTATGCCACAGAATTACCCACGTGAGGGTCTATGAATTTCATTGATTCAAACCCATGTGGGGATACACATCAAGTACTCTAGATAAATAATGTTTAACCCAATAAATTCACTATCCAATTGGAGAGAAATTCTCAGTGTGTATTATAACCAACCATGTAATGACACCCACATAGCCTCTCTTGATTTTCATAGATCACCCTTATATGGATCTCCATGTGTAATTTTTTTTAATTTTTAGTTAGACACCTTGTATCCAATCACTAATCATGAATCTTGTACACCTATGTGTGGGACGTTCATGAATTCTATAAATTTTATTCACCATTTTGTTTTTTATATTAATTTGTAAAGGATTCCGAAGTAACAAAGGCATAGTGGTTGGGGGCCCACCATTTCTTATTCGATAATCGATGACCAATACATTGTGAATACAAAGAAGAATGTTAGTATCAATAGATTAAAATCAAATATTTTGACAAAGATAAAAAACTACAGATCTGATAAATATGGTCTTTCACATCATACTTATAATTAATTTATTTTTTTTTTTACAAAATTAAATACTTGGGCCATTTGTACATTCTTAATTTATTATTATTGATTGTCTAAAATGACCCTTCTAGATTTCCTTTTTTTCTCTCATGAGGATAAAAAGTATATTCCCTCTAGAATTGATCTACATGTGCTACAATGCTTTCAGAATAATTCCACTCATTCTCTAAGTGCTACTATGGCAATGTGAATATCTTGTGTCGATAGTTCTTGATTGCTCGTTCTTCGATCTTAAAGAAAATTTTTCAATCTTGAAATGGATAGATTAAAGGATTCGAGATAGAAAATTTTTGGATCAACAATTTTTAATTCCCATGGATTTTCCATACTAGACGTACCTTCTATTAGTCGACATGGGGTTTATATTATAATATTTAATTGAGAAATAGTAAATAAATGTAATTATAACAATTAGAGGAAACTCATTCCACATAATAACAATAAAACACCATTATTTGGTGTGTTCAAACTTGCAGGAAAAAGAACCATAAATGAAATCTCGTACAACATAATGATAATAGCATTATTATTATTTCTTTTCTCCAACTGGATAAACATTATTTAGCAACTTGTAAATAATTAATTTATCAACAGAAATGTTCTTGGCCTATTCCAAATCCTCTTCCATTTATTGAAAACTCAAATTAATTATCATATTATATTAAATAATTATTTTTAATTACAAACAAGTAATAAATATTTTTTAAATTTTTTGTAAAATAATTTTTTTTTTCAGAATCGGGTGAATAAATATTTATTTAATTTATGCACTAATTTTAACATGAATATAGTTATTCCTTGGTCTTCAAAATTATATTTATTCCGTTTATTGAATTAACATATAATTTAATAGAGACCACCATGAACACATAGTGTGTCACCTTATAGGAATTTTTCTCTTTGGAATTAGGTGGACTTTACTAACGTCCAATATTATAATCTTGCAATGTGCATGAAACCAAAGTGAAATAACATAATGCCGCAACGATGACATCCACATAAAATCACTCACTGTGTAATATAATCCATTTGTTAAAATATCTCATCAATAAGGATTCATTATAGTGTCATCAACCTATATACCTTATATGTCATTCTTTGAATACCTAAAATAAACTCACCATTACACCATGGGTATGGAATTCAGGGTAAATGATATATTTCAATAAAAGGTATGCGATATCAACATCGATAAAGGGTCAAATCCTTCCTTGACATATCCATTTATAACTAGCCATTTGTGATGAACCCAATTTACCCTACATCCTGAAAACACATGGAATGATTGTTTTCATTAGTAAATCCAACTGTTTAAGTTGTGACAAAAATAGTGATAATATTAAAGTCTAAGTATCATTACAAACATTCTCAAATACTAATATCTGATGACACAAAAACATGTTGAATTCTTATTGGTGGGTATGTTCTCATAATCACCCATCGTGGAGATTACCATCTGAAAACTTTAGGGGAGGATGTCTCAACTTCTTATGAGTACTCTCACAAAATGGTATATATAGTATGTTTCCCATCATAATTTAAAACTATAGAAATATATTTAATAATATTGTTGTAGAATTTAAAGGTTCTCATCAGAGTAGAGATCTGTCATGTCCTTATAAGTGGAACAAATACTCAAAGACATTATTGCATCATTTTCATACAGAATAATGAAAATTATTTTAAAATATTTTTAATTTCTACATAAATTAATTATTCAAGTAATCAATATACAAATAGTTGATTTCTAGGAAACCAACCCTAATAAACCCTCACTTTTACTAGAGCCAACTGCATACAAATTTTAGACTGCTAGTCCTCACATGGGGATCCTATTTTGACAAAGTCAAAGATTTAGTCAATGGGTATACCACATTTTATTACATAGAAATGATGATCACTACCACTGATCCTAAATATAAAAAATCTATATAGATATGAAACTTTGAATGTATGTCATTTGTCCACTGATTTGACCTTGCCTCTTTTGCGAGATCCACCACTCCAGTATTATCACAATAGAGTGTGATGGGATATTTTCTTCTAGGTACCACATCCATCTCTTGGATGAATATTCACATCAATACTACTTATTTAGCTACCTTAGAAGCTGTGTTAGACTCATACTCTACTATAGAATCTACGACCACACTTTTATTTGTGTTCTTCCAACACAAAGTCCCTCTATTCAAAATGAATATGTATCCCGTTTGCAACTTCGTTTCATCATGATCAGTCTAGAAACTAGAATCTGCATATCCTTCGATGACTACTTCCCTATATCCTCAATAAAAATGGACGATATTCTTAGTAGTACACATATACGTAAGGATAGACTTGACATCCATCCAACTATTGTCACCTAGATAATCTTGATATCTTCCTTCCATACTTAATTTGTAGGTTTCATCTATCCTTGTACGTAGCATGAAATACATAACTGACCCAATCATTGATTTATATAGAGTCCATTCTATTACATTCCTTTCCTCAAGTGTCTAAGGTCTCATTTTCATAAAAATATGAATGATATGTGATGATAAAAACAATCCCATCTTGGGGTGTTCCATACGGAATATTTTCAGTATCTTTTCAATGTTTGAGCATTAACACAGGGATAAAAATCTATTGGATCTATCACAATGCATCTTGATCCCACAAATATATAGTGTCTCACTAAATACCTTCGTGGATATGAATTTATTCTAACACTCATTAACAGTCTTTAAGACTGGTATTTTTTTCCAATAAATAATATGTCGTTAATATATACTATAAGGAAAATGATTGAACACCCACAATACTATTTATATTTATAAGGCTCACATTCATTTTTTATTAAATCAAATTCCATTATGGATTCATCAAAATTATTCTTCCATGACCTTGATGCTTTATATAACCCATAAATGGATTTTTGTAACTTTTATATCTTATAAGCATACATTGAAGTCACAAACCCTTCATGTTGTTTCATATATACATATTCTGAAGGTTCTTATTAAAAATGGTTGTTTTTTCATCCATTTCTCCAATACCATTATCATGTTAACATACAATTTCATGTACTCTAATTATGGATATAAAAATTTCTAGTAGTGAAAATGTTTCATCATAGTTAATTCCTTGATGTTGTTTAAATCCTTTTGAAACTAGTCATTCCATAAATGTACTGACTTGTCCTTCAAGGTTCATTTTTATCTAAAATACCAATTTTCAACAAACAGGATTTAGATCTACTAGAGGGTCTAAAAAATCCAAACAATGTTTTGGATAATGGAATCCATTTCATTATTTTAGGTTTCTTGACACTTGGAAAAATATGTTTCACTTACTTATTATTTTTTTGTTAATGAATACTTATTATTTACTAATAATGAGTCACCATCCTTGGAAACTAGAAAATTGTACCATTCTGGTTCTATAACCTCTATTTTACTCATATACATTACATGCATCTCTAGAATAGATCATTCATCAATGGGGCTTTATGGAATCTACATCTGTACCAACTCTTGTATACTTGGATCCCTATCTTCATCAAATTCTATATCTCTCCCACTATCCATTTTAGATATGTGTAACCTCTCAAGTAATATGGTGTGTCATACCACTATAATATTTTTTTCTGAGGGGTCGTATAGGTAATATCCTCTTGTTTCCATGGGGTATCCTATAATGGTACACTTTGTGCCTTCGTGTGGGTTTTTATTACCAGAAGAGGCCCTAACAAATGCTTTACTACCCCACACATTTAAATTTGATAATATAATGTTTATTCTACTCAAAAGATTATATGTAATTACATTTATTTTTTTATATGGTACACAGTTTAGTATGTGTTCTGCTATTTTAAACACATATCCCCAAATGGATAATGGAATACTTGTATGACCTGTCATTGATCTCACCATGTCTAACATGGTTCGCTTCCACCTTTCACTTACACCATTCCACTTGGGATAGTATGGTGGTGTGAGTTGGGATATAATATCAAACTATCATAAGTAATTAATGAAATATTAATTATATTTTTTTGACCTTGGTCTGAGTAGAGTTTCGTAATCTTCTTACCATGCTGGATCTCAACATCATTCATATATTCCGATAATATATCAAAATAATCTGAGTTATACCTCATTATGTAGATATATCCATATCTACTAAAATCATCCAAAATGGTTATGATGTATGATTATCCACCCTTTATTTAACTAAAAATGGTCAACCCACATCATCATAAACCAATTCAATAATCTCTTTGGACCTTTAACATTTCCCACTAAATGGGGTTTTGGTCATTTTTTCTTATATTGGGACATACACCAACTGGTTATAGTTTGAAAGAATCTAAACATTTATCTTGATGTAATGTTTTCAAGTGATTATCATTCAAATGACATAGTGAGTGAACCAATTTTGTGTGTGGTATGAGTTTTGTGAAGTTGCATTGTTATCAATTTTCATTACATAGTTTGTGTAATCCAACACGTAAAGATAGTTATCTAAATGTTCCTTACAAAAACGAATGTTATCTTTATAGAAGAAGAAACATTAATTTCTGAACGTGAAAATAAATCCATCTATATCATTTCTGGATATAGAAATAATTTTTTTTGGTTATAGAAGGCACATAATGATAACCTTTTAATACAGAGATCATCCCAGTTGGCAATGTTTGGTGGTACTCCCCGAATACTACTACAGTAATTCCAACTACATTTGCTACTCATATGTAAGAACTTGGGTTTTTAGAATGGGTCAAAACCCCAACCATGTATTAATTTTTGACTTGTCCCTCAAAAAACTAGAGAAAATGGGCAGTTTCTAAAAATTTCCAGACTACATGCTTTGTACTTTAAGTGTACGCCGTGTATATGTTAGGCCAGTTCCGACCGTCTGCTCTTTGAGTGCATGTCGTGTGATGACTGTGTAGAAATTTCTTACTACAAGGCATGTAGTTTTCAACATGTCGTGTACCTGTGACCGTGTGGAGGCCATACATGTTGTGTATACCTATTGGCTGGGTAGAATCGTTTAACCAAGTACATGTCGTCTCCTCCTTAGACACGCCATGTTGTCTAGCCATGTATGTGGGATATACATGGAGTGTAGGCACGTTGGTTGTGTAGAATTGTTTTAAAAAGTACACATTGTGTCCTTACATGCCGTGTAGTTTGGCTATGTATGAGGGAAATACAGTTCTTGTGGGTAAGTCAGCACGGAAGAGAAGAAAAAAAACTATGTACACGTCGTGTACCCCTAGGTACATGCCGTGTACTCACATAGACAAGTTATAGAAGGTAGTTCAGTGGAATTTTAGCATTCATATGAGCAGTTAAATGATACGCATGACATGTAGTCATAAAGTACATGTCATGTACTTTTTTTCTAAAATGGGTTGTAGCCTCGTTTTTGATGCAGAACATCATTTTTTCGTCGAGTTGAGTGTGGAGAGTCAGCCATAACTTGTTTTTGCTCCAAGATCATCATCCGAACACCATTTCGAACACCAATTGATCCATTGGAACCCCATCAGTAAGGGTTTGATTCATGTTGGTATGTTTTGTATGATTTTTGTTATAGAATGACTTATTAGGGTTTGTGCGGTTTTGATTCATATGTAGATCGACCATGTTATATACCTAATTGGTGGCTGTTATAGGCGGAGTATCATCATATGAGTCTCAAGTCGGTGGTACAATCATCATTTTTGTGTTTTCATGGTCATTTGGGTCGTGCGACCTTCGGCGCATTTTCGGTTATTTTGAGTAGGACCCATTTTATTTTCTATTACATATTAAATTGATTGTTTGACCTATAAGATGGATTTTGGTATGCCATGTTACTATTTATTCTTGAGTGGGGTTGGGTGAGGGGTCATTGCTCATTGGGAATTTTGGACGAGGATTCCAAAATAGATATATTTGAATTATATTGTTTTATACTATTGAGTATAGTTATTAAACATTCATATGAATTTTTAGAGGCCTTAATGAACTCTGTACTAGTATGGGACAGTTCTTTGTTAGTGCAATTCACCTGTTTAGATTGTTTTTTCATGTTTATGTGTTCTGTTTAATTATGTTATATGTGTAATTTATTGATTGCATATGAGGGATCCTTTGGGATAGATTGCGCATTGCCCGGATATTATTGAGTGATGTTGATCACATGTTGGGATTAGCTGGTGTTATATTGGGTGGTTCTGAAAATGGGATTGGGCATCATGGGCGTTAGTTTGAGGAAGGATGACTGTCAGGTTGGGCATGGCCCAGGTTACTGGGACGGAAAGGCCATCAGACTTGAGTGACATGGTCTCAGGGACAAGAGGTTTTAGAGGTGTTATGTCTTCGGAACTATTTTGGTGATTATTGGGCACCCGGAAACATTGAGTAGTGTGCACATAGAGAGAATCCATGATGAGGTTGTTTTGACCAATCATGGGGGTAGAGGACCCATTATTTGTGGTTTAGTTACTTTTGGTTTGGTGGTGCTTTTCATAGGAAGACATGTGGGAGGTGAGGATCCTTCGTGGGATAGCATTGAGGCTACCAGGTTGGCTGCAGAGGCTCACCGTTATTTGAGGATAGATATCATTGTCCCTTTGGATACCTTATTTGAGGGCAGATATCGATTTCCCTTCAGATACCTTATCTGAGGGTAGACATCATTGTCCCTAGGGTTACTTATTTGAGGACAGACATTGATGTACCTCTAGTTTACTGATGTTGAGCATGCCTTCAAGATGTTGGTACTTGAGACACGCGATGTCAGGCGGCACATGGCGCCAGGTTACATGACAGAGATTCTAGTGTTGGCTGAAGTAGGTGACACTCCATAGTGGCTATTGAGAATCAGTGGAGTTAGTGTTTATTTATGCAAAATTTTGTTTACTACTTTCCATATAAAGTAATTCCTACTTAACCACTTATATTAGGTACACAACATTTGGTGGTATCCTACTGAGATTTTTCTCAAACCATCCACAATGCCTTTAGGATATGTGAAGACATTATAGATTTTTGTGCAGGAAATAGGCTAGCTTTAGGGGCTGGGTTGTAATAGTTGTTGCATGGAGATGGTATGGACCATGAGGTTCTGCCTAGATGGAGTTACATGTTTTCCTTTATTCTTGTATCATCATTCTAGGTTGTTTGTAGCTATTATTGGTAATCCATTGTTTCCCTTTATATTTAGATATGTATGGCCTGCTTTGGATGCATGTTTTGTTGTTCTGTAGTAGTTATTGGTGATTACCATGATGTTTTCTTTATTTCCACTATCGTTGTTTATATTTATTGCTTCTACTGTCTGTTGATACTGAATGTGCTTCCGCTCTGAGGGTCTGGTTCGAGTCTACTGAGTCATTCATTCTACTGCATCTTTATTATATTACTTGGATAGTACCATTATCAGTATCCTCCAAGAGGGTATAGCCTCCCCACTATACCTATAAGACCTTCACTTCTAGTTGGTATCCTTTTTCGTTTGATAAGGTGTACTTAAGGTAGTAGAACCCAACCTGTTTAGCACTATTTGGGTGGCTATTTGGGTCAAGGTCAATATAAAGATGTATCAGAGGAGTTCTTGACAGGGATTTAGTAGCATTATTTTACAATCTACTAATGAGATTGAGACTTATCATTTATTTTATTCTGGTTTTACAATTTGAGATAGGGTATACTAGAGATAGGTTGTTACTGGAACTAGGTTTCTAGCTTGTTCTTGGGTGCAACCAGACCAGGTATGAGGGATGAACTAAGTGTCCATGGGTGGGAATTACTACTTGATTTTTGCTCAAATTATAGTTTATATGATTTCCACCTCGGTGGATCACATGGTGTGTGATATTAAAGATTGTGATATGTAACCCTTGACCCAGTACAGTAAGGGAGAATTGGACCATGTCCCAGTATGGCAAGGATTGTTTGGTTGGTCTGGATAGGAACATTTTTAGGGTATTTCAATTTCATAACTGCGTGTATGTTTTGTGAAGTGATAATTCCATGCGAGTAATATCAATATCCATTCATTGTATGCTTTTAAATGTGTATAGGTAATATTCCCCATAGAATTGTTTGTTTGTTGCAATGTGTATGTCATGCTTTATGTTTCTAGAATTGCATGTGATAGGTAATTTGGGTCTGGCTCTTTTACGAGCAGGTAGGTACTATCGGTTGAGGTGATTTTGATCACTAGGATTGGTAGACTCGGTCATCGGTTTCAGGCAACGTTAGTTGTCAGGACAGGCATGGCCGGATGTACTCTCGATACTTGGCACTATTAGGGGAGGTTAATGAGGCCCTGAGGCCAGGATGTCGTGGGGTATGGTTGTAGTGGGGGAGAGTAAGGGTGGTAGTTATGTGCTGCGTTTTAATGATTGCTTATATACGTTGAATATTTATTGTTATATATATGTGTGTGGGATTTATGACAATTTATGGTATTCAGTGGGTTCCTTTTTGGGATACTCAGATGGAGCATCAGATTGGAGATAATATAGTGTTGCAGGTACAGGATCAGGTTCAAGATCTGGTGTAGGAAGAGCAGGAGTCATAGGTATAGGCTTAGGGATAGGATCAAGATCTGGATCTAGTGCATGCAGGATAGTAGCCGGGTTTGGTAGTGCTCAGAGCATGGATCTACGTGAAACTCCAAGATATCCGAGTGCATGTCTTGTAAGGGATCGACAGAGGTGTGCAGGGTACAGAGCCATCTATGAAATATCTGACGTTGGAGTTTCAGTTGCAACACCCACTACTTTTTCAGGGTGAGGGTGGTCCGCGGGCTACTGAGAACTGGATAGAGAGAATGCAGATGATCTTTGAGCATCTCGAGATGCCTCCAGGGTGGCGGGTCAAGCTGCTGACATACATGATGTGAGGATAGGAAAAGTGTTGGTGGGATGTGTAGGTTCAGGCTTGCTGGGATAAGGGACTGGCATGGAAGGACATTGAGGACAGGTTCTTTGAGAACTTTTACCCAGATACACTAAAAGAAGAGAGAGCTCAGGGGGTCTTGAGTCTTCAGCAGGGAGACATGTCTATCATGGACTATGCAGCTATTGTCACTGAGCTATCTCTCTTTGCAGCTGGTATGGAAAGTGATGATGCGGCTAGGGTGAGGCACTTCGTGGATGGATTATGAAACACCATTCAGATGCAGCTGAATATCTTCAGGCTAGGTTTTTTTTCAGAGTATGTGAATCAGGTTCTCATAGCGGAGGGAAAACACTAGGATATGCCTCGGGTTCGCTGGATGACAACTTTAGGTGAGGATTCAGATAGTATGATGCGAGGACGGGATGAGTTTCTGCAGGGTAGTAAGGCAAGGGACTCTGCTAGACCACCTCGTAGCAGTTATTCTATGGATGAATTTCTATGTAGATAGCCAGGACATGTTAGGACTCAGTGCGATGGGCCTCCAAAGGAGTGCAGAGCATGTAGACAGGTCCGGAACCTTGATAGGTTTTGCAGTATGCCTTCTTAAACAACCAGAAAGTAGGGACAATGATATATGGTGACATTTGGAGTTGGATCATGTTCCGTACCAGGAGAGGGTAGCCGAGGATCAGCTACATGTGTAGGACGTGACCTAAATAGTGGGATCCATCTGAGGGGTCAGTGGTCGGTGGCTAGAGAAGCACTATAGGGGGGTTAGGCATCAGGCAGCCATACATCCGGCCAGGTGCACACTATGGAGCTGCCAGAGGCTGAGCAGGCTGGTGATCTGATGAATGTAAGAGGTACACCATGTCTATGGCCATGATTTCCATGTTTCCTTTTTTGAATGACCTATATAGGCATGTCCGTTTTGAGTTCACATGCTACACATGATCTATGTGGATGGACTAGATGATAGTCAGTGTGATTGGAACCATATCAGGTGAATGAGATATATATATATATATATATATATATATATATGATATGTGTAGCATCCGTGGCATCTAGGATGTGGGTTACATGAGGTGTCATGGGCATCAGGTCATCAAGGATGTGGGTTACTTGTGGTGTTTGGCATCAGGACCTCATGGAGGGGGACCCCAATGTAGTGTGGGATACGTTGTGTGTCAGGAACAACATAGGAGCACCAATGAGGCACATGGGTGATGATGACTCATGGAAGGACTATGAGTACTAAAAATAGGTTACTAAACATTGTTTAAATTGAGTTTTTTCCTATTGAGACTGAGTTAGGATATTCCTAAGGTGGGGATCCCCATGAGAAATTTAGCCAGGACCATTGGGATTGAGGTAGTCTTGGTCACTTTGATCAAGGTGGTATGTTCGGTTCCATCTTCAGGTTTTGTTTGATAGCTCAGGGATGAGCTATTTCAAGGTTGGGAGATTGAAAGAACCCCAGTTTTTAGAACGGGTCAAAATCTAGAATCTGTTTGAAATTTTGACTAGTCCATGAGAAAACTGGAAATAATGGGCAGTTTTTGGAAATTTCTAGACTACATGCCGTGTACTTTAAGTACATGTCATGTATATGTTATGCGAGTGTCGACCATGTGCTCGCATAGTACAAGTCGTGTGATGACTTTGTAGAAATGTATTACTACATGGTGTTTTGTTTTCAACACACTGTGTACCCATGACCATGTTGAGGCCATACATGGAATGTAGGCCTGTTGGCTGGGTAGAATCGTTTAACCATGTACACATTGTGTTTTCCATGGACATGCCAGGTAGTTTGGCTGTGTAGGAGGGATATACATGGCATGTAGGCCTGTTGGCTGGGTAGAATTTTTTAACCAAGTACACACAGTGTCCTTCCTGAACACACCATGTAGTCTGGCTTTGTATGAGATAAATACATGGCGTATGGGAAAGTCGGCGAGGAAGAGATGAAAAAAAAACTATGTACAAGCCGTGTACCCCTAGGTACACGTCGTGTACTCATGTCAGCAAGTTATGGAAAGTTAGTTAGCAAAATTCCAGCCGCCATATGAATAGTAAAATGATATTCATGGCATGTGGTCATAAAGTAAACATAGTGTAGTTTCATTTTTTCGCTAAAATGGGTAGTATCCTTGTTTTTTAGGAAGAACATCATTGTTTCAAAGAGTTTATTTGGGAGAGCGAGCCGAAACTCATTTTTGATCTCTTATCTTCTTCTAAACTATGTTCTAATCACCGATTGATATGTTGGAACTCCCTCAATAAGGCCTTAATTCCTCTTGATCTGTTTTGTTTGACTTCTCTTCTAGAACAAGTTATTGGGTTTTGAGTGGTTTTGAATCATTTCTCGATTTACCACGTTTTAGAACTTATTAGTGGTTGTTATCATAGGAGTAGAATTGTAAGAGTCTCAAAAAGGTGGTGCATACCACATTTTGTGTTTTCATGGTCATTTGGGTGGCGCATCCTTCGACGCATTTTCAAGTATTTTGAGCGGGACCCGTTTTATCTACTATTACATATTGAATTGATTGTTTTACCTATGGGATACCTTTGGGTATGCCATGTTACCAGTTTTTCTTGAGCGGGGCTAGGCAAGTGGTCATTGCTCATCAGGAAATTTGGTTGGGGGATGCCAAAATTGTTATATTTGAATTATATTTTTTCAAACTATTGAGTTTAGTTATTAAACCTTTATATAAATTTTTAGAGGTCTTAAAGACCTCTATATTGGTACGGGACATCACTTTCTTAGTGCCATTCAACTGTTTAGATTGTTTTTTCTTGTTTAGGTGTTCTGTTTAAATATTTTATATATGTAATTGCTCGATTTCATATGTGGGATGCTCTAGGTTTTTTTGGGCATGGATATGAGATTATTGAGTGATATTGATTACAGGTTGGGCTTGTCCTAGAATATGTTGGGTGGTTCTAACCACAGGATTGGGTATTATGAGCGTCAGTTTGAGGCAGGATGACTGTCAGGTAGGGTATGGCTTTGTTTACTGGGAGGGAAAGGTCATTATACTTGAGCGACATGGTCGTAGGGACACGAGGTGTCAGAGGTGTTGTGTATTGGGAACTGTTTTGGTGATTACCACCCACTCAGAAACTTTGAGTAGTGTGCACACAGAGAGACTCTTTAATGAGGTGGATTGGTCCCATCATGTGGGTAGAGGCCCCCATTAGATGCATTTTAGGTACATTTTCATTGGGGTTTCTGGTCGTAGGAAGCCACGTAGGAGGTGAGGAGACTTTAGTGGATATCATTGAGGCTATCGGGTTGGGGGAAGAGGCTCGCCGTTATTTTATGGTAGATATCGTTGTCCCTCCATATACCTTATTTGAAGGTAGACATCGTTGTCCCTTCGGTTACATATGTGAGGACAAACATTGTTGTTCCTCTAGGTTACTACTGTTGGATGTGACTTTGGGACATCGATACATAAGACATGTGGTGTTAGGGGGAACATGGTGCCTGGTTATATGACAGAGATTTCAGAGTTGGCCAAAGCAGGTGACACTCCATTGTGGCAGCTGAGCACCAATGGAGTTAGTGTTTATTTGTGCAACTCTCTTTTTACTGCATTCTATATAAATGCATGTCTTCTTAAACATATATATTAGGTATGCACCATTTTATGGTATCCTACTGAGATTCATCTCACACCCCACACGATCCCTTTGGGATGCGTGTAGACATTATGGACTTACATGCAGGAAAGTGGACAACTCCAGAGACTAGGATGTATTAGCTATTGCATGGAGATGGTATGGACATTGAGGTTCTTCCTAGCTGGAGTTCCATGTTTTTTTATTCCTCAGTTAGTAAGCTTTCTTGTTTGTAGGTACAGTTTGTTTGCCATTGGAACCCTTTATAATTAGATATGTATGGCATGTTTTGGATGCATTTTTTGTGGTTCTGTAGTAGTTAAAAGTGATTATCATGCTGTTTTGTTTATTTATGCTGTTGTTGTTTATATTTCATGCATCCACTGTTTGTTGATACTGAATGTGCTTCCGCTCGGTGGGTCTGGTTTGAGTCTGCTGATTTATTTATTCTGCTACATATTTATTATTTTACTTGGACAAGTACAATTATTTTTATCCTCCGAGAGTTTATAGCCTCCCCACATTACCTATAAGACCCTGGCTGCTAGTCGGTAGCCTTTGGAATTCAGGGAGGTGCGCCTAAGTTAGTAGAACCTGACCAATTTAGCACTGTTTGGATGGATGTTCATGTGTGGGTCGTCACACATAGATTGTCCTATCCTCGATTAATTTTATTTAACCGACATGGTTCCACTATTTGGATACATATATGATCACCCCAACATAAATATAATTCCCAATTTTTAAAAAGAGATAAATTTCATTTGATATCAAACTTACCTGATGCTTCCTCTTGCTTCTTTATCCTAGTGCATTATTTGTTCTAGTATCCCTTCACTCCTCATTCAAAACAAACATCTTCAGGTTCCCGTCCATTCCCCTTGTTCTTACTTTTCATTGAAGGGGGTGAAGAAGTTTTGTTCTTAACTCTCCTCACATTCCCTTTCCTCTAATTCACCATGATGATAGAAACATTTTTTAACTTCATGTCTTTGTCCACTTGGAAAAGGAGGATAAGAAGATCTTGTAGAGACTTTTAAATATTTTTTATATTTAAATTCACAAAAAAAACTGAAGACGAACTGGGGGAGTGACGCAAGAATGCGATCGATACCTGGTTCTTCAGGGAGTTTAAACACTAGAACCTCCAAGCACTCAATGTTTCCATTGAGCTAGAATATGTGTGGCCTAGCTCAGAAACCCTCTCTAATCTTAATCTGAAAGAGTCAATTGGATATCTCCAACCTTTCATATATTTCTCTCTCCTAATAAATACCATGGATGTTCTCAAGCATCCTATAGGAAAACATGTTTTTCTGATATTTCAGGAGTTCTCTAGATATTTATGATAAAATAAATTATTTAATTTCGATCACATCACTCAATTTTTTCTCATAGACCATGAACTCTTCATCACTCACCTTTTGGGAAGGAAGATTAGGTAATGAGTACTCTACCACGTAATATTTCCATTCATGGTATAGAATATCTTATGAAATCTAAACCACTATTGGAATTTTCTACTAGTAAGGATGCATTATTTATCCCTTATTGATTATAGGGATAGTGTGGTCTAAAATATTTTTATTTTTATTCTACAAAAAATGAACTGATAATTATTAGTTTCTTCATTACATTTTATGAGAAATAATAAATTCATTTTATTATGTCCCTCACTAATTTTTCAATTCTCAATGTCATTCACCATTGAACTTGGAATTTCTAGTTTCTAGTATATTATAGGGGCATAGATCTATATTCTCTTTCACGTAACCCAAATATGGTTTCACCATTCTATTTATGGTATTTATGTTAGCTGGTCTTTCCTATATATGAGATTGATGCTCCTTGATCTATTGAGTGAAGTCATCAATCATGAAAACTGACATGGATTTCCCTGACACATGCCACCATATTTAAATCAAGTATTGAAAGGCCTTATATTATTGATGTAAAATGGTTAAGTCAACCAAAAAATTTCATTCTATCTTCCTAGAAAAAATTATGATTCCCACTAAGGGTTGGTCAAACAATTAGATTTATTAAGTCTTTCCCTTAATCAAGTAATCAATGTATTAGTCTGGCGTAATATTTTATTGATGGATTTTTATCTCTTATATGTAAATATTATTATTATACACATAATGTTATTTTTAATATTAAATGGAAGGTACTTATTTGATTAACCATATCTGTATAATATTTATGCATAAGCCTGGTTTATTTTAGTTCCATCTGGCATGATTGTTAATTCATTAATTATGTATTCGTGAAATGCATCCATAATAAAAACCATAAATTTGATAAAATAAAATAAATTAAAGGGAATGATCAAGAGATTAACTAATGATTAGTTTATCATGTGGTTAATAAACTAGCTACTGACCGAGGGGAGAAACACCTTGAACCATTAATGGTTTGTGTCAATAGATTTCCACTTGTACACCTTTGTATCTCCTTGGATTGGTTTCTCCTCATCTCCTTAATTAATCCTCTCCCATAAGCCACGTTGCACCATTCATTACACATGATTTTTAACTCACAAGAAGGTGAAGGGTAAAAAGGGGATTTACATAAATGAAACCATGGGCTTGCATACACTATATATTAATACAGAGAGATGACATGTAGGCCAAAAATTAAAATTAAAATTAATTAAATTGAAACCAATCACAAAAAAATGTTTGATCAAGCTCATGACTACCTGGAATGTACTTCCCTCACCATCTT
This sequence comes from Viscum album, assembly GCA_963277665.1. Classification (NCBI taxonomy): domain Eukaryota; kingdom Viridiplantae; phylum Streptophyta; class Magnoliopsida; order Santalales; family Viscaceae; genus Viscum; species Viscum album. The sequence continues at coordinate 884,965,435 of OY728135.1, read as the reverse complement.
ATCTGAAGTACATGCCTAGGGACTCATCATGAGAGGTGTACTTTATAAAACATAGAGTGAATGGTGTGTTCAGATGGACATATGTTGTGTTGTCTACAGGTAACACATTTACCAGTCAGCTTAGCCTATTATGGTATACTTAGGTTGGAACTTGAAATGAAGGGAATACATGCCGTGTTTAATGGGCTACACAACATGTAATCTGGAAGACTGTAAGAACCCGTGTTTTTCTGGATAGTTTTTTTGAGCAGAAATATGAAATTTTTCTCTTGGATACTCATGAGGGGTAAAATTTTCATTTTCCCCTACCATCAAATCTAGAATAATTTTCCTAAAAACTGTGTTGGTCTCGGAATAGGGAGTGTACCATAGGATAGATGTTTGGAGGAAATCTGAGCTGTTTGATTTTTTGTGGAATATTTAATATTTAATATTATTAAATTAAATATTAAATTATTCTCATAGTTTCGTTTGAAAATAACATTTAAACGGAATGTCAGATTTAGATTTTGTCTATGCCTTTGTGTCTGGAATGAGGATTTTATCCTAGGGAAGGCATAAACTCATGTCCGGCACTGGGGATGGCCCGTGCCCCTTTTTCTTCCTTTTCTTTTCTTCATTTTTTTTTCTTTTCTTCTCTCTTCTTTCATCCTCCAACTTGCGCGCATCTCCTACACCACTCCTCCTTGACCGTAACATATGGGAGAATTTGGAGATCGAGAAAATTTGAGAGAAGGAAGGTGAGAGTGGTACCGATTTGAATCCCTCAATGCGCTGAGTCGGTGTATGGCAACCGTAAGCCGTGAAATCAACCGAAGCATCAGCGGTTTATGCCCAAAGGTAGGGTCATTTATGTTTTATCCATATATCCCCTTTAAAAATGTCTTTTTATGTCTTTTAAGCATTATATTGCTTGTTTTTTGGCCACTTAAGGCTGGATCTAATGATTCGGTGTTGAAAATGGTCGTTTCAGGTGTTTTCAAGGTTTTCAGATAAAAAAACAGAATACATGGTGTGTATTCGTGGGTACCCGCCATGTGTTCTTCCCGTTAAGTGAAGAAGAAGTTTTCATAATTACATGTCATGTACTTTGAGTACACGCCATGTAGTGGGTGGCCGTGTGGCTGTTCATGTGGAGTAGAACACAGAATAGTGTTTTTTTAGGACTACACGTCGTGTACTTTAAGTACACACCATGTTGTTGTACATGGGCATGTGTATGGGTGAAAACAGACACAGCGTATTTTTTTGTGAACAGTACATGTCATGTGCAGTAAAGTACATTCCGTGTACTATTACACAGGAAGACCCATTGTGCTCTGGCCATGTACAATGGCCATATACTGCTTCGGTTTAGTAATTTTGAGAAATCATGGGCCCTGGAAGTCAGAATTGGGCATGTGAGTAGTTTATTCTGAGAATTGTTTCGCGTAGATCACAATGGTGGAATCCTTTTGACTTTTAGAAGTCATCTAAAGGGGGTTTTGGGGGTTTCTATCTAAATGGAGGGGTTCTTTATCTACTTGTCAAGTTCAGTTGTCACTTGAGAGTGAGATATGGTGTGGATCATAGGTTGGGTGTTCAGAAAAACTTAGTTGAGACCTTTAATAGAGGATGAGCTATGATCTATCTCCCTTAACCCATGTTGTAGAGGACGTTTCCCTTGTGAGATGTTCCCTTATGGTGTATGAGACTTTGAGACCAGGTACTTCTAAGGATCCCCTGAGGGATGCCTTTGCATGTGTGCTAGCCTAGGGAGTCCCTTATAGGATCTCTCTCTTGTTCTTCCTTTGACTGGAACCATGTTATAGAATGCCTATGTTGTCCTTCCTTTGAGGATACTGTGTAGGATTCCTCCATTACTCTTTTCTAAGGATCCCTGGTAGGATGCCTTCACTCTTGTTTACCTAGAGGATCCCGAGTATGATGCCTCCTTAGTGTTTGACCTGAGGGACCATGTGGTTGCCTGTTGTTTGACTGACCCTGAGTTGTTATGTCAGTTTGGGTAGAGATGGTGATTGGGAGTAACCTTGAAACCATTCGAAACTAGTAATCCCTTTGGGCTTTGGATGTATCATTGGGTTGGGCATTCGGGCCACCCTCATTGTTTGTTTATATCTAACTTGGTTCTTCTGATGATGTAGTGTTTACCAGAGGTGCTTCTAGGTTGGTGGCTGGTGAGCCTGATGCGAGACGTCTTTATTTTTTGTTGTGGATGTGTTTACCCATCTTACGTGATTTTGACCTTTGGGTCTAGCTTCCCTGTTAGGTTGTTGTTTTCTTGCCTTTCTTGTCTTCCTGTGTAGAGGTAAGTTGATCATGTTTGAGGACTATTGCTATGCTTGGATGTTTTTCCCATGCCTTATTATATTTACGAACATTGGGTCTTTTTAGCCTTTTGCCGTTATAAATTTTTTCTATACCTTATTACCATAGGATGGAATGTTTTTATTAACATGCTTATTTCTATAGACTGGTTATCCAAGTTGCTCTATAGGTGTACTTTGGTCTTATAACATTATTATTCATTGAATGGCATGGGACCGTGGGAACCTGGTGCTATATATTATAAGGGATAGACCGAGTGAGCTACCCAAAGAGTCTTGGATATTATAGAATACATGAGGGGAGATCGTGGGTGCTTCCTCAGAGAGTCTTGGAGATTATAAACTACAGGGGATAGACCGAGTGAGCTTCCCAGAGAGTCATGGATATTATAGACTATAGGAGGGTAGACCGAGTGAGCTTCCACATAGTGTCTTTACTTTGTTTGAATTTTTTTAAAACCTTCCCAAGCTAGAGGATGAATTGACCGAGTGAGCTTCCTCAGAGAGTCTATGGTATACTTGAGACTATAGGAGGATTGACCGAGTAAGCTTCCTCAGAGAGTCTCTAGACCTTGGGGCCCAGAGGGTTAGACCTCATGATCTTCCTCAGAGAGTCCCTAACTACCCTAGACTATAAGAAGAATTGACGGAGCATGGTTCCCCAGAGAGTCTTATAATTTTGTATGACCAAACCAGAGGGGTTAGGCTGAGTGCACTGCTCATAGGGTTGTTAGTACTTCTTGGATAGGACAAGAGGGTTTGGCTGCGAGTACTCCCCATAGGGTTACCTGTTGTGTTATCTTATTTCTTGTGATTGATTGGTTGAACTTGAGGATTGTTTGTCTTTTTTTAGCTTATTCAGAGGTATATCTCCAACGTTGGCCAAAACAGGTACATGTCGATGGGATTACGGACCCATAGATTGACTTATTGGATATACGTCATGAGTGTAACTACATCCAACTCAATTCCCTTGAATAGAATGTCCCAAAGATCGGGCTTATGATCCCATTGATCGACTGCTAATGTTGTTTCTTGTTATTTGAACCACTTCATCATGAATATTCATATTTATGTATATGGGTATAGGTATGATACTATACATGTGTACGTATATAGATATGGACATCCATGGTGGCACTTTACCAGTTGATAGGGATTACATACCCTAAGTTCAACTGTGGTTGCTTGTTTGGTTTACTTCCTTTTGTTGTGTTCCAGCTACGCTGAGCACATTGTCGTTGCATACACTTTTAGCAGCACAGTTGTAGGTTTCATGTCGGGGTGCCCTATTGAGATTATTTTTCACCCTTGCACATGCACCTTGGTGTATATGTAGAACTTATGTCTGCTTTTCATGTTTATCACAGGTTACATAGCAGATAGGGTTGAGGCCCAATGTTGCATGGTCGAGCAGATCTACTTGAGTGGGTCTACTGATCGGGATGCTGCAGTTCGACAACATCTTGAGATCGGGTACGTGGATTAGCTCAGAGTTAGTAAAATATCCCTTTACTTTTACTTTCAGTATCTTTTGTACTTGTATTTGTATGGTAGGCCTAGTGGGTGACCAGTGTTATATTGTATTGCATAGCAATTAGAGCTTTTACAACATTTTTACTATTACATCTTGTTCTATTTCGGTTGTTTACTGCTTTCACAGTCAATTTACATTCCACTATGTATGATACTTAGTTATTTCCGTTGTTTTCTTAATCTGGTATTAAGGCATAGTCTCCCCACTATCACACCGTAGGCCCTCGCTCCTAATAGGCAACCTCTAGCGTATGGGGAGGCACACTTGAGGCCTTGTGGCAAACCGGCTCGGAGCACCAGTTTAGTGGCTTCTGGGTCGGGATGTTACAAAGTGGTATCAGAGGAGTTTTACTTCTTTGTAATTAATATTTGGGATATTGTATACAAGATTATTATGAATGTGTTGGAACCTGTGATGGATATCAGGCCGGTGCATCGTGAACACTTGTTCCGGTAAGAAGTCCTAGTTGCCAGGGTTTGGGATTGTTGTTCTGATTTTGAGATGTTATGGTTGAATATGATTTTTGCCTTGAGTGACTCATATGTTTTGTGGTGTTTTTATTTTCCATGGATCTCTGGCTCTTGGCCATTGTCAAGATGCCAGGGACAGATTTTGACTCTTGGCTGACCAAGGCAAGATGTGTCTCATGCATCATTCTAGGCAGGTAGGATTCACAGCATATAGGCCTGCTAGTGTCTGTTTTTATGGACGACTGAGACCTTTGGGTCTACATACATATACTTTTTTCTCTAATGTCTGGTTATTTGGATCTAGATTGAGACGTTTTTTTGAAGATTATGACTCAGTCCATTTTCCCAGGTGGTGCAGTGACCCATGTTAGTCTACGTGGAACATGATGCCTTTTTTAACCCCTTATTGGGTGTTGTTTCTCGGGTTTGTGGTTATCTAGTAGGATCGTTGAGAACAATTTCGATAGATACAAAGGCTTTTCTTGTGAACTGGTCCTCCTTGTGGTATTTTTGTATACATATACCAAATTGGTGTTAGCTCAACTTGTATCTTCTGTTTTGTTTATGACCTCTAAGGAGCTGTTTTTATAAGGATGCTTAGAGAGGACCGGGTCCCTTGTAGGTTGTGTTTTAGTATTGACCTTTTTGGGTCATTGTGATCATTACCATCTTTTGAGTGGTTTTGGATCTTTTGGGCTAGGTGGTTAGTCCTTGTGACCCAGTTGTGAGGATTTTTCTGTAGGGATAGGTGGAAGACATAGAGTCCATGTGTTTTTAATCAAACCCTTACCGATTGATGTTTGTTCTGTTATAGGGAAACCTGGGTGAGAGTGTTGACCAGTATTTTCCAATTCCTTTTAACGGTGTTTGTTTTCACGACTAGTTTCGATATGCATGCATGTTCGAGTTCCTGGCCTGGATGACCGGTGTTTCTGATGTTACTGTTCTAGAGGTGACTTTGTGAAATTTTGGGTTATCATGAAATGGTTTACCCGTTCTTGAATCCTAGTTGGGTTTTGGCAGGATGTTTTCATGGCTCGGAGGGAGCTGGACACGCCTTCATTGAAATATTAGTGTACTCTTGTAATAGACGATCATGCGCTATCTTGATTCCTCTTGAGTATGCTGAGAGAGCTTCGACCCTTCATCGAGATCCTTTTTATTTCTTAATGTTCATCCCTATTGTGAATGGATCCTTTTTGGGTTGAGATCTTGAAGTGGTGTAAGGAAATCCATATAGTGGGGAGTGAACCATTGGACATCGTGGGTGGTTATCCTTGTTTAGGTTAAACTTCAGTGTTTTCCAGTGGGATTTTTAGCTCGGAGATTTATATCAAGATGACGACATGGGTGTTCCTATGGTGGAGAGTACCAGTTTGGTTGTAGTTGAATGTATTCTGTGTAGAAGGTGGCGGTTAATGTTATGAGGCAGTTCATTGGACTGTCTAGATAGGTTGGTTGTGCAGATTCTCGGGTTATGAGCATGGTTGTTGTTTCCTTCACTGGGCTTCTCGGGGACAAGAAGGTTTATGGTGGGGAGATTGTAAGAACCCGTGTTTTTTTATAGTTTTTTTGAGTATAAATTTGAATGTTTGCTCTTGGATGCTCTTGGATGCTCTTGAGAGGTAAAATTTTCATTTTCCCTTACCATCAAATCTCGGATAAGTTTTCTGACAACACTGTTGGTCTCAGAATAGGGATTTTACCCTACGAAAAGAGTTTGGACGAAATCTGAGCTGTTCGAATTTTGGAGGAATATTTAATATTTAATATTATTAAATTATTATGTTAGGCTCATTTGGAAATAACTTTTAAACAGAACATCAGATTGAGATTCTGTCTGCGCCGTTGAGTCCGAAATGGGGAGTTTAGCCTAGGGAAAGCATAAACTCATGTCGGGCACCGGGGCCGGCCCTGGCCCCTTTTTCATCCTTTTCTTTTCTTCTTTTCTTTTTTTCTTATTTATTCTTTCCTCCTCCTCCATGCGCACATATCCTATGCCTATCCTCCTTGACCATGAGCTATGATAGAATTTGGAGATCCAGAAAACAGGGGAGAAGGAAGGCGAGAGTGGTACCGATTTGAATCCCTCGATGCACTGAATCGGTATGCAGCAACTGTAAGCCGTGAAATCAACCAAAGCTTCGGTGGTTTCTACCCCAAATGTAGGGGCGTTTATGTTTTTTCCATAGAACACATTTAAACATTTTTTTAATGAATTTTAAGCAGTATACTGCTTTCTTGTGGCCTCTTAAGGCTGGATCTAATGTTTCGGGGTGAAAATGGGCATTTAGGGTGTTTTCAGGGTTTTCTAATCGGAAAATCCATAATACACTGCATGTATTCCAGGGGTACACGCCGTGTGTTCTTCCCTTTTGGTGAAGACAAAGTTTTGTTAAGTACACGCCATGTACTTTGAGTTCACACCGTGTACTTTGAGTACACTCCGTTTAGTGGGTGGTCGTCTCGAGTAGAACACAGAATAGTGTTTTTTAGGACCACACGTCGCGTACATTAAGTACACGACGTGTAGTGGAACATGGCAATGTATTCGGGTGAAAATGAACACGATGTATTTTTTTGTGAATAGTACACGTTGTGTACAGTAATGTGCTCACCATGTACAATTACACAGGCAGGCCCATTGTGCTCTGGCCATGTACTCTGGCCATGTACTGCATCAGTTTAGTAATTTTGAGATATCTTGGTCTCTAGAAGTCATAATTGGGTGTGTGAGTTGTCAATTCTGAGTGGTTTTTCACATATATTGACATGGTGGAATCCTATTGACTTTTATAGGACATCTAATGTGGGTTTTGGGTTTTTTATCTAAATGGAGGGGTTCTTCTTCCACTTATCGAGTTCAGTTGTCACTTCAGAGTGAGACATGGTGTCAATGATTTGTTGGGTGTTCGGACCAACGTAGTTGAGAACATTAATAGAAGATATTCTATGAGCTATCTCCCATAACCCATGATTTATAGGACATTTCCCTTGTGAGATGTTCCCATCTGGCCTATGAGGCTTTGAGATCAGGTACTTCTAAGGATCCACTGAGGGATGCTTATGCTTGTGTGCTGGCCTAGGGAGTCCCTTATAGGATCTCTGTCTTGTTCTTCCTTTGATAGGAACCTATTACAGTATGCCTATGTTGTCCTTCCATTGATGATTCCATGTAGGATTCCTCCCTTACTCTTTTAAAGGATCCCTAGTGGGATGCCTTCTCTTGTGTTTACCTGGAGGATCCCAAGTATGATCCCTCCTCAGTGTTAGACCTGACGGACCCAGTGGGTGCCCGTTGTTTGATCATCCCTGAGTCGTAATGACGGGTTGGGTAGAGATGGTGATCAGGTGTCACCTAGAACCTGTGCCAAACTAGTAATCCCTTTGGTCTTTAGATGTATCAATGGGTTTGGAGTACGGGCCACCCGCATTGTTTTTTTTTATATCTGACTTGGTTTTGCTGATGCTATAGTGTTTTCCAGAGGTTCTTCCTAGTTGGTGGATGGTGAGCCTGATGCAAGACTTCTTTCTTGTTTGTTTTGGATATGTTTACCCATGTTAGTTGATTTTGACCATTGGGTCTAGCTTTCCTGTTAGGCTGTTGTTTTCCTTCCTTGATTTTCTGATTTTGTAGAGGTATTTTGATCATATTTGAGGATTATTTTTGTGCTTGGATGTTTTTCACATGCCTTGTTCTGTTTACGACCTTTGTTTCTTGTTAGTCGTTGGCCGTTATACATGTTTTCCATGACTTGTGACCATAGGATGGAATGTTTTTCTTGATGTGCTTGTTTTTATAGATTGGTGAGCAGAGTAGATCTATAGGTGTACTTTGGCCTTATAGAATTATTATGCACTGACTGGAACGAGACTGTGAGAACATTGTGCTATATACTCTAGGGTGAACTTCCAAGAGCGTCTTAGATATTATAGAATATAGGAGGGTAGACCGAGTGTGCTTCCTTAGAGAGTCATGGACATTATTGAATACAAGGGATAGACCGAGTGAGCTTCTCAGAGAGTCTTGGATATAATATACTACAGGAGGGTAAACCGAGTGAGCTTCCTCAGAGAGTCATTACTTTGTTCGAATTTCTTTAAAACCATCCCAGGCTAGAGGTGGAATTGATCGAGTGTGCTTCCTCAGAGAGTCTCTAGACCTTGGGGCCAAGAGTGTTAGACCGTGTGATCTACCTCTGAGAGTCCCTAACTACCCGAGACTATAAGGGGAATTCACCGAGTCAGATTCCCCAGACAGTCTTATAATTTCATATGACCAAACCAGAGGGGTTAGGCTGAGTGCACTGCCCAGAGGGTAGTTGGTACTTCATGGATAGGACCAGAGGGGTTGGCTGTGAGTACTCCCCTGAGGGTAACCTATTGTGTTATCTTATTTCTTGAGATTGATTGGTTGAACTTAAGGATAGTTTTTCTTGGTTTAGCTTGTTCAAGGGCATATCTCCAGCATTGGCCGAAACAGGTACATGTCGATGGGATTACGAACCTAGAGATAGACGTATTGGATATACGGCTTGAGTGGCACTACGTCCAACTTAGTTTCCGTGAATATGATGTCCCAGAGATCGGGCCTATTGTCCCAATGACCGACTACTAATGTTGTTTCTTTTTATTTGAATAACTTCATCATGAATATTCATATTTATGTATATGTGTATACATATAGAACTATAGATGTGTACGTATATAGATATGGACATCCATGGTGGAACTTGCCCAGTTGAAAGGGATTACATACCCTAAGTTCAACTGTGATTGCATGTTTGGTTTACTTAATTTTGTTGTGTTCCAACTAGACTGAGCACATTGTTGTTGCATACACTTTTATCACCATAGTTGTAGGTTGCTTGCCAGGGTTCCCTACTGAGATTATTTCTCACCCATGCACATGAACCTTGGTGCACGTGTAGACCTTATGTCTGCTTTTCAGTTTGATCACATGTTGCATAGCAGATATGTTTGAGGCCCAATGTTGCATGATCGAGCAGATATGCTCGAGTGGTTCTACTGATCGGGCTGCTGCAGTTCGATAGCGTCTGGAGATCGGGTATGGGGATTGGCTCAGAGTTAGTAGTAGATCCCTATACTTTTACATTCAGTTTCTTTTGTTCTTATATATGTGTGGTCGGCCAAGTGGGTGACCAGTGTTGTGTTGTATTGCATTGCTGTTCGGGATTTTACAATATGTTTACTATTACATCTTGTTTTATTTCAGTTGTTTATTCCGTTCGCGCTCTATTTACTTTTTGCTGTGTTTGATTTTTATTTATTTCTGATGTTTTCTTACATCTTGAATGAGGGCTTAGTCTCCCCACTATCACAACCTAGGCCCTCGCTATTAGTTGGCATCCTCTGGCATAAGGGAGGGCATGCTTGAGGCATGGTGGTGAACCAGCTTGGAGCACCAGTTTAGTGGCTTCCATGTCAAGACGTTACATAGACCGTGTGCTAGTCTGCCCTAGTCGACATATTGTATAATAATTTACAACATCATGTTTCATTAATGAACACCACTTGAGTAATTTCCTAATTACTCTTGATGAACTTGACATAAATAGACAGTGTGTAATTCTGATTACATATAATGTATGGAAGATTACATGGAATGTAATTCCGAATACACGGCATGTACTGTCAAGTTACATGGACCGAATCTTTACCACCTCTTAATAAGATCTTTGAATTAATTTTAATCAAAAAAAGTTTTCACTTCTATTAGATCTTCAAGAAATGAATAGAGAAAAAACAGATATCGAAATTCAGGTTACAATAATGATTAAACATGAATGGAAAACCAAAATTATTAAATCATAAATCTTAAAAAAATCGTAATTAAATATAAATGATAATTATCCCCCTTAATACCACTTGAATGATTCGAATATACTAGAATCGTGGTGTTTTGGAGGGCCCAACTTTTCTTTTAATATAATCGATGACAAATACGGGATCAATATGATGATGTACGCTAGTATCCATGGATTAAAATAATATATTTTGAGAAAGAGAATAAATGTTTTTGATCTCAGAACGAGTATCTAGAGAATCATGTTTATAATTTATATATTATTTTCTGAATAAATAAAAAACCTGGGTCTTTGAAAAATTCTTCGTTGACGAATGTTGATCAACCAAAATGATCCTTCTATATTTTCTTCATTGTTGTCTCAAGGATCCTAATTAGAATCCCTCTAGCAGTGACAGACAGATTCTCCAATGGTCTTTTAACTATACTAGTCATTATTTTGCTGCTAATGGGGTGATTTGAATGTCTTTCATTGATACTTATTTATCCCCCATTATTTAGTCTTGATGAACATATATCATTCTTGGGATGGAGATATGAGAGGATTTGAGAGTGAAATTTTTTGGATCAACAATTTTCATTTCACAGGGGTCTGGTACAATAGAAGTCCCTAACAATTAATTTAAATGGGGTTTAAGATACAATATTTAATTACAAAATAACAATTAAATGTAATAATAACATTTAGAAAAATCTTATAACCCATAATAAAAATAACAAATCTATTATTTTTGGGGCTCCCACTGGCAAAAAATGGAACTATAAAAAAATCATGTGCGACATAATTATTACAGTATTATTATTATTATTATTAATCCCAACTTTATAAACATTATTTAACGACTTGTTAATAATTTATTTTTCAACAAAAATTGTCCCGGTCAATTTGAAATCCTCTTCTATTTATTTAACACATAAATAAAATATTTTATTCTCTTAAATAAATATTTTTATTTACACAATTTTAAATAAATACTTATTAAATGTTTAATATAAAAAATAAATATCTTTTATTCAAAATCTGACGAATAAATATTTATTTAATTTATGCAACCATTTTAACATAAATAATTTTATTCCTTGGACTTGAGAATAATTTTCATTACATTATTTAAATTGTAATAAAATTTATTCAATACCACCATAAACACTTTGTGTGTGACCATCTATTATTTTTTTATGGTTTTCATTAGGAGGGCATGTCAAAAGTACAAGATTACTTTATTGCAATGGGTTAAGTCACCCAAGAGAAAGAACATAAATTTTCAGTAATAAAATCCACATAGAAATGCTCATTATATAATATAATCACTCTATCACAATATCTAACCAGAGAGGATTCATGATAGTGTCATCAACATATATGCTTGACACATCATTCTTTGACATCCTGATATAAACTCATCATTACACTGTGGTCATGGAATTTAGGGAGACTATTCTATTTCAATAAAAGGGATGAAATATCAACTTACATAAATGGAAGGTACAAATACTTCCTCGACATATCTATTAATAACATGTCATGAATGATTCACCCAACGTACCCTACATCTGGATAACTTATGGAATGACAGTTTTTGTTAGAAAATCAAAGTACATGAGTCATGGCATATATTAATGATTATCCTAACATCCATGGGCTATTAAACATGTTCACAGATTTGAATAATTGATGACACCAAAAAATAAGAATTATTACTTGCAGGTTTGTTCTCATAATCTCCCTTCCTAGAGACTGTCAAGTGCAAACTTCAGGGGAGGAAGTCTCTTCTTCTTATGAGTACTCATACCTAAAAGTCTATATAAAATCTGTCCCATCATTTTATGTCATCCAACCATAAAACTATCTTTACCAATATTGTTGTTTCATTTAAAGTATATCATCATAGTGGGAAAATGCCATGACATTATCAATCGAACAATTACCCTAAGGAATTATGACACCATATTCTTGAAAAACAATGAACAATATAGAATATGTTTTTTAATATTTTAATTCATTAAATATTAACGTAATAAAAGTACCAATAGTTGATTTTAGGAAACCAATTCAATAAATTTTAACCATATCCTTATCTTTGTATTTGGAATAGAGAATGAAAATTTTGAAGTGAATACTAACAAATAAGTGTGGATTTCATCATAAAAATACTAAATAACTATAAATTATAATGTGATCACTCTAATACCACGCGAATGCATCATGGAATAATAGAAGTGTTTGGGCCAGGGTCTAAAAATGTTTTTCAATAATCTATATTGATATGATCATATTAAAGTGATGAAGAGACCCAAATTTTATAATAGCGATGATCATTTCACATATAATTGAATATTAATTTAAAAATCATTAACATGATTATTATTCTATTTATGGATCAATATGAATTCTACCCATATAAATTTTTGATTAAGATGTAGAATCAAAACAAAATTTTTTATAGTTGTCATTATGCATAATCTAGTAACATTTGAAAAACTCTCTTAGTTTTCTGGTTGCTTGTATGAAGGAACCAATCATTTTGAGAAAATTCTACATTTCTCACAAAAACGAAATATTTATTATCACATCATTCTTGAGAGGGATGATTAGGATTCCATCTCTAGTTAATGGGAGAATATCCTGATAGAATTCATTATGCACAAAAATTTACTACTCTCAAAATATTATAATCAGGAATTTATTGTCACTGTAAAAAATAATTACACATAAGACTTTAATATAATTGTTAACTCTATGTAATCCTCATTTCCAATAATAATAATTTCATCATTATTATATTCTCAATGAGTTCCCTAAAAGAAAATATTGATATATTATCTATTTCGATCCAATAAAATTTTTCTTTTAATCCTCCTCGACATTTAATGAACCTCAAATAATAAAATCATTATTTAAAAAAATATTTCATTAAAATAATTAATAAATATTATATTCCATAAAAATTAAAATAAATATTTTTTTAATAATTTTTATTGAATTAAATATTTATTCAAACTATTCCCTATATAAGTGAATAAATATCTATTTAATTATTACCATTGGAAGAATAAAAATGATATATATATATATATATATTATTCACAAAACTCATGAATTAATATAGATGTATTATTTAACTCACTTATTTTATAAACATAAATTTATCCTGTGACTGAATTTATATGAATAAATAAACATGAATAATTATTATATCACAATTCATGAATAATAATTATTCTTAGTATTAAATTACATAATAATTTAACTATGATTCTGGATACACTTATTGTGTTACCCTTTAGGAACCTCTCTCAGAGGAAATAGAAAACCATTTCTAATGTCTAAGATTAGTTTCCACTATTATATCAAGGAACCAATAGATAAATATGTTAATGACATAACAAAAAAACCTCTTACATACAATTTATATATAATATAAACAATTTTTCTAGATGTCTCACCAATTAGATTTCATAATTTGTGTCATCATATGATAGTTTTGATTTATATTTCCATGCATGAATGATTATGAACTCATAAATGAAATTTTATATCCTAGAATATAATTATACAACTTAATTTACATCAAAGGGTTAACAGATATATTCTTTTCATAAATTATAAATGACAAATCCATTCATGAATTACTCAATCATATTTATATCACTTATGGAATACCCAAACTACATTACTCCTCTATGAGCATATGTTTCCATGATTTCCATCTATACATGAAGGAACATTGTTAATGATATACCCTACTAATTATATCAATTAAAATAACTAATATAAATATACATGGATATGAATATCCAATGACAAAAATAACATGTGGAATTCCTATTAGTGGGTCTTTTCAAATTACCATCCTTCTTGGATATTACCAAATAAAAAATCCATATGAGAGAGTTCAATTACATATGAAACTACAACACCTTGTAGCCAAATATCATATGTATCTTATCTAATTGATGTTATATTGACTATAAGATATACCTTTATGAATACTCTCATAGTATATGTTTGTTCTGGTTTTCACAGGTAACTTTGATAAACTTTTTGTGAGAAAAATACTCTAACAAAATAATAAAATTAATATTAAAATGAATAAAAACAAAATTTCCTATGAAATAAATAAATATTAATATTAATGTATATAATATTCAATGTTACTTGGTTTAAAGGATCCAAATATAAATTATTCAACTTGTTAAGGGGATCCAAGAATAAAATTTTCAATATTTTATTAAAAAAAATCCTAGTAGATAGGTTGCAGCATGATCATGATGGTCACGTTGTGACCTAGAATCCATAAGGATACACTATTTTGAAGCCCTATTTGATTGTGGTTAAACACCCATATAGATTCTATATAGACCAAAATCTTTGGTCTCTTCTTGGAAGTACAACACATAGAATTATATTATAATGTCCCACAACATGGTAGCCTCATTATTTAGCCACCCCAACTATAGTTTGTACCATCACTAAAACCTAAATTTTAAAATAACATAGGTAAACATTGTAACTCAACCCATAGTGGTTTTTCATGATCCACCATGATTCCTGTAAATTAAATCACAAGAAAGGTCAGATAATGTCACAGCCTATAAGGATTCATTATGATCACCTACCTATTGTAAAAATATCATGATTATAATATATCATGCTAAATGAATCTTGAGTTTCGGCCTATTTTATGTAAAATGTTTCATAAAATTATCCAGATACATAAAATTCAATAGAAATAAAAAAACACATCTTCAAATATGAAGGTTGTTAAAAAATACTTTTCTAATGGTTCACATTATTAATAATTACCTCAGGGGATCCTCAAAAAATAGAACTAACTGATGGTTCAAAAAATCCAACTCAGACTCAAAGCAATCCTATTGGATATGCTCATCCTACCACAAAACACAAATAAGTGGAACTGAGATAACTCACAACACCTTCTCTGTCAAATCTATAATACTCATCAGGTACTCGTCCAACGATGCATCCTTCAACAACATGACATCATCTTGATGGATCATGTGTGTGGGTCCTCTCTCATATAATCATAGTTGGGACACATGAAACATGTTATGAAGACCAATTTTTAATATATAATGATCTAATTAGTAAATCATAAATACAATTCATTCCAAAATCTCAAATGGATGAAGAAACCATAATACGAACTGCCCCGACCACCTCATACATTGATTTCTAATATAGGAGATACCCACAAGAATACCTAGACACCCATAGGGAATTATTGGGTTCATAACCTCTAGACAACATAGAAGTGATATATGCTATGTGTGGTAACAAACTCTTCTAGATTAACTATACCTTCTTGGAAGTATCCAGCATCAATCTTTTCTAGACCACTTCTGGCTTGCCCAACTTTAAGCATTGTAATTATGTGAAGAATGGCCTCACGTAATGTGTCAATATGTGATAAATATTTAATGAATCACAAAGGAAACTTTTATTTAAAAACCCTTCCATAGATAAAAATTAATCCCAATAACCTATATAAACATGCACACATGCTCTAATAGTATAGTCACTTATCTATATTATCCTATTATACTATATTCTTTTCTATGTTGGTTATGTTGTACTTATCTTCAACTGAGACCCCATCAAAATCTATATGAACAATATTATTCTAGGCATAAATAGAACATATTATTCTAATAATATTCTCATACATATTTTTTTCAAACACACTATCTCTCATAAAAATAGCTTTCCTAACTAATCTACCAATTGAGTTTCTTAAATAGGAAATAAATGCACAAATTTCATCAACCCTTACACTATCTATAATAATTAATTATGAACATTTGATTTTCTCAGTAAACATATAGTGAATTATAGCATGTCATCATCCAACTTCTATAATTGAATTAGTAGGGTTTGATTTAACACATCATGTCCCTGGTACTCGATGTTTGTCATCTGGAAGGTAAGGTAATGATTGATAAACCATATGATATCTTTACTAATTTCCTAACACCATAAAAACAATAATTATCTTGGAAAATATTAATTAATATTGGATATGATGCCTATCATGAGTCACGGAACATCTTTAGAAGCCCCTCTATCTAAAAATATGAACCACAACCCAACTATAGATATAGATCATGTAACCCAAATCATGATACCATCTCGATATTGGATCATATTTTTGGGAAACCACCTTATAATTCTATAACCAAACACACAACCACCATGTGGTTCCACATAGTGGAATCTAGATCATCCAGAAAGACTCCCCTGATATAGTGTACTTGAAGATAGGAAACCTCACACCCTACTCAATACACTAATTCAACCTCTCACATAAAATCAATTGAATCAAAAACATCACAGTCATTCAATATACAATGTTAAAATAATGGAATAAAATTTAAATGGTTCAATAAAGAGTCATATATCCATGGGAGAATCTCTTCTCTCGTGTCTAGTTAAACAATATGATAACAAAATTATACTTCATATTGAAAAATAGTCAGTACATATCAATTATAGTGACTAAATCATGTTTTATTTGATTTTTTTTGGTTTCTATACAAAAGTTTCAAATATCCCATTATGAGAATACTCAATTGATCTTTCTAATAACATCAATATACTATATGTTTTGATTTACCTCTATTTATATTGGCCATTCTTAATATAAAGTATACCTATGAATTTGATATTTTTATCATTGAATATCCTACATTAAAAATGCATCTGTAGATTCCATTATCATTCTATCTAATTCATCGATTGACCACTCATACATCAGACAATATCCCAAATTGATCATCATGTAGTCTCTTAGAGATATTCTAAAGTCTTTATCTGAATCACATGGTGGATTTAACTCCTAGATCACTATTTCTTATCAACTATGCCCAATGAACCGAAATATGCTTCACATACAAAAAAATGACTCACTTGATTACTAAAATTGGGAACCTAAAGATACTCTCCAATGATTTAGTAAATTCTTGTACTTCCATAATAAAATTTACCATGAAATGTTCTCTATTATTCATTTGTTATCCCTTGTCCAACTATGGTGCAATTTTTCATATGTATTTCTTAGACTAACACTTCGGTACATATATCCAATATAATTTTTCACTGTGATACCATCCAAAACTCTAAAACCATTTCCTCTAATATTTCTAAGATGAATTGATATTTTAGGCCAATGAACACCAACCATGCATCAAATAAAAAATTTCTGGTTAAATGGAGAGAATAATTATTATAATAGAAATACACTCCGCTCTAATATATCCTTTTGGGATCCATAAATAAATGACTCAACCACATTAAACAATTTCATGATTCCCTTGCAACAAAATACTTTTCATTTATTGTGGAATAAATAACCACCAATTGTAGCCAAAAAATCAAATGATTTTTGATTCAATATTTGTAAAAAAATTACTATAATGATCATCTGGGAACTTAAATACACTTAAATGTATGTAACAACATAAACATTCAGTGGGTCATCTTCACTAATGTATGTGTTTATATATTCTCATCTATTCTATTACCAAATGGTCTATTTCATAGTCTCCCAATTCTCAAGAGGAATTAGTTCACTACTCCTACTAGAAAAGTAATTTCCAAAAATTAAATATCATTAAATACACGATACACCCTATATTTTTTTTAATAACAAAATAATGTGCAAAACCTCATATTCTATTTTAGGTTACGTCTTCATAGAAAACTAGATGTGTCTGAAAATATAGTCTAGGATGTCTTGCATTAAAAAACCTAAATCTCCTGATTATAATATGGATGTAGTACCTATGAGATAAAAAAATTCCTATTTTTCTATCTCCCGGTGTTTTTTTACCCATATATTCTTGAAATTTATATGATCTTTAATATATTAACATTTATGAAAATATATCATCTGATAATGAATCTTTACAATGTCTATCAAACAAAGAAACAGGTCATCCATGAATTAAAGAAATTTGGTGAATGTTTCATTATCTAATTCCTTTCTATATATACAATATTCCCAATTTCACCAAGTTAATACTATATCCATAATGATAGTATAAAATTGTTATGTGATATCTCTAGTGCTTAATTTAATCCATAAATATATTTATTTATCTTACATAGAATGTTCTATTTCTGGTAATTTGTGAAATACAATAGTTAATTCATGTGAATCAGTTCCTCAAAATCTCAAAAACAATGGTTGAATTATCAAATCTATGTTATTGATATATATCCTCATATAAAACCATTATTCAAATATCCATATGTTATCTTTTTTAACTATGAGTGAGAATACTTCTTACAACTCTATCCCTTCCTCCTTTTGAATTTCCATTACAACTAGTTATTCTTTATACCTTCTTATTCTATATTATTCTCCTCTAAAATATAAAACCCCCTTATTAGCATGTTCTCTATTACACTATGGTTAATCAGTTTGATCCATTGATCTTTTTTTCCATAATTCACAATTTTTCTATCATCATTGACTCCCACTTTCCAGATTCACTATGTGTAGCCAAATGGTTTGTGATTCCTGATTCTTTAATGGACATTTGAATTATAAATTCCATTTCATATATGAACCTATAAATTTTTTTATTAGCCTAATATATATACATAATTCCACTTTTTCTATAGATTATTCAAGTAATTCGACTTATGAATCTCTAAATCCTAGATTGTAATCTTTTGGTACTTCCTCTCAATCCTCTAAAACCCCATATCTCAGACACATATTCTCTTTGTATATTTTACTAACTTCAAGTTCATCTGTATAAACTCACAAAAACATTTCCAAATTCATTATGTAAATTAAAATCTATGTGGAGATAGTCAGCTGATCCCTTCAACCCAACTTCCATACCATGATTTTTTCTAACCTTTCACTAAACAACTAGATTAAAGAAAACATCAATTCGCATTATTGTCATAAATATTCCTTCATCCATGAGTAAGAATCCATTTTTTCATATCCCACAAGGAAACATGGATTTGAATCAATATAAAGAACATATTTTCACATTTCATCAGAATGAATATAAAAGATTGTTTTGAAAATTTTCAATTGGCTAAATTCTAATTATTTTCCATGCCTTACATATTGCATCACATCATTCCTAATAGTGTTGATAAACTATTGTTAATGTGTTATACAATTATAGTCATTACTTTAACCCAAATAATGATGGTAATTCTAATATAATTCCTCCTCTGAAAGATATTATTAGTAAAAATCCAATTCATTCATTCTACCACACAATTCTTCTTTAGTGTTCCCAACATAGACTTCTATAGATCGACCACCTATTTTTGAAAAATGTTTGATAATTTCAATATATTGTATTCAAAAACAATATTATATTATTGGAATTTAAATTTTAGCATATTTCCCTTTCTATAATGGCTTTACACTGAGTGAATCATGAAAATACCAAAAAAACAATGATATGTAAACTCATTATTTCTCTATTACATCATAAATGAATACTAAAATGTAAATCAACCCAGTAATATATCGTATTAATGTAGGATCCAGAATGTATAAGTGAACCAATTCTATAATTTTGGTAATGGAATTTCATCTACTCAAGTTCAAGTTCACTCTCTTTTCTTACAGAGCACACATCACTCTCATATTTTAATATCATTGTGATCAACCCTATGTATTCATTTTTCATTAAAATAATGATTTAATTATCAATATGATGTGTGATATTGAAAATAAAAACATCCATAATATCATACATAAGTACCCTAGTAGTTTTAGAAATATTAAATATTCATATATGATAAAGGATTGCATCTGTTACTAACTACATTAGTTAATCTACTCTTATAGATTTATCATTAAGATTACCTATGGTAATTAGGTTCCATTATATTCATGGTATGTGTCATTCATATATCAGATCTAAGAATATTTATTCAAAATCAATACATTAATATATATTTCCCAAATATCAATTGAGCCTCATTTTCTAAAAATTGTACCTTTATGAACAACCCAAACTAATAATAATTTATGAATACTTACTCTTTGGTTTAGTGTAATGATTGTACAAATTTAATCACCTATAGATCCAATGAAATATTAAAACATAGAATCATTTCATTGCTTTAATTATAATCATGAATATTTAACTTCAATATTTTAAATCTTTTCTTGAATACTCTTTTCAATTCCAACAATTCTTTTAGAGAAGTCCATTATTTCAACACAGCCAACATTATAACCAAGATTATATGACTAGCCATGGACTTTATCACTCAAATTTTAATAATATTTTTTATTATAGCTTCATTAATGGTGTGACCATCCTCATCCATCAATATAAATATCATTACTAGATAATTCATTGTCTTCCCTCCATCTGTTTACTTTATTGAGGATTGTGTTCCAGAAATTCAAAAATACCAAGTTGATCATTCCATATAAATTGATAAATTTAGATACAATTGTGCCCCACAATTTAAAAAATGATAATAGAATTATAAAATTCCATATATCATCCATAATATCCTCCTTAATTAATTGAAAAAAAATTCAGATCATGTTGTAGAAGTTTCCATGGTTTTTATTATGATTTTTTAGATAACCTAATCTAGAAAAATATTCTCTTCATGAACATTTATTATGTGTCACTGAATTTTTGTATATATGTACCAGGAGTTCAATGATATTAACCTTTATATTCAATTAATTGATATTAAAGGCCACATTATATGCTAGGGACATCCTCAAAACCCAATTTTTCATTCAATAAAACATTTATCATTCGAATTTCATTATTTTTACTCTGTGGAATCTAGATAACAAAACATCCTAGTTATTTTATATGAGTTAATAATATATTTACTCTCTAGGGAAGAAAAAATATATTACATTGATCTTATAAATATATAAATTACATTTTTATAACGATATAACATTTTCTGGTAGTATAATCCACCTAAATCAAAAATAACAACAATGTAAAATATTGATAGATACTATAACTACTTTAGAGTTTTGATGATAATCTTTTACGCAACTAAAACTTTTATTACCACTTGTTTCAAATCCTCCCTAGTTCCCAATAACCAGACAGAAAACCACTAGAGGATTCCACACAGTTGAAACTATATCATCTAGAAGAAATCTATTTTTAAAGGACTTCAGGAACCCTACTTAGAGCATGAAGATGTCCTATAGCACCCAGTATATATGAACTCACACCTCAAAAACATTGAAGAGTATAATGATAATGGAAATGAAATAAGAATTTATGTGGGTAAGAAAATGTGTTAAAAATATATAGTATAAATTCTATTATTATTCCACAAACAATTTAAAGTTACAAGAATTAAAATTCAATGGAAAACCTAGAGAGTATAGATTTATTATAGAGATTAACTCTTATATTATTAAAATCACTACATATATTACTTCCCATGAGGTCCTTATATTCCATTATAAAAGTACTCAGTCAATCATTCTAGCCACACTGAACTCTTATCATTTCAATAGACCAACTATTAATAATAATGAGTGTTGATCTCAATTATCCCTTTTAACCTATCCTACTTTCCCTACAAACAAACCATATTACACATGCATAATTAATTTTTTTTCACATACCATCCCGACTCTAACCCATGCACACATCCGTATGACAATATAGATATATAATAATCATGACTTATACTAGAGAGATTCCACATCCATTTTATAGATGTGATTGGCAATTTACTATCTAGTTCATTTTGTTTGATCAACTTTATCTGGAACATTTAAACAAGCTTCACATCCTAATATGACTCCCAAGAATCAATTACATATGACAATGTATATAGAATTAGTCTCCTATAAATATCTCACCAAGTCCACCAATGGAGAGGTAATGACCAAAGTTGTGCATGTCATAGCATATAAATCTGCAGACACATCAATATTCTAGTTTGTGAGAAAACTTATCAGCATCCAATCCTCATTAGCTATATGAACTCTATAATCCTAGTATATAATATTGATATAATTTTTGATGAAATTATTTTCCCTAGGTAATATGTCATCTAAAAATAAAATCACTATAGGTGCTTTACCCAATGCGTCTTTTGCAAGAATGTGTCTCACTAGGATTATATATGCTGCATGCTAATATTGTTTAAGTGGACAATAAATACCTTATTGATGATATAATGAAACCAATACATTATAATTTGACCCAAAATATACAGCTATAAATCATGAGTTTGGTATCTCCAATCATGGGGTCATAGCATATGTGACCCATAAGTGATTACCTAATCCCCCGAAATCAAAAAAAACTCCATAACTAGCCCTAAGGCATCATAATAAATAGTATAATTGTTCCCCTAGATCTAGAATATTCATCATTATATAATAATTTAATATCTCTTCAATCCCATGTATGACCACCTTACATTGATTAGTCCACTCAAATTTCAGTCCCTTCATGGCCAGCATCGTCACCAATGCCTCTGAGAGATATAAATCCTAAATAAACTTATTATAAAACATAGAGAGGACAACAAAACTCATGATCTAAATAAAAGTCTGGGTTTGGGCACCATACGCCAACGCCTCCATGCGGTCATTATCAAGCTATATGTTTTCCTCTGAGATCATGGTCCCCAAAAAGTGAACCTTTTTAATAAAAAATATATAGTTTCAATACTTGTTATAAATTTAATGTTTTCAAATTTTACCTAATACATTATCTAGATGCTCAACATGAATCTCCTAGGTTTGAGTGTTCAATGATATTTCATCAATGAACACCATAGTGAAAGAGTACATGATGGGATGAAAGATCGCTTTCATGATAGCCATGATTTATTCCTATAAATTCATCAATCCAAATTAAATCACATGGTACTCAAAAAAACCATACACAATACAAAATATTTCCTTCATTCTATCCTTTTTTGGACCAACATCTAATAGTGTCTTGATCCTATTTCTTGGATGGAGAACCATAATGCTCCCTTAACTATTTCTGTTATCCCCTGTAAAGGATACAAGTCTTCCAATATTACCTTGGGTTTTTAGTAATATATTAATTATTTTAGGCTACCTTGAAACATATTAAAAAATAAAATTGGGGTGCCCCAAAGGGAGGTAATTTGACAAATATATTTTTTTATTTGGTAAATAATTTTTAGTAATATAGTAATATTATTTAAAAATAAATTTTTCATAAAAATAGTTTTTATTAGTTTTATGTGAAAAAAATATAATTATTTTATGACACTTTTAGAATTATTTTGAAAAATATTAACAAATTATTTGAAATAATCATTATAAAATTACCTTAGATTGATTTTTTGTGAATAATATAAATATTTAATTTTGGGATAAACTTCTTTTTGTTTCATGACTTTTTAAATTTAGTTTTCATTGTAAAATTTATTCAATATAAAATTAGTTAATTAATATTATTAATAATATACTTAATTTCAATTGAATCAATATTATGATTTAGTTTTTTTTAATCATTTTACACTTTATAAAACATTCGTTGAATAAAACGACATTTTTACCTATTTTGCATGGTAAAATTAAATTTAAATTATTAAAATCCAATAAATTTAATTTGATAAAATGGATTAAATATTTTGACTTATAATTTTAAAATATTTTAATAATTCCACATTAAATTTTGGTCTAAATTTATATCAAATATATTATGAAAATCATTGTGCTTATGAATAGAATGAGTTTACTGGAGGATAACCAAGAGAGAAGGGTTTTTTCGATTAATAAAATAAAATCCATTTTTATAGGAATATTTAGACTTCATAATATCAAAAACATTCAACTATAATCATTTGGATCAATTTTCATTGAAAATGACTTTATAATATTACAATATCTTATTAGATCCCAAGTGTTTCTCCACCCGTACTTATAAATGGACAACCCACATTTCCCTTTATTACACCACAATGTGCCATCTAGATTGACCAAATCCTATGAAAATGTCCACTTAAATAAAATATACATTATTTTTTGGTTTTATTTTTATTAAAATATTATTCTGATGTCCCTTCATGAATGATATACAAGAGGTCTACTTTAGATTTTGTAAACATCCTACCTGACATCTTTTTTTTCTTATTCGAACTCAACTAAAGATATGAAATAAAAACTATAATTATAACATTATTATCCTTGAAATAATTAAATGTTGTTATCATTTTTTAATAACCATTATTCATCCTATTATCTATGAAATGGGTAGTGAATTTATCCCTATTATGTACATGTGGAACACTTCCACCATGTAGTGATAATATTCATTTTCCTTCACCATATTCCATGGAGGGTTATTATTATGGGATTATTGTTTATATATGATATTTATGATATAATTATTATTCTAAAATTATGATATCATATATTCTTTCTTTGTAAAACCCCAAGCTTCCATGGTATGCTTCACTTTGAATAATATAGTAGCATGTGTTGTACACAACTTCGAGTTATAACACACCACAACCAATATAACTAGCCGTTATGAATATTAATACACACTTTTGGAAATTTTATAAATTTTATCATTCAAAATGGACTTCATTTTTTCATTATTAATATTGAAATTATCTTAGGGTGAAATTTTGGTGATTTTCGGATAACTTTCATATTTTGATGAAGAGTGAAAATTACAAAATTTTAACTAAAAACAACTTTTTTAATAAAAATAATTAATAGTGATAAATTATTAATTTGAGTGGTTTAAAGGAATATTTAGAATATATTTTTACGATTTATTACAATGTTTTCCATTGGACGTAATTTCACATTTAAACCAGACATAAACAAGTGTCAATCTTTTGATGTTTATTATTTCTTAAAAACAAGTTATTTGTTTTGACAACAGGAATTAATTTCTAAATTAATTAATTAAACTTATATTTTTTTAATTTATTAAAATAGACATCATTTTTGAATTCATAATATCAAATATAGCTTATGTCGAATTTGTGATATTTTTCTGAGAAACATCAATTTTTTATGAACTGTGAAAAAGATAGAGTTTTTGGTTAAAGCCAATTTTTTTATTAAATAATTATTTACTTTATTTAAATTATTATATGTCAAAATATATATATAATACTTATATAAGTTTATTGTAATTCATTTGAGTCATTTTATAATAATTTTAGATATATAAAATTTTTATTGAACTTTTCACTGTCTTTTACCCACCTCCTAGAAGAATTTGAAAATTCACATAAAACATAATTTTACCGCTTCTGTGAGTTTAATTTAATGTAAAAGAAACATTGACATAAACAAACACCTTTTAGTAATTAATTTTTATATGGTGTGAAATAAGTAATAGTTTTTACAATAAATATTAATTGGAAATCTAAAAATATTTCATAGATCATGGTATTTTTTTTATAATTTTTAGACATAGAATAAATTAAATTATTATGGACAATATATTTATGGAGTATTTACCACATTAATAAATGATTTAAATAAATTAGATTATAAATATTAAAATAATATCCAAAACATATCCAATTCTTATTGGATGATTTTATTTCGACCCTGATTCATCTTATCTTCGACTCTAATGATTTTTGGAACTTTAGAAATTGAAAATCATTATATAATAAAATAATATTTTCACACTTTCCTAAAGAACCCCTCCTCCCCCTTATAAAAAGAGACCACTTCTAACCAATTCCTCACACATCTCAATCCTTTATGCTCGTTCAAACACTACCAAATTAAGCTACCTACATCTTTATCCTCCTTCTAGAAGCCTCATCTTTGGAAGAAGGTACTTCAAGGAGTCCTTTTGGTTCAAACCAAAGAAAGTTAACCAAATTAAAGGTAACAATTTCTCTTAATTTATTTTCTTTTATTTTACTTCTCCAACCCCTAAACTCTTTTTATTAATTTATTTTATAAAAAAACCCAGTATTCTCAATATAATATGAATTTTTTATGAGATATATTTTAATTACACATACACACACCTCCATCTAATGGGTGATGAATATAATGTTTCTGTGGATGACAAACTAACGCCTCACGAAACGATGATTGTTCAATTACCTCCTACCACCTTTAATGGTGGCCACTATAATGGCACTATATTTATATATGATATATATTATGTTTTTTTGTTTCTTAATGAATTTGTATTTTTCTTTTATAGCATACCTTAATGGTTTCCATTATGAGTAAATGCGATAATTTCATTTGAGGAAGTGCGGACTACCGCCCCCTCAAAGTGATATGACTCATTAATACAATATGTGGGACATATAAAGGATGGAGTTAATGATATTATATATGATATTATACTGTAATTATAATATACCTATGTATCATTATGTTTTATGTCCATAAAAATAAGAAATAGAGATGAATGTAGCGTTTATGCGTACGTACCGCTTACCATCTCCATGAATGGTACATTTCATTCTTAGCACAAAATGATATGTACTATTATAAATACATTTATATATATGATATATAAGATATATATGATATCTAGAACATTAATATCATTCTACATTTAATGATCTTTTGACCATGTGAACAACTTGTAACTATAAGGTGTTCATTTTTGAATCAAGTGCCAAATATTGACAAAACAAACATTATTAACTTAAATGATTACATAATGTTTATAACATGGTAATAAGTGATATAAAAGGAATAATAAACTTTAAAAAGTTTCTTAAGCTAGTAGAAATTAACATTAGTTTATTATTCCGGATGTTAAAGAATGTACAGGCAAGTCAGACACATGGAAATGGGTTTTCATCTCACTCCTTATTTTCATGAGATTCATGCCATATTGCCACTATTACCTGTTGTGTGGTGTATTTACTGCCCATAATTGTATTATTTGTGTAATACACTTTAATTTATGTGTATTTAAATATTCATTGTATGATACCTCTTTCATGGGGTGTATGTTTCGTATGTTACAAAATTGGTAAGAGTTAATTTCATAATCTCTTTATTCTCTGAGGTTTTTTTTACATAAGTATCTACTGGGACATATTTAATATACATGTCCATGTTTTATGAAAGTGTTTTTAAATGGATTATTTTAAGGGAATTTTTACCAAAACATTACTTCAAATGTTTTAAATATTTATTCTTCTGAATCTTTCTCATTAATGTCCATGTCTTCTAAATGGTTTTTATGGATTTATTTATATGGACATGAATTCTTTTAAAATTTTAATTCCTTTAAAAAGTTTCAAAGTGCTATGAGACACTTTGATTAAAAAAGGTATTCAAATAAATTCTTTTCTAAGTTTTGTGACTTTTAAATGTTTTCATGAAAAAGGGATATTTCTCTCAAACAGTTTTACAAATCATTTTCATCTATGTCAACATCCTTTGAAAAATTTTACACTTTTTTATGTTGATTTATTATGATACGAATCATCCATATTATATTTAAGGTTTTGTGATATGTTTGACTATGGATGAGTTATTTTTATGCCATTAATGGTTTATGATTACTATTTTGGCATTCTGTATGCTAGTCTTAACACGAATGTTTATGTTATATTTCATCCTCTTTTTAATATTAATGTGTTTGACTATTATGTTCCGGGTTGGGGTCTGGTTAAAGCAAATCCTCTGGGTTGGTGTCTGGTTATTAGAGGCACTCCGGGTTGGTGTCCGGTTATTAGAGGCACTCTGGGGTGGTGTATGGTTATTAGAGGCATTCCCTGTTGGTGTTCTGTTATTAAAGGCACTCCGGGTTGGTGTCCGGTTATTAGAGGCACTTTGGGTTGAGTTCCGGTTATAGTTAGCCCCTAGGTCTTGGCACGAGGCATTTATAAAAAAATTAAAGTTCAGCATTATGCATTCCATCATTATGAAAGTGGTTAGTGACATTGCATGTGATTATTCGACTAGTAGAATGTCCATGTGAATAAGTAAATGTAACTATTTCATTTTATTTATGCCATATTATGTTGAAGTTCAAGTTTAAAAGGATTTTGTTTTAGTTATACATTGCCTTAAATGTTTATGCTTATTTATGAATGTTTCTGCTATATTATTATCCTTATTGAGCATCTGAGCTCACCCCTTTCTATGTTTTATTTTTCCTAGGATTCCATGAAGTGTATTTTGATTGATATGGAGGGTTAAGTCAATGGAATAATGGCATTCATAAAGAATTATTTATTTTTTTATGTATGTTATGACGTGTAGTGTAACATTATTGTATCTAATCTATTTTCCAAGACTTCTAAATTGATTAGTCCTTTGGGACTTGATTTCTTGTAATCATGCCAATGTATTAAAATAATGCACCGACTCTGGGTAACTAGGGTCGAGGCGTTACAGTTGGTATCAGAGGAAGTTTAGCGATAACATTGGAAACTTGATTTAGATAAACTCTTATTAGAGCACATGACCATAAGATAGATTTGAGGATTATTATAGAAGAACTTCTAGGAATTTTTGTATTGTTGAGATTTTGTGAGTTTTCAGAGCAATACATCCCTATCTGGATATTAACAGGTAGAGGCGGCTCTAGCACAGATATACCTAGGGGTAAAACCAAAAACACCACTTTGATCTAGACTCAAACGGGAACTGGTGCATGAAAACGGGCCTTGCTGCACTCTTGGTTACGACACTCCCTGGGGAAATTCTTAGTATAATTCTCATTTTCTTTACATACCGCAATGAAGGGCTTATGAGTATATACCACCTCAAAGAAAACATTTTTGTGATTATGGATTATATCTATAAACTATTCAATTTATGTTAGGTATTTTACATTTTTGGAATTATGAATTTTGATTCATAAACTGACTTAGTCTATGAAATTGTTTAGAAATGGCACCCTGTATAAGGAATGAGAACTCCAATAATACGTATGATCCAAAGAGTAAGAAGGGTCATATCATCCATGGTATTAAGACAACATTTAGAAAGGAAATAGTCTCCCACATATTAACAGCATATGAATAAATAGTATCAAAATATCAGTAAGGAACTCTCTTAATCCTATGGCTTTAAAGAGAAGCCAGAGAAGAAAAGGATGGTATAAAGAAATATGGATAAAGGGAATAAGGGAAAGAAGGATTTTACAATATGTGATAATTGTGGAATGAATCACCATGGTAAATTCTTGAAGGTAATGGGAGTTTGTTATAAGTGTGGAGAAAAAGGACACCAAGTACGTGATTGAAAGGGTAAGAAAAAGATTTCCATTTTACAATGCTTCATCTACAAGGAGTTTGGACACTACGCAAACCAATGAACAAATCATCATAGTACGCACCAAATGATACTATTGGATAATAATAAAGTTATTATACCACCACAGATGAATAGGAATCACTAGTGTTCTTATGTTTTTATTCAAGAATTATTTCATTTGAGTGTTGTATCAATGATGTACCGGTTATATAAATTATGGAGATAAATAAGGATTGTACTGCAATACTATTTCATTGAGTATTTGAGATTATATGGTACAATGAAAAGTGACTCAATAGCAAGTTAATTTTTAAAAAAAATACATGGATGATGGAAAGGTAATCCTTAATATGGTCTTGATACTATTGTAATAATTTTGGAATAAGTGATGGTTGATTTGGATGAATTATATTGGATATTCTTGACTACCTTGGAACTGATTAATGGTTTGTTTATTTCATCATTGTTGGAAGATTCAATGTTTTTGGATATAAGGAATATATCTAATATTCTATAAGGGATAAGGGAGCATGAATGTAATCAATAATGGGTTATGGTAATTCAGGGTGTTGCCATATTTTAAAAGAATGCATGATAACGGTGTTCACATGGTATTACGTGAAAAAAAGGATCATCATTGTGTTTACCTACTTTAATGATTTTGGACTGTGAGTTTGGGAAGAAGTATTTTGGATAACTCTAGTTTGAGATTATTTATGGATTTCCATAAAAAGGACAACCTGGAGGTCGGGCGGCAACCCGTCGCTTCCGGCAAGGCTGGAAGACTTGAACCCACAACCAAAGGGTGACAAGGGTGTATCACCTACCACTAGCCCACGTGATGTCCTGGATTGAATAATGTAGTTTTTAAGAGTCTGATATGTGAATTATAAATTCATTATTTTTTGGAACCCTATATGATTATGATAAATATGATATATATATATATATATATATATATATTAAATCTTTTAGAGTGAAATATGAGTTTGTAGTAGGAATTGGTTGAAGGTTCAAACTCTACTTGTCATGTATAAATATATATATATACACACACACACACACATATATATATATATATATATCTATATTTCCTCTTATTTTATGGATTAATTAATTATTAAAAATTAGGGACGGGATCTTAAAACCAAAAATGTGTTATCCTAATACCTTATGTTTTGTTGAACTGATGGTATTTTAAATCATCATAGATTGGTGGCTTTGAGTCCCACATTTCTACAATTGTTTGTGATTGATAACCTCAATCACCCCTATAAATATTTACATTTTTCCTGCAATTATGTGTCCATAATTTCCACAAATTTTCTCCTAATCGAGATTATTATTTGGTGGTGACCCTTTCATTTGTCTTTTCGTCTTATTAAGACTAAATTTTATTAACCCAATTTACGATGTGGGTTTTCCGACAAAGATATTTTCTAGTTTCAACCTTTTATTTTCAAAGAACAATTTCTAATTGCGAGGATGCAATTTATTGAAGGATGGGAAAATGTTACACCCCAATCTTCCACGGTACGTTTCACTTTAAATAAAAAATTAGCATGTGTTGTACGCAACTTCGAGTTATAACACACCACAAGCAATATAAATAGCCGTTATTAATAGTAATACCCACATTTTGAAATTTTAAAAATTTTATCATTCAAAATGGACTTAATTTTTGGATTCTTAATATCGAAATTATCTTAGGGTGAAATTTTGGTGATTTTCGGATAACTATCATATTTTGAGGAATAGTGAAAATTACTAAATTTTAATTAAAAATAATTAATAGTGATAAATTATGAATTTTAGTGTTTATAAGGTATATTTAGAATATATTTTTACCATTTATTATAATGTTTGTCATTGGACGTAATTTCACATTTAAACCAGACATAAACAAGTGTCAATCTTTTGATGCTTATTATTTCGTAAAAACACGCTATTTATTTTGACAACGGGAATCAATTTTCAAATTAATTAATTCTACATATATGTTTTGAATTTGGTAAAATAGACATCATTTTTGAATTCATAATATCAAATATATCTTATGTCAATATTTTTGTATTTTTCTAAGAAACATTAATTTTTCATGAATAGTAAAAACACTGAGTTGTTGGTTAAAACTGATTTTTTTATTAAATTGTTATTTATTTTATTTAAATTAATTTAAGACAAAATAGATACATAATACTTATATAAGTTCATTGTAATTCATTGGTGTCAGTTTATAATAATTTTAGATATATAAAAATTTTATTGAACTATTCACTGTCTTTTACCAACCTCCTCGGAGAATTTGAAAAATCACAAAAAACATAATTTTAAAACTTTAATGAGTTGAATTCTGAAAATCTGAGAGAATTGGTTAATATTAAGGAGTAAAATTTGATTCAATAAGATTAAAATAATTTTTGTTTAATAGTAAATTTTTACTTTTATTTATAGCGGTTAAAGATAAATAGGGTAATTCAAGGTAAAAAGAATATTGTAATAATTCAAAATTACCTTAACACTTCTCCTAAACTTATTGGATGAGTAATTTCCGACCATGGGCATCTTTGGGACGATTTCAGGACCCCATGGATCCACTTATGAATGATAATAACACTTTAGATTAATTAATTTAATGTAAATGTAAAATTGTCATAAACAAAAACCTTTTAGTAATTAATTTTTATATGGTGGTATATAAGTAATATTTTTTACTATAAATATTAATTGGAAAGATAAAACGATTTCCTACATCATTGTATTTGTTTTATAATTTTTATACATCGAATAAATTAAATTATTAAGGACAATATAATGATGCTGTGTTTACGTCATTGATAATTGATTTAAATAAATTAGATTATAAATATTAAAATAATATTCAAAACATGTCCAATTATTATTTGATGACTTTATTTCGACCATGAGTCATCTTATATTCTACCCTAATTATTTTTGTACCTTTAAAAACCCAATATCATTATATAATAAAATAATATTTTCACACTTTCCTAAAGAGCCCCTCCTCCTCCTTATAAAAGTGACCACTTATAACCAATTCCTCACACATCTCAAGCCTTTAGGCTCGTCCAAACTCTACTAAATTAAGCTCCCTAAATCCATCTTCTCTTCCTAGAAGCCTTTACATAGGCAGAAGGCACTTCAAGGAGTCCTCTTGGTTCAAATCAAAGGAAGTAACCCAAATTAAAGGTAACAATTTCTCTTAATTTCTTTTCTTTTATTTTACTTCTCCAACCCCTAAAATATTTTTATTACTTTATTTTATAAAAACAAAAGTATAATAGATATACTAGGATGTTTTTATGAGATATATTTTAATTACACTTACACACACCTCCATCTAATGGGTGATGAACGTAATGTTTCAGTGGATGGAAAACAAACGCCTCACGAAACAATGATTGTTCAATTACCTCCTACCGCCTCTCATGGTGGCCATTATGTTGGAACTGTATTTATATATGATATATATTATTTTTTGGTTTCTTCATGCTTTTTTATTTTTATTTTATAGCATACCTTAATGGTTTCCATTATGAGTAAATGCGATAATTTCATTTGAGAAAGTGCGGACTACCACCCCCTCAAAGTGATATGACTCGTTAATACCACATGTGGGACGTATAAAGGATAGAGTTAGTGATATTATATATGATATTATACTTTATTTCTAATATACCTATGTATAATTATGTATTAAGTCCATAAAAATAAGAAATAGAGATGAATGTATCGTTCATGCGTACGTACGACTTATCGTCTCCATGAACGGTACATTTCATTCTTACACCAAAATGATATGTACTATTATAAATACATTTTTATATATGATATATATGATATATATACATCAGGAATATAATTCTGGATAAAATGATATTTTGACCATGTGAACAACTTGTAACTATAAGGTATTCATTTTTGACTCAAGTGCCAAACATTGACAAAACAAACATTATTAACTTAAATGATTACATAATGTTTATAACATTGTAATAATTGATATAAAAGGAATAATAAACTCTAAAAAGGTTATTAAGAAAGTAAAAATTAACTTTAGTTCATTATTCAGGATTTTAATGAATGAACGGGTCAGTTGGACACAAGGTAAGGGGTTTTCATCTCACTCCTTATTTCCGTGAGAATCATGCCATATTGCCATTATTATCATTTGTGTGGTGTATGTACTGCCCATAATTGTATTCTTTCTGTAATATACTTTAAATTATGTTTATTTAAATATTCATTGTATGATACCTATTTTATGGGTTGTATGTTTCGTAAGTTACCAAATTGGAAAGAGTTAATTTCAAAATCTCTTTATTATCCGAGGTTGTTTTTACGAAAGTATCTACTGGGGCATATTTATTATCCATGTCCATGTTTTATGAAAGAGTTTTAAAAGGGGTTCTTTTAAGGGAATTTTTACTAAAACATCACTTCAAATGTCTTAAATATTTATTCTTCTAAATATTTCTCCTTAATGTCCACGTCTTCAAAATGGGTTTTAAGGATTTATTTATATGGACATGAATGTTTTAAAAATGTTAATTCATTTCAAAATTTTAAAAGTTGAATGGGACACTTTGATTCAAAAATGTATTTAAATAAATTCTTTTCTAAATTTTTTGACTTTTAAATGTTTTCATGAAATAGGTGTATTTCTCTCAAAGAGTTTTACAAATAATTTTCATCTATGTCAATCTCCTTTGATAAATTTTACACTTGTTTGAAGTTGATTTATTATGATACAAATCATACATATTGTATTTAATGTTTTTTTATATGATTGACTATAGATGAGAAATTTTTATGCCATTAATGGTTTATGATTAATGTTTTGGCATTCCGTATGTTTGTTTTAATACAAATGTTTATGTTATATTTCATCCTCTTCTTAAGATGAATGTGTTGGACTAGTATGTTCCGGGTTGGTGTTCGGTTAAAGAAGACCCTCTGGGTTGGTGTCCAGTTATTATAGGCACTCTGGGTTGATGTTCGGTTATTATAGGCACTCTGTGTTGGTGTCCAGTTATTAGAGGCACTCAGAGTTGGTGTCCGGTTATTAGAGACACTTCGGGTTGGGTTCCGGTTATAGTTATCCCCTAGGTCTTGGAACGAGGCCTTGACAAAGAAATTAATGTTCAGCATTATGCATTCCGTCATTATGAAAGTGTTTAGTGATATTTCGTGTGATTATTCAACTAGTAGAATGTCCATGTGAATAAGTAAATGGAACTATTTCATTTTATTTCTTCCATATTATGCTGAAGTTCAAGTTTAAAAGGATTTTGTTTTAGTTATACATTACCTTAAATGATTATGCTTATTTATGAATGTTTCTGCTGCATTATTATCCTTATTGAGCATCTGAGCTCACCCCTCTCTATGTTTTATTTTTCCAAGGATTCCAAGAAGTGTATTGTGATTGATATGCAGGGTTAAGACAATGGAATAATGGCATTCATGAAGGATTACTTATGTTGTTATATATGTTATGAAGTGTAATGTAACATCCATGTATGTAATCTATTTTCCAAGACTGCTCAACTGATCGGTCCTTCGTGACTTGATTCCCTTTAATCATACCAATTTATTAAAATAATGCATCGACTCTAGGTAACTGGGGTTGGGGCAATACTTTCTTACCCTTCCAGTCTGTTGAAAACCCAAAACGCCACTCAATGTATGGACTACCATCACCATAAGGTGATGTGATTTGAATTTCATTTCCATTTTACCTGGATGGGAAAAACTATATAATTAATTTATATTTCTAAAATTTAAAATTAAATAATTTTTCAATAATTATAAAATAATATCTATATTTCATTTAAAATTTTTGTAAGAATATGAAAACATCATACATTTGTATGTACAAATTTCCTTTTAATAGAACTATGTAAATAATTTTTCAATATATACCATTAATTGTTGACTATATATATAATGAATACATATTGTATTTACATCATTATTAACATTTTATATATGATGAAACCTTGATCAAATTACAAGGATCTGAATTTTTGTATTGAAACACTAAAAAAATGTAATTGTTGGAACTAGGAAAAATGATTTTGATAAGAAACTATGAATAAACATGTTATGAAATGTTACAAGTGGATATTATATGATATTATAACTATATAAATTATTTTTTTATGGAATTATAAAAAAAATAAAATTGTTATATAGGTGGTTAGATTATTTATTAATAATTTTTAACTTGAGATGAGGATTTATGTTAAAATCTCATTGTTTATCATGATTATTTATAATTATATTTTAAATATAAAATTTTAATAAAAAATCTCTCAGGAATACCATGAATAATATTCTAATACTTTTTTGAGTTTACATATTTTTCTTTAATAGTACTCCTTTTCAAAAACCCAAAGACATAAAGAATGTTTTTAAAGAAAACTGGCTTTATTTCTCTCTTGGCATGAAAATCATTTTTCTTCTATATCAAGGTATTCTAATAATTTTCTAAGGATAATTTTATATATCTTTGTATTGTTTTTTTAATTAATTTTTACCCATTACATAAAATTAAAAGAAACTAAATGGAATATTCTTTTTTTAGAATGAGGTTCTTTGGTTTTTTTAACAAAAATGTTGAAAAAATATCTATTTTTATATACATGGTATGAATAAAAATCCTAACAACGTGACCACTCAATAAATTGAAATTTTTTAACATGTTTCCCAATATATTTTCAAATAAAATTTTTAAATTAATAATTTGGAAATATCACGATTATGAATTAGTGATTTACAATTAGAAAGGTATTTTTTCAATAAATGATGAAGTTATATTTTGAAGGAATGATTCATTTATGAAAAAATGATTTGATGTTATAAAATAATTATTATGGATATGTTCAAATGATACCATACAGTTTAATTATTTTGATGTCATATAATGATGATGATTCAATTATGAATATATGAAACCTGTTTCTTTTCCAAGGGTTATTTAAGCTATGAAAAAACCACGATGAAACCAGTTTGTTTTCAATGGGTTATGTTATGATGAAATGTTCACGAATCCTATTTTATTTGCATTATTTATTATATGATTAATGTTTCATGACATTATTAAACTCATATATTTGATTTTGATTACATGCTGTGGAGGAAAGTATTATATAGCCATCCAATTCATTGTGTAAAGATGGATATCTAATGAGACTACAATGAATTGAATGGTTAGTCAAACTAGTTCAGTATGGGAATATATCCACTATGATAGTCATAAGAGTGAAAAATGACTATAGATATGAGTTAATGGGTAGATAACCTAATAAAAAACGATAGAATTGTAATTGATTCTGGAATATGGAAATGATTATATATACTTATTTACATGCCACCAACATCTATTTTATGCTAATGTTATACTCTCATGCAACATTTTCTTTGATTATTTTGCGACTCATGTCTTATGAAGATCCATATTTTATTCAATTATTCTATATTATGAACTACAATATTCTGGGTTTGGTTTTAAGATTTTAATATCGTCTTCTCATACCCTCATGCTCGTGTTAGGGATAATTTATATATCCCTTGTTTATCTTTACTAAGAATATGAGTTCAGCTGTTATTATTTTTATTTTAATTAGGTTATGGATAATGTTTTTATATAGTTAATTTATAAGAAGAGTGTTATATTGGATGATTTCTTTGTGGGATGATCCTTGGTGTAGATATTGATGATCCTTCATGAAATGGGAAAATGTTTTCTACAGTCTCCAAATACAGTGATCATTTATTGTAACATCCCAGGTAAATAAAGAATAATACATTTTATTATTTATTAATTTTTGTGAATTAAATATTAATTTTACTTTAAAATGGTTTCTATGTTCAATAGTGTACTCGATACGCAACAGAGAGTTTCTTTGAAATCTTACGTTGCGCACTAGTAATAAAATAATATTATTTTAAATGTTATTTAACACGTAGATGTTTTATTGGTGGGAATGAATAGAATTAATTAAAATGTTATTATATATGTTTGTTAAATGTTTTTATACTTATCAATAAAGAATAAAGGCTTAAAATATGAAAAGAATTCAATTTTAGGCATATATACTCTAATTTTCACCAAAGGTCCACTTATCAACTTTTAATGGAGAACCATCATAAAATATAGTTTTGGACACTCTTATACATTCTATTGAACCAAATAAAACTCTTCTTTATAATCAGGACATCAAAATTTACTTTGTCTAAATTTTCTGTATATTTCCGATAAAGATTTTTTTAAATGAATAGTGAAGATTATTGTATATTAATTCAAAACCACTTTTTAATCTATTTTTTAATATTATCAAATTATCTTTTGAAGTGGTTTTAAAGTTAAATTATAATATATTTTTACAATTGAATCAAATAGTGGTCGTTGGAATTAATTTCACTTTTAAATTAGACTTAAACTAGTGTCAATCTGTTGATACTTATTGTTTCATAAAAACACGTTATTTGCTCTTACAGCATGAATTTATTATTAAATTAATTAATTCAACTTATATGTTTTGAATTTTGTAAAATAGACATCATGTTTGAATTCAGAATATCAAATATATCTTAGGGTTAATTTTTGGTATTTTTATGAAAAAATTCAATTTTTGATAAATAGTGAAACCACTAAGTGGTACTTATAAAAACTGATTTTTCGTTTAAATAAAATTTTACCACCTTTGTGTTTTGAATTTAAAAAATCGGACATACATGGTTGTCATTAAGAAATAAAATGTCGTTCAATGAGATTAAAATAAATTTTTGGTGAATAGTAACTTATTAAATTTTTAATCGCGATTAGAGGTAATTAGTGTAGTTTAAGTTAAGAATAATGTTTTAATAAAATGAAATGACCTAGGCACATGTCATACCCTCATTGTATGTGTCATGTCCGAACAAGACAATCCATGGGTCAACTTGGGGACTCCATGGATCCACTTTGGTTGGGAAATGACATAAATAACTTTTTATTTAATGTAAAAGTAAAAATGACACAAACATGAAATGTTTTACTAAAACAATTTTTAAATGGGGTTATACAAGTGATATTTTTGACTATAAATATGGAAAGATAATAATATTTCCTACAACATATAATTTTTTTATAATTTTTAGACATTAAATATATAAAATTATATATGACATCATAATGATGTAGCGATTACCTCATTAATAAAGGATTTAAATAAAATGAAAAGATAATATAAAATCTATGATCTACACATGTCCAAAACCTCTTGGGTGGGTATATTTCGAACCCTTATCACCTTATACACGAATTATATCAATGTGGGACCTTTTAAATCCGAAACTCATTTTCAAATAAAGTATCATTTCCTTACTCTCCAAGAGTGCCCCTCCTCTCCTCTTATAAAAGGCCCCCACCTCTACCTCCTTACCCAAACCTTCCAAGCCTTTGGCTCAGCCAACCTCTGACCATTTTGGCTCTCCAAATCCCTCAATTACTCCTAGAAGCCTCACTTTGAGCAGAAGTATTCCCAATAAATCCTTTGAGCTCAAACCAAAGGGAGTTACCCGATTTTAAGGTAATGTCTTCACTTGAGTCCTTTTGTTTTATTTTTCTTCACCAACCCCCTAAATTTTTTTTATTAATTTCTTTTGTAACAAATACAGTATCTTCAATATACTGGGATGTTTTTATAATAAGTATTCGAGCTACACTTACACACACCTTCATCTAATGATTAAAGAACATACTGTTTCTATGGATGGCGAATTTCTGGCTCACGAAATGATGATTGTTCAAACTCATATAACACCTTCAAAGGTGGCCATCAGGATGTCACTATGTTTATATATGATATATAATATGATTATGTTTTACTTAAGCTTCTATATTTTTCATTTTTGGCATACCTTTATGGTTTCCATTATGGGTAAACACGATAATTTCATTTTAGGATGTGCGGACTACCACCCCCTCAAAGTGATTTGATTCGTTAATGCCATATGTGGGACGTATAAAGGATGGATTTAAAGTTATTATATATGATGTTATACTGGAATTATAATATACCTTTATATCATTATTATTTTCTTTCCATTAATGTATGAGATAGAAATGAAAGTAGCGTTCATGCGTTCGTACGGCTTACCGTCTCCATGAACGGTGCATTTCATTTATTATCATCAAATGTAATGTACTATTATAAGTACATATAATGGATATATATGATATATGATACATCTAATGGATGAATATAATTCTGGAATAAAAAATATACATATCTCTCATTTAGTTTTAATTCCATTAATATGACATAGAAATGAAAGTAGCGTTCATGTGTACGTACGGCTTACCGTCTCCATGAACGGTGCATTTCATTTCTTACCTCTAAATGATTATGTAATATTATAAATAAATGTATATGATGGATATATATGATATATATGATATCCAAATCATGAATATCATTCTGGATAGAATGAACCTTTGACCACATGAATAACATGTAATTGTAAGAACTCCACTTTCGACTTAAGAACCAAATATCGACAAAACAATCATTATTAACT
The DNA here is from genome assembly GCA_963277665.1 of Viscum album. Lineage (NCBI taxonomy): Eukaryota > Viridiplantae > Streptophyta > Magnoliopsida > Santalales > Viscaceae > Viscum > Viscum album. Next base: position 884,925,467 of record OY728135.1, on the reverse strand, counting down.
TAAATGACTACATAATGTCCATAACATGGTAATAAGTGACATAAAATGAATAATGAACTTGAAAAGGGTTTTTAATCAAGTAGAAATTAACTCAAGTTTATTATTCAGGATGTTAAAGAACGATCGAGTCAAGTGGGACACAAGGTAAGGGACTTCGTCTCAACCTCCTTTCATTGAGGCATATTTATTTTTATACACAACTTTCTTATATACGGTATATAAACCCCGTTGAAATTTACTTTTATATAAAAGGAATCTATTTCTACGAATCGTTTTACAAAACGACAAAAATGAATGTTTATTTTAACGTATGCAGTGACAACAACCTTTTCCGTCGTCGCGAGTATTATTTGGTCTTTGGCTTCCTCAACAAGCCATAATGTTTTTTTAAATGAAATAAATACCATATATTCTTTTATGTATTTTGGTATTGAAAATGGTTTTTATAATGGTTTTGTTATTTCAATATTTTTAAGTGATATATTGTGATCAAAGTGTGGAAATGTTTTCTTTCCATTATATTTGTTTTATGTCTTATGATTTTATAATGGTACTTGGACATTTGACGGGTGGTTCCGTAAATACCAGGATGGGTGGTTTCGTTATAACCTCCAATGTATTGGGTATGGAAGTCAGCCGTATGTCTATTCCATTATGTATGAATGGAAGTTGGCCGAATGGCTATTCCATTAAGTGATTTGTGTGGAAGTCGACTGTATGGTTATTCCACTTAAGTATGTTTATGTCCAAAGTTACCTTTATATGTTATGTGATCTTTATATGGGTTTTATGGTAATATTTTGGTTACAAAAGGGTATGTAATGATCTCTTTTTCAGTGAAGAGTTTTTACTACTTCATAAAGGTGAAAAGTATTACATTGATAAAGTATACATGGTTTACTTGTTGTTTTGATAAACTAACAGTTTTGATTATTTGTGTATCCATTACTGAGAATTTTATTCTCACCCCAAGTTTTTTTGAAATGTTTTTCACAAGACTTAATGTGGAATAGGGTCAAGGATGGGATCAAGGGAAAGTCATGCTATCTAAAATATGGAACTCGACATGTTTCTTTTTAAGATTTTTTATTTTATGGAAACTTAGTATTAGTGTCTACTTTGTAATCTTTTAGATGTAATAGTTATGTTCTATTTATTTAAAACTCTAAACCTGAAAAGATCCTAAATTTGAATTATTCATTTAATTAAATATTAAGTAAGGTTTAAGGTCGGGGCCTTATAGTTGGTATCAGAGGTCGGTTTAGACAACTTTATGAGTTTGAAGATTGTTAAATTATAAATTAATTTATGGTATGATTGAAATGATATAGCATTTACGGATTACAATGTTTCTTCTCCTAATATATTTCTATGTTAATAATGGTTTTTCATAGAGGAAATAGAATAGATTTTCTAGGATGGCATACAGTGGTAAATGACCTTTCAAATCGGCAACATAAGTTGGTCAGAATTAGAACTAAACAGTTTGTTGTAGTGATGGGTCAGTTGACTTAGGTGAAAAAATTTGGTTGTTTTTATTGATGATATTTTGGTGTTTCCTAAAGGTAAATAGGAGCATGAATGTCATTTAAGGGTTATCTTACGAACCTTAATAGATGAGAAACTATATGTAAAATTCAGTAAGTGTGAGTTTTGGTTACAATAAATTTCTTTCCTTGGTCATATTGTTTCAAAAAATGGCATAACTATTGATCCTGCTAAAAAACAGTAGTTGATGAATGGCCAAGACCCACAAATGTAACCAAGATCCGTAGTTTCCATGGTTTGGCAGTTTAATACCACAGGTTTGTTGAAAATTTTCCACTGTTATCTAGTCCAATGACTAAGCTAATTCAGAAGGGTGTTTAGTTTATTCGGACAAAAGAATGTGATGATTTTCTTCAGGAGTTGAAAAGAAGATTGGTGAATGCTCCAGTTTTGGAACATCCTTCTAGGAATGGTGAGTTTGTTATATACAATGATGTTTTGTTGATGGGACTTGGATGTATCCTTATGCAGATTGATTAGGTAATTTCATATGCTTCACGTCAGTTGAAAAATCATGAGGTAAATTACACTACACATGATTTGGAATTAGCTGCTATTGTTTTTGCTCTAAAAATTTGGAGGCATCATTTGTATGGAGTAAAGTGTGAAATATATACTGATCACAAAAGTTTAAAGTATATATTCACTCAGAAAGAATTGAACATGAGACAGAGGAGATGGCTGGAATTAATCATGGGATTGTTATTGTACAATTCACTACCATCTGGGAAAAGAAATAAAGTTGCTGATTCTTTGAGTTGAAAATGTAATGCTTCATTAACGATGTTGTGTGTGGAACTTGATCCTTTGGTTAAGGATTTGATGAAATTTTGCATATAAGTTGTTGGTGCAGGATGTTCTTCTGTTTTGTTTCAGGTATGAGTGAAATCTTCTCTATCAGACAGAATCAAGCAAGCATAGAAGCAAGACAACGAGTTGTAGAAAATGGTAGAGATGGTTCAGAAAGGTACGTTTCCTGAATTCAACATTTATAATGATTGTGTTTTGAGATTTTGGAAGAGATTATGTGTGCCTTGTGATTCACAGTTGAAGAATGAGTTGTTATGTGAGGCTCAAAGCTCCCTTTTTTTAGTTCACCCTGGAAGTACTAAGATGTACAGAGATCTGCGGGAGTATTACTGGTCGGATGGAATGAAAAGAGATATTTTTGATTTTAATGTGAAGTGTTTGACTTGACGGAAAGTTAAAGCAGAGTGGTAGTTACCGAAAGGAATGATTCAGCCTTTACCAGTGCCAGAGTGGAAATGGGAAAATATATCCATGGACTTTGTTGTGGGATTACAGAAGACATCTAGAGGTAATAATGCAATCTGGGTTATTGTTGATCGATTGACTAAATCTGCTCATTTACTTCCTATTTGAGATACCTTATATCTAGATCAACATTATCGATTGTATCTTAAAGAGATATTCAGGTTGCATAGAGCTCCCCTATACATTGTATATGATCGTTATCCAAGGTTTACTTCTAACTTTTGGAAAGGCCTTCAAAAGTCATTGGGTACTGAATTAAATTTTAGTACAGCTTTTCATCCTCAATCAGATGGGCAGTCAGAACGAACAATTTAGAAATTGGAAGATATGCTATGGGCTTGTTCGATAGATTATCAGGGATGTTGGGACCAACATATTTCTTTGGTAGAGTTTTCATATAATAACAGTTTTCATTCCTGTATACAGATGGCTCCATTTGAGGCATTATATGGTAAACGGTGTCGAACTCTAGCTTTTTGGGATGAAGTGGGTGAAAGGAAGATGATGGGACTTGAATTGGTAGAAGAGATGGCAGAAAATGTTCAGTAGATTCAGAAACACATGAGAACAGCTCAGAGCAGACAGAAACGTTATGCATATAACCGGAGGAAGGATCTATCTTTCGAAGTAGGTGATCATGTTTTTCTCAAAGTTTCACCATGGAAGAGTGTGATGCGATTTTGTAATAAAGGAAAGCTGAGTCCAAGGTTCATTGAACCTTATGAAATTCTGGAGAAAGTTGGATCAGTTGCTTACCGAGTGGATTTACCTCCGAGTTTATCTCAGGTACACAATTTATTTCATGTTTCGATGTTGAGAAAGTATATGCCAGATCCATCTCATGTTTTGAGCCCAGAGGTAGTTCAGTTGGAAGAGAATCTCTCTTATGAAGAACAACCAATCCAGATTTTTGACTGAAGAGAGAAAGTGTTTCGAAATAAGGAAATTCACCAGGTAATGGTTTTGTGGAAAAACCATATGGTTGAAGAGGCAACGTGGGAATCTTAAAATGCTATGAGAGATAAATACCCCCACTTATTTTGATAAGTGAATAAAATTGCGAGGACGCAATTCCCAAAAGGGGGGAAGGATGTAACATCCCAGGTAAATAAAGAATAATACATTTTCGTATTTATTAATGTTTGTGAATTAAATAATAATTTTACTTTAAAGTGGTTTCTATGTTCGATAGCATACCCGATACACAACAGAGAGTTTCTTTGAAATCTTACATTGCACACTAGTAATAAAATAATATTATTTTAAATGTTATTTAACACATAGCCATTTTGTTGATGGGAATGAATAGAAATAACTAAAATTTTATTATATATGTTGGTTAAATGTTTTTATACTTATCCAATTAAAGATAAAGGCTTAAAATACGAAAAGAATTCAATTTTAGGCATATATGCTCTAATTTTCACTAAATGTCCACTTATCAACTTTTAATGGAGAACTGTCATTAAATATAGTTTTGGCCACTCTTATAAATTCTATTGGACCAAATACAACTATTCTTTATAATCGGGACATCAAAATTTACTTTGTGTAAATTTTCTGTATTTTTCTGATAAAGATTTTTTTAATGAATAGTGAAGATTGTTGTATTTTAATTCAAAACCTCCTTTTAACCTATTTATTAATATGATTAGATTATATTTTGAAGTGGTTTTAAAGTGAAATTATAATATATTTTTACCATTGAATCCAATAGTGGTCTTTGGAATTAATTTCACTTTGAAATTAGACTTAAACTAGTGTCAATTTTTTGATACTTGTTGTTTCATAAAAACACGATATTTGCTCTGACAGTTGGAATTAATTATTAAATTAATAAATTAAACTTATTTGTTTTGAATTTTTTAAAATATACATCATTTTTGAATTCGGAATATCAAATATATCTTAGGGTTAATTTTTGGTATTTTTCTGAAAAACTTCAATTTTTGATGAATAGTGAAACCACAAAGTGGTACTTATAAAAACTGATATTCTGTTTAAATGAAATTTTACCACCTTTTTGTTGTGAATTTCAAAAATTCCACATACATGGTTGTCATTAAGTATTAAAATGTGGTTCAATGGGATTAAAATAAATTTTTGGTGAATAGTAACTTATTAAATTTTTAATCGCGATTAGAGGTAATTAGTGTAGTCTAAGGTAAGAATAATGTTTTAATAAAATTAAATGACCTAGAAACATGTCCTACCTTCATTGTATGTGTCATTTCCGACCAATAAAATCCATGGGTAAACTTGGGGACCCCATGGAGCCACATTGGTTGGGAAATGACATGAATAACTTTTTATTTAATGTAAAAGTAAAAATGACACAAACATGAGAAGTTTTACTATAAAAATTTGTAAATGGGGTTATACAAGTCATACTTTTGATTATAAATATCCATTGGGAATATAAAAATATTTCCTACCTCATAGAATTTGTTTTATAATTCCTAGACATTATATAAATAAAATTATTTTTGACATCATAATGATGTAGCGATTACCTCATTAATAAAGGATTTAAATAAAATGAAAAGATAATGTAAAATCTAGGACCTACACATGTTCAAAAACCTATGGGGTGGGTATATTTTGAAACCTTATCACCATATCCATGAATTATATCAATGTGGGACCATTTATTTCCAAAACTCATTTTCAAATAAAGTAACATTTTCTTACATTACAAGAGTGCCCCTCCTCTCCTCTTATAAAAGTCCCCCACCTCTACCTCTTTACCCACACCCCTCAAGCCTTTTCCTCGGCCAACCTCTGCCCATTTTGGTTCTCCACATCCCTATCTTGCTCCTAGAAGCCTCACATTGAGCAGAAGTCTTCCCAAGAAAGCCTTTGAGCTCAAACCAAAGGGAGTAACCCGATTTTAAGGTGATGTCTTCACTTGAGTCCTTTTGTTTTATTTTGCTTCTCCAACCACATAAAATCTTTTTATTCATTTCTTTTGTAACAAATCCAGTATCTTCAATATACTAGAATGTTGTTATAATAAGGATTCGAGCTACACTTACACACACCTTCATCTAATGGTTAAAGAACATACTGTTTCTGTGGATGGCGAATTTCTTCCCCACGAAATGATGATTGTTCAAACTCATATAACACCTTCAAAGGTGTCCATAAAGATGTCACTATGTTTATATGTGATATATAATATGTTTATGTTTTACTTAAGCTTCTATATTTTCCATTTGTGGCATACCTTTATGGTTTCCATTATGGGTAAACACGATAATTTCATTTTAGGAAGTGCGGACTACCGCCCCCTCAAAGTGATTTGATTCGTTAATGCCATATGTGGAATGTATAAAGGATGGATTTATAGTTATTATATATGATTTTATACTAGAATTATAATATACCTTTATATCATTATTATTTTATTTCCATTAAAGTATGAGATAGAAATGAAAGTAGTGTTCATGCGTACGTACGCACTACTACAAACACGACCTTTATCAGTGCTAAAAATGGCCTTTATCAACACTAGAAAAGCACTAATAAAGCCAGCGTAGATAAAGGGGGGGTCCCCTTTATCAGCCCTCCAAAAAGCGCTGATATAGGACCCCTTTATCAGCACTAAAAAAAAGCGCTGATAAAAGGGGTCTTTTATCAGCGAAAAACAAGCGCTGATAAAGGGGTCCTATATCAGCGCTTCCTTTATCAGCGCTCTCATTTTAGCGCTGATAAAGGACCCTTTTATCAGCACTTTTAAAAAAGAGCTGATAAAAGTTAAAAAAATTTAAATTTTTTTTAAAAAAATTAAAAAAAATTAAAAAAAGTTAAAAAATACTGCAAATCGGGGGGGCTTTATAGCGCTTGAACCCACCCTTTTACAACGCTTTTCGGCCCCTTTACAACACCCCAAGCACCCCACACACCCCCCTCCACCCTTTAACAGCGCTTGCTCCAATATTCCCCATGCGCGCGCACCCCTGCCTCCACTAGGATTTGAACTCGAGACCTCCCCCCTGCGCGCCTAAGCCCTTACCACTACTCTATTTTGATTTGCTTTCCAATTCATGATATCTATATATATATATTTATATATTTAGTTATATTTATTCGTATAGTAATATATATTTATATTAATATATATATATATAGTTATATTATAATATATATATATAGTTATATTATAATATATATATATATATAGTTATATTGTAATATATATAGTAATATTAATATATATATATAGTTGTATTAATATATATCTATATCTATATATATATATATATTTAGTTATATTTATTCGTATAGTAATATATATTTAATATATAGTTATATTAACATATATATAGTTATATTAACATATATATAGTTATATGAATATATATTTATATAGTTATATTAATATATATATAGTGATATTAATATATATATTTATGGTGATATTAATATATATTTTTATAGTAATACTAATATAAATATATATGTAGTTATATTAATATATATATAGTTATTAGATTAATATATATAAAGTTAGATTAATATATATATTGTTAGATTAATATATAGGTATATAAATATTCATATATTGGTATTTTAAATAAAATGGATATTAGTTATTATTTAGATAAAGCTAATATATTTTCTATGTAAATATGTTTAATTATTTATTTAAAAAAATTAATTTTTAGGTGCAAATATACAAAAAAATATATACATATAGTTATATATTTGATTATAAATAGCAGTTAATTATAAAAAAGGATGAAATTTCAAAGACATAATATCAATATGAATGTAATACCTTGGAATAAATATAGTCCCCACCAAGAAAAGCCAATAATACCCCCTTAAACGAGTTTGAAAATCCACAAAATGTTAAAAAATCTGGGTACCCCGACAAAAAACTCAGTTTTGGTGGCCTTCTAGGCATCTTTTGGCCTCGAAAAACGCTTGACTGGGGTCCCCTTGAGTCGCAGCAACATAGAGCTCGTTGCAGTATTCGATTTGATATGTGGTAGAGCTCAAACGGACACCCGGATCAAGGGTTATTGTCGTTTGAAGTTTGGGTTGCGTTTTTAACATATTTTGGATCTTTTTGTATTTTTTGTAATTTTTTTAGTCCTCAAATTGTTATTAAATGACTACTACTCCATAATGATTATCAAAATATTAATTAAAAATATTTTTTAAATTTTTTAAGAAGTCATTTTCACTAAATATCTTAAATATTAAGTATAATAAGTGTAAATGTACATTTATACTTATCTAAAATATATTTAAAAATTATATATTATATTTATATAACAATATAACTATATTTATATATTATTATATTTTTAATTTTTTTTTGAAGCCGACCCTTTATGAAAGCTAAAAAAAGCGCTGATAAAGGCCCCCCTTTATCAGCGCTACTAAGCAAGCACTGATAAAGGGGGGCCCTTTATCAGCGCTAAAAAAAGCACTGATAAAGGGGGGTCCCTTTATCAGCGCTAAAAAAAGCGCTTATAAAGGGGTTCCTTTATCAGTGCTTTTTTTAGCGCTGATACAGGCACTCTTTATCAGCGCTTTTTTGAGCGCTGATAAAGGGACACCCCTTTATCAATGCTTTTTCGTTAGCGCTGATAAAGTGGGGCGCTGCGAAAAACTGTTTTTGTGGTAGTGACGGCTTACTGTCTCCATGAACAGTGCATTTCATTTTTATCCTCAAATGTAATGTACTATTATAAGTAAATATAATGGATATATATGATGTATGATACATCTAAAGGATTAATATAATTCTGGAATAAAAAATTATACATATCTCTCATTCAGTTTTAATTCCATTAATATGACATGGAAATGAAAGTAGCGTTCATGCGTACGTACGGCTTACCATCTCCATGAACGGTGCATTTCATTTCATACCTCTAAATGATTATGTTATATTATAAATACAAGTATATGATGGATATATATGATATATATGATATCCAAATCATGAATATCATTTTGGATAGAATGAACCTTTGTCCACATGAACAACATGTAATTGTAAGAAGTCCACTTTCGACTTAAGAACCAAATATCGACAAAACAAACATTATTAACTTAAATGACTAAATAATTTTCATAACATGGTAATAAGTGACATAAAATGAATAATGAACTTGAAAAAGGTTCTTAAGCAAGTAGAAATTAACTCAAGTTTATTATTCATGACGTTAAAGAACGATCGAGTCAAGTCGGACCCGAGGTAAGGGACTTCGTCTCAATCTCCTTTCATTGAGGCATATTTCGTTTTATACACAACTTTCATTTGTACGGTATATAAACCCCATTGACTTTTAATTTTATACAAAAGTAATATTTTTCTACGAATCGTTTTTACAAAACGACAAGAAGGAATGATTATTTTAACGTATGCGGTGAGAACGACCTTTTCCGCCGCCACAAGTATTATTTGGTCTTTGGCTTCCCCAATAAGCCGTAATGTTGTTTTAAATGAAATAAATACCATATGCGCTTTTATGTGTTTTGGTATTGAAAATGGTTTTTATAATGTTTTTGTTATGTAAATATTTTTAAGTGATATATTGTGATCAAAGCGTGGAAATGTTTTCTTTCCATTATATTTGTTTTATGTCTTATGATTTTATAATGGTACTTGGACATTTGACCGGTGGTTAAGTGATGAACCATATGACGGGTGGTGCCATGAATACCAGGACGGTTGGTTATGTTATAACCTTCAATGTATTGGGTATGGAAGTCTGCCATATGGCTATTCCATTAAGTATGAATTGAAGTTGGCTGAATTGCTATTCCATTAAGTGATATGTGTGGAAGTCGACCGTATGGTTATTCCACTTAAGTATGTTTATGTCCCAAGTTACCTTTATATGTTATGTGATCTTTATATGGGTTTTATTGTAATCTTTTGGTTACAAAATGGTAAGTAATGATCTTTTATTCAGTGAAGAGTTTTTACTACTTCATAAAGGTGAAAAGTATTACTTTGATAAAGTATACATGGATTACTTGTTGTTTTGAGAAGCTAACAGTTTTCATTATTTTTTTATCCCTTACTGAGCTTTTTATGCTCACCCCAAGTTTTTTTGAAATGTTTCTCACAGGACTTAATGTGGAATAGGGTCAAGGATTGGATCAAGGGAAAGTCATGCTATCTAAAACATGGAACTAGATATGTTTCTTTTTAAGAGTTTTTATTTTATGGAAACTTAGTAGAAGTGTCTACTTTGTAATCTTTTGAGATGTAATAGTTATGTTCTAATTATATAAAACTCTAAACCTGAAAAGATCCTCAATGTTAATCATTCATTTAATTAAATATTAATTAAGTTTTAAGGCCAGGGCCTTATATTTATAGTCCTTAAGAATTTATTTTTTTAATATATTTAATTGTGATCTAATAATATATTATATCAATTTTGGAAAAATATCAGTTACTATAATATTGCTGCTAAAATCTTCATCATTTTTTTAGTAAAAATTTATCAATCCCATGTGGAATTTTTAAAATAACAGTAGAAAAAATACACATTGATAATGTTGGTAAATATCTTACAAATTTTTTAAAATGACTTCCCACCACCATGTCATTTTGTGGAAAATTCCACTTATAAAATAAATTAAATGATACTGAAACATTTAATGATATTTCTTATATTCTTAAAGTGTTTTCATGATTAATTTGATTTCTATTCTTGTATAAATTGATATTTCACAAATATTTCATCTTATTTTGACCTTGTTTCTCTCTCCCAGGTCTATTCGTAGGTGCGTGTTTGTTTTTTTGTGTGTGTACTGGATAGACACTAAAACTGATATATCATATCATACTATATACTCTATGTTGTATCCTATGATATATATGTGATTTAAATCATGAGATTTCACTATTTATAATGCAAAATGAGGTTATATGATTAAGATAAAATTTCCTCAATGTAATGTGACTTTCATATAATACATTCATTGAGAAAACATTTCATCTTACATAATATGTGATATGTCATATCAAGTTTTTTGACATCCACATCTTCAATATATATACCTTTAATTATGTACCAATGGGTTAATTCATTAATGGAAAAAATATTTTTTTTAAATTTACAAATTATTTGGATATTCCTGTAGAGACCCTAAGCTTGACGTACATTGACATTACATTACATTTGCGGAATACTTAGTACATAACAAAAACACACACACAAGGATCGTAATAGTTTAGTGTCTTTGGAAACTCGGAATATAATCTTCTAAACCTGGTGAAAGATCTTCGACATCTCCCTTAAATATCTTCCTTTTTTTTAATACCTAAAACCTTTCTTTATATCATGGGGAAAAGAAAACATAAAAGGGTGAGCTCAAATGCTCAGTAAGGGTAAACAAAAGAAATATCAATCACATCATAAGAACATAACATTTTGAAAATCTTAACCTGCAAAAGAGAGCATAATTTCATAACATGAGATAAATCATGGCAGTGAGATGTAATCACAATAATCATAACTTCAAACATGAAACTTTGTGGCATACACACATAATCATAAAGAATCATTTCTTGTTAGTCAAGACTCATTGCCAAGACTATCTTAGTGGACAAAGTCCCTTTCTGAACCGAGTCACCCTCGTTTCAGTCCTGTTTCACTGAACCGGTATAACCTACCGTTCCAGCCATGTCTATCTCATGAGATATAAAATCTTTACCCAATTCATTGGAGGGAGATATAGGTCCCACCCATCTTATAATGAATCCTTTCTTATGTGTGCCACATAATCATAAACCATACATCATAGCGTAACCCATGTAATAAAAATGGGATTCTTAAACAACATGACGTCATAAAACAATTCATATAAGATAAAGGAATTCATAAAAATATTTCCATCACAACATAATCAAATCCAGGTAATAATAGGGATAAAAACAGAACCCTTTTATTATCTTAGATGGAAAATAATTTTAATAAAATACTTGAACTCCATTCTTGAGAAAAATATCCTTTCTACTTCAAAAACATTTTTCCTTTCTTAACATGTCATACAACTTTAAACTAAAAGAAGTTGATTAAAAATAAACATGAAAACATGTAAAGTAAACTTCTTGGAAATAATGTTTTAGAAATCCATTCATGCTGTATAAGTTAAAAAAACATTCTTTGTACTTTTGTCGGAAAAGTCAAAAAGTACATCGTACGAAAAACGACAAAAGATTCCTTTCATATTCTTTATTAAAAACTCACCGAAGGGTAAAATTGGATTTAAACTATATTAAGTGGATTGAAACAATATTACATATTGAGGGAACATGGATGTGGATGATAAAATACACCCCAGTAATTGCCAAAGTAAAAACAATCTTGGATAAAAATGAGATTGTGATATTTTCCCTTACCTTAGGTCCGACTTTCTTTGTAAGTGTCCGAACCACCTGTATAATGATTTAAATAATGTTATTGAATTATTCCAGAATCATATTCATTGTTATGATATCATATATGGTTCACTTATTACTTTATATTACCCGTTCTTTTGTAAATTCCATGTTAAAGAGCGTTTTGTGTAAAATTGTTTCATTTGTCATCCGTGTTTTGACTTGTAATTATTCATATGATTACTTAGATCATGATTACATAATTCCTGATTATAAAACATGATTTATATATATTTATATTCAGAATATACATATATATAATAAATCAGTAAATGGAAAGAAATACACCGTTCATGGAGACGGTAGGCCGTACGTACGAATGAACGCTGTTTTCGTTTCCTTATTGAGTTGAACGGAATTAAGTAGATGACATACATATATATACACATAAATCCAGTATCATTATTATGTCATATATTTCATTATTTCTTATTATATGTACTTTATAATCATTCATGAATGGTTAAAGTGGAGAATGAATCTCATCGCGTCGTGGAGACGGTAGTCCGTACGTACGCACGAGCGATGATATCGTTCTCGTGATCGTGGGACTGTATTGGAGTGTATGTATACTATTTCAGAATCAATATAACTTTAAAATAATAATATATAATTATTATTTACACTATTATACCCATCCAATTAATGTGGTGGCGGAAAATAGATTACACCACGGCGTGGAGACGGTATTTCGTACGTACGCACGCGCGGTGATTTCCTTTTTCCGTAGGATGGATAGAAGGTTAATTAGAGTTGTTTCATATTTATAATAACATATCAGTATATAAGTAATAATTATGTTATTACTTTATCATGAAAAATCTAAAGAAGAATAAGTTTAAGAAGAAAGAAATTGAAAAGATCGGTAATGGATATTATCTCTTCTTTGAAACGCCTCTTTGAATCCTCCACTTAGGGAACTAAGATTGGTCTTTGAAGAAGACCAGGTCCTCTAGGATTATTCTAGGGAAGTGGAGAAGGGATTTTGGCAGGGTTTGGCCGAGCATGAGTGCTCAAAGTGGTGTGAGGAGGAGGGGGAGGAGGTGCCCTTTTATAAGAGAGGAGAGGGGAACCTTAGGAATATCTCAAAATATTATTTTATAATAAAGTCAAAATCGGTTTATAATGGTTCCAAAGGGTCTTATTTAGAAGGTAAAGTGGGGATGGGTCGCAATCCTATCAACCAATAGGATTTAGACAAGTTTAGGTTATTATTTTTACCTTATCAATTAGATTTAACTCTAAGATAAATAATTTAACTTTTACCGTGTCTTTTTGTTTTCTTACACTATATGGTTAATACACTTACTATAACATGCCAAACGAACCCCAAATTGTTTATTATTAATATATATATCCTTATTTAAGTCATTCGGCCGAACCTTAGATTTTTAGGAATAAAATAACAATTAATAATATTTTATTTTATTTAAAAACTATTTTTTGTCAATTTTGACACTATTTGATATATGATTTTTGTGAAAGTCATAACAGAATTATATGTTCGAACCTAGTTGATTAAATCAACACAAATATATCATAGTAACCTAGAAAATTAGTGGTATTCATAAAAAGTCTCAAATTACATTTATTTTGGTGTTTATAACATCAATTATGTCAATATTTCATTAATAAGATAATTACTGCATCATCATTGTGTCATAAATAAATTAAATTATTTAATGTCTAAAAATTACAAATAAAATACCATTATGTAGGAAATCGTTTTAGATTTCTAATGAATATTTATAATAGAATTTATCTTATGTATAACCCTATATTAAAAATGTTTTAGTAAATAAACTTTGATTTTAACTCTTTTAACTCTTCTTTGAATTAAATAATAATAAATGTCCTAATCTAATCCAAGTGGGCCTAAATGATAATATTTTACACTTAAGGTTGTTTTTGGTCGAGATACACTTGTCCAATAGGATTAGGACATGTGTTAGGGTAATATTAAAATCATTTTTACCCTTAATTACCCTATTTACTTTTAACCGTGGTAAAAAAAAGTCAAAAGTTACTATTCACCAAAAATTATTTTCATCTCATTGAACCACATTTTACTTACTAACATCAACCGTGTCTCTCGGATTTTTGAAATTCCATTCACAGAAGCGGTAAAATTAAGATTTATGAAAAAATTAATTTTTTTAACTTCAACTTAGTAGTTTCACTATTCATCAAAAATTGATGTTTTTCAGAAAAATGCCAAAATTTCACCCTAATCTATAATTGATATTCCGAATTCAAAAATGATTTCTATTTTACAAAATTCCCAATATATAAGTTGCATTAATTAATTTTATAATTAATTTCCTCTGTCACAACAAATAGCGTGTTTTTAAGAGATAATAACTATCAAAATATTAACACTTGTTTATGTCTGGTGTAAATGTGAAATTACATCCAATGACCAAAATTGTGTTGAATTGTAAAAATATATTCTAAATATACTTTAAACCCACTCAAACTAATAATTTATCACTATTAATTATTTCGATTAAAACAATTGTTTTTAATTAAAATTTAGTAATTTTCACTATTCATCAGAATATGAAAGTTATCCGAAAAGTACCAAAATTTCACCTTAGGCTAAATTCGATACTACGAATCCAAAAATGAATTCCATTTTGAAAAATAAAATTTTCAAAATTTCAAAAAGTGGTTCTTACTATTCATAACGGCTAGTTTTAATAATATTTTAACAGCATATTGTTGTTTAGTGAAACTCGTTATTGCGTACTACACACGCTATTGAGGAATGTCGTGATTGCGTGTAATGCAAGGCAAGTCAAGGATGCGTGTTGTGCAAGCTCCTTTTGGTGTAGCGTACAACACAAGACATTAGTGAAATTAAAAATAATATTTTTCATAAAATCTTGGGCTGTTACATTCTACCCCCCTTAAAATGAATTTCGACCTCGAAATTTGTCGGGGTTATAAATGGTTTACTATTCGAGAGTTTCTTTAATAGAAACCCACATCGTAAAAAGGAATACCAAAACCAATCTTTAAAAACAAAATTATGAAACGTAATGGTTACCCAAATAAACTAATCACTGGGTTTCCACATTGGTTAAAATTTGGATATGGAAGAGAAATCTAACCATCAAGTTCTGATGGAGAGTGGTAGAGAACATGGGTATGAAAAAGACAACAATCGCAAAGCCATAAATTTGTGATGATCTAGGGTACTATCTGATTCATCAGATATAAGATCACTAGGACAACATTTTTTGTTTTCAATATCATTTCCCTAATGTTGAAAATTTTGAATTAGAAGAAATACTTACTTGATTTTGGTACAATCTCACTGGTGTTCATGCTTTGAACAATTTTAACTTCATCTCTTAAAGAAATGAAGTTGAATTTGTTATTCGTGAAGTGTTAACAGATCATGTGATAGAATGATGGGTCATTCCATCTATTTCAAACAAAAGTTTAGTAATAGTTATCAAATATACATAAGTCTGTCTTTGGTGAGGTTTATCATATACGATTCCAAAAATGAACCTATACATCATATATCATATCACATAATAAAATAAAACTAGTTTCTACTAAACAGGGACTTCCTGTAGGCCAGTGGTAGGCGATAAAGGCCAGTCAGACTTCAGTTGTGGGTTCGATTCCTACAGCCTTGTCCGACGTGATGGGCTGTCGCCCGTCCTACAGGTTGTCCTTTTTCTAAATCTATATTACTATAACATTCCATAAATAATATCGAAAAAAAATTATATCCTTAAACAATACTAACTTATGTCCAACATAATTCATTCCAATCTTTAGGCTTATCCATAATACTGCAGTCCACTCTCATAACAAAATGAAAACGATTACCAGAGATTTAATACCATCGTTGATCCCCAGATATCATAAGATATGTTTTGTTGGTCACATTCCAAGCATTCAAAGTTTTTAGTCATGTATTCTCTTGAATACCTTAGTGAAAACATGAATGCAGTTAAAAGTTAACACCTTCCACATACCAAAAGCCTCAAAATTATATATACTCAAACCATGATATCACTTAGTCCTTATATCAATCATGAGCTCATGAATATTGTTAAACATTTCATTTTCTCGTTTTCCCTTCATTATGTGCATATCATCTTATTTCCAAAAATATCTCATTCACTTTGAATACCACATTAGACCAACACATAAATATTCCAATACATTATGATACCACATTATTTTGGAATCCCATTACATAAACACTTAATCATTCTACCACATCGTTGTCATATTCAACATCACCAATAGTAATCGCATGTGACTTCCCTTTGTCCTTTGGCTTCAGTGGTTTCTCATGTTGATCATCACTAACCCTTTGATTAGGGCATTTATTAGCATAATGCCCCATTTCCTTGCACTTGAAGCATTGAAGTGTTGGTGGTGCGTTCTCTGCAGTGTTTTCTTTATTCACATCATTAGAAACCATTTTTCCATTACTTCGACACTCAGCTGCTCGATGACCTTCTTTTCCCCACTTAAAACATTTTCTAGTCCCTTTAAGACAATCCCCACCATGCTTCTTTCCACACTTTGTTCATAAGGAAACATTCATCTTCTTTTCACCATTATTCTGAGATTTCTCCTTGAACTCCATCATTCGTTTCTTGTCAAAACCATGAGATTGATATGTAACACTAACTTCCATTTCTACCTTGATAGCACAACGCACAATTTCTTCATAGCTACTGAAGTCTCTTATAGCTAATGTCCTTCGAAGACTTGGTTTTAAGCCACTGAAAAATCGATCAACTTTACTTTCAGGTTGGATGATAATACCAGAAGAGTACCTTGCAAGTCTTGTAAAATTTGCTTCATAGGAACCAACAGATTCATCATCCCTTTGCTTCAGTTCAAGAAACTCTTTCTCCATCTTTGTTCTAAGAATACGAGGGAAGTACTTACTGAAAAACAAGTTATTGAACTCGTCCCATTCCATGGACTCAATTTCATCTCTTGGCCTCGTATTCTTGATAAGATTCCACCATTGATCAGCTTCACCTTCCAAACGATATACTGCTAAGATGACTTTATCATGTTCAGAACGTTGAAGAACTGAAAATATCTTTTCATTAGTACTGATCCATTGTTCAGCAACAAGTGGATCAGAAGACCCACTGAAAGAAGGTGAACGTTGCCTCATGAAGGACTCAATAGAATATTGTTCCCTTCTCTGCTCATTTGGAAGTACAGAATGATTCATAGCTTGTGTAAGTATAGAAATAAGATTTTGCACTCCATCTCCCATAACATTTTTTTGTTCAGGAGGAAAATCATTGCATTGTCCATTGCATTGATCAACACGGTTCCTTCGGGTTCCAGCCATCGTCTAAAACCCAAAAAGAATAGTGTGAGAGGAAAAAATCATGCTAGGGAAAACAACATAATAAAGGGGGAGTACCTTCAATATCTAACATCTTAGGTTTAATTCTATGATCGTTAGCGTAATTCTAGTACTATAACCTATACGTATACTTAACCTTAGGGACATGCCAAGACATACCTTAGAAATTTTTATAGGGATCTCACTAACGTTTTCGCATCCTAGTTTCCAAAGGTGGACTAAACCTTTCCTCTGATACCAACTGTAGAGACCCGAATCTTGACGTACATTGACATTACATTACATTTGCGGAATAATTAGTACATAACAAAAACACACACACAAGGATCATAATAGTTTAGTGTCTTTGGAAACTCGAAATATAATCTTCTAATCCTGGTGAAATATCTTCAACATCTCCCATAAAGATCTTCCTTTTTTTAATACCTAAAACCTTTCTTTATATCCTGGGGAAAAGAAAACATAAAAGGGTGAGCTCAAATAATCAGTAAGGGTAAACAAAAGAAATATCAATCACATCATAAGAACATAACATTTTGAAAATCTTAACCTGCAAAAGAGAGCATAATTTCATAACATGGGATAAATCATGGAAGTGAAATGTAATCACAATAATCATAACATAAAACATGAAACTTTTTGGAATACACACATAATCATAAAGAATCATTTCTTGTTAGTCAAGACTCATTTCCAAGACTATCTTAGTGGACAAAGTCCCTTTCTGAACCGAGTCACCCTCATTTCAGTCCTGTTTCACTGAACCGGTATAACCTACCGTTCCAGCCATGTCTATCTCATGAGATATAAAATCTTTACCCAATGCATTGGAGGTAGATATAGGTCCCACCCATCTTATAATGAATCCTTTCTTATGTGTTCCACATAATCATAAACCATACATCATAGTGTAACCCATGTAATAAAAATGGGATTCTGAAACAACATGACATCAAAAAACAATTCATATAAGATAAAGGAATTCATAAAAATATTTCCATCACAACATAATCAAATCCATGTAATAATAGGGATAAAAACAGAACCCTTTTATTATCTTAGATGGAAAATAATTTTGATAAAATAATTGAACTCCATTCTTGAGGAAAATATCCTTTCTACATCAAAATTTTTTTTCCTTTCTTAACATGTCATACAACATTAAACTAAAATAAGTTGATTAAAAATAAACTTGAAAACTTGTAAAGGAAAATTCTTGGAAATACTGTTTTAAAAATACATTCATGCTGTATAAGTTAAAAAAACATTCTTCGTACTTTTGTCGGAAAAGTCAAAAAGTACATCGTATGAAAAACAGAAAAAGATTCCTATCATATTCTTTACTAAAAACTCACCGAAGGGTAAAATTGGATTTAAACTATTTTAAGTGGATGTAAACAATATTACATATTGAGGGAACATGGATGTGGATGATAAAATACACCCCAGTAATTTCCAAAGTAAAAACAATCTCAGATAAAAATGAGATTGTGATATTTTCCCTTACCTTAGGTCCGACTTTATTTGTAAGTGTCTGAACCTCCTTTATAATGATTTAAATAATGTTAGTGACTTATTCCAGAATCATATTCATTGTTATGATATCATATATGGTTCACTTATTACTTTATATTACCTGTTCTTTTGTAAATTCCATGTTAAAGAGCGTTTTGTGTAAAATTGTTTCATTTGTCGTCCGTGTTTTGACTTGTATTTATTCATATGATTACTTAGATCATGATTACATAATTCCAGAATATAAAACATGATTTATATATATATATATATTCAGAATATACATATATATAATAAATTAGTAAATGGAAAGAAATACACTGTTCATGGAGACAGTAGGTCGTACGTACGCATGAACGCTGTTTTCGTTTCCTTATTGAGTTGAACGGAATTAAGTAGATGACATACATATATATACACATAAATACAGTATCATTTTTATGTCATATATTTCATTATTACTTATTATATATACTTTATAATCATTCATGAATGGTTAAAGTGGAGAATGAATCTCATCACGTCGTGGAGACGGTAGTCCGTACGTACGCACGAGCGATGATATCCTTCTCATGATCGTGGGACTGTATTGGAGTGTATGTATACTATTTCAGAATCAATATCACTTTAAAATAATAATATATAGTTATTATTTACACCATTATACACATCCAATTAATGTGGTGGCGGAAAATAGATTACACCACGACGTGGAGACGGTATTCCGTACGTACGCACGCGCGGTGATTTCATTTTTCCGTAGGATGGATAGAAGGTTAACTAGAGTTTTTTCATATTTATAATAACATATAATTATTTAAGTAATAATGATGTTATTACTTTATCATGAAACAACTAAAGAAGAAGAAGTTGAAAATAAAGAAATTGAAAAGATCGGTAATGGATATTACCTCTTCTTTGAAACGCCTCTTTGAATCCTCCACTTAGGGAACTAAGATTGGTCTTTGAAGAAGACCAGGACCTCTAGGATTATTCTAGGGAAGTGGATAAGGGATTTTGGCAGGGGTTGGCCGAGCTTGAGTGCTCAAATTGGTGTGAGGAGGAGGGGGAGGAGGTGCCCTTTTATAAGGGAGGAGAGGGGCACCTTAGGAATATCTCAAAATATTATTTTATATTAAAGTCAAAATTGGTTTATAATGGTTCCAAAGCGTCTTATTTCGAAGCTAAAGTGGGTATGGGTCGAAATCCTATCAACCAATAGGATTTAGACAAGTTTTGGTTATTATTTTAACCTTATCAATTAGATTTAACTCTAAGTTAAATAATTTAACTTTTACTGTGTCTTTTTGTATTCTTACACTATATTGTTAATACACTTACTATAACATGCCAAAAGAACCCCAAATTGTTTATTATTAATATATATATATCCTTATCTCAGTCATTTGGCCGAACCTTAGATTTTTAGGAATAAAATAACAATTAATAATACAACATTTTATTTAAAAACTATTTTGTGTCAATTTTGACACTATTTGATATATGATTTTTGTGAAAGTCATAAAAGAATTATATGTTCGAACCAAGTTGAATAAATCAACACCAATATATCATATTAACCTATAAAATTAGTGGGATTCATAAAAAGTCTCAAATTACATTTATTTTGGTATTTATAACATCAATTATGTCAATATTTCATTAATAAGATAATTACTGCATCATCATTGTGTCATAAATAACATAAATTATTTAATGTCTAAAAATTATAAATATAATACCATTATGTAAGAAATCTTTTTAGATTTCCAATGAATATTTATAATATAATTTATCTTATGTATGACCCTATATTAAAAATGTTTTAGTAAATAAACTTTGATTTTAACTCTTTTAACTCTTCTTTGAATTAAATAATAATAAATGTCCTAATCTAATCCAAGTGGGCCTAAATGATAATATGTTACACTTAAGGTTGTTTTTGGTCGAGATACACTTGTCCAATAGGATTAGGACATGTGTTAGGGTAATATTAATATCATTTTTACCCTTAATTACCCTATTTACTTTAAACTGTGGTAAAAAAAGTAAAAGGTTACTATTCACCAAAAATTATTTTCATCTCATTGAACAACATTTTACTTACTGACATCAACCGTGTCTCTCAGATTTTTGAAATTCCATTCACAGAAGTGGTAAAATTAAGATTTATGAAAAAAATAATTTTTTTAACTTCCACTTAGTAGTTTCGCTATTCATCAAAAATTGAAGTTTTTCAGAAAAATGCCAAAATTTCACCCTAAGCTATAATTGATATTCCGAATTCAAAAATGATTTCTATTTTACAAAATTCCCAACATATAAGTTGCATTAATTAATTTTATAATTAATTTCCACTGTCACAACAAAGAGCGTGTTTTTAAGAGATAATAACTATCAAAATATTAACACTTGTTTATGTCTGGTGTAAATGTGAAATTACATCCAATGACCAACGTTGTGTTGAATTGTAAAAATATATTCTAAATATAATTTAAAACCACTCAAACTAATAATTTATTACTATTAATTATTTCGATTAAAAAAGATGTTTTTAATTAAAATTTAGTAATTTTCACTATTCATCAGAATATGAAAGTTATCCGAAAAGTACCAAAATTTCACCTTAGGCTAAATTCGATACTACGAATCCAAAAATAAATTCCATTTTGAAAAATAAAATTTAAAAAATCTCAAAAATTGGTTATTACTATTCATGACAGCTAGTTTTAATAATATTTTAACAGCATATTGTTGTTTAGTGAAACTCGTTATTGCGTGCTACACACGCTATCGAGGAAGGTCGTGATTGCGTGTAATGCAAGGCAAGTCAAGGATGTGTGTTGTGCAAGCTCCTTTTGGTGTAGCGTACAACACAAGACATTAGTGAAATTAAAAAGAATATTTTTCATAAAATCTTGGGCTGTTACAATTCCAATAGTCTTGCGCAATGTGTATGGAATGATGATTTAAAATAATGGTATATAACATTCAAATCCCATCATTTAATGATGAGATCCTATATGAAGGGGTGGGATCCCCATGATTACATGAGAAAATTCTCTCAATATGTAGTCAATGCTCCTTGTTCCTCCACAAACTCCATTTATCTTCGCAGATAGGGTGCTACTAAACCTTTGGAGTTTAATGTTCCTATATGTGAATCTGAGGATCCCTGCGTCTTGTGGAATCCCTATGGGGGTGATTCATCACATGGATAGTATAAATATAGGGTTATAAAAAATCCTATTCACACAGAAAAAACAATAGATGGACTCGACCAGTACAACTGCACCCTATAAAGCCCCTTTATTGGAGCTTCTGAGGGAGGTAGAATTTCCTAGCTTTTCCCTTGACCATGCCCAAGATGAGACCCAACAACTTAAGCATGAGAAAAACTATTTAAGGGTGAATATGAATTTCATCCAGATTACAACCCAACCCATTTTCTCTGAACCTCCTCATTATAGCCCCACTATTGTCCACCTTTCTCATTTGGACTTTTATAGTGTATTAAAGGGATATTTATTGAGAACCTTACAATGAATATGTAAGACATTTTATATAATAATGAATATGTATTCATCCTATTATTATATCATTTTAAATGATTTTTATTTTCATAGAATAAATCAAAAATTATATTTTTAGTTTATATTCAAATTTAATTAATGAATTTATCAATAAATTAATATTTTAAATACACTATATTATATATAATTTTTATCAAATATAATTGATTGTATAATTTTCATGATGCCGGATGTAATTTATTATAAGGTTTTGAAAACTATTATTGTCATAAAAATATCCATAATTTTTTAATAAATTTTAATTTTTTTAGAAGAGAAAATTCACATATTTGGATGATTATTTATATAAAAATAATTTTATTTTTGGAATTGTAATGTTAAAATTATCCAATGGTGAATTTTATATTATTTTTTAAGATAGTCGGATTTTTGGGTAAAATTTAAACACTGTATAAATATACTTCTTGAATTCTAACATTACAATGACCAATAATTGATGTAATTATTATGATAAATGGTATCCAAGACCAAATATATTTTTTTCCTTTAAATTAGTTCTATTTTATGTTTATTTTATTTATTTAGTAATCAATTATGAATAATCCAAAACAGATTATATATTTTACGTTTTTAAAATTGTCTCTTTGAAGAGTTTGAATCACCTCCAAAAAAGCATGGGAATTATATTAATAAATTCATCCAATATTGTTATAAAATTATTATAACCACCCCATTTTAGAAAACCCATCAGAAAACACATGGGGTGGTTTGTGGTTTTTTTATTTCATTATGTAGAGTCCAAAACCTAAATAATAATGAATTCCTCCTCTATACCAAAATATAAACACCCCAGAACCCATTTCTATTCACTAATAAGCATCTTTTAATGCCCATACTCATACATAAACTCAATCGAGACCACAAAAGAAGCCCCCAATCATTCATGAATTCCCTCCCTAGCTTTTGGAGTCAAACACTAATGTAATAGATCATCCACTCTCCCTTTTATTCACGAACGTATTTTATGTTATGATTCTTGAACTCCATTTGATTATTTTGGAATATGATCATTAAATATACCATAAACAATCGTTTTGATGTTTAAATGATTATATAACCCTTAAACTATAATTAATCATTCTAATTTTTTATTATGTAACCTCATTACTCTACTTAAATATTGTATGGGGTCTTCCACTCTCCTTTTATATTCGAGCACTTATTTTATGTTATGATTCTTAAATTATATTTCTTAGTGTTGGGATATTTTCTTAAATTTCTCAGATACTTTAATTATTATTTCTACATGATTAGATACACATTACTCTATCATTAATCCTTCCAATTAATTATTTTTTACACTCATCACTATGCTAAAATTTTGTAATGTATCTTCCACTGCACTTTAAATTCGAGCACTTATTTTATGTTTTTCTTATTAAATTACATTTTTAAATTTTTTTATATGTTTACCCTCATACAAACTATTTTCATTTTTTATTTCTACATGATTAGATACCCCTCCCACTCCCATTAAGCCTTCCAATTAACCATTCTATTAACATGTTACATTGCCATAATTTTGAAATATGTGTTCCTCTAATCCTTTAAAAATCATGAAACTTATTTCAAATTAGTTATTTTAACATAAATTTAATATATTATAATTATATTATAATAATTACCTAACCATCCAATTGATTTCATTTGAATGGGGGATCATGTATCTTCCCAAATTTGGACCCTTACTTAATATGTTACTCTACCAAAATTCTGTAAGGGATCATCAACTTATCACCATTATTCTAGTTTCCTTATAAACATTTTCATTATATTTAAATTTCTTAAAGTAAATTTTCTTTTTAATTTATGTTTTATATCAAAATTATTAGATACCAATGTTCCTCTCATCAACTATTTTTATGAATTTTAATGGAATGTCATAATGTTATCGAAATTTCACCCTGATTTTCCATGGAAAGTCAATTGTGTAGTAAATAACATACTCATATTTATATCATGCGTATTGACTATTATGCACATACACTAATTTTTTGGGACTTACATGAAATTATTAGACACTATTGTTTCATTCATTATATTATGATGATGAATGAATACATGTTTTATGATATATCTGGCGCAGTTAAAAATGAAAATGAAATGAATATGATATGTTCACCCAGGTAGTGCTCCAATGTATTGGGTAATATTTAGAATTATGATACTCCACATTGGGATATTAAGTGAACATGAATATTTTATGTAAATTTTTTCAACATGATTCCTTAGAGGGATTATCATTGACCAATGTTTATGATTCTGTATTTTTTTTGGTTTTGACATTTCCTATATTGGGATTATCATGATATTACATGACTTTTTATTCTTGTTACTTTTATTCCTAATTACATGGATATTATTGAACATGTATCACTTGTTCCACGATTATTCACTTTCTAGGATTTATAGTTTACCCCTTTCTTATGTATATCCCAATGTTATCCCATGTTGATTTATGTCAGAAGGAGTATAATTAACATGTCAAATATGTTTTGAATAAAGATGTTGTATACCCTATTTTATGATGTTATGTAATGTAACTAGATAAAAAATACACCATACTTCCTGATCATATAAGTTGTATTAAGTGTTTAATTATGTAATAAATCATGTATTAATGTGTAATAAAGAGCCAGTTATTCGTAGTTGGTATCATAGGTAATGTTTTGTTTTTTTAGTATTGCGATTATAAACCTATAGAGAAAGTCTTATGGATAATACTAATTATAAGAAAAAAATCCCTAAATGTCACTACGTATAGATGAAGTGTTTTATAAAGAAAATAAATCCATGTCTTTATAATACAAGTGGTCATGGATCTGGAACATTTGTTCCTTTGAGTAACTACTCCTACAAGGTGTTCCAGGACTAACTCGAGGTAACCTAGAAAATCGAAACTAACCTTAATATGCACCAATTTTGACACTCTAATGATATATTATTTCATAAAATTATAATCTCACTATGAACCATATTTAAAGGAATAAAAAAAATCTATATGACTTCATTTTACTCAATATATTATAGATATTGTAACACCCCGATATTTTATGAGATATATTATTTTAAATTTCTTTCAAATATTGTGTTGTATGCTAAACCAAGATTATATTGTTCTATACACAACACCATATTATCTTATTGTATATGCAACACTATTCTTGGATTGTGTTACACACAATTTCAAGTTTGTTTAATATTAGTTATTTGACGCAACATTGAGTGTGTGAATATATATAAATATATAGTCAAAGTATAAATGAAATATGGTTGGATTATATTATAAGAAACAAAAAAAAGTCTTTCATTCCATTAAACCCTGACTTGTCTTGCGTTACACGCAATCACAACCTTATTCAATAGTGTGTGTAGTACGCAATACCGGGTTTCACTAAACAATGATATATTGTTATAATATTATTATGGACTAGCCAATATGAATATTATTAACTAAATATTGAATTTAATAACATTATTATTCATCTTACACATTTTTTAGAACATGGTATGTGAACAAAATAAATATTTCGGGTAAAATAAGTACTTTTCAAAAAAATGCAATTTTGCCGCCTTTTGATGGCACACCCACTTTAAATCTATTTTTTGACATGTTAATAACTTCAATATGAAAAAATAAAATTCTTCTTTGGAATCAGGATAATAAAATTTACTTTGGATAAATTTTTCAAATTATTCTGATAACATTTATATTTTAATGAATAGTAAAAACACGCTATATTTTAATTAAAAACAAGTTTTTTCATCATAAAAATTTATATGGTTAAATTATAATATTTAATTGTTTTAAAGTATAAATTGAATATATTTTTACCATTTAAAATAATGTATATCATTATCATTTATTTTACATTGAATTCACAGGTAAAATCATTTCAATCTTTTACAATGTTTTAACTTTTAAAAGTCGTTTTCTTAATAACAGGATTAATTTTAAATTAATAACTGCAACTTCTGTGTTTTGAATTTTGAAAAATGGATTCCATATTTGAAATTGGTAGGTCCAAATTATGTTAATAGGATAATTTATATTTTTGGGCACTATGAATAGTAACTACGGTAATTTTTATTTACTTCAGTTAAAGGTAAATCGGGTAATTAAGGGTAAACCTAAGATTAAAAATTTACCCTAACACATGCCAAAATTATATTTTATGACTAAATGTCGACCCATATCAACTAAGGGTCGGATTAGATTCATTTTATGGACTTTTGAACATGAAAATTATTTAATTATTATTAAAACCAAAGAAAGTGACGACATGTCACTCTCTTAAATCTTATAATTATAGTAATTTTAATTTAGTAAAAAACATCATGAAACTTCAAAAATGAATAGTTTACATAAATCTGAAAAAATTATCTACATCATGTGAATTTATTTAGAATTTTTAGGGATTAAATAATTGTCATTAATGGTGTCACAATAGTGATGCAGGAATTGTTTATTTAGGGAAAAATCAAGAATGTAGTTTTTATTAAAAATAACAATACCTATCAAAAGGACCTGAAACTTGCCCAAACATTATTGGTCGTGTATATCTATACCCTAAGCATACAAGGGTAGATTTTCGGACCATTTGGAACATTATAAAACTGATTATGACATTTATATTATTATATTTTAAATGATCTCAAAGATGTCACCTTCATAATTTAATAAATATAACAATTTAAATGTTGTGATTTTAAGATGATAAATTCAATTAAGAATATTATTATGAATTTCATTATACTTATATTCATTATAGGATTTTATTTTAAATTTTTATGCAAAAAATAAGTATATTAAATAATTATACAAAAATGTTGTAGTAATTATTTTATTAAGAGATATACCAAATAAACTGTATTAAAAATATAAAAATAAATATTATATTAACTATTTAATGTGCTACACTAATTCTCTAGATAAATATAAAATTTTATGAATCTATTAATGATTTTAGTTTGAACATATCTTCTGTGAGGATTTTATTTAAATTCAAATAAATGAATAGTGTCAAAATTGACACTATTGTTATTTTATAAAAATAACATAATAAAATATTGTTTAAAAATTACCAAAATATTTAAAAATTATAAATTAAAATTTATTTGGTCAAAAATGTCATAAACTATCCAATTATGGACAATTCACAACACATATGTAATTATTTATAACAATGTATAATTTAGAATCTTATTACCACAAATAAAATTCAATAGATTAAATATGGATAAATAAAGTTGATAATGTTTAAAACAAATTCACAATATGTGTAAATTTTATTGGTTGATAATATTACAACCCTTTATCATATAAGCTTGGAATATGAGTCATTTTTTGATGTTGTTATGTGGGGTTAGGGTTTATTATAACTTAGTATTTTAGTGGTTTCCAAAATTGCCCCTCTCCTCCCTTATAAAAGGGCACCCCCTCCATCTCCTTCTCACACCATTTTGAGCCTTGAATCTCAGCCAAACCCTTCCAATTTAACATCACCACTTCTCTAAAAACCTTATAGAGGTACTCGTCTTCTCAAAAGCCCAAATCCAGTGCCCTAAGAGAAAGTTCAAAGGAGGCACTTCGAGAAAGAGGAGGTTCAGATACGTACGAAGCATATCGGACCTAAGGTAAGGGATTATTTTGTCTCACTTTTATTTCTATGAGACATACGTCTTAATCACCATCTATTTCATTTGTATGGTGTCTATGTTTCCCAAGAATATTTTATGATTTTTATTATTAAGGATATGATATTTAAATATGAATGGAATTTTATTTATTTTATGACATGTATGATTCTACTGATCAGAAATGGTTAGGGAAAATCTTGCAATCTCTATTTTTATCCGAGATTGTTTATACATCAAAATTTACAGGGGAATAATTATCATCTACATTCATATTCCCACAATTTGTAATATTATTTCTATCCTCCTATAATTTTTAAAATCCAATATTTCTCATTGGTGAGTTTTAGCAAAAGGTATGAAAGGAATCTTTTGTCGTTTTTTGTACAAGGCACTTTTTGACTTTTCCAGCAAAAGTACGATAATAGTGTTTTTTTAACATATATGGTATGAATTGATTTTTATGATTTTATAGAACATTATTTCTATGAAGCTTACTTTTCAAGTTTTCATGTTTATTTATAATCAATGTCTTTTAATTTAAAATTGTATGACTTGTTAAGAATGGAAAATTGTTTTTGAAGTAGAATGGATATTTTCCTCAAGAATGGAGTTCAAGTGTTTTATAAAAAATATTTTCCACATAAGATAATATAGGGTTCTGTTTCTATCCATATTATTACATTGATATGATTATATTATGATGGAATTATTTTTATGAAGTCCTTTATCTTATATGATTTGTTTTATGATGTCACGATGTTAATGAATTCCATTTTTATTACATGGGTTATGCAATGGTGTATGAATTATGATTTTGTGGCACACATAAGAATGGTATCATTATGAGATGGGTGTGACCTATATCTACCTCAAATTAATTGGGTAAAGATTTATATCTCATGAGATAGACATGGATAGAACGACAAGTTAATCCAGTTCAGTGATACAGGACTGGAACGAGAAGTGAACTTAGTTCATTAAGGGAAATTCTCCACTAAGATGGTCTTGGCAGCAATTCCTTGGCTACTATAGAAATCATATCATGTGCTTAATGTTTTTCCAAAATTACATTATTTTTTCCCAGGCTATTTTATGATGATTGTTGTTGCATTATGATCTATGTCTTACATACTACCATGTTTTATGTCATTGCTCAAGATTTTTATGTTTAATCATTATGTTCACATTTTTATGTTCAAATGTATATGGTCTGTTTTATTTTCTCCATTCTTACCCTTATTGAGCTTTTTATCTCACCCTTTATATGTTTTATTTTCCCCAGGATATAAAGAAAGGTTTTAGGTAAGAAAATAAAAGGGGAAGATATTTATGGGAGATGTTGAAGATCGTTCACCATGTTTAGAAGATTATATTCCGAGTTTCCAAAGACAATAAACTATTACTGTCATTTGGTGTTTGTTTTGGTTATGTATTAAGTATTCCGAAAAAGTAATGTAATGTCCATGTACGTCAAGATTTGGTTCTCTACAGTTGGAATCAGGAGAAAGGTTTAGTCAACCTTTGGAAACTAGGATGCGAGAACTTTAGTGAGATCCCTAGAGATATTTCTATGGTATGTCAAGGGATGTCCCTAAGGTTAAGTATAAGTATCGATTATAGCCCTATAATTATCGTAACATGATTATAATTTAACTTAAGATGTTAGATATTTAAGGTACTCCCCCGTGATTATGAATTTTTTCTCTCACACTATTCTTTTTAGGTTTTAGAAAATGGGTGGAAATAGGTTGATTCATGATAATGCAAGATATGATGGACAATAGAATGATATTATTCATGAGAAACAAAATGAAATGTTATTTGGAAGTCCAAACATCGTTATTATGCCTAATCAACAATCTCATAATATGATCAATAATCTCAACTTTTTTAAGTATCCCGACTCATCTAATAAGAGAAAGATAGAGTTTCATGATGATCATAGAGGAAATAAAGATCAATTTCCCTCATGTAAATCATGTCGGAAGAGGCATCATGGAGAATGTTTCAAAGGAACTAGAAGATGCTTTGGGTGTGGAAAAGAAGGACACAAAGCCAGTAAGTGAAAAAAAGAAATCTTCAGTTAACACCATGGACAAGGATAATGGTATTTCTACGACATCAACAATAATTAAATGTTTTCAATGTGGAATGTATGGGCATTATGAAAACCAATGCCCTAAGGGAAATTCTCATGAAGAGAATCAGCATGGTTGTATGAGTAGTATTTATGTTGATGATGATGAAGAGACTACAAATGATATATGAGATGAAATAATTGTTCAATATCGGTCAATGGTTTAATAAGGTAGTCGAAAGATTTATGTTTATCAAGAGTTAGGTTGAATATTTATTTTAATGGTACTATGGAATAAAGAAACATCTAAGGATTGTTACACTATTGTTTTTCCTAAAGTATTTGAAATTATATGTTGAATGATATGCGTATATTGAATGGATAAGGAGAAAATATTATGTTTGCTAGTATTCATGAGATCATGATTGATATAAGGACTATGTGATATCATGGTTTGAGTATATAAAATTTTTGGGATTTTGGTATATGGAAAGTGTTACCTTGGGACAACATTCATGTTTTCACTATGGTTGAAGACAATACATGATTAAGGTATTCACATGTTTGGAATGTGACCTAAAAGATATGTCGTATGATATATAGGGGATTAATGGTGGTTTTCAAAAGCTCGATAGATGACATTTCTAGTAATTTTTTTCTTTATACTCTGTGCTTGGACATAAGTATTTTGGATAAGCCTAATGATTGGAATGAATTAAGATAGTATTGTTTAAGTCTAGAACTTTTTTTGATATTATTGCCGAAATGTTATAATAGTGTAGTTTTAGAAAAAGGACAACCCATAGGATGGGAGAAAACCCATCGCGTCGGAAAAGGCTGTGGGAATCGAACCCACAACCAAAGTGCGACAAGCCTTTAGTGCCAACCACCGGCCTACAGAAAGTCCCTGGTTAGTAGAATCTAGTTTTATTTTATTAAGTGGTATGATAGATAAAGTGTAAGTTAATTTTTGGAATCATATTATCTCACCATAAGATGGACTTATATATATATCTTTTATTAATCCTATGTTTGAGACAGATGGAATGACCTATCATTATATCGCATGATTTGCTAACACTTCACAAAAGACAAATTCAACATCATTTCTTTAAGTGATGAAGTGGAAACTGTTCAAGGCACGAGGAACGGTGAGATTACACGAAAATAAAGTAAGTATTTATTCTAATTCAAATTATTCAACTTTAGGTAAATCACCTTGAAAACGAATAATGTTGTACTAGTGCCCTTATATCAGATGATTCATATAGTACTTTAGATCATCACAAATTTAAGTCATTGTGACTGTTGGAATTATCATAGCCATGTCCTCTACCACTCTCCATCAGATATTGATGGTTAGATTTCTCTTCCGTATCCATATTTTCTCCTATGTTATCCTACGTGGAAACCTAGTGATTAGTTAATTGGGGTAACCATTACGTTTCATGCATTAGTTTTTAATGAAAAATTTTGGTATTCCTTTTTACGATGTGGGTTTCTATGAAAGAAACTCTCATGTAATAATCAATTTTTACCCCCGACGAATTTCGAGGGTGAAATTCATTTTAAGGGGGGTAGAATATAAAACCCCAATATTTTATGGGATATATTGTTTTTAATTTCTTTCATATATTTTGTTGTATGCTACACCAAGATTATCATGTGCTATACCCAACACCATATCAGCTTGCAGTATACGCAACACTATTCTTGGATTGTGTTAGAGAAATTTTCTAGTTCGTTTGATAATAGTTATTCTATGCAACATTTGGTATATAGATATATATTCTATGTATAAATGAAATATGGTTGGATTCTATTATACACAACAACAAAGGAGTCTTTCACTACATGAAAACCTGACTTGGCTTCTGTTACACGCAACCACGACCTTCCTCGATAGAGTTTGTAGTACGCAAAACCACGTTTCACTAAACAATGATATATTGTTATAATATTATTATGAACTAGCCACTATGAATAATATTAACTACATTTTTAATTTTATATCATTATTTTTCATCTTACACATTTTCTAAAACATGGTATGTGATCATAATATATTTTTCGTGTAAAATAAGTATTTTTCAAAAAAATGCAGTTTTCCCGCCTTTTGATGTCGCACCCACATTAAATCTAGTTTTGACATGTTTATAAGTGCAATTTGAAGAAATAAAATTCTTATTTGGAATCAGGATATTAAAATTTACTTTGGATTAATGTTTCATATTATTTTGATAACTTTCATATTTTAATGAATAGTGAAAACACGCTATATTTTAATTAAAAACAACATTTTTCATCATAATAATTTATATGGTTACATTATAATATTTAAAGGATTAAAAGTGTAAATAGAATATATTTTTAGAATTTAATATTATTTATGTCATAAGAATTTATTTTACATTGAATTCATATGTAATATCATTTCAATCTTTTGCAATGTTTCAACTTTGAAAACTCGTTTTCATAATAACTGTATTAATTTTAAATCCATTACTGCAACTTTGGTGTCTTAAATTTTAAAAAATGGATTCCATATTTTGAATCGGTAGGTCTAAATTATGTTAATAGGCTAATTTTTATTTTTGGGCACTATGAATAGTAACTACGGTAATTTTTATTTACTTCAGTTAAAGGTAAATCGTGTAATTAAAGATAATCCTAAGATTATAAAATTACCTAACAAATTAAAAAAATATATTTGATAACTAAAAGTCTTCCCATATCACCTAAGGGTCGTATTAGATTCATTTTATGGACTTTTGACGATGAAAATAATTTAATTATTATTATAACCAAAGGAAGTGACAACATGTCACTCTCTTAAATAGTATAAGTATAATAATATTAAATTAGTGATAAACTTCACAAAAATTCAAACATGAATTCTATCTAGAAAGATAAAAACATTATCTACATCATGAGAATTTATTTAGTATTTTGTGGGATTACATAATTGTCATTAATGGTTACACAATAGTGATGCAAAAATTGTTTATTTAGTGAAAAATGAATAAAATAGTTTTTATTAAAATAACAATACCTATCAAAAGGACCAGAAACTTGACCAAACATTATTGGTCCCATATATCTATACCCTAAGATTCCAACGGTCTCATTTTGGACCATTTGGATCCTTATAAAACCTATTATAACATTTATATTATTTTATTTTAAATGATGTCAATGATGTTACCTTTATAATTTAATAAATATATCAATATAAATGATGTGATTTTAAGACGATAAATTCAAGTACAAATAGTATTATGAAAGTTACTATATTTTTCTTTATCAAAGGATTTTATTTTAAATTTTTATGCAACAAATATGTATATTAAAAAATTATACAAAACTTTTTTAGTAATTATTTTATTAAGAGATATACCAAATAAATGGTTTTAAAAATATTAAAATAAATAGTATATGAACTATTTAATGTGATAAAATATTTTCAAGATAAATATGACATGTTATGAATCTATTAAAGCTTTTAGTTTGAATATATCTTCTTTGAGTATTTTATTTAAATTCAAATAAATGAATACTGTCAAAATGGAAACAATTGTTATTTTATAAAAATAACATAATATAAAATTGTTTAAAAATTAATAAAATATTTAAAAATTATAAATTATAATTAATATGGTCCAAAAGTTCATAAATTATCCAATTATGGAAAATTCACAACAAATCATGATTATTTATAATAATACAAAATTTAGAATCTTATTACCACAAAATAATATATATAGATTAAATAAGGATAAATCAAGTTCATAATGTTAAAAAAATTTAAAATATGTGTAAATTTTATTGGTTGATTATATTGCAACCCTATATCATCTAATCTTTGAATATGAGTCATTTTTAGAAGTTTTTATGTGGGTTTAGGGTTTATTATAAATTAGGATTTTAGAGGTTTCCAAAAGTGCCCCTCTCATCCCTTATAAAAAGGGAACCCCCTCCCTCTCCTCCTCACACCATTATGAGATTTGAATCTCGGCCAACCCCTACCCATTTCACTTCCCCACTTCCCTAGAAACCTTATAGAGGTACTGGTCTTCTAAAAAGACCAACTCTAGTGCCCTAAGTGGAAGTAAAAAAGGAGGCACTTCAGGAAAGAGGAGGTTCAGATACGTACGAAGCATATCAGACCTAAGGTAAGGGATTATTTCGACTCACATTTATTTCTGTGAGACATAAACCTTAATCACCATATATTTCATTTGGATGGTGTTTATGCTTCCCATGAATGTTTTATGATTTTTATTATATAGGATATGATATTTAAATATGAATGTAATTTTATTTATTTTATGACATGTATGATTCCATCGATCATAAATGGTAAGGGAAAATCTCACAATCTCAATTTTTATCTGAGATTATTTATACTTCAAAATTTACTCGGGAATATTTATCATCCACATTTATGTTCCCTCAATATGTAATATTATTTCTATCCTCCTAAAATTATTTAAATTCAATATTACCCATTGGTGAGTTTTAGTACAGGATATGACATGAATCTTTTGTTGTTTTTCATACAAGATACTTTTTGACTTTTCCAGCCAAAGTATGAGAAGAATGTTTTTTAACATATACAGCATGAATGTATTTTTATGATTTCATAGAACATTATTTTCATGAATATTCCTTTACAATTTTTAAATTTTATTTTTAATAATCTTCGTTTAGTTTAAAATTGAATGACATGTTAAGAAAGGAAAAATGTTTTTGAAGTAGAAATGATATTTTCCTCAAGAATGGAGTTCAAGTGTTTTATCAAAATTATGTTCCCTCTAAAATAATATAGTGTTCTGTTTCTATACATATTATTAAATTGATTTCATTATGTTGTGATGGATGTATTTTTATGAATTCCTTTTTCTTATATGAATAGTTTTATGATGTCACGAAGTTTAAGAATCCCATTTTTATTATATGGGTTATGCTATGAAGTATGAATTATGATTTTATGGCACACATAACAATGGTTTCATTATGATATGGGTTGGACCTATATCTCCCTCCAATTCATTGGGTAAAGATTTATATCTCATTAGATTAACATGGCTGGAACGACAAGTTAATTCGGTTCAGTGATACAGGACTGGAATGAGGAGTGAACTTGGTTCAGTATGGGACTTTGTCCACAAAGATGGTATTGGTAGCAATGCCTTGGAAACTATGGAAATCATATCATGTGCTTAATGTTTTTCCACAATTACATTATTTATTCCCAAACTATTTTATGATTATTGTTGTTTCATTATGATCTATGCCTTACGTACTGCCATGTTTTATGTCATTGCTCAAGATATTGATGTTTAAACATTATGTTCACGTTTTTAAGTTCAAATGTATATGGTCTGTTTTATTTTCTCCATGCTTACCCTTATTGAGCATTTGAGCACACCCTTTATATGTTTTATTTCCCTACTATATAAAGAAAGGTTTTAGGTACGAAAACAAAAGGGGAAGATCTTTATGAGAGATGTTGATGATCTTTCACCATGCATAGAAGATTATATTCTGAGTTTCCAAAGACAATAAACTATTATGTTCCTTTGGTGTTTGTTTTTGTTATGTATTAATTATTCCAAAAAATTAATGTAATGTCCATTTCTGTCATGATTTGGGTCTCTAAATATATCAAAGATGAATCCTATAAATTTATAAGTGAAAGAAAAAAATGAAATTTATTTTTTATCCCACTAATTTCATTGGATTCCCCTTTATGTGTCTAATAGTATAAAAATTATCATCCCTAATTTTCACTTTATTCTATAAAATCTCTATAAATATGAGTATTTTGGTAAA
This sequence comes from Viscum album, assembly GCA_963277665.1. NCBI lineage: Eukaryota > Viridiplantae > Streptophyta > Magnoliopsida > Santalales > Viscaceae > Viscum > Viscum album. Next base: position 884,889,201 of record OY728135.1, on the reverse strand, counting down.
CAATTGATGTGATAGGAAATGTAATGATTTCCACAATAAGATTTCTGACATGATAGGATCTCAAGGAGACCGTCATGGGATTATTCAAAACCAGTTATCAAAAATCACAGTTTGAAATGGGAAAATTTTTGTATGAAAAAATATATCAAGTAAGAAGAAGATGACATTTAATGTATGTTAATCTAATAACTGTGACAAGGGAAATTAGTCCTACTTTTTATTGTGAAAAAGTGTTGAAATGGGTACCAATGGAAATGTCTCATAGGAACTCAGAGATATTTCAAATATATAATGATATGGTACAATGTAGCCAATTTCCATTAAAATGGATATTGTGATGGATGGTAAAAAATTATAATATAAACCACCATATACAGTTCTATGTGGTAAATTTGGGGAAGGTAGTAATTTCCAAAAATAATTCTTTGTTCCAAAGGATGACATGCATGGTGAGCATAAAAAATATCCAAGATTGAGGGAATAGGGAAAGTCTTATTCTGATATAAATTATGCTGACTGAATTAATTGTAACATATACTCCATAGTAGTCTATGTATTGTTGTATTTCAATTCATTCCCAATTATAAAATCTTTTATATTTTCTAATAACATCGATTCACCACCTGAAGGTGTTTTATATCATCAGGGAATACTTCTATGATTATGTATCAGTAATTGATGTTTGGGGAAATGTTATTATTTAAAATAATATCAGGATACCTTTAGTGGAATTTGTGAAAATTTTAGGAATGGATTGGATTTCCTTATATAGATCCAAAATAAATTTCTATGAGATGGAAATCACTCAGTGTATTGTGAATCAACCCCCAATTATTTACAACAGAAAAAAGAAGGATGAATATTATTTAGAACCACTATCTGAAGAAGTAATAATTTTTACTTATGAGAAAAATATATATATGTCAAATTATTTAATCTAAGAAAACAACCATCAATTAATATATTCCCATTATATGGTAATAAATTGATGAGTTTATTAATGATTTTTCTAGTCTTCCTCCTAGCTGAGAGGTTAAATTTTTAATCGATCATATACCTGAGATGTTTCCATTATCCATGACACAATATATAGTGGTTGTGTGGAACATGAATATATTAAAAACCATCTATAATAGAATATAGATAAATGGTTTATACACACATGTTCTTTACCAAGGGGTGCACCGGTCCTTTTTATCAAGAAGAAGGATGGGTCAATGAGACTATCCGATGACTATCGTGTGAAAAAAAATATCATGATAAAAACATATATCTTTTTCTATGGATTTATTATTTTTTATTATATAAAGTGTGAATAATAACTTTTTAAGGTGGATCTATTCTGTGGGTATTACAGTTTTGGGGTGAATATAAATGATATACCCAAAACCCCTTTTTTTTACAAGGTATGGGCATTTTGAGTTCATAGTCATAACATTCATACTGACTAATGCTTCATATATATTAATTTAATTGATTAATATAGTTTTTATAGATTACCTAAAAAATTTTGTGATATCCTTTATTGATGTTATTTTAATATAATTCAAAATCATGGAGTAGGATGTGAAAATATGAAAGGATATACTTTATTACATGTATAGTAAATGTGAGTTCTTGTTGAAGGAAGTATCATTATTTGGGTATATCATCACATGAAATGGAATATATGTGGAAAAATCAATGTTAGATGTAACTGAAGGATTGATGAGACCATCCTTTATGACATATATCCATAGTTTCCTTGGGTTAGCTGGGTATTATCACCGATTTGTGTGAATTTTATCACAATTTTCAAAGACTGTCACTAATATAACATAGAAGGTAGTCATGCATTCTAGAAATGAATAATATAAAGAGTGATTAATGGAGTTAAAATCTGGGCTCATCACTAAGCCTGTGCTCGAACTACGTAGAAGGGGGGACACATCGTAGTATTTAGTGATGCTTGGAATAATGTATTGGGTTGTGTGTTAATGTAAAGTGAACAACTCATATCCTATGCTTCTAGGTAGTTGAAATTTCATTAATATTAATATCCAATTAATGATCTAGAGTTGTATGTTTTGATCTTTTCATTTAAAATATTGTGGTATTATATCTATGGAGTGAATTTTGACATATATACAGATCACAAATTCTCAATTATATATTCACATAGAAAGAACCTAATATACAGTAATGAAGATAGTTAGATCTAGTCACAGACTATGACTGGTCTATCAACTATCATCCTGGTAATGTGAATAAAGATTTGGATTCTCTAAGTAGAAAGTATCTTTAATCATTACTGATGATGATAACTAAGAATGATTTAATATTTTTAGACCGGAAAAGGATGGACATGGGACCTAACAGAAGAAACATCATTATTCCTTTCACAAATTTTTAACCAATAATATCATTATGGTAGGTTAAATAATCCTTAATGAAATGATATGGAAATTTAGAATAACTTTAAAGTCATGATAAATGGGAATTCCCCGGAGTTTGAAATTAATGAAGGAGGAATTGTGAGATTTGGGTCAAGACTCTTTCTTCCATCAAATCCAATGTTAACGAATTATCTTTTGGATGATGCACATAGTTCATCATTATCCATTCACCTAGAAAACCCCATGTTGTATCAAGGTCCTTGTTATCACTATTGGTGAGACAATATGAAGGAGGAGGTCACAAAATATACTTCAATGAACCTGGTATTCCAGGATGTAAAGGATAAGAGATATAAGTCGAAGGGGATGATGAAACCATTATCCATACCAACATTGAAATGAGAATACATCACTAGGTAAATTCTCACCGGGCATTTAAATAGATCTAGGGGAAACAATTATATATGAGGTTTTTTATATTCTGACCAAGAAACTTCACTTTACCATAATTTTATAGGACATCTCATTAGATCAACTTGTATAGATATACATCAAAGAAGTGGTAAGGCAACATAGATTACCACTATAGATTGTATCAGATCGTGATCCCACATTCAAAACTATTTTCTAGAAAGGTTTACAACAAGATCAAAAAACTAATTTGAACTTCAATAAAACCTACCATCCTCAAATAGTTTTCCAATATGAGCAAACTATTCATACACTGTAAGAAAATTTGTGAACATTGTCTATATAAATCAATAGAGGATGGGACAAACATCTTTCTCTTGTCAGGTTTTCATTCCACAATATTTTCCACTCATACATCGAAATGTATTCCTAAAAATACCTTTATGTGAAGATGTGATGAACACCTACATGATGGGATTAAGTTGGGGAATGAAAACTTCTAGGTTTTAAAATATTCATGGAAATTGTCGAAAAGGTTAATACCACTAATAAGCGCATCAAGCCTGCTCAGAGTTGATATAATAGTTATGATAAAAATCATTGATGGGACCTAGAGTTTAATGTTGGAGAAATGGAATTCCATATAACATATTCATGGATGAAATTTCCTAATATTTATGAATAAGAGAATGCTTATTCTAAGATAAATCACCCCCTTTGGGATTGTTGATTGCAACAGAGTGGTGGATTATCGACTAACACTCCCATTGAAATTACCTCAATTACAAGATTTATTTCATGTATCCTTCTTGATAAATTAAATAACAAACCCCACCAATGTACTAAATCCATAGGTGCTACCATTAGAGAATAACATTTTATACATGGAGCAGTGAGTGAATATCTTATATCATGTAGAAAAGGTTCTACGAAATATGAAAATTCACCTTGTTAGATGATGTGGAGACACCACTTGATTGAAGAAGAGAAACTTGAACTAGAGGAAGTGATGAAACAAATTTACCCTCATCTATTTTAATATGGGGAATGAAAATTTCTATGGATAATTTTTTTAAGGTTGGAATACTATAAAACCCCAAACTCTTAAAAATGTAAACACACTTTTCATTTATTTAAATTTATCATTAGGTAATACGGTTATATAAAACACATGCAATTATTTTGTTTTATTATATTGAATTTTATTTAAATGACCATTAAGTATCATTACAACTAATAATATAGTTGTCTAATAGTGATCACATAGAAATATATGTTTAATGTTTTAACGAATTAATGTGACACTAAAAAATAAGGGATAGCCTCAACTAGTGGGATCATACCCTATAAAGTCGATTTATTAGTCCTTTTATGGGAGAGAACATTTTTAGGCTTTTCCCATGACCATGACTATGATTTGATAAAAAAACATAAGAATTAGATAAAAAATTTATCAGATTAGATCATGCTAATCGAGACCATGAACCAAAAAATGTTTACCGAACCACCCCGTAAATGACCGACCATCACACACCATGATCTATGGGTGTTTTCTGGTGTATTAAAGGGAGTTGTATCAAGACCCTATAAATATGAATATTAAAATTTTTATATAATAATGAATATATTTTCATCCAACTATGTTTAATTTGAAAATTATTTTTACTTAGATATGATAGCGAACACCATTGTATCTTTACATAGTGTTAATATTCATTTAATTAATTTATGAATTAATTAATTTATTAAATAAATAACATTTTATATAATTTTTGTCAAATATAAATTATCATATAATTTTTATGATGTCAAATCTAATTTTTATAAGTGCCACAAAATTGTTATTGTAAAAAAACATGACATTTCCTAATAATTGTAGATTTTTTTAAAAGTGAAAACTTACATATTTAATATATTATTTTGATAAAATAAATATTTTTCTTAATCATAATGTTGAAATTATCCAACAACGAATTTTTTATAATTATCTATGAATGTCAACTTTTCTTGTAAAAATTAAATACCATATAAATATACATTGTGTAATATGACATCATAATGAACAAAAAGATATTTAATAATTACAATAAACATCTTCCCCAACCAAATATATGTTTTCCCTTATAATAATATGATTTTATGTTTTTTTTTGTTTTTTAAATCAATTATGAATCCTCCAAAACTCCTAATATATTTCATGGTTTTAAAATCATTTCATTAAGTGTATGTCTCACCTCCACATACCAAGAGAATATATTAAACATTCAGAATTGTGAATTATAAAATAATAAGATACTCCAAAATTTGGAAGAAACCATGGGAAATACTGTTGGATAGTTTTCAGTTTAGGATATTATATTATATAGTGTAAAAAACATAGATAATAATGTAATCCCCCTATTTTCAAAGATAACCTCACCCATGCCCCCATTCTCATCACTCAAAATCTTAAATTCATGACCATATTCAATCATAAACTCTCTGTAGTTATCGTAAGTGACTATAAATCTCTTAAAAATTTCCTCCCAATCTTTTGGAGTAACACACCCATGTAAGGGATCTTCCACTATAATTTTTATTCAATAACTTCTTTTATGTTATTCCTCTTACATTACATTTTTTTATGATAGGATATGTTATTAAATATCCCACATACTATAATATTATTTCTATATGAATATATACCCTTCCACTCTCATTAACCCTTCTAATTAATCGTTATGTACACCCGTTATTATGTCAAAATGTTGTATAGTATCTTCCAATTTCCATTTTATTAATGAATTTATTTTATGTTATGCTTCAAAAATTTCATTTTAATATGTTGTTATATGTTCTTAAATATCCCAGATACTGTCCTTTTGATTTCTACATATTAATAGACCAATTCCACTATCATTAAGACTTCCAATAAACTGTTATATACAACCATTACAATACAAGAATTTTGTAAAGGATCTTTAAGTCTCATTTTTATTCGAGATCTTGTTTTCAGATATAATTCTTAAATTACATTTTTTTAATTGGATATGTTATTACATATCCCGCATATTGTCCTTTTGATTTTTACATGATTTTATACCCCTTATACTCTCATTAATCATTCCAATTAACCGTTCTGTAGACTAGTTACAATCCCAAAATTTTATATGGGACATTTCTCTCCTCCTTTCATATTCAAACACCATTTTTGAAATTTGTTATTTGAATTTCAATTTCATATATTTTAAGTCATTTATAATATTTAACTTACTTATAAATTTATTTTATTTGAATGATGGATAATTTATCCTCCCTCATTTCGAGCCTTACCTAAGACGTTACTCTGTCGAAATTTCATAAGGGACCATCCCCTTCTCTTCATTATTCATGTTTTATTATAAACTTGTGAATTATATTTCCATTTCCTAATGTTATGAAATATATTTCAGTGTCCCTGTTATTTATTATTTTAATTCAAAATAATGAGATACCACATTCTCTCTCATTAACAAATTTTATGATTTCATAAGTAATATCATTATGTTACCAAACTTTCATTGTCAAATTCCATTCTATGAAAATTTTGTAGTAAATACATTACAGATATTTATACCAATGGTATTAACCTTAATAATCATATTATTATTGATTTGGGACTTACTAGAATTTATTTCACATTCCATTATCATGTAATAAAATATGAGGATGAATGAATCCATCATTTAAAATCTATGTGGCACACTTAAGAATGAGATTGAAATTAATGTGAGAGGTGAACCAATATATTGCTACTATTAATTATGTAATGTTTAGTATCAGGATACATAACATAGGGTTAGGTAGTGAGAATTATTTTTTATGGAATTTTTTCACCTTGATGTCTTATTGGGTTTCGCATTTACCTTTGTTTATGATCCAGTTTTTTATATTGGTTCTAAATTTTCCATATTAGGATTATCAGGCCATATCATGAATTTTAATTCATGTTGCTTTTAATGATAATTGACATTAAAATTGTTAGACATTTATCACATATTCAATTTTAATTCCCTTAAAAGGATTTATAACTCACCACTTTTTTTTGTATTTCTCCATGTTATACCATCCAATTTTAAGTTCGAAGTAGTATTTTGAGCCTGCCAAACAAGTTTTCATAAAATATTTTTTATTACCTCTATATGATGTTATATTATATAAATAGTTCCAAAAATAAACTATATATTCCAATCATATGATTTATATTAATTGAAGACTTATGTAATAAATCATATGTTAATTTTAATTAAAGAGTAGGGTTTTTATATATGTTCTTCATAAAACATTTTGATTTTTTATTATGGATATATAACTTTTATGGGAATCAAAAATAACTATGTTTATGGGTGGATCCTTATAAACACATATTTGGTATCAAATAAATTCATAACAGTGAATTAACATATTTTTCTTTTTATTACATAAATAAGATGCATATCATAATCTTCATGAGCCCATATCATACTATACAAATTACATTGACGAATTTCACCACCAAGATTGGTCTACATGGAATTATGTTATAATAAGACATAATATTTTTTTCTTAATTTGATATTAGAATTTTTGGAAATTTAATGTAAATGGATCCCTTGATACTACATTATGAAATAATGGCAACTATTTTTGGATCCCAATATTTAGTCTATGCTCTAATATAACCTACGTTGGTGTAACCAATATTATTTTATAAAATAAAAAAAATATCCATTGGTGTAACATGGTACGTTATACAATAACATAAACAGATATTATGTTACACCAAAATAGGTAACCAATTCAAAACAATTATATAGTATATATTAATGAATACTAAGGGTAACCTATGGTACTGCTTGTTGTTACCACCGAATCAGTTACAAAATATGATTAACAATTCCTTATCAATCAAATAATATAACCTCATAGAAAAATTAATAAATTTAATCTTTAGTGGAAAATTTATATTTATTATAATTTTTTTTATAAGTGATATATTTTATGTATTTTAATTAGAATATTTAAATTCATTAATAAAATAAAATTTTTCATATTTTCAACTTATGTATGGAAAATAAATAAAAAAATATATATTTTCTTCATTACATTTGAATGTTAATGTGTAAATGTATATGAAATGTGAATATGAAATATTATTTAATTTATTTGATATATTTATTCCTATAATTTTTTCATGACATGAATTACATTCCTGGTAAAACTACATAAAATTTTATGGTCGTCATTATTTTCCTCGGTTTTCAATTAGATTTATTTTCTTGAGTTTATATTTGGGAATTAGTTTATACAAGTTGGGTATTATAATGAAAATGAATTATAATCATTCTTGATTAATTTATCCCTATGTTTTGGAACCTTTGTTTGGACATCCCATTGTATTGGATTTTTGTGCCTTATTTTAGAAAGCTAGGGGTGACTATCTATCTTTCTAGGATTAATTATATCATAATTACTAATTTTATATAGTTGAAAACATTTACATGAATTGTAAATGTACCATATAAATTTGATACATATAAAACTTTTATAAATAAGTGTTTCATCAAACCTTATAAGAGTAACGCAAACTGTTGGTTATGTACTTCATTAGATATTAATATAATTTAGATATATTAAATTGGTATATAGAATAGGGAATATAAGACTAAACTATTAGAAGTATTCATCTATAAAGAGAATAAAAAATGTCTTTATAAGGAAAATATTGGATGAAATGTTTATAAATTTAATATGATTTTGATATATATTATATTAGTGGTACATTGAATGAAAACCCCTCAAATATGAAGTGTGATATTCCGTCAATCTCAACCACATGTCATGACCTCAATAATCCAATTGGGTATTTTCAGCTAAAGAAATTAGTCTATGTATTATTTTGTGTAAAATATAGAAGAAATATGTAACACAATGAATGAATTAAATAAGTAGCATTGTTATGTTTGTGTAACAATTAGCTGGGAAATTGTAAGACATAAGATACAAGAGGAACTGTGTGGAGTACATCCATATAAAATATCAAGGACATGATTTTTCAACTAAACTATCAAAGAGTATTATATGATATGATTTGAAAGTTTTACTACCTAAATAAGTAAGTGGTGAATGGAGAAACCAATTATATACATTAGACAGTGAAATATAGATTTTAGATCACTAAACGTAATGATGTTCAAGGTCATCATTTTAGTGGATATACATTTAACAAGAATTCTAGAAGAAAAGATATTAAACAAGATAATCGCCCATTTTTAAATATTTTATCATTCATCGTGTTTATATATTTCTGATTTCTTAATTTTATAGAACATAAAACTATTTTAGTTATATATATTTTTCAAAGAGATTCATTATTATAATAAAAATATGAATTTTATCTAAAATAACCAATCCAACTCTGAATCATGGATATTAGATATTTGGTGTACATCACAAATTTTTTCTAATAAAACATAACTCAATGATATTTGATAATTTTAGAAATGATTTGAAATATATTTATTGAAAATAGAGAATAGATTTATTTATTTTATGTTGGAACGAGTGATCTAAATCCTCCTAGAATACTATTTCTATAGTTGTAATGCTTTCTATATGTTACTTCCAAAAACAAAAAAAATGATTTCATTATCTTATTTCCAAAATATTGGATTCTCATTAAATATTTAGATCAATAGTTTTTTATATATGGTTAAAATGGTTTATGTCATCAAGAATATTGTAAATTTTTTATTCATTTTTTATATGGGAAATCTATTATATAAAATTTAGAATAATATTTTCATGTTTGATAATAAAACTTATTTCATTTTTAATTTTGACATTGACATATACATGATGAAAGAATTAAAATAAAGTATATGGATTAATTATTAGAATAATTATATAATAATTGATTTGAGAACTATGAATCACAAGTGTTAATAAAAATGAAAAAGAAACCTTTTGTGAAAAAGTATAAAGGGAAATTGGATTGTTTAATTATTTAAAATGTGATGTAAATAGAAATAAATGTAATCAAGAATGTTATTTGTTTATGTAAATGGTAACCCTTAATAAGGAATTCATTTATTATAGCTATTAATTTTTTATGATCTATAAGTAATAATATTTTAAAATTTTTTTATATTATTCGTATGAATTAAAAAATTAACATTGAATATATTTTATGATAATTCGATCGGCTCAAGGTGGAGAATACCTATTCATGATATTGATTATTTATTTAGGAGAGTATGTTATTTTTCAAAAAAAATCACTCCACCAAGAACACCACAAGGGAATGTTGCGACTGAGAGGACGAATCATACCATATTAGGTATTGTTCAATCAGGGATGAGTCTATGTGACCATGTATTTTCTTATAGGGGTATTCTCTTAAGATGAATACATGTCCACATAAATGTTTTCCCTATAGTGGAATAAAAAAATACACTGTGATATGTAGAATATATGAAAACTCAATATGTAATTTCTCAATTACATACTTATTTTTTGAATTCAGTGATCATTTTATTTTTGATTTAATATATGGGATAAATTTTGTATAAGGATTCATAATGTAATTCAAGAGAAAGGATCCATAAAATATGTGTTTTTAGACTTCTATTGGATATTGTAAGAGGGATAAATAGGATCATTTATATAGTCATAATGACCATGGTGTTGATGAAACATACACCTATAACTCCTAGTGGATTTCTAGTAGCACCGCCTCACGCATGGGTGCCACAAGCTTGACGATGAACACAATCCAACTAGGGGTTGGGGTACATTAAGAGGGATGATATATTGTTACAACTATTTGGAAATATAATAGTGGAGGCTGTATTATATAAATATTTTGTGTGTATATTCCAATCTGTCCCTCCCTTTGTAAATCTCTTCACCCTTGATCAAATGATATATTTCAAGTCATTATTCAGTGATCTAATATACACCATTCTCTATGGAAACCTGATTTTATTTAATCCTCTACTGTAATTTTATGTTGGATTTTATCTATTATACATTTGATGTTGATTCCAATCATGCATGTTGCAATCATTTATAAATAATGGGTCTTTTATGTTACTTATATAGAATGTTTCCCAAGATGATGTATACTTGTTTACACATGCTATTTCATTGTGGTGTCTTTTCATAGGGGTTTTTAAAATCTATTGGGATTAAATTGAATTATAATAATGCCTTTTACATATTTTAAAAAATATTTTCCTAAAAATAGGATGGGAGTAAACCACAAGATTACAGTTTGTGATTGGACATAATTCTGGTTTGATTAGCTTAACTAGTGAGATTATATTAATTTATTCCAATTTAATTTTAATATGTAAACTTTTATGATAATAATTGTGGTTGAATGCTTAATTTTAATCCTATTATAATCTATTAATTTTGTGTTTTTTATGTACGGATGGGTCTTATGTGTTTTTGGTAATGGTAATCTAGACTTGATGAGCTTTGGTGGAATATGTCGTCCTTCTTTCAAAGGTGGAAAGTTTCTGTTTGATTTAGGTGGTCCCTATGTTTTCTAACTGTATTACATTGAATTAGAATATCAATTTATTATGTTTTCTATGGTTTCCAAATTTTTCCCTTAAAAATTAGCTAAATGATTCAATTGGAAATTATATTTCATAACACCCATGACATGGCTATATTCATATGATGTGGCAGTTCCCAGTCTAATGGCTTGGTATTAAGGCAACTTTGGTGATTTCTAAAACAAATGTTATATTTTGTGGAAATAGTATTTTGGGGAAATTATATTTTAAAAAATCATTTGAATATGTAACTTGAAAATTAAATCATAAATAGTCATTTAGATTTTTTTGAAATGGAAATTTATAATTAAAATAGAAATCGATTAGAAGGGAAAATGGGAATGGTGTGGACGACATGTGACTTATTTTTATTAAATTGTTTTATAGGAAATAGTTTCATATTTTATAATTAGATATGGTTTTTTGGAATGGTGCTGGGTTATGGTAATGGAAATTGATTTTTAATGGTACTTTTGATTTATTATTATACCCTATAATTGTTCATTGTTCATTTTTTAAAATGATGGTATGTGTGTGTCCTATATTAAAATTAATCGAATTAGTTTAGAATTAATGATTAGAACATGGGAGAACATTTCCCATGGGTGGATTCTTGGTATAATGGTAAAACACTAAGTGAAAATAGCCTTCGATGGATTATTGTTTCATAGATAAACCCTGGGTGAACACATCCCCTTATAGTTAATAATTGATTCTTGAACCCGATATAAACATGACCCCTAGGTGGAAAATGAATTATGGTTAAACCCACTATAAACATAGTCTCTACGTAAAGACTTGGGCAATGAGAATGAAAATATTACCCACATATCCTGGTTATTGGTCATGGATGTGTATATTACCCCTAGTGGGAGATTTTTCTCCTGGTCATCATGAAATTCTCATAGACATGTCGACTATAACACCCCAATCTTCCACGGTACGTTTCCCTTTGAATAATGCAATTGCTGGCATTTCACGCAACTTCGAGATTCTAAAACATTGTGACCAATCAAATAAGGTATTATGAATAGTAATACATACTTTTTAAAATTTTATACATTTTATTTTTCATAATTCACTTCATTTTTTAATTCGGAATATTGATATTATCTTAGGTTGATTTTTCGGTATTTTTCTGAAAACTTTAAATTTTTTATGAATAGTAAAAAAAACTTTGTTATTGGTTAGAACCAAATTTTTATTTAAATAATTATTTATTTTATTTAAATTTATTTTACATCAAAATAGATACATAATACGAATATAATTTCAATGTAATTCATTGTATTCATTTTATAACAATTTTCGATATATATAAATTTTTTATTTAACTTCTTAGCGTCTTTTACCCACTACCTAAGAGCATTTACAAATTTGCATAAAACATAATTTTACAACTTCTATGAGTTGAAATTCAAAAATCATGGAGGCTCGATTAATATTAATGAGTAAAATATTGTTCAATAAGATGAATATAATTTTGGGGGAATAGTAACTTTTGACTTTTATTTACCACGACTAAAAGTAAATAGGGTAATTACGGGTAAAAATTATATCATAATTACCCTAACACATGTATTAATTCTATTGGATAAGAATAGTTCGACCGAGAAAAACCTTAATAATAAAATATGACATCCTTCGATCCACTTGGATTAGATTTGGACATTTATTATTATTTTATTTAAAGAAGAGTTAAAAGAGTAGAATTTGATGTTTAGTAACTAAAATATTTTTAATATAAGGTTACAAACAATATAAATTCAACTATAAATATTTGTTTGAAATATAATATTCTTTTATACATAAGGTTATTTTCTTTATAATTTTTATACATTAAATAATTTAATTTATTTATGACACAATGATGATGCAGTAATTACCTTAATAAATAAATATTAAAATATTTGATATTATAAATATCCAAATAAATATAAATTGAGAGTTATGATTAAATACACTAATTATATAGGTTTATATGACCTTTTAGGGTTATTTAAATAAATTTTATCTGATGTGTTAATGTTTTAATGCCTTTAATAAAAACAAAATAATAAATAGTGTCCAAATTGACAGAATTGATTTTTTAAAACAAATACTATAATATTAATTAATATAATATTTCTGAAAATCTATGGTTCAGAAAAAAGAAATATATGAGTTTTTATATATATTAATAATTAACCACATATTGTTTTCTTGGCTTGTTATTGTATTTTTATTAACCATATAATATAAAAATACTAAGAGACATGGTAAATGTCAAACTATTTAACTAAGAGATAAATCTATAAGATAAGGTTAATATGGTGCTCTAAACCTATCCAAACACTATTGGATGAGGGGTTTTCGACCTATACCCACCTTACCCATGAACAAAATCATTTTGGATCCGTTAGAAACTTAAAATGAATTTATTATAAAATAATGTTTCATGATTTTCCTAAAGTGACCTTCACCTCTCTTATAAAAAGGTACATCCTGTTATCATACTTTCACATCTCCCAATAAATTTTTATCATCCAAAAACTTTCCACATATCCTCCAAAAATTCCTCCCTTCATCTTATAGGCCTTACATTTTTCATAAATACAACCTATAGAGCCCTTTTGATCAAATAAAAAAGAACCTGTAGAAGAGGTAAATAATTCATCACCTTTTTCAAGATCTTTTCTTCTTCCACTTCCTATTTCATTGTCATTTCCATTCTAAAATAATAACCACAATATCATATATGGATAGTGTTGTTATTATAAAAATGGTAAAAAAAATATTCATTATTCTATCCATCATATGAATGCTAAGTTCACCATACGTGTGTATGTATGGCTTACCGTCTCCACATCGTGTTATAGTTTGTTATTCAAACAAATTAGTATTTTGGATGGGTATAATAATGAGTACAAATAATAAAAAAAATAAATATATTTTTTTAATGAATCTGTATATATGATATACTATCCAATTAAATATGATTTCACCATCAATATAATGTTATTGTCGCTCATGCGTATGTATGGATTATCGCCACCACGAACCTGATGAGATTCATTCCCCATCATAATCATTCAAGAATAATTTCCATTTGATGATTAAAAATAATGTTTCAGAACTTTATATCATTCTATATATGAATTAAATACATCCTATCTATGATAAACATGGCTTACGTAACCGAGCATATAATGGAAAACATATCATTTTACACTAGAAACGATGATACTACTAAAATATTATTTACAAAGAAATATTATAATATCATATATGATATCGTATTTATGTATATTATTCATGTATTATTTAATAATAATTTTTTAATTATTATACATGAGGTTAACATACCATCTACTAAGGAAAAGTACAAGGTAAGGGTTAATTTCACAATCTCTTTATTATCAGAGGTAGTTTTTACCTAAGTATCCACTGGGACATCTTTGTCATCCAAATCCATGTTTCTTAAAAATGTATTTCAATATAATTTTACAATTTACTAGATTATTGGTTAAAGTCATTTATACCCTTGTTTTAATTTTTATAAAATTTTTTGAAAGGAATCTCTCTGTCATTTTCAATAAAAGGAACTTTAAGAACCTTTTCAACAAAATTAAGGTATGGATTTATTTTTTTAACTTATACGGTGGGTGTGCTTATTTTATGCCATTATAAAATCATTGAATCTTCTCATACAATCATATAAGAATATTTTCAAAATAAATGTTATCTTTTATAATTATATGTCTATTAAATGATTTCAAAATTTAAAGTGATATTTCTCTACAATTTTTTTTAATTTTATCTATGTCAACATCAGTTGATGGATTTTATGCATGTTTGAAGTTGATTTGTTAAGATACAAATCATCCATATTTTATTGAAGGTTTCGTGATATGTTTGACTATATATGTGTTATTTTTATACCATTCATGGTTTATAGATAAAGTATTCACATTTCGTATGCTAGTTTTAATATAAATGTTTAAGTTATGTTTATACCATCTCAAATGAAGAATGCATTGGACATATTAAGTAATAGGTCGTGCTAGCTATATCTTCTTGATGTGTCAGTAGGTCTCATGAGACAAACTACTTTCTTGTCATAAGGACTTGACAAAATCATATTTTTAGTCTTCGCACAAGGCCTTGACTATGTGGTTATAATGTCTGGAATTATGCATTGAATCATTATGAAAGTTGTTATTTATATTTCTTGTGATTATTTGACTAGTAGAATATCCAAGCGAATAAGTAAATGGAATTATTTGATTTTATCTTTTACATATTGAGGTGAAGTTTAAGTTTAAAAGGATTTTGTTTTAGTCTAATACATTTCCTTAAATGTATATTCTTATTTATGAATGATTCTGCTATATTAATATCCTTACTGGGCATCTGAGCTCACCCCTTTCTATGTTTTATTTTTCCCAGGTGGGGAAGATATATTTTCTATTTAACCTATAGTGATAGGCTAAGGATATAATTTTGGTCAATTGGGGCAAAATTTTGATGATGTTTTTATATCATGATGTAATGTAAAACTTATGAATGTATCCAGTAAATCCAAGGCTACTAAACTGATCGGCCTATCGATACATGACTCCTTGTAGCATGCTAATGTTATGTAATAATGCACCAATTCTGGGTAACATGGGTCGGGGCATTATAGTTGCTATCATAGAATGATTAGTACAATCCTTGGAAAGTATATTTAGATTAACTCTAATTAGAGCACATTACCCTAAGATAGACTTTGAGGATTGGTGTAGAAGAACATCCAAGAATTTTGGAAATGTAGAGATATCATATATTTTCCAGGGAATAAATACCTTTCTGGATATGAGCAGGTATAGGCGGCTCTAGCACATATGTTCCTAGGGGTGAAAACTCTAACAAGTATTTTTGGGTTTGATTCAGGGTAACTAGGTACAAGACAATGGGTCTTGCTGCACTCATGGTCATGACACTCTCATGGGATATGCTTTGGATAATTCAATTTTTCCATACAAACCATTACAATGGATTTATGAGTATATACCTCTTCAAAAAAAAAAATTTATGATTATGTATTATATCCATAAGTTGTTAAATTTATGTTAAGTGTTTTACATGTTTGGAATTATGTATTGTGATTAATAAACTAATCTATTGTATGCCATTGTTTAGAAATTTCGCCTAGTGGAAGGAATGGAAACTGTATCATCACACATAATATTTGTAGGGATTTACATTCTACTCAAGATAATTATACTGTTTATATTGATGCAACAAGTATTGATCAACTTATCACCATTCTGGAACAACTTACACAGGTTACGAATAATAAAATTACCCGTATGGACCACCCTAATCCATAACATAGAGGATGAATGTTTGACTACTTCATGACGCAATAACCACCAACATTCAATGGATGTACAAATCCATTAGTAGCAATGAAATGGATAAATTCCTTAGAGAAAATATTTCATGCTTTGGAGAGTAGCAAAAGGGAAAAAGTAGTCATGGAAGTTTTTCGCCTAATGGGAGATGCAGATCAATAGTGGTCATTAATCCAAAACGCAATGGAAGATGAAGAAATATCAAAATGGAATGTAGGGAGTTTAATGTTAGTTTCATATAAAAATACTTTCCTCATGACCATAGAGTAGATATGGAAAGAAAATTTATGAGCCTAACGCAAAAGGAGGATGATAATGTAGCAATGTTTGAGGCTAACATTACAAGGTTAGAAAGGAATGCAGCTGATTATATATGCAACCCAAGGATTAATATTGATCGATTTCATGAGGGGTTAAACCATCTCTCCATCAAGCATTAGACTCAAAATCCTTCTCATCGTATGATGATATTTTCTCATGCATAATCAAGACAGAAAATGAATTCTCTATGTCATATGACTTCAAAGTAAAGCAAAAAAATAAGAGATCTGCTTATCACTCTGGAAATGGAAATTTGGAGAAGAAGGAAAAATTTTAATATTAATCTTGTGGTAAATCTGGGCAGAAACACCCATGTACATTCCTAAAGGGATTGGGTGTATATCACTAGTGTGGTAAATAAGGACACCTAGGTCGTGATAGCAAGGGAAAGAATGAGGCTGCTAATGTTGAATGCTACAATTGTATAGAAAAGGGACATTATGAAAATTAATGTCCTAAAAGGCAAGAAATATTACCTTTGAAATTGTCAATGGAGCAAGGCTAAGATTATGTGATCACTACTTATAAGGTTGAAGCTCCAAAAGACATGGTGGAAGGTAATTTAATGATTTCCTCATGTTTAGCCAATGTTTTATTTAATTTTTGATCATTGCAGTGTTTCATATCTTCCCAGTTTTCTAAAAAAATATATATTTCCAATTAGATTTATCAAGGGAGTTGACTGTTAATATTATTATGGGAAGTATCATTGCAAAAAAGTTTTGTGAATCAACCCCCAATAAGTCATATAATTGATATTTATTTTTTGATCTAATCACCATATCCGTGATTGAATTTGATATAATCCTCGGTATGGATTGTCTTTCGTACCATGATGCGAAAATTTATTGTATAAATAAGGAGGTGAAAATTCTTAATGATGATAAGGTGTACCTTATCTTTAGAGCATAAACGTCACCATCTTATTTTTATCAAGATCCTCCCCTAGTATCTCTACTGAATTCAATTATTAGGGGGTGAGAATGAAATAACTATGGGTGAGGAAAAGAATGTTTTAATAGATAATGTACCTATTTTTCATGAATATGTTGATGTGATTCCAGTGGATTTACCTGGACATCCTCTAGAACAAGAAATTATGTTTTTCATTGATTTAATTCCTGGTTCAAGGCCGATATCAATGACCCCTTATAGAATGTCCACTGTGTAATTAGTGGAACATAAGAAAAAACTAGAGGAATTGAGTAATAAAAGATTTATTAGCCCTCGTGTTTCTCCAAGGGGATCCCCTATCCTCTTTTAAGATGAATGCTGGATCGATGAGGTTTTGTATTGACTACAGGATGATCAATTCTATAACAATAAATAACAAGTAACCCCTACCTCGTATTGATGATTTATTTGACCAAATCCATAGAGCTCAATATTTTTCAATGATTTACTTTCGATCTCGATATCATCAATTGTGTGTGAAGAAGGAAGACATTCTAGAATCCATATTTCGAACCAGGTATGGGCAGTACAAGTTTACAGTAATGCCTTTTGGATTGACTGATGCACCCTCTTTATTAATGGATCTAATGAATAGAGTTTTCAAGGAATATCTTGTTGTCTTTTTACTGGTATTTATTGATGATATCTTGGTATAATCCAAAAGCTAATAAGAACATGATATTCACTTGTGCATTATTCTAAATAATCTTAGAAGAAATTAATTATATGGGAATTTTAGCAACTGTGAATTATGGATTCAAGTGATTTCCATTCTTGGACATATTTTCTCTAAGTATGGAATCTATATTGATCCTTCAAAGACCAAGGAAATCCAATAATGTCCTACACAGATGAGTATAACTAAGGTATGTAGTTTTATAGGTATAGTAGGTTATTATTGATGTTTCGTCAGGAATTTTTCTTGGTTGGCTAACCAATTAACGAAGCTCACACATAAAGGTGTTAAATTAGTTTGGACAAAAGAGTGTGATGAATGTTTTGAATAATGGAAAACAAGATTAGTCAATGCTCTTATCTTGACTCTACCATCATGGAATGATGGGTTTGTTATATATAGTGATTCTTCAATGGAATGACATGGTTGTGTCCTTATGCAGAATGATATATTTATCACCTATACATCATGAGAACATAAAATTCATTATAAATACTATCCCACCCTTGATCTTGAGTTAACTGGTGTAATCTTCGCTCTGAAGATATGGATTCACTATATCTGTGGTAAAAAATGGGAGATTTTTTCTAATCAAAAGAGTTTGAAGTATATTTTCTCAGAAAAATAACTAAACATGAGGCAAAAGAGATGGCTTGAACTACTCAAGGATTACGATTTCACTATATACTACCAATTGTGCAAGGAAAATAAGGTTAACGATGCTTTGAGCAGAATAGATCATGATGTTTTCAAAAAGATGAGAGTTGAAAGGGATACTATTTTCATTGATCTATTAAAGTAGGATATGAGAATAACCATGGTTTGTGAAACATCAATAGTTTTTTCAAATGGTTTCAAAACCATATTTACTATAAAGGAAAAACAATTCTCATTCTGATGATGAGGAGTTTAAAAAAAATATTGAAGTTGTTAATGATTGGATATTTAGTGACTACATATATGAAAACGGAATTATGAAATATTGGAAGATACTTTGTGTTCTCGATATACCTAAACTAAAAAGTTAATTTTTTGGATAATTCTCATAGTTATAGTTTCTCTACAAATCCTGGAGACACCAAGATGTATAGAGATTTGAAGAAACATTTTTTGTGGGCGAACATGAAAAGGGAGATTGCTGATTTTGTGTCAAGGTGTATGGTTTTCCAACATGTTAAAGCTGGAACACAACATCCTAGAGGATTCATGCAACCTCTTCCCATACCTGAGTGGAAATGGGATGATAGTATGATAGAATTTTTCATTGGGCTACCAAAGACTCCTAGAAGTAATGATGCAATATGGGTCGTTATTGATCGTCTTACCAAGTTAGCATAATTTCATACTATAGAAGAAAATTTACCACTTGAACGTTTAATAAAACTTTATATTACTAATGTTGAAAGACATCATGGAGTAACCCTATAGATTCTTTTGTATTGTGAACCCCATTTTACATCTACATTCTGGAAAAGTCTTCAGAAATCCCTATAAGTGAACTTCTTTTAAGCACTGCTTCCCACCCTCAAACTATTGGACAATTAGAATGTACTATTAAAACCTTATAAGACATGTTGAGATCTTGTTCACATTACTTTCAGGGTATGTGAGATCAATAATTAACTTTGGTACAATTTTCCTATAAAAATAGCTTCTTTTAAATTATTCAGATGGCACCATATGAAGCATTATATGGAAAGTGGTTTGTCACACCAACATGTTTGTATGATGTTGGTGAAAAAAAACTCGTAGGCCCCAAACAGGTTGAGGAAACGATGGAAAAGGTGAAGGTTATCCATACCCACATCAAAGCATCTCAAAGTAAGAAGAAGAGCTATGCCGATAACCGAAGGAAGGATTTCGAATTTCAGGTAAGTGATCATGATTTCTTGAAGGTATCTCCATTGAAAGTATCTTTATGATTTGATAATATGGGTAAATTAAGTCCCAGGTACATCAAACATTTTGTAATTATGGAACGAATTGGGGATGTAGCTTACGATTTGGCAATACCGCCAAGTATCTCAAATTTTCATGATGTGTTCCACAAATCACTAGTGTGACGATACATGACTGACCTAACACATGTACTCACCTATGAGGAAATTTAATAGGAACCTAGTATGTCTTATTGTGATGTGACGGTCAAGATTCTTGATACTAGAGAAAAAGTGTTAAGATACCGGATGAATCATCTGGTAAAAGTTCTATGGAGAAACCGTAAGATGGAAGAGGCAATGTTGAAACCAGATGAACTTATGATGAAGAACCACTTGAATCTTTTTTTGTGGTAGTATTATAGAAATTTTGAGGATGACATTATTTGAAGGAGGGGAAAATGTAACACCACAATTTTCCACGGTATGTTTCCCTTTGAATAATGCAATAGTTTTCATTTTACTTAACTTCGAGATTCTAACACACAAAGACCAATCAAACTAGCTGTTATGAATAGTAATACCCATATTTTGAAATTTTATAAATTTTATTTTTCAAAATGGACTTTATTTTTGAATTCTGAATATCGAAATTGGCTAATGGTGAATTTTTTATATTTTCTGAATACATTCAATTTCTGATGAATAGTGAAACACACTGCATTATTGGTTAAAACTAACTATTTATTGAAATAATTATTTATTTTATTTAATCTTTTTTATGTCAAAATAGATATATAATAATTATATAATTTTAATGTAATTCATTGGAGTAATTTTATAACATGTTTAGATATATACAAAAAATTTATTGAACTTTTTACAGTGTTTTACCCACCTACTAGGAGCATTTAGAAATTAGAAAAAAAACATAAATTTACCTCTTTTGTGAGTTCAAGTTAAAAAAATCGAGAGTCATAATTAATATATGTAAGTATTATGTGGTTCAAAAAGGTTAAATTATTTTTTTGGTGAATAGTAACTTTCGACTTTTATTTTCCACGGTTAAATGTAAATATTGCAATTAAGGGTAAAAATGATATCATAATTACCTTTACAGATGTACTAATTCTATTAGATAAGTATAATTGGACCAAAAAATTCCTTATGAATAAAATATGACCCCCTTTGGTCAACATGGATTAGATTAGAACATTTATTATTATATTATTTAAAATAGAGTTAAAAGAGTTAAATTCAAAGTTTAAGAATTAACCATTTTTAATATAGGGTTACACACAATATAAATTAAACTATAAATATTCATTAAAAAGATAAAAATATTCTCTACATAATGGTATTTTATTTATAATTTTTAGACATTAAATAACCAGAAAATTTAAAACTTCATTAGTTTACAACAAGAAATCAGACATGAATCAGATTTAGAACACAAAAAAAAATGCTTTCATCATCTCAATTCCAGTTCTGAATCTGCATTTTTTTTGAAGATCCTTGAAGTATGTTTTCACATCCACTTGAGATCGAGACGCACAAAGGACGAAGACCACCAGTTCTAGGTCGCAGTTGTGGGAGTCCTAGATGCTAGATAGGATGTTGTTGCATCGCTGTGCTAGGGGGAAGAATGATCGAGAACGCACCGCTGTTTCCTAGATCTGGAGAAATCGAGCCGTCAACTGCCATTGAAACCACCATACCCCCTGCCGCCGCTATGGTCTGAAATCTAGATAGAGGCTGTAGCAGGGCTGGTCTAAGAGCTGTGTTCGCTGCTGTGAGGAGAGGGCCGAAGTTGTCCACCACTGAAGGAGCTCACGCCGTCGCCACATTGTCGTAAGAGTTGGCCGCTGCCGGGTCGCTGAAGGAGAAGCCGCTGTAAGGCTTGTTTGCTTTTAGACATTAAATAATTTAATTTAAATATTACACAATGATGATACAGTAATCACCTTAATAATGAAATATTAAAATAATTGATATTATAAATATCAAAATAAATTTAAATTGAGACTTATGAAAAATTAAACTAATTTTATAAGTTTATATGACATGTTATGGTTGGTTAAATAAATTTTATTCGAAGTGATAAAGTTTTAGTGGCTTTTTAAAAAATAAAATTCTAAATAGTGTCAAAATGGACAGAATTGAGTTTTTTAAACAAATACTATATTATTAATTGATATAATATAAGTAAAAATATATGTTTCGGAAATAGTAATTGAATAAAGTTATTTATATATTAATAGTTAACCACATGGGGTTCTCTTTTCTTGTTATAGTACATTTATTAACCATATAATTCAAAAATACCATGAGACGTGGTAAACGTCAAACTATTTAAATACGAGTTAAATCTAAAAGATAATGTTAATATGGTGACATAAACCTATCAAAAACCTATTGGTTGAGATGCTTTCATCCCAGTCCCAATATATCCTCAAAATAAATCATTTCATTACTATTATTAATTGAAAATGATTTTATTATAAAATAATATTTCAATCTTTTTCCAAAAGTGACCCTCACCTCTCTTATAAAAGGGTACTTCCCCTTATATTAATTTAACACCTCAAAATCCATTTGTCTTGACCAAACCCAGCCCAAATATCCTCACAGATTTCCTCCATTTATCCTACAAGTCTTAATTTGGTCAAAAAGCCAACCTAAGGATCCCTTTTGATCAAATCAAAATGAAGAACTCGAAAAAGAGGTATATATTTCATCACCGCTTTCTAGTTCTTGTCTTCTTCCACTTCTTCTTTCTTTGTTGTTTCTATTCTAAAATAATTACTCCAGTATATTTTATATATTTTGATGTTATTATAAAAATGGCACAACCATATTCATTTTTCTATCCATCATATGAATGAAAAAGTCACCATACGTGCGTACGTTCGGCTTACCGTCTCCACATCGTGTTGTATTTTGTTATTCAATCACTTCCTTTTTTTTGGATGGGTATAATAATAAGTATTTTAACACCCCAAGCTTCCATGGTACGCTTCTTTTTAAATAATACAATACCATGTGTTGTATGCAACTTTGAGTTCTAACACACACCACAACCAATCAAACCAGCCGTTATGAATAGTAATACCCACTTTTTGAAATTTTATAAATTTTATCTTTCAAAATGGACTTTATTTTTGGACTCGGAATTTCAAAATTAGCCTAGGGTGAAATTTTAGTATTTTTCTGAATACTTTCAATTTTTGATGAACAGTGAAAAACACTGAGTCATGGTTTAAAACCAATTTTTTTTAAATAATTATTTAATTTATTAAATTATAATTAAGTAAAAATGGATACATAGTACCTATATAATTTCAATTTAATTCACTTGAGTTATTTTAGAATCATTTTAGATATATAAAAATTTTATGGAACTTTTCACCGTCTTTTACCGACCTTCTAGGAGAATTGGAAATTCTCATAAAACTTAATCTTACCACTTCTGTGAGTGGAATTTTTAAAACCCAAGAGACACGGTTAATATCATGAAGTAATATGTGGTTCAATAATATAAGAATAATTTTTTGTGAATAGTAACTTTTTACTTTTATTTACCACGGTTAAAAGTAAATTGGGTAATTAAGGGTAAAAATGATATTAATATTACTTTAACACATGTCAAAATCCTATTGAACAGGTTTATATCGACCAAAAAAACCTTAGGAATAAAATATTATCATTTAGTTCCAGTTGGAATAGATTAGAACATTTATTGTTATGTAATTCAAAGAAGACTTAAAAGAGTTAAAATCAAGGTTTAATTACTAAAACATTTTTAATATAGAGTTATGCATAAGATAAATTTGATTGTATAACTAAGGAGCCCTTTTGAACAAATTAAAATCAAGAACCCGAAGAAGAGGTAATATTTTCACCACCCTCTTTCAAGTTTCTTTCTTCTTCAACATCTTCATTCGTTGTTATTTCCATTCTAAAATAACAACTCCAGTATCTTCTATATACTGTGATGTTATTATAAATATGGTATAACCATATTTAGTATTCTATCCATCCTTTGAATGACATTTCACCATATGTGTGTACGTACGGCTTACCGTCTCCACATCTTGGTGTAATTGTTATTCAATATATTATTATTTGGATGGGCATAATAATGATGTGTAATTCATGGAAATAATAAATATAACATGATAATTATTCTGTATATATGATATACCATCCAATTATATATTATTTTAATTTCAAAAGATTGATATTGTCACTCGTGCATACGTACGGACTACCGTCTCCATGAACGCGATGACATTCATTCCCCACCATATCCATTCAAAACAAATTCTAATTTGAGGATTAAAAGTAATGTTTAAGATATTTATATCATTTTGGATATGAATAAGATACAACCTATCCATTACAAATTAAAAACATTCCTTATGTAACAAAACATATAAAATAAAATGAGTAAGTTATCACCCGAAACGACGATAATACTAAAATATTGTTAACAAAACATTAATAGAAGATCATATATGATATCATAATTATGTACACGGTTCTTTTATATCTTTATAACAAAGTTTTAACTATTATAAATTAGTTTAACATACCATCGTCTAATGAAAAGTACAAGGTAAGGGTTATTTCACAATCTCTTCATTATCCTAGGTTGTTTATACATAATTATCTACTAGGACCTCTTTATCATCCACATCAATATTTCATAAAAATGTATTTCAAAACATTCTTACTATTTTATAGAATATCGGTTAAAGTCATTTATAACCTTGTTTAACTTTTTTAAGAAGTTTGTAAAGGAATATTTCCGTCGATTTCCAAACAAGGTCCTTTTTAACCTTTTCGACCGAATTAAGGTAAGAATTTCTTTTTTAAACTTATACAGTGGGTGCGTCTATTTTCCACTGTTATAAAATTGTCGATGCTTCCCTTAAAAGCTTATAAGAATATTTTTAAAGTAAATGTTTTCTTTTATAATTATGTTTCTTTTAAATGATTTAAAAAAAATATTTCTCTCATATAGTTTTTGATTTCATCTATGTCAACATCTTTTGATAGATTTTAAGTTTATTTGAAGTTGATTTATTATGATTAAAAATATCCATATTTTATTTAAGGTTTTGTGATATTTTTGACTGTGGTTGTGTTATTTTTATACCATTCACGGTTTATGGAGAAAGTATTGACATTTCATATGCTAGTTTTAATACAAATGTTTATGTTATGTTGAAACCTGTTCATATGAGGAATGAATTGTACTTAATAAGTGAAGGGTGAAGCCCTCTATATCTCATCGACGCATCGGTAGGTCTTAGGAGACAAACTAGCTTCTTGGAACAAGGCCTTGACAAAATCCAATTTGTAGTCTTAGGACGAGGCCTTGTCTTTGTGGTAATGATAGTCTGGCATTATGCATTCCATCATTATGAATGTGGTTATTGATATTGCATGTGATTATTCGACTACTAGAATAGCCACATGAATAAGTAAATGATATTATTTCATTTTTTCTTTTCCATATTATTCTGAATTTCAAGTTTAAAAGGCTTTTGTTTTAATTATACAATGCCAAAAATGTCCATTATTATTTATGAAAGTTTCTGCTATGTTGTTATCCTTACTGAGCATCTGAGCTCACCCCTTTCAATGTCTTATTTTTTCCAAGTTGTGAAGAAGTAATTTATGAATGAACTGAAGGGATAGTATGAGTGGATATGTTGCCAAGATGTTGTTGTAGTAGTTTTCACATTATTATGTAATGTAAACTTTATGAATGTATCTTGTTATTCCAAGGCTACTAAACTAATCCGTCTTTTGAGACTTGATCTTTCTTGTGATCATGCCAATGTTATGTAATAATGCACCGACTCTCGGTAACGAGGGTCGGGGTGTTACAGTTGGTATCAGAGGAAGTTTAGTACAAACCTTGGAATCTAGATTTATATAAACTCTGATTAGAGCACATTGATCTAAGATGGACTTTGAGGATTAGTATAGAAGAAATTACTAAAATATTGGTATTGTAGAGATTTTGTGAGTTTTTCAAGAAATACATACATTTCTGGATACGATCAGGTAGAGGTGGCTCTGGCACAGATATACCTAGGGGTAAAACCCGAAAACACCGCTTTGATCTATACTCGAACGAGAACTGGTGCACGACAACTGTCCTTACTGCACTCTTGGTTACGACACTCCTGGGGGATATGCTTAGGATAACTCTCATGTTCTTTTACAACCATTATGATGGGGTTTATGAGTATATACTTCATCAAAGATAACATTTTTATGATTATAGACTATGTCCAAAAATAGATCAATTTATGTTAAGTGTTTTATAAGAATGGAATAATTTATTTCAATTCATAAACTGATCTAGTTTATGTCATTGTTTAGAAATAGTGCCTAGTGGATGAAATGGAAACTTTATCAATGCACACTCCATGTAGGGATTTCCCTCTTGCCCATGATAATAATAGTGGAGCTGGTGATACAACTGGTACTGATCAGCTTATCACGATACTAGGACAACTCACTCAGGTTATGAATAATAACCTTACCCATATGGAGCACCCTGATCCACAGCATAGAGGATCAATGTTAGATTGATTCATGAGGCAACAACCACCAACATTCAATGGGAGTACAAATCCAATTGTAGCAGAGCAATTATAAGTTCCCTAGAGAAAATATTTCAGGCTTTGGGGAGTAGTGAAAGGGAAAAAGTTATCATGGTAGTTTACCGCCTCACTAGAGATGCTGATCAATGGTGGTAATTGATTCAAAACACGAAGGAAGATGATGAAGTATCAAATATGGAATGGAGGGAGTTCAAAGATCTATTTTTAGAAAAATACTTTCTTCTTAAACATTGAGAAGATATGGAATGGAAATTTCTGAGTCTAAGACAAAAGGATGATAGAATGTCACAAAGTATGAGGATAACATTACAAGGATATCAAGGTATGCTTGAGATTATATACGTAACCCAAGAAGTAAGATTGATCATTTCTTTTATGGGTTAACACAATTTCTCCGTTGAGCATTTTTCTCACAATCCTTCTCATCGTACGAAGACATTGTCTCATGTGCTATCAAGACTGAAAAGGAATTCTCTAAGTCTTATGAAGTTAATGAAAAGAAATATAAGAAGAGATATGCTAATCAATCTAGGAATGGGAATTAGGGGAATAAGGGAAATGTTGAATATCCATCTTGCAGTAAATGTGGGAAGAATCATCATGGAACATGCTTAAAAGTAATGGGAGTCTCTTACAAGTGTGGTGAAAAAGGCCACCAAGCTCGTGATTGCATGGGGAAGAAGGAAGCTACTGATGTCCAATGCTGCAATTTTAGGGAGATGGGACATTATGCAAATGAATTCCTTAAGCATCAGGGGAACTTACCTCAGAAAAGGTCGATGGATCAAGGCCAATAATATGCTATCACTACTGCTGAGGAAGAAGCTCCGAAGGACATGGTGGCAGGTAATTTAAGGGTTTCCTCAAGTTTAGCCAATGATTTATTTGATTTTGGATCATCGCAATGTTTCATATCTTCCCAGTTGTCTAAGAAAATTAGATTTTTCTAATTTGATTTAACAAGGGAGTTTTCGGTTATATCTCCTAAGGGAAGTATCATTGCAACAAGGTTTTGTGAATCCGTCCCTATTAGAGCACATAAATGTTCTTTATCTGCTGATCTCATCGTCATACCTATGATTGAGTTTGATATAATCCTTGGTATGGATTTTCTTTCATACCATGATGTGAAGATTTATTCTAAGAATAAGGAGGTTACGATTTTTGATGATGATGATAAGGAACATCTTATCTTTAGAGCAGAATCGTCACCACCATGTTCTTATCTAGATCCACCCCCAGTAGCTCAACTAAATTCAATTATTAGGGAGGAAGAGAATGAAATGATTGTGGGTGAGGAAAGGAGTGTTAAAATAGAGGATGTACCTATTGTGAAAGAATATGTAGATGTGTTTCCGGAATATTTACCTGTACATCCTCCAGAACAAGAAATTTAGTTTTCCATTGATTTAATTCATGGATCAAGGCCTATATCGAAGACCCCTTATAGAATGGCCACTGTATAATTAGTGGAACTAATGAAACAACTAGAGTAATTGAGTAATAATTTATTTATTCGCCCAAGTGTTTCTCTATGGGGAGTCCCTGTTCTATTTGTTAAAAAGAATGATGGATCTATGAGGTTATGTATTAACTACATGGAAATAAATGTTATAAAAACAAAAGAACAAGTATCCCCTACCTCGCATTGATGATTTATTTGACCAACTACATGGTGATAAATACTTTTCAAAGATTGACCTTTGATCTGGATACCATCAGTTGTGTGTGAATAAGGAAGACATTCCAAAGACAACATTTCGAACCAGGTACGGGCATTATGAGTTTACAGTAATGCCTTTTGGGATGACTAATGCACCTACTGTATTCATGGATATAATGAATAGAGTTTTCAAGTAATATATTGATGATTTTGTGGTGGTATTTATTAATTATATCATGGTATACTAAAAAAGATATGAAGATCATGAAAATCACTTGCTCATTTTCTTGAAGACTATAAGAAGATATGAATTATATGGGAAGTTTAGGAAGTGTGAATTATGGATTCAAGAGATATCTTTTCATGGACATATTTTCCATAAATATGGAATCTATATCGATCCTTATAAGACCAAGGAAATCCAAGAATGGCCTGCACCGATGAGTATAACTGGGTTAAACAGTTTTATTGGTCTACCAGGTTATTATCGATGTTTCGTCCAGAATTTTGCCCGATTGGCTAACCCATTAACAAATCTCACACATAAAAAGGTTAAATTTGTTTGGTTAAAAGAGTGTGAAGAATTTTTGGAAGAACTGAAGAGAATATTAGTGAATTCTCTTATATTGACTCTACCATCGGGGAATGATGGGTTCCTTATTTGTAGTGATCCATCGAAGAAAGGACTTGGTTGTGTCCTTATGAATAATAATAGGGTTATTTCCTATGCATCATGACAGTTGAAAATTCATGAGCAAAACAATCCTACTCATTATCTCAAGCTAGAAGCTGTAATCATTGTTTAATGATATGGAGACACTACCTCTATGGTGAAAAATGTGAGATTTATACTTATCACAAGAGTTTGAAGTATATTTTCTCACAAAAAAGAACTCAACATGAGGCAAAGGAGATGGCTTGAATTACTCCAGGATTATGATTGCACGATACACTACCAGCCAGGGAAGGAAAATAAGGTGGTAGATTCTCTGAGTAGAAAAGATCATGGTGTTTTGAAAAAGATGAGAATTGAGAGGGATCCTATTTTCATGGATCTAGTGAAGATGGACCTGGGAATAACCATGGAAGGTGAAACATGAATTCTTTTTCAAATGGTTTCCAAACAATCTTTACTAGAAAGGATAAAGTGTTCTCAGACCGATGATGAAGAATTTCAAAAGAAGATTAAAGAAGTGAATGATGGGAGACTGAGTGACTTTGTGAATGAAGATGGAATTTTGAAATTTGGGTAGAGACTTTGTGTTCCCAATATACCTGATCTAAAAAGGGAATTGTTGGACGATGCTCATAGTTCCAATTTCTCTATACACCCTGGGAGCACCAAAATGTATAGAGATTTGAAGGAATCTTTTTTTTGGGACAACATGGAGAGGGATATTGTTGATTTTGTGTCAAGATGTATGGTTTTTCAACAAGTGAAAGCTGGAAGGCAACAGCCTGGAGGAATCATGAAACCTCTTCCCATACCTGAGTGGAAAAGGGATAATATCAAAATGGAATTTTTCATGGGACTAACAAAGACTCCTAGAAGGAATGATGGAATATGGGTTATTGTTGAATGTCTTACAAAGTCAGCACATTTTCTTGCTATAAGAGAAGATTTACCACTTAAATGTTTAGCAAGACTATATATTAATGAATCTGTGATACTTCAGAGAGTACCCCTATCTATTGTTTCAGATCATGATCCCCATTTTACTTAAAGGTTCTGGAAAAGTATTTAGAAGGCCTTGAATACTGAACTTCGTTTGAGTAGTGCCTACCACCCTCAAACAGATGGAAAATCAGAACAGACTATTCAAACCATAGAAGACATGTTGAGATCATACTCACTTGACTTTCAGGGTATGTGGGATCAATATTTACCTCTGGAAGAGTTTTCCTATAACAATAGCTTCCATTCAAGTATTTGGAAGGCACTATATGAATCATTATACCAAAAAAGATTCCGCACACCAACCTATTGGGATGACATTGGTGAAAGAAAACTTGTAGGCCCAGAACTGGTGGAGGAAACAATGGAAAAGGTAAAGGTAATCCAAAACCACATCAATGCAGATCAAAGTAGGTAGAAGAGCTATGCCGATAACCGAAGGAAGGATTTGGAATTTTCGGGGGGAGATAATGTTTTCTTGAAAGTATCTCCATGGAAGGGAGTTATTTGTTTCGTTAAGAAGGTTAAATTGAGTCCCAGGTACATTGGACCTTTCGTAATTCTAGAATGAATTTGGGTGTAGCTTACAGCTTTGAAATGGCGCCAAATCTCTCCAAAGTTCACAATGTGTTCCATGTATCATTGTAGAAGAAATCCATGCCTAACCCAATACATGTACTCAACTATGAGAAATTAGAAATGGAACCTGATCTGTCTTATTGCGATGAGCATATAAGGATTCTTAATACCAGATAACAAGTGTTGAGAAACCGGATGACTGGTCTGGTAAAAGTTCTATGGAGAAACCATAATATGGAAGAGGCAATGTGGAAACCCAAGGAACTTCTAATGAAGAACCACCCAAGTCATTTCATGGGGTAGTATTCTAGAAATTTCGAGGATAAAATTATATGAAAGAGGGGAGAATTTAACGCCCCACACTTCCACGGTACACTTCTCTTTGAATAATACAGTAGCATGTGTTGTACGCAACTTCGAGTTCTAACACACACCAAAACCTATCAAACTAGCCGTTATGAATAGTAATACCCAATTTTTGAAATCATATAAAATTTATCATTCATAATGGACTTCATTTTTGGATTTGGAATATTGAAATTAACCTAGGGTGAAATTTTAGTATTTTTATGAAAAATTTCAATTTTTGATGAATAGTGAAAAACACTGAGTCATGGTTTAAAACCGAATTTTTATTTAAATTTTTATTTAATTTATTTAAATGTAATTAAGGTCAAAATTGATACATAGTACCTATATAAGTTCAATGTAATTCATTGGAGTTAGTTTAGAATCATTTTAGATATATAAAAACATTATGGAACTTTTCACCGTCTTTTACCCACCTCCTAAGAAAATTTGGAAATTCTCATAAAACATACTTTTACTGCTCCTGTGAGTAGAATTTTAAAAATTTAAAAAATACAGTTAATACCATGGAGTAAAATTTGGTACAATAAGTCAAAAATAATTTTTGGTGAATAGTAACTTTTTACTTTTATTTACCTTGGTTAAATGTAAATAGGGTAATTAAGGGTAAAATTGATATTAATATTACCCTAACACATGTCCTAACCCTATTGTAAAAGTGTATCTCGACCAAAAACAACCTTAGGAATACAATATTATCATTTAGGTCCACTTTCATTAGATTAGGCCATTTATAATTATTAAATTCAAAGAAGAGTTAAAAGAGTTAAAATCATGTTTTAATTACAAAAACATTTTTAATATAGGGATATATATAAGATAAATTCTATTGTAAATATTCATTAGAAAGATAAAATTATTTCAAACATAATGGATATTTATTTAAAATTTTTATACATTAAATAATTTAATTTATTTATGACTCAATGGTGATGCAGTAATTACCTAATTAATAAAATATTAAAATAAATGATATTATAAATATTCATATAAATGTGATTTGAGACTTTTTATGAATTAAACTAATTTTATAGGTTAATATGAGAAGTTATTATTGATTTAATTGTGTTTTTTTGAAGTAATAATGTTGTTATTATTTTCAGAAAAATCAAATACCAAATAGTTTTAAAATTGACATAAAAGAGTTTTTAAAACAAATATTATATTATTAATTGATATTCTATTCCAAAAAAACTAAGGATTGGGCAATAGACTTAAATAATGATATTTTTATCATTAATGGATCACTTGGGAGTCTCTTGGAAGTTTATAGTATGTTTATTGACGATATAATATAAAAATTTAAAGATACATGGTAAGTGTCAAACAAATTAACTAAGAGTTAAAACTAAATGATATGTATAATAAAGTGACCCAAACCTGTCTAAAACTTATTGGATGAGTGGTTTTCGACCTATCTCCACCTTAAAATTTAAATAATCCACTTTTGAGCCATTAGAAACCAAATATGAATTTATTATAAAATAATATTTCTAGCTTTTCCAAAGTTTCCCCTCACCCCTCTTATAAAAAGGCACTCCCCCTTCTCACTAATTCCACATTCAATGCCTTTTGGATCAGAAAAACCCTTCCCAAATACTCTGTCAACTTCCCTAACTTCAACATAGATGCCATAGTTTTATTATAAATCCAAACTGATGATCACTTTTGATCAAATCAAAAAGAAAATCACGAAGAAAAGGTAATGTTTTCACCACCCTCTTTCAAGTTCCTTTTATCTTCAACGTATTCTTTATTTTTTATTTCCATTATAAAATAATAACTCCAGTATCTTCTATATACTGTGATGTTATTATAAATTTGGTACAACCATATTCTGTATTCCATCCATCCTTTGAATGACATGTCACCATATGTGCGTACGTACGACTTACCGTCTCCATGTTGTGGTGTAAATGTTATTCAATATATTATTATTTGGATGGGTATAATAATGATTTGTAATTCATGTAAATAATAAATAAAACATGATAATGATTTTTTATATATGATATACCATCCAATTATATATTATTTTATCATCAAAAGAATGATATTGTCGCTCGGGCGTACGTACGGACTATCGTCTCCACGAACGCGATGAGATTCATTGCCCATCATATCCATTCAAGACTAATTATAATTTGATGATTAAAAGTAATTTTTAAGAACTTTATATCATTCTGGATATGAATAATATACATCCTATCCATAAAAAACATACCTTATGTAACAAAACATATAAAAGAAAATGTGTAAGTTAACACTTGAAATGACGATAATACTAAAATATCATTAACAAAGAATTAATATGAGATCATATATGATATCAAAATTATATATATGTTTCTTTTATAACCATATAACAATATTATAACTATTATACAGGAGTTTAACATAACATCAACTAAGGAAAAGTACAAGTTAAGTGTTTTTTCACAATCCATTCATTATCTGAGGTTGTTTATACGTAATTATCTACAGAGACCTCTTTATCATCCACATCCATGTTTCTTAAAAATGTATTTCAAAACATTCTTAATATTTTAAAGAATATGGGTAAATGTAATTTATACCCTTGTTTAAATTTTTTAAGATGTTTATAAAGGAATCTTTCTGTCATTTTCCAAACAGGGACCTTCTTAACCTTTTCAACTGAATTAAGGTAAGAATGTCTTTTTTTAACATATACGGTAGGTGCGGCTATTTTCCATCATTATAAAATTGTCGAAGATTCCCTTAAAAGATTATAAGAATATTTTTAAATTAAATTTTTTCTATTATAATTATGTGTCTTTTAAATGATTTAAAAAATAGATATTACTCTCAAATAGCTTTGATTTCATCTATGTCAACATCGTTTGATGGATTTTAAGGTTATTTGAAGTTGATTTATTATGATACAAAACTTCCATATTTTATTGATGTTTTTGTGATATGTTTGGCTATGGATGTGTTATTTTTATACTATTCATGGTTTATAGAGAAATTATTGACATTTAGTATGCTAGTTTTAATACGAATGTTTATGTTATTTTTAAACTTGTTCATATGAGGAATGCATTAGACTTAATAAGTGACGGGTGGAGCTCGCTATAGCTCCTTGATGCATCGGTAGGTCTCATGAGACAAACTAGTGTCTTCGCACAAGGCCTTGACAAAACATATTTGTAGTCCTGGTACGAGGCCTTGACTCTGTGGTTATGATAGTCTGGCATTATGAATTCCATCATTATAAAAGTGGTTATTGATATGCCATATGATTATTTTACTAGTAGAATATTCATCTGAATATGTAAATGTCGTTATCTCATTTTATCTTCTCTATATTTTTCTGATGTTCAATATTAAAAGGATTTTTTTAATTATACATTCCCTTAAATGTTTATTATCATTTATTAAGTGTTCCACTATATTTTTATCCTTACTGAGTATCTGAGATCACCCTTTTCAATGACTTATTTTTCCCAGGATGTGAAGAAGTAATTTATGAATGACCTACAGTGATAGTATGAGGAGATATGAATACAAGATGTTGTTGAAATAGTTTTCACTTAATGATGTAATGTATACTTTATGAATGTATCTAGTTAATCCAAGGCTACTAAACCAATCAGTATTTCGAGACTTGATCTTTCATGTGATCATGCCAATGTTCTATAATAAGGCACCGACTATGGGTAACTAGGGTCGAGGAGTAACAAGTATAATTAATGGAAATAATAAATATAAAATGTTAATTATTCTTTATATACTATATACCATCCAATTACATACTATTTCACAATCAATATAATGATATTTTCGCACATGCATACGTACAGATTACCGTCTCCATGAATGTGTTGAGAGTCATTCCCCATCATAATCATTCAATAATAATTTTCTTTTTTATGATTAAAAATAATTTTTAAGATATTAATATCATTGTAGATATGAATAAATTACATTTTATCCATCACAAAAATTGATGACATATGTGAGCATATAAAGGAAAAAGGATAAGTTAACACCCAAAACGAGGATACTACTAAAATATTATTAACAAATCAATATTATAAGACCATATAAGATATCATATTTATATATATTACTCTTCTATAATTTAATATCAATGTTTTAACTATTACACAAGAGGTTAACATACCATTAAATAAGAAAACGTACAATTAAAGGGTTAATTTCACCCCATGATTTTATAGTAACGTTATATCTTCAAAGTATTTCAATAAATTGTGCTACACGTAACACTGAGTTCGAGCGCACCACGACTTACCAAACTAGCTATTCAAAAAACAGGTTATGAATAATATTAACCACATTTTCAATTTTATATATCATATAAATTTTTAACATTCATCTTTTTTTAGACATAATATTAGAAAATTTTAATTTTTAAGATAAAATAGGTATTTTTCAAAAAAAAATGAAGTTTTTTAGCCTTTTAATGAAGAACCCTTTTTAAATCCAATATTTGACACTTTTATAAATGAAATTTAGTGAAATTAAATTATTCTTTATAATAGGTACATAACAATATTTTTTGATAAATGTTTGGTACTTCTCTGAAAACGTTCAATTTTTGATGAATAGTTAAAATTACTACATTTTAATTAAATACAAATTTTTATTCAAAATAATTTATAGTGTTAAATTATATATTTTAGTGGTTTTAAATTATCATTAGATTATATTTTTTTACATTTAATATAGTTGAGGTCTTTTTTTGTAATAACACATTTAAACTGGACATAAACAAATGTCAATCTTTTGATAGATATTATTCTTTAAAAACATGCTTTTTGTTTTGAAAACTAGAATTAAATTTTAATTAATTTATTCCACTTTTGTGATTTTAATTTAAAAAAATGGATTAAATATTTTGAATCAGGAGATCCAAATTGTGTAAATAGGTAAATTTTATTTCTATACATTATAAATAATTACTTCGGTAAATATTTTATTTATCATGGTTAAAGGGTAAATCCAGTAAATAAGGGCAAAAAATAAT
The DNA here is from genome assembly GCA_963277665.1 of Viscum album. Classification (NCBI taxonomy): domain Eukaryota; kingdom Viridiplantae; phylum Streptophyta; class Magnoliopsida; order Santalales; family Viscaceae; genus Viscum; species Viscum album. The sequence goes on along the minus strand of OY728135.1, from coordinate 884,852,704 downwards.
ATTATAATAATATTAAATTATCATAAATGTGTCCTATACCTATTTATTGATACATGTCCAACCATGGGCATCCTTGGTTCTATCATGGGACCCCATGGATCCACTTGAGAGTGATAACGACACTTTATATTAATTAATATAAAGTAAAGACAAAAATGACATAAACATATATCTTTTAGTAAAACAATTTTCACATGAAATTATATAAGTTATCCTTTCAAATATAAATAATTATTATAAATCTATAACATATTTACATAATTATATTTTATTTACAATTTTTAGACATTAAATAATTAAATTTATTTATGAAGCAATGATGATGTAGTAATTATGTTATTAATGAAAGAATCATATAAATGGTATAGTAAATATTAAAATAAATATAATTTGAAAGTTTTGATACCATCCAAGAATTTTTTATGTGGATATGACATGTTAGTATTTATTAAATGTATTTTTTTTATGTAATCTATTTGTGATGACTTTAACAAAAACCAAATACTAAATAGTTCTCAAATTGACATAAATGGGTTTTTAAATAAAATATTATATTATTAAATTATATTAAAGACATAAAAATTTAAGGTTCAGCCAAATAACATATATAATAATATTTATATTAATTATTCACTACATGGGGATCTCTTGTCCTTTTATAGTAAGTTTATTAACCATATAATATAAAAATAAAAAGAGACATGGTAAATCTAAAACTATTTATCTAAGAGTTAAATATTAAAGATAAGGTTAATATGGTGGAATAAACCTATCTAAAACTTATTGGTTGAGATATTTTGGACCCATAACCACCTTATCCTCTAAATAAATCATTTTTAGCCCTTATTAAGTGAAAAATATTTTATTATAAAATAATATTTCAAGCTCTTCCTGTAGTGACCCTCACCTCTCTTATAAAAGGGTACTTCTCTTTATATTAATTTCACACCACCAAAGCCATTTTATTCGACCAAAACCTACCCAAATATCCTTACAAAATAACTTCCTTCATCATATAATCCTTCCTTTGGTAAAAAACAACCAATTTAGGGAGCCCTGTTGATCAAATCAAAAAGAATAACATGAAGAAGAGGTAAATATTTCATCACCTCATTCAAGTTCTTTTCGTCATCCACTTTCTCTTTCTTTGTTTCATAAATTATAAAATAATAACTCCAATATATTATATATAATGTGATGTTATTATAAAAATGGTACAACCGTATTCATTATTCTATCCATCATATGCATGAACAATTCACCATTTGTGTGTACGTACAGATTACCGTCTCCACGTTGGGGTGTAGTTTGTTATTCAAACACATATTTCTTTGCATGGGTATAATAATTAGTATAACTGATGAGAATAATAAATATAACATTTAATGATTATGTATATATGATATTCCATCCAATTTCTTACAATTCCACCATCAATATAATGATATTATCGCTCGTTCATACATACGGATTACCGTCTCCATGAATGCAATGTGATTCATTCCCCATCATAATCATTCAAGAATAATTTTCAGTTTATGATTAAATTTTTTTTACAAACATTATATAATTCTGTATATGAATCAAATACATCCTATCCTTAAAAAACATAACTCACATAACCAATCATATAAAGGAAAACGAAATAGTTAACACCCGAAACGATGATACTACTAAAATATTATTAATAAAGCTATATTATAAGATCATATATGATATCATATTTATGTATATGATTCATGTATAATTTAATAAAAATGTTTTTCCTACTATACAAGATGCTTTCATAGAATCATCTAAGTGAAATTATTTGGTAATGTTTAATTCTACAATCTCTTTATTATTCATGGTTGTTTTTATGTGAGTATCTACTCGGACATCTTTATCATCCACGTCCATGTTTCATAAAAATATTTACGAAATGAATATTTTATGTTTTATGGAAGGGAAACTTTAACAAGATCATCATTTTAAATGGTTTAAATATTTATTCCTCTAAATCATTTTCATTACTGTCTATGTTTTCAACATGGTTTTTAAAGATTTATTTATATCGGCATGAATGTTTTTAAAATGATAATTCTTTTAAAAGATTCAAAGTAGTATGGGATAAATTGATTAAAACCTATCTTTAAATGTCTTCAGTTCTAAATTGTGCAACTTTTCAATGTTTTTATGAAAAATGGATATTTCTCTCAAAGATTTTTACAAATAATCATAATCTATCTTAACATACTTTGATGGATTTTAAACTTGTTTGAAGTTGATTTATTATAATGAAAATAATCTATATTGTATTGAAGGTTTTGTTATATGTTTGACTATGGATGTTTTATTTTTATACCATTCATTTTTTTTTTGTTAAAGCATTGACATTTCGTATACTAGTTTTAATACGAATGTTTATATTATGTTTAAAACATTTCATATGAGGATTACATTGGACTTAGTAAGTGATGGGTGAAGCCCACTGTAGCTCCTCAATGTATCGGTAGGTCTAATGAGACAAACTAGTGTCTTGGCACAAGGCCTTGACAAAAGTTTATTTTTATTATTAGCAGAAGTCCTTGACTGTGTGGTTATGTTGTCTGGCATTATGCATTCCAACATTATGAATGTGGTTATTGATATTCCATGTGATTATTTCACTAGTATAATATCCATGTGAGTACGTAAATGGAATTATTTGATTTTATATTTGAGATATATTGATAAAGTATAAGTTTAAAAGGCTTTATTTATTGATATAAATTTCCTTAAATGTTCATACTTATTTATGAAATTTTTCATATATTGTTATCCTTACTGAGTATCTGATCCCACCCCTTTAGATGTTTTATTTTTTCCATGATGTGATGAAATATTTTATTATTGACCTACAGGGATAGGCTTATGATATAAGTGTGGTCAATGGGGACAAAATTTTGTTGATGTTTTTATTTCATGATGTAAGGTAAAACTTATTAATGAATCTAGTATTTCCAAGGCGACTAAAGTGATCGGTCTTTCAGGACATGATTCCTTGTATCATGCCAATGTTATGTAATAAGGCACCGACTCTGGGTAACTGGGGTCGGGGCGTTATAGTTGGTATTAGAGGATTTTTAGTACAATCATTGTAAACTAGATTTAGAAAAACTATGATTATTGAATGTTACCCTAATATTGAATTTTTGGATTAGTATAGAATAACTTCCTATAATTTTGGTAATGTAGAGATTTTTTTTATTTTCCATGTTATACATCCCTGTCTAGATACAAGCATGTAGAAGCAGTTGTAACAACCCGAGATTTTATGAAAAATATTCTTTTTAATTTCATTAATGTCTTGTGTTGTACGCTACACCGAAAGGAGCTTGCACAACACGCATCCTTGACTTGCCTTTCATTATACGTAATCGCGACCTTCCTCGATAGCGTGTGTAGTACGCAATACCGAGTTTCACTAAACAATGATATGCTATTAAAATATTATTAAAACTAGCCGTTATGAATAGTAATAACCACTTTTTGAAATTTTGTAAATTTTATTTTTCAAAGTTTACTTCATTTTTTGTATTTGGAATATCGAAATTAGCTTAGGGTGAAATTTTGGTGATTTTCGGATAACTTTCATATTTTGATGAATAGTGAAAATTACTAAATTTTAATTAAAAACAAATTTTTCAATCGAAATAATTAATAGTGATAAATTATTAATTTGAGTGGTTTTAAAGTATATTTAGAATATATTTTTACAATTTAATACAATTTTGGTCATTGGATGTAATTTCACATTTAAACCAGACATAAACAAGTGTCAATCTTTTGATAGTTATTATCTCTTAAGAACACGCTATTTGTTTTGACGACGGAAATTAATTTTTAAATTAATTAATGCAACTAATATGTTTTGAATTTGGTAAAATAGAAATCATTTTTGAGTTCATAATATCAAATATAGCTTAGGCCTAATTTTTTGTATTTTTCTGAAAACTTTCAATTTTTGATGAATAGTGAAACCACTAAGTGGTAGTTAAAAAAACTGAATTTTTCATAAAACTTAATTTTACTGCTTCTGTGATTTGAATTTCAAAAATCTGAGAGACACGGTTGATGTCAGTAAGTAAAATGTGATTCAATGAGATGAAAATAATTTTCGGTGAATAGTAACTTTTTACTTTTATTTACCACAGTTAAAAGTAAATAGGGTAATTAAGGGTAAAAATGATATTATTATTTCCCTAACACATGTCCTAATTCTATTGGATAAGTGTTATTCGACCAAAAACAGACTTAGGAATAAAATATGACCATTTAGGCCCACTTGGATTAGATTATGATATTTATTATTATTTAATTCAAAGAAGGGTTAAAAGAGTTAAAATCAAAGTTTATTTACTAAAACATTCTTAATATGGGGTTATACAAAAGCTAAATTAGACTATAAATATTCATTAGAAATATGAAAAGATTTCCTACATAATGGTATTTTATTTTTAATTTTTAGACATTAAAAAATTTAATTTATTTATGACACAACGATGATGCAGTAATTATCTTATTAATGAAATATTGACATAATTGATGTTATAAATACCCAAATAAATATAATTTAAGACTTTTTATGAATTCCAATAATTTTATAGGTTAATATGACATCTTAGTATTGATTTAATTAAATTTTTTAGAACTTATCATTCTGTTATGAGTTTCACAAATATCAATTACTAAATAGTGTCAAATTGACATAAAATAGTTTTTTTTTTAAAATATTATATTATTAATTTTTATTTTATTCTTAAAGTTATAAGGTTCGGCCAAATGACTTAGATAATGTTATATATATTAATAATAACAAATTTGGGGTTCTTTTGTCTTCTTATAATATGTTTATTAACCTTATAGTATAAGAACACAAGAAGACACGGTAAAAGTAAAATTATTTAACTTAATGTTAAATCTAAATGATAAGGTTAAAATAGGAACCTAAAATTGTCCAAATTATATTGGATGAGAGTATTTCGAACCATCCCCACCTTAGCCTCTAAATAAATCAATTTGGAGCTATTTTAAACCGAACATGACTTTATAATAAAATAATATTTTTAGTTTTTCCAAAGGAGCATCTCTCCTCCCTTATAAAAGGGCACCTCCTCCCTCTCTTCCTCACACAACTTTGAGCCTTCAAGCTCGGCCAAACCCTGCCAAATTCTATTCTACACTTCTCTAGCAACATCCTAGAGGTTCTGGTCATCCTCAAAGACCAATTTTACTGCCCTAAGAGGAGGTCTCAAAGAGGCGCTTCAAAGAAGAGGTAATTTCCGTTACCGATTCTTTCACCTTTATTTCTTCTTCCACTTCTTCTTCATAGGTTTTTTCATTATGAAGTAATAACAAAAGTATCAATAATATACTGATATGTTATTATAAGTATGAAACAATCCTATTTCACCATCTATCCATCCTACGGAAAACGAAATCACCGTGCGTGCGTACGTACGGAATACCGTCTCCACGCCGTGGTGTAATCTATTTTCTGCCACCACCTTAATTGGATGGGTATAATGGTGTAATGAGTAACTATATATGATTATTATAAAGTGATATTGATACTGGAATAGTATACATACACTTCAACACAAGTTCACGATCATGAGAACGATATCATCACTCGTGCGTACGTACGGAATACCGTCTCCACGACGCGATGAGATTCATTCTCCACATTAACCATTCATGAATGATTATAAAGTATAAATAATGAATAATAATGAAATATATGACGTTTTAAATCTACTGGATTTATATATATATATATATATATATATGTATGTCATCTACTTACTTCCATTCAAGACAATAAGGAAAGGAAAACAACGTTCATGCGTACGTACGGACTACCGTTTCCATGAACGGTGTGTTTCATTTAATTTATCTATCTATTATATATATATACTGAATATATATGATATATAAATCATGTTTTATATTCTGGAAGTATGTAAATCATGATATAAGTAATAATAATGTCAAGAACAACAAGTACAAACACCAACGACAAATGAATCGATTTTACCCAAAACACTCTTTAACATGGAATTTACAAAAGAACGGGTAAACGAAAGTCATAAGTGAACCATATATGATATAATAACAATGATTATGATATTGAATAAGTCAATTACATTATTTAAATCATTATACAGGAGGTTCGTACACTTACAAAGCAAGTCTGACCTAAGGTAAGGGAAATATCACAATCTCATTTTTATCCGAGATTGTTTATACTTTGGTATTTACTAGGGTGTATTTTATCATCCGCATCCATGTTTCCTCAATATGTAATATTATTTACATTAACCTACAATTTTTTAAATCCTATTTTACCCTTTGGTGAGTTTTTAGTAAAAGATATGAAAGGAATCTTTTGTCGTTTTTCGTACGAGGTACTTTTTTTGACTTTTCCGGCAAAAGTATGGGAAGAATGTTTTTTTTAACTTATATGGCATGAATGGATTTTTAAAACATTATTTCCAAGAAGCTTCCTTTACAAGTTTTCAAGTTTATTTTTAGTCAAATTCTTTTAGTTTAAAGTCATATGACCTGTTAAGAAAGGAAAAATGTTTTTGAAGAAGAAAGGATATTTTCCTCAAGAATGGAGTTCAAGTGTTTTATCAAAATTAGTTTACATCTAAGATAATAAAGGGTTATGTTTTTTATCCCTATTATTACATGGATTTGAATATGTTGTGATGGAAATATTTTTATGAATTCCTTTATCTTATATGAATTGTTTTATGATGTCATGTTGTTTAAGAATCCCATTTTTATTACATGGGTTATTCTATGATATATGGTTTATGATTTTGTGGCACACATAAGAATGGTTTCATTATGAGATGGGTGGGACCAATATCTCCCTCCAATGCATTGGGTAAAGATTTTATATCTCATGAGATAGACATGGCTGGAATGGTAGGTTATACCGGTTCAGTGAAACAGGACTGAAACGAGGGTGACTCGGTTCAGAAAGGGACTTTGTCCACTAAGATAGTCTTGGAAATGAGTCTTGACTAACAAGAAATGATGATTATGTGTGTATGCCACAAAGTTTCATTTTTTAAGTTGTGATTATTGGGATTACATTTCACTTCTATGATTTATCCCATGTTATGATATTATGAGCTCTTTTGCAGGTTAAGATTTCAAAAGGCTATATTATTATGTATATGATGTGATTGATATTTCCTTTTTTTACCCTTACTGAGCATTTGAGCTCACCCTTTTATGTTTTCTTTTCCCCATGATATAAAGAAAGGTTTTAGGGAAAAAAAGAAGCTCTTTATGGGCGATATTGAAGATCTTTCACCATGATTAGAATATTTTATTCCGAGTGTCCAAAGACACTAAACTATTACGGTCCTTGTGTGTGTGTTTTGTTATGTACTAAGTATTCCGCAAAAGTAATGTAATATCTATGTACGTTAAGCTTCGGGTCTCTACAGTTGGTATCAGAGGAATGGTTTAGTCAACCTTTGGAAACTAGGATGCGAATGCGTTAGTGAGATACCTAGATATATTTATAAGGTATGTCTAGGGATGTCCCTAAGGATAAGTATATGTATAAGATACAGTCCTAGAACTACGGTAACGATCATAGAATTTAACCTAAGAAGTTAGATATTGAGGATACTCCCCCTTTATAATGTTGTTTTCCCTAGCATGATTTTTGCCTCTCAAACTATTCTTTTTGGGTTTTAGACGATGGCTGGAACCCGAAGGAACCGTGTTGATCAATGCAATTGACAATGCAATGATTGTCCTCCAGAACAAACAAATGTTATGGGAGATGGAGTGAAAAATCTTATTGTTATACTTACACAAGCTATGAATCAATCTGGACTTCCAAATGAGAAGAGAAGGGAACAATATTCTATTGAGTCCTTCATGAGGCAACATCCACCTTCTTTCAGTGGGACTTCCGATCCACTTGTTGATGAACAATGGATCAGTACCACTGAAAAGATATTTTCAGTTCTTCAATGTTCTGAACATGATAAAGTCATCTTAGCAGTATATCGTTTGGAAGGTGAAGCTGATCAATGGTGGAATCATATCAAGAATACGATGCCAAGAGATGAAATTGAGTCCATGGAATGGGATGAGTTCAAGAAATTGTTTTTCAGTAAGTACTTCCCTCGTATTCTTCGAACAAAGATGGAAAATGAGTTTCTTGAGCTGAAGTAGAAGGATGATGAATCTGTTGGTATATACGAAGAGAATTTTACAAGACTTTCAAGGTATGAATCTGGCATTATCATCCAATCTGAAAGTAAAGTTGATCGATTTTTCAGTGGCTTAAAACCAAGTCTTAGAAGGGCATTAGCTATAAGAGACTTCAGTAGCTATGAAGAAATTGTGTGTTGTGCTATCAAGGTAGAAATGGAAGTTGGTATTACATATCCATCTCATGGTTTTGACAGGAAACGAAAGATGGAGTTCAAGGAGAAATCTCAGAATAATGGTGAAAAGAAGATGAATGTTTCCTTATGCACAAAGTGTGGAAAGAAGCATGGTAGAGATTGTCTTAAAGGGACTAGAAAATGTTTTAAGTGTGGAAAATAAGGTCATCGAGCAGCTGAGTGTCGAAGTAATGGAAAAAGGGTTTCTAATGATGTGAATAAAGAGAACACTACAGAGAACGCACCACCAACACTTCAATGCGTCAAGTGCAAGGAAATGGGGCATTATGCTAATAAATTCCCTAATCCAAGGGTTAGTGATGATCGATATGAGCAACCACTTAAGGCAAAGGACAAAGGGAAGTCACATGCGATCACTATTGGTGATGTTGAATATGACAATGATGTGGTGCAATGATTAAGTGTTTATGTAATGGGATTCCAAAATAATGTTGTATCATGGAGTATTGGAATATTTATGTATTGGTCTAATGTGGTATTCAAAGTGATTGAGATATTTTTGGAATATAGATGATATGCGCATAATGAAGGGATAAGGGGAAAATTAAATGTTTGATAGCATTCATGAGCTCATGACTGATATAAGGAGAAGGTTATATAATGTACTGAGTATATAGAATTTTTGGATTTTGGTATGTGGAAAGAGTTAACATTTAACAGCATTCATGTTTTCACTAAGGTTCAATGTGTATTCAAGAAAATACCCGATTAAGGCCTTTGAATGTTTGGAATGTGACCAACAAGACATATCTTATGATATATGGGGATCAACGATGGTATTAAATCTCTGGTAATCGTTTTCACTATATTATGAGAGTGGACTATAGTATTATAGATAAGCCTAAAGATCGGAATGGATTATGTTGGACATAAGTTAGTATTGTTTAAGGATAGAAGTTTTTTCGATATTATTGATAGGATGGTATAGTGATATAGTTTTAGAAAAAGGACAACCTGCAGGACAGGCGACAACCCATCGCTTCGGACAAGGCTATGGGAATCGAACCCACAACCGAAGTGCGACTGGCCTTTATCGCCTACCACTGACCGACAGGAAGTCCCTGTTTAGTAGAAACTAGTTTTATTATATTAAGCAGTATGATATATGAAGTATAAGTCCATTTTAGGAACCATATATGATTAATCTCACTATAGAATGACTTATGTATATTTAATAACTTTTGCTAACCCTTTTGTTTGAGACAGATGGAATGACCCGTCATTCAATCACATGATCTGTTAACACTTCACGAATAAAAAATTCAACTTCATTTATTTAAGAGATGAAGTAGAAATTGTTCAAGTCACGAACAATAGTGATATTGTACCAAAATAAAGTAAGTATTTATTCTAATTCAAATTCTTCAACTTTAGGGAAACGATCTTGAAAACCAAAAATGTTGTCCTAGTGATCTTATATCTGATTAATCAAAGGGTACCTTAGATCGTCACAAATTTATGGATTTGTGATTGTTGGATTTTCCATAGCCATGTTCTCTACCACTCTCCATCAGAACATGATGGTTAGATTTTTCTTCCATATCCATATTTTCACCTATGTGGAAACCCAGTGATTAGTTTATTTGGGTAACCGTTACGTTTCATACTTTTGTTTTTAAAGATTGGTTTTGGTATTCCTTTTTACGATGTGGGTTTCTATTAAAGAAACTTTCAAGTAGTAAACCATTTATAACCCCGACGAATTTCGAGGGTGAAATTCATTTTAAGGGGGGTAGAATGTAACACCCCGAGATTTTATGAAAAATATTCTTTTTAATTTCATTAATGTCTTGTGTTGTACGCTACACCAAAAGGAGCTTGCACAACACGCATCCTTGACTTGCCTTTCATTACACGCAATCGCGACCTTCCTCGATAGCTTGTGTAGTACTCAATACCGTGTTTCACTAAACAATGATATGCTATTAACATATTATTAAAACTAGCCGTTATGAATAGTAATAACCACTTTTTAAAATTTTGTAAATTTTATTTTTCAAAATGGACTTCATTTTTGGATTCGGAATATCGAAATTAGCTTAGGGTGAAATTTTGGTGATTTTCGGTTAACTTTCATATTTTGATGAATAGTGAAAATTACTAAATTTTAATTAAAAACAACTTTTTAAATCGAAATAATTAATTGTGATAAATTATTAAGTTGAGTGGTTTTAAATTATATTTAGAATATATTATTACTATTTAATACAATTTTAGTCATTGGATGTAATTTCACATTTAAACCATACATAAACAAGTGTCAATCATTTGATAGTTATTATCTCTTAAGAACACGCAATTTGTTTTGACGACCGGAATTAATTTTTAAATTAATTAATGCAACTAATATGTTTTGTATTTGGTAAAATAGAAATCATTTTTTAGTTCATAATATCAAATATATCTTAGGCCTAATTTTTGGTATATTTCTGAAAACATTCAATTTTTGATGAATAGTGAAACCACTAAGTGGTAGTTGAAAAAACTGAATTTTTCATAAAACATAATTTTACCACTTCTGTGAGTGGAATTTCAAAAATATGAGAGACATAATTGATGTCAGTAAGTAAAATGTGATTCAATGAGATGAAAATAATTTTTGGTGAATAGTAACTTTTTACATTTATTTACCACCGTTAAAAGTAAATAGGGTAATTGAGGGTAAAAATGATATGATTATTACCCTAAAACATGTCCTAATTCTATTGGATAAGTGTAATTCGACCAAAAACAAACTTAGGAATACAATATGACCATTTAGGCCCACTTGGATTAGATTAGGACATTTATTATTATTTAATTCAATGAAGGGTTAAAAGAGTTAAAATCAATGTTTATTTACTAAAACATTTTTAATATGGGGTTATACATAATATAAATTCGACTATAAATATTAATTAGAAATATAAAAATATTTCCTACATAATGGTATTTTATTTGTAATTATTATACATTAAATAATTTAATTTATTTATGACACAACGATGATGCAGTAATTATCTTATTAATGAAATATTGACATAATTGATGTTATAAATACCCAAATAAATAAAATTTAAGACTTTTTATGAATTCCGCTAATTTTCTAGGTTAATATGACACTTTATTATTGATTTAAGTAACTGTTTTCGAACTTATAATTCTGTTATGAGTTTCACAAAAATCAATTACTAAATAGTGTCAAATTGACATAAAATAGTTTTTTAAAACAAATATTATATTATTAATTGTTCTTTTACTCCTAAAAATCTAAGGTTCGTCCATATGACTTAGATAAGGTTATATATATTAATAATAAACAATTTGGGGTTCTTTTGGCTTCTTATAGTATGTTTATTAACCTTATAGTATAAGAACACAAGAAGATACGGTAAAAGTAAAATTATTTAACTTAATGTTAAATCTAAATGATAAGGTTACAATAGGAACCTAAACTTGTCTAAATTCTATTGGATAAGAGGATTTCGACCCATCCCCAACTTAGCCTCGAAATAAATCAATTTGGAGCTATTTAAAACCGAACTTGACTTTATAATAAAATAATATTTTTAGTTTTTCCAAAGGAGCCCCTCTCCTCCCTTATAAAAGGGCACCTCCTCCCTCTCTTCCTCACACAACTTTGAGCCTTCAAGCTCGTCCAACCCCTGAAAAATTCTCTTCTCCACATTCCTAGAAATATCCTAGAGGTTCTGGTCTTTCTCAAAGACCAATTTTAGTGCCCTAAGAGGAGGTCTCAAAGAGGCGCTTCAAAGAAGAGGTAATTTCTGTTACCGATTCTTTCACCTTTATTTCTTCTTCCACTTCTTCTTCTTAGGTTGTTTCATTATGAAGTAATAAAATCAGTATCACTAATATACTGATATGTTATTATAAGTATGAAACAATCCTATTTCACCATCTATCCATCCTACGGAAAACGAAATCACCGCGCGTGCGTACGTACGGAATACCATCTCCACGCCGTGGTGTAATCTATTTTCCACCACCACCTTAATTGGATGGGTATAATGGTGTAATGAGTAACTATATATGATTATTATAAAGTGATATTGATACTGGAATAGTATACATACACTTAAACACAAGTTCACGATCATGAGAACGATATCATCGCTCGTGCGTACGTACGGAATACCGTCTCCACGACGCGATGAGATTCATTCTCCACATTAACCATACAGGAATGATTATAAAGTATATATAATGAATAATAATGAAATATATGACGTATTAAATCTACTGTACTTATGTATATATATATATATATATGTATGTCATCTACTTACTTCCATTCAAGACAATAAGGAAAGGAAAATAGCGTTCATGCGTACGTACAGACTACCGTTTCCATGAACGGTGTGTTTCATTTCATTTATCTCTCTATTATATATATATATACTGAATATATATGATATATAAATCATTTTTTATATTTTTGAAGTAAGTAAATCATGATATAAGTAATAATAATGTTAAGAACAACAAGTCCAAACACCTACGACAAATGAATCGATTTTACCCAAAACACTCTTTAACATGGAATTTACAAAAGAACGGGTAAAATAAAGTCATAAGTGAACCATATATGATATAATAACAATGAGTATGATTCTTTAATAAGTAAATTACATTATTTAAATTATTATACAGGAGGTTAGGACACTTACAAAGCAAGTCAGACCTAAGGTAAGGGAAATATCACAATCTCATTTTTATCCGAGATTGTTTATACTTTGGTATTTACTGGGGTGTATTTTATCATCCACATACATGTTTCCTCAATATGTAATATTATTTCCATTCACCTACAATTTTTTAAATCCTATTTTTCCCTTCGGTGAGTTTTTAGTAAAAGATATGAAAGGAATCTTTTGTCGTTTTTCGTATGAGGTACTTTTTTGACTTTTCCGAAAAAAGTACGGGAAGAATGTTTTTTTAACTTATACGACATGAATGGATTTTTTAAAACATTATTTCCAAGAAGCTTCCTTTACAAGTTTTCAAGTTTATTTTTAATCAACTTCTTTTAGTTTAAAGTCGTATGACCTGTTAAGAAAGGAAAAATGTTTTTGAAGAAGAAAGGATATTTTCCTCAAGAATGGAGTTCAAGTGTTTTATCAAAATTATTTTCCGTCTAAGATAATAAAGGGTTATGTTTTTTATCCCTATTATTACATGGATTTTATTATGTTGTGATGGAAATATTTTTATGAATTCCATTATCTTATATGAATTGTTTTATGATGTCATGTTGTTTAAGAATCCCATTTTTATTACATGGGTTATACTATGATGTATGGTTTATGATTTTGTGGCACACATAAGAATGGTTTCATTATGAGATGGGTGGGACCTATATCTCCCTCCAATGCATTGGATAATTATTTTATATCTCATTAGATAGACATGGCTGGAATGGTAGGTTATACCGAATCAGTGAAACAGGACTGAAACGAGGGTGACTCGGTTCAGAAAGGGACTTTTTCCACTAAGATAGTCCTGGAAATGAGTCTTGACTACCAAGAAGTGATGATTATGTGTGTATTCCAGAAAGTTTCATGTTTTAAGTTGTGATTATTGGGATAACATTTCACTTCTATGATTTATCCCATGTTATGATATTATGAGCTCTTTTGCAGGTTAAGATTTCCAAAAGCTATATTCTTATGTATATGATGTGATTGATATTTCTTTTGTTTACCCTTACTGAGCATTTGAGCTCACCCTTTTATGTTTTCATTTCCCCAGGATATAAAGAAATGTTTTAGGGAAAAAAAGAATATCTTTATGGGAGATATTGAAGATCTTTCACCACGATTAGAATATTTTATTCCGAGTTTCCAAAGACACTAAACTATTACGGTCCTTGTGTGTGTGTTTTGTTATGTACTAAGTATTCCGCAAAAGTAATGTAATATCTATGTACGTTAATCTTCAGGTCTCTACAGATGGTATCAGAGGAAAGGTTTAGTCAACCTTTGGAAACTAGGATGCGAAAGCATTAGTGAGATCCCTAGAGATATTTCTAAGGTATGTCTAGGGATGTCCCTAAGGATAAGTATACGTATAAGATACAGTCCTAGAACTACGGTAACGATCATAGAATTTAACCTAAGAAGTTAGATATTGAGGATACTCCCCCTTTATAATGTTGTTTTACCAAGAATGATTTTTTCCTCTCACAGTATTCTTTTTGGGTTTTAGAAGATGGCTGGAACCCGAAGGAACCGTGTTGATCAATGCAATGGACAATGCAATGATTGTCCTCCTGAACAAACAAATGTTATGGGAGATGGAGTACAAAATCTTATTGCTATACTTACACAAGCTATGAATCATTCTGGACTTCCAAATGAGCAGAGAAGGGAATAATATTCTATTGATTCCTTCATGAGGCAACATCCACCTTCTTTCAGTGGGACTTCTGATCCACTTGTTGCTGAACAATGGATCAGTACCACTGAAAAGATATTTTTAGTTCTTCAATGTTCTGAACATGATAAAGTCATCTTAGCAGTATATCGTTTGGAAGGTGAAGCTGACCAATGGTGGAATCTTATCAAGAATACGAGGCCAAGAGATGAAATTGAGTCTATGGAATGGGATGAGTTCAAGAAATTGTTTTTCAGAAAGTACTTCCCTCGTATTCTTCGAACAAATATGGAAAAGGAGTTTCTTGAGCTGAAGCAGAAGGATGATGAATCTGTTGGTATATACGAAGCGAATTTTACAAGACTTGCAAGGTATGCATCTGGCATTATCATCCAACCTGAAAGCAAAGTTGATTGATTTTTCAGTGGCTTAAAACCAAGTCTTTGAAGGGCATTAACTATAAGAGACTTCAGTAGCTATGAAAAAATTGTGCGCTGTGCTGTCATGGTAGAAATGGAAGTTGGTGTTACATATCCATCTCATGGTTTTGACAAGAAACGAAAGATGGAGTTCAAGGAGAAATCTCAGAATAATGGTGAAAAGAATATGAATGTTTCCTTATGCACAAAGTGTGGAAAGAACCATGGTGGAGATTTTCTTAAAGGGACTAGAAAATGTTTTAAGTGTGGAAAAGAAGGTCATCGAGCAGCTGAGTGTTGAAGTAATGGAAAAAGGGTTTCTAATGTTGTAAATAAAGCAAACACTGCAGAGAACGCACCACCAACACTTCAATGCGTCAAGTGCAAGGAAATGGGGCATTATGCTAATAAATGCCCTAATCCAAGGGTTAGTGATGATCGACATGAGCAACCACTTAAGGCAAAGGACAAAGGGAAGTCACATGCGATCACTATTGGTGATGTTGAATATGACAATGATGTGGTGCAATGATTAAGTGTTTATGTAATGGGATTCCAAAATAATGTTGTATCATGGAGTATTGGAATATTTATGTATTGGTCTAATGTGGCATTCAAAGTGATTGAGATATTTTTGGAATATAGATGATATGCGCATAATGAAGGGATACGGGGAAAATTAAATGTTTGATAGCATTCATGATCTCATGAGTGATATAAGAAGAAGGTTATATAATGGACTGAGTATATAGAATTTTTGGATTTTGGTATGTGGAAAGAGTTAACATTTAACAGCATTCATGTTTTCACTAAGGTTCAATGGGTATTCAAGAGAATACCTGATTAATGCCTTTGAATGTTTGGAATGTGACCAACAAGACATATCTTATGATATATGGGGATCAACGATGGTATTAAATATCTGGTAATCGTTTTCACTATATTATGAGAGTGGACTACAGTATTATAGATAAGCCTAAATATTGGAATGGATTATGTTGGACATAAGTTAGTATTGTTTAAGGATATAATTTTTTCGATATTATTTATAGGATGTTATAGTAATATATTTTTAGAAAAAGGACAACCTGCAGGACGGGCGACATCCCATCGCTTCGGACAAGGCTATAGGAATCGAACCCACAAACGAAGAGCGATTGGCCTTTATCGCTTACCACTGACCTACAGGAAGTCCATGTTTAGTAGAAACTAGTTTTATTATATTAAGAAGTATGATATATAAAGTATAAGTCCATTTTAGGAACCATATATGATTAATCTCACTATAGAATGACTTATGTATATTTAATAACTTTTGCTAACCCTTTTGTTTGAGACAGATGGAATGACCCGTCATTCTATCACATGATCTGCTAACACTTCATGAATAACAAATTCAAACTCATTTGTTTAAGAGATGAAGTAGAAATTGTTCAAGTCATGAACAACAGGGAGATTGTACCAAAATAAAGTAAGTATTTATTCTAATTCAAATTCTTCAACTTTAGGGAAACGATCTTGAAAACCAAAAATGTTGTCCTAGTGCTCTTATATCTGATTAATCAGATGGTACCTTAGATCGTCACAAATTTATGGATTTGTGATTGTTGGGTTTTCCATAGCCATGTTCTCTACCACTCTCCATCAGAACATGATGGTTAGATTTTTCTTCCATATCCATATTTTCACCTATGTGGAAACCCAGTGATTAGTTTATTTGGGTAACCGTTACGTTTCATACTTTTGTTTTTAAAGATTGGTTTTGGTATTCCTTTTTACGACGTGGGTTTCTACTAAAGAAACATTCAAGTAGTAAACCATTTATAACCCTGATGAATTTCGAGGGCGAAATTCATTTTAAGGGGGGTAGAATGTAACACCCCGAGATTTTATGAAAAATATTCTTTTTAATTTCATTAATGTATTGTGTTGTACGCTACACCGAATGGAGCTTTCACAACACACATCCTTGACTTGCCTTTCATTACACGCAATCGCGACCTTCCTCGATAGCGTGTGTAGTACGCAATACCGAGTTTCACTAAACAATGATATGCTATTAAAATATTATTAAAAATAGCCGTTATGAAGAGTAATAACCAATTTTGGAAATATTGTAAATTCTATTTTTCAAAATGGACTTCATTTTTGGATTCGGAAGATCAAAATTAGCTTAGGGTGAAATTTTGGTGATTTTCGGATAACTTTCATATTTTGATGAATAGTGAAATTACTAAATTTTAATTAAAAACAACTTTTCAATCGAAAAAATTAATAGTGATAAATTACTAAATTTGAGTGGTTTTAAAGTATATTTATAATATATTTTTACAATTTAATAAAATTTTGGTCATTGGATGTAATTTCACATATAAACCAGACATAAACAAGTGTCAATCTTTTGATAGTTATTATCTCTTAAGAACACGCTATTTGTTTTGACGACGGGAATTAAAATTTAAATTAATTAATGAAACTAATATGTTTTTAATTTGCTAAAATAGAAATCCTTTTTGAGTTTATAATATCAAATATAGCTTAGGCCTAATTTTTGGTATTTTTCTGAAAACTTTAAATTTTTGATGAATAGTGAAACCACTAAGTGGTAGTTAAAAAAACTGAATTTTTCATAAAAACTTAATTTTACCACTTCTGTGAGTGGAATATCAAAAATCCGAGAGACACGGTTGATATCAGTAAGTAAAATGTGATTCAATGAGATGATAATAATTTTTGGTGAATAGTAACTTTTTACTTTTAGTTACCACGGTTAAAAGTAAATATGGTAATTAAGGGTAAAAATGATATTATTATTACCCTAACACATGTCCTAATTCTATTGGATAAGTGTAATTCGACCAAAAACAAACATAGGAATAAACTATGACCATTTAGGCCCACTTGGATTAGATTAGGACATTTATTATTATTTAATTCAAAGAAGGGTTAAAAGAGTTAAAATCAATGTTTATTTAATAAAACATTTTTAATATGGGGTTATACATAAGATAAATTCGACTATAAATATTCATTAGAAAGCTAAAAATATTTCCTACATAATGGTATTTTATTTCTAATTTTTAGACATTAATTAATTTAATTTATGTATAAAACAACGATGATGCAGTAATTATCTTATTAATGAAATATTGACATAATTGATGTTATAAATACCCAAATAAATATAATTTAAGACTTTTTATGGATTACACTAATTTTATAGGTTAATATGACATGTTATTATTGATTTAAGTAACTTTTTTTCGAACTTATCATTCTTTTATGAGTGTCACAAAAATCAATTACTAAATAGTGTCAAATTGACATAAAATAGTTTTTTAAAACAAATATTATATTATTAATTGTTATTTTATTCTTAAAAATCTAAGGTTTGGCCAAATGACTTAGATAAGGTTATATATATTAATAATAAACAATTTGGGGTTCTTTTGGCTTCTTATAGTAAGTTTATTAAACTTATAGTATAAGAACACAAGAAGACACGGTAAAAGTAAAATTATTTAACTTAATGTTAAATCTAAATGATAAGGTTACAATAGGAACCTAAACTTGTCCAAATTATATTGGATGAGAGGATTTTGACCCATCCCCACTTTATCCTCTAAATAAATAAATTTGGAGCTATTTAAAACCAAACATGACTTTATAATAAAATAATATTTTTAGTTTTTCCAAAGGAGCCCCTCTCCTCCCTTATAAAAGGGAACCTCCTCCCTCTCTTCCTCACACAACTTTGAGCCTTCAAGCTCGGCCAACCCCTGCCAAATTATCTTCTCAACTTCCCTAGAAACATCTTAGAGGTTCTGTTCTTCCTCAAAGACCAATTTTAGTGCCTTAAGAGGAGGTCTCAAAGAGGCGCTTCAAAGAAGAGGTAATTTCCGTTACCGATTCTTTCACATTTATTTCTTCTTCCACTTCTTATTCTTAGGTTGTTTCATTATGAAGTAATAACATCAGTATCACTCATATACGGATATGTTATTATAAGTATGAAACAATCCTATTTCACCATCTATCCATCCTACAGAAAACGAAATCACCGCGCGTGCGTACGTACGAAATACCGTCTCCACGCCGTGGTGTAATCTATTTTCCGACACCACCTTAATTGGATGGGTATAATGGTGTAATGAGTAACTATATATGATTATTATAAAGTGATATTTATACTGGAATATTATACATACACTTCAACACAATTTCACGATCATGAGAACGATATCATCGCTCGTGCATACGTACGGAATACCGTCTCCACGACGCGATTAGATTCATTCTCCACATTAACCATTCATGAATGATTATAAAGTATATATAATGAATAATAATGAAATATATGACATGTTAAATCTACTGTATTTATGTATATATATATATATATATATGTATTTCATCTACTTACTTCCATTCAAGACAATAAGGAAAGGAAAACTGCGTTCATGCGTACGTACGGACTACCGTTTCCATGAACGGTGTGTTTCATTTCATTTATCTATCTATTATATATATATATATATATACTGAATATATATGATATATAAATCATGTTTTATATTCATGAAGTATGTAAATCATGATATAAGTAATAATCATGTCAAGAACAACAAGTCCAAACACCCACGACAAATGAATCGATTTTACCCAAAACACTCTTTAACATGGAATTTACAAAAGAACGGGTAAAATAAAGTCATAAGTGAACCATATATGATATAATAACAATGAGTATGATTCTGGAATAAGTCAATGACATTATTTAAATCATTATACAGGAGGTTCGGAGACTTACAAAGCAAGTCGGACCTAAGGTAAGGGAAATATCACAATCTCATTTTTTTCCGAGATTGTTTATACTTTGGTATTTACTGGGGTGTATTTTATCATCCACATCCATGTTTCCTCAATATGTAATATTATTTCCATTCACCTACAATTTTTTAAATCCTTTTTTACCCTTCGGTGAGTTTTTAGTAAAAGATATGAAAGGAATCTTTTGTCGTTTTTCGTACGAGGTACTTTTTTTGACTTTTCCGACAAAAGTACGGGAAGAATGTTTTTTAACTTATACGGAATGAATGGATTTTTAAAACATTATTTCCAAGAAGCTTCCTATACAAGTTTTCAAGTTTATTTTTAATCAACTTCTTTTAGTTTAAATTCGTATGACCTGTTAAGAAAGGAAAAATGTTTTTGAAGAAGAAAGGATATTTTCCTCAAGAATGGAGTTCAAGTGTTTTATCAAAATTATTTTCCATCTAAGATAATAAAGGGTTCTGTTTTTTATCCCTATTGTTACATGGATTTGATTATGTTGTGATGGAAATATTTTTATTAATTCCATTATCTTATATGAATTGTTTTATGATGTCATGTTGTTTAAGAATCCCATTTTTATTACATGGGTTATGCTATGATGTATGATTTATGATTTTGTGGCACACATAAGAATGGTTTCATTATGAGATGGGTGGGACCTATATATCCCTCCAATGCATTGGGTAAAGATTTTATATCTCATGAGATAGACATGGCTGGAATGGTAGGTTATATCGGTTCAGTGAAACAGGGCTGAAACGAGGGTGACTCGGTTCAGAAAGGGACTTTGTCCACTAAGATAGTCTTGGCAATGAGTCTTGACTAACAATAAATGATGATTATGTGTGTATGCCACAATGTTTCATGTTTTATGTTATGATTATTGGGATTACATTTCACTTCTATGATTTATCCCATGTTATGATATTATGAGCTCTTTTGCAGGTTAAGATTTCCAAAAGCTATATTCTTATGTATATGATGTGATTGATATTTCTTTTGTTTACCCTCATTGAGCATTTGAGCTCACCCTTTTATGTTTTCTTTTCCCCAGGATATAAAGACTGGTTTTAGGGAAAAAAAGAAGATTTTTATGGGAGATATTGAAGATCTTTCACCACAATTAGAAGATTTTATTCCGAGTTTCCAAAGACACTAAACTATTACGGTACTTGTGTTTGTGTTTTGTTATGTACTAAGTATTCCGCAAAATTAATGTAATATCTATGTACGTTATGCTTCGGGTCTCTACAGCAGCTCTGGAACAGATGTACCTAGTAGTGGAAAAACCGACAACGATTTTTGGTCTTGACCTAGGGTATCATTGTAACCGAAAATGGGCCTTGCTGCACTCTTGGTTATGAAACTCCTGGGAGATATTGTTATGATAATTCACATTTTGTTTACAAGCCATTATAAATGATTTAGGAGTAAATACTTCATCAAATAAAACATTTTTTAATGATTATAGATTTGATTCATAAGCTTTTCAATTTATATTAGGTATTTTACAAGTTGGGAGGTATGAATTGTGATTCATAAACTATCATGGTGTATGAAATTATTTAGAAATGGAGCCTAGTTGAAGGAATAATAATTCTAGCAATACGCATGACCGAAAGATTAAGAAGGATCATATATTTCTTTGTATTAAGCCAAAATTTAAAAGTGAAATAGTATCCCATGTATTCTCATCATATGAAGAAATAGTATCATGAGTTAATAAGATAAGTAATGAATTCTCTGAGTCACATGGCTTTGATGGGAAGCAAGAGAAGAAAATGATGGTAGAGAAAAAGATGGATAAAGGGAAGGGGTTAATAAGGATTTTCCCCTATGGGATAATTATGGAATGAATCAACATGATAAATCTTTTAAGGGAATGGTATTTTGTTATAAGTGTGGAGAAAAAGGACACCATGTACGTGATTTCAAGGGTGGGAAAAGGGTTTCAAATGTACAATGCTTCATCTTCAAAGAGTAGAGACACTACAAGAATCAATATCCAAATCATCAGAGTATGCCCCAAATGATGCTAATGGATAATAATCAAGTTATGATACTACCACAGATGAAGAGGAATGATTAGTGTTATTTTTTTGTTAATAAATAATTACTTCATTAAATGTTGTAACAATGATGTACTGGTTATAAGAATTATTTAAATAAATAAGGATTGTATTGCAGAACTATTTTGTTAAGGATTTGAGTTTCTAAGGTACCATGTAAACTGACACAGTTTTAGGATAGACGTTTTGGAAAATAATTTTTTGATGGAAATGTAAATAATAATATGGTCATTATACTGAGAGAGTTAATTTGAAGAATATATGATTTATTTGGATAAATTATCTTGGATATTCTTTACTTCGTTGAAACTGATTAATGATTTGTATATTCCTTCATTGTTGGCATTTACAAATTTTTTGGATAGAAGGAGTATATCCAGTGTTATATAATGAATAAAGGAGCATGAATTTCATCAACAAGGTTTTATGTTAATTCAGTGTGTAATAGTGTTTTAAAAGAATACAAGATGAAGGTATTAACATGATATTACATGCAAAAAAGGTCTTCATTATGTTTACCATCCATATAAATTTTGGAATGTAAGTTTAGAAATAATTATTTTGGATAAGTCTAAAGGTTGTAATCAATTACGTTTTACATTGGATACTATTTTTAATTTTAAATAATTTCATGATATTATATTTTGATTGTCATAAAAAGGACAACCCGGAGGTCAAGTGACAACCAGTCGCATTCGGAATGGTCGGGAGACTTGAACCCGCAACCGAATGATGATAAGGGTTGATCACCTACCACTGGTATACATGATGTAATGGTTTTTATTATGTGTTTTTTAATAGTAATACAAATGAATTATAAATTCGTTATTTTTGGAACCATATACAAATAGGAAAATTAGAATATTTTTGAATTCTATTATCTTTTGGAGTGAAAAAAGAGTTTGTGGTAGAAATTAGTTGAAGGATGTAACTCTACTTGTTAAGTATATATATATATATTCCTCTTATTATATGAATAAAATAATAATTAAACTTTAGGGAATGGATCTTAAAACTAAAAATGTGTTATCCTAATAAAATATGTTTTGTTGAACCGATGATATTTTACAACATCTTAGACTAATGGCTTTGAGACCCTCAATTTTACACTTGTTTGTGATTGATGAACTCAATCAATCCCTATAAATATTTAAGTTTTCCTCCAATTTTGTGTCTCTAATTGCCACCAATTTTCTCCAAATCCATATCATAATTTTGTGGTGACTTTTTCATTTCCCTTTCCCACTTATTAAGAAAAATATTTTATTAACTCAATTTTTTATGTGGGTTTTCCACAAAGGTATTTTTCTCTTTTTAAACATTTATTTTCAAAGAATAATATCAAATTTCGAGGAAGAAATTTATTGAATGATAGGAGAATGTTACACGACATGATTTTATAGTATGTTTTCTCTTTAAAGTATTTCAATAACATGTGTTACACGTAACATCGAGTTCGAGCACACCACGACATACCAAACTAGCCATTCAAAATAGTGGATATGAATAGTATTAACCAAATTTTAAATTTTATATATCCTATATAATATTAACATTCATATTTTTTTTTTAGACATAATATATGAAAAATTCATTTTTTAAGATAAATGAGGTATTTTTAAAAAATGCAGTTTTCAGCCTTTTAATTGAAAACCCTTTTTAAAAACAATATATGAATCTTTTATATATTAAATTTTGTGAAATTAAATAATTCTTTAAAATAGTGAAATAAAAATTTAGTTTGGATAAATTTTTTGGTACTTTTTTGAAAACTTTCAATTTTTGAGGAATTGTGAAAAATACTAAATTATAATTAAAAACAACTTTTTAATTCGAAATAATTTATTATGTTAAATTATACATTTGAGTTCTTTTAAATTATCATTATATTTTGTGTTTTTAATTTAATATTATTTAGGTTATTTTATGTAATGTAACATTTAAACTGAATATAAACAGGTGGAAATCCATTGATAGTTACTATTTCTTAAAAACATGCTTATTGTTTTTACAACGGAAATTAATTTTAAATTAATTTCTTCCCCTTATGTGTTTTGAATATAAAAAAATTATTTCCCATATTTTGAATCATGAGTTCAAATTTATTTAAATAGTTAACTTTTATTTTTAGACATTATGAATAATTACTTCGGTAAATATTTGATTTTCCATGGTTTAAGTGAAAATCTGGTAAATAAGGGTAAACAAATAATATTATTATAGTATTAAATTACCTTAATATGTGTCCTCTTTCTATTATATGATACAGGTTCATCCATGATCATCCTTGGGCCTATTTGGGGAACCCATGGAGACAATTGAGAGTGATAATGACACATTATATTAGTTTATTTAAAGTAAAGACAAAAATAACATAAACATATATCTTTTAGTAAAACAATTTTTACATGGGGTTAGATAATTTATCATTTAGACTATAAATACCCATTAGAAGGAAAAAACTGTTTACTAAATAATTATATTTTATTTATAATTTTTTGGAATTAAATAATTAAATTTATTTTTGACACAATTATGATGATGTAATTACTTTATTAATGAAACAGTCAAAATGGTATTTTAAATATTTTAAAACATATAATTGAATTTTTTGATGCCATACACGAATTTTGTAGGCAAATATGACATGTTATTATTGATTAAATGTATTTGGTTCGATGTAATAATGTTCTTATGACTTTCACCAAAACTAAATACTAAATAGTGTCAAAATTCAAATAAATGAGTTTTTAAAACAAATTTTGTTTTATTAAAATATATAATAATCGTAAAAATATAAGGATATTAAAAAGAAGATATATAATGATAGGTATATTAATAAGGAAGCATATGTGGTTCTCTTGGTTTGTTATAGTTAGTTTATTAACCATATAATATAAAAATACGAATGGGAATTGTAAATGTGAAGCTATTTATCTAAGAGTTAAATCTAAACGATATGGATAATATGGTGACCTAAACCTATCTAAAACCTATTATTTAAGAGTTTTTCGACCAATAACCACCTTAGACTCTAAATAAATCATTTTTGGGCCATTATAAACTGAAAATGATTGTATTATAAAATAATATTTCAAAATTTTCCTGATGTGACCCTCACCTCTCTTATAAAAGGGTACTTGCCTTTATCTTAATATCACACCTCTTGATCCATTTTCATCAGCCAAAACCTGCCCAAATATCCTACCAACTTTCCTAACTTCATACTATAGGCCATACATTGATCTTAAAGATAACCTAATGATTCATTTAAATCAAATGAAAAGGAAGAACCCAAATAAGAGGTAAATATTTCATCACCTATTTCATGATCTTTTCATCTTCTACTTACTATTTCTTTGTTGTTTCCATTATAAAATAATATATACAGTATATTATATATAATATGATATTATTATAAAAATTGTACTACAATATTCATTATTCTATCCATCATATTAATGACAAAGTCCTCATACGTGTGTACATAATGATTACCGTCTCTACGTCGTGGTGTAGTTTGTCATTCAAACACTTCATTATTTGGATAGGTATAATAATGATTGTTACTGATAAAATAATAAATATAACATGTTAATGATACTTTATATATGATATAACCTCAAATTATATACAATTTCACTATCAATATAATGATATGGTCGCTCGTGCGTACGTACGGATTATTGTCTCCACGAACGCGATAAGATTCATTTCCCATCATAATCATACAAGAATTGTTGTCATTTTATGATAAAAAATAATGTTTATGAAAATAATATCATTCATTATATGAATCAAATACATCTTATCCATAAAAACATGACATACATAATCAAGAATATAATGGAAAATGAATAAGTTAACACCCAAAACGATGATACTACTAAAATATTATTAACAAAAAAATATTATAAGATCATATATGATATCATATTTATTTATATGATTATCATATAATTTAATAACAATTTTCCAACTATTTTACAAGAGGTTAACATACCATAGACTAAGGAAAAGTACAAGGTAAGGGAAATTCTGCAGTTATTTCATTATCCAAGGTTGATTTTACAAGAGTATTTACCGAGACCTCTTTAATATCCTCATATGTGTTTCATAAAAATATTTTAAAAAGGATTATTTTAATTATTTAGGGAAGGTACTATTTAACTAGATCATCATTTTAAATGGATTAAATATTTATTCTTATAAATCATTCTCATTAATGTATATGTTTTAAAAATGGTTTTAAGGATTTATTTATATGGACATGAATGTTTTTATAATGTTAATTCCATTCAAAAGTTTCAAAGTGGTATGAGTCACATTGATTAAAAAATGACTTCTAATTTATTCTTTTATAAATTCTATGGCTTTTAAATGTTCTTATGAAAAATTGATATTTCTCTCATAGAGTTTTACAAGTCAATTTCATTTATGTCAACATCCTTTGATGGATTTTAAACATGTGTGGAGTTGATTTATTATGATACAAATATTCTATATTGTATTGAAGTTTATGTTATATGTTTGACTATGGATATGTTATTTTAATTCCATTCATGGTTTATGAACAAATTATTGACATTTTGTATGCTAGTTTTAATACAAATGTTTATGTTATGTTCAAAACTTTTTATATAAGGAATGCATTGGATGTAGTATGTGATGGGTGGAGCCCACTGTAGCTCCTCGACACATCAGTAGGTCTCATGAGACAAACTAGTTTCTTGGAAAAAGGCCTTGAAAAAATATAATTTGTAGTCTTGGCACAAGGCCTTGACTATGTGGTTATGAAGTTGGGCATATTAAATTCTATCATTATGAAACGTGATATTGATATTGCATGTGATTATTTTACTTTTATAATATCCATATGAATAAGTAAATTTAGTTATTTGATTTTATCATTTCGAAGTTATGTTGGTGTTTATGTTGGAATGGATTTTTTTAGTCTTATTGATTTTTTTAAAAGTTCATTCTTGTTTATGAATGTTTATGCTATATTGTAATCCTTAGTGAGCATCTGAGCTCACACCTTTCAATGTTTTATTTTTCCCTGGATGTGAAGAAATATTTTATGGTTGACCCATAGGAATAGGCAAAGGAAATACGTGTGGTCAATGGTGAAAAATGTTGTTGATGTTTTTATTTCATGATGTAATGTAAAACTTATGAATGTATTCTATACTTCCAAGGCTACTAAATTGACTGGTCTTTCAGGACATGACTCCATGTATTTTGCAAATGTTATTTAATAATGCACCAAAAACAATATATATTATTAAATTGGGATGAATTTCACAATTTTTTCTAATCAGGTAACACTTTCAACTCAAGAATTTTTTCCGATGAATTTTTTGCTCCTGAATTTTTAGGTCACCATATTAACATTATCTTTTAGATTTAACTCTTAGTTAAATAGTTTGACATTTACCATGTCTCTTTGTATTTTAATATTATATGGTTAATAAAAATACTATAAAAAGCCAAGGGAACCCCAAACTGTTCATTATTAATATATATAACCTTATCTAAGTACTTTGGTTGAACCATATATTTTTATTAATATTATATCAATTAATAATATAGTATTTTTTTAAATAACTCTATTATATCAATTTCGACACTATTTAGTATTTGATTTTTTTGAAAGCCATTAGAAAAATTTTCACTTCAAATAAAATTTATATAATCAACCCTAAAATGTCATATTAACCTATAAAATTAGTGTAATTCATCAAAAGTCTCAATTTAACTTTATTTAGATATTTATAATATAAAATTTTTAAGTATTTTAATATTAAGGTAACTAGTGCATCATCATTGTGTAATTAATAAATTCAATTATTTATTGTATAAAAATTATAAATAAAATACCATCATATTGGTAATATTTGTAGCTTTCTAATAATTATTTATAGTCTAATTTACATTGTGTGTAACCCTATATTATAAATGGATTAGTTATTAAACATTGAATTTAACTCTTTTAACTCTTCATCAAATAAAATAATAATAAATGTCCTAATCTAATCCATGTGGACCAATAAGGGTCCTATTATATTTCTAAGGTTGTTTTTGGTCGAACTACACTTATCCAATATAATTAGTACATGTGTTAGGATAATTATAATATCATTTTTACCATTAATTACTGAATTTACTTTTAACCGTGGTAAATAAATGTCAAAAGTTACTATTCATGAAAAATTATTTTCATCTTATTGAATGACATTTTACTTATTAAGGTCAACCGTGTCTCTTTGAATTTTGAAATTCAACTCAGAGAAGTAGTAAAATTATGTTTTATGCAAATTTGTGAATACTCTTATAAGGTGGGAAAAGACGGTAAAAAGGTTAATTAAATCTTATATATCTAAACTTTTTATAAAATGACTCCAATTAATTACATTGAGAATTTATAGGTATTATATTTCTACATTGAACTGTAAAAAATTAAAATTATATAACTAATTATTTATATAAAAATTATGTTTTATACAATAATGCAGTGTTTTCACTATTCATCAAAAATTTAATGTTTTTAGCAAAATACAAAAAATTCACCCGAATCTAATTTCAAAATTCCGAATTCACATCTTTCTAGTTATTTTCTTCTTCAAATTCCTATTTCTTTGTTGTTTCCCTTCTAAAATAATAACTCCAGCATATTCTATATACTGTGATGTTATTATAAAAATGGTAAAACCATATTCATTATTCTCTCCATCATATGAATGACAAAGTCACCATACGTGCATACGTATGGTTTACCGTCTCCAAGTCGTGGTGTAGTTTGTTATTAAAACACTTCATTATTTGTATGGGTATAATAATGAGTATAATTAATGTAAATAATATATATAACATGTTAATTATTCTTTATATATGATATACCATCCAATTACATATGATTTCACCATCAATATAATGATAATTTTTCTCGTGCATACGTATGGATTACCGTATCCACGAATGTGATGAAATTCATTCCCCATATTAATCATTCAAGATTAATTTTCATTCTTTTATTAGAAATAATGTTTATGAAAATAATACCATTCTGTATATGAATCAAATACATCCTATCCATAACAAACATGACTTATGTAACCAAGCATATAAAGGAAAACGAATCACTTAACACCTAAAACAATGATGCTTCTAAAATATCATTAAAAAGTAAATTTTATAAGATCATATATGATATCATATTTACGTATATGATTATTGAATAATTTAATAAAAATGTATTAACTATTATATAGGAGGTTAACATACCATTAACTAATGAAAAGAAAAAGGTAAGGGTTAATTTCACAATTTCATTACTTCCTATGGTTGTTTTTACTTGATTACCGGGACCTCTTTATCATCCACATCCATGTTTCATAAAAATTTATTCCACCACATTTATATTATTTACTAGACTATGGGAGAAATTCATTTATACCCTTGTTTTACTATTTATGAAATGGTTTTAATGGAATCTTTTCGTCATTTTCCAAACAAGGTACTTTAAGACCTTTTCAACAAAATTAAGGTAAGAATATATCTTTTTAACTTATACAGCAGGTGTGGCTATTTTACTCTGTTATAACATCGTCGAAGCTTCCAATACGATTTGATAAGACTATTTTGAAAATATATGTTTTCTTTTATAATTATTTGAATTTTAAATAATTTCAAAATAAAAATATGTATTTATTTCAAATAGTTATCTTTTCATCTATGTCAACATCCATTGATGGATTTTAAAATTTTTTGAAGTTTATTTATTACGATGAAAAACTTCAATATTGTAATTAAGGTTTTTTGATATTTTTGACTATGGATGTGTTATTTTAACACCATTCAAGCAATATGGATAAATTATTGACATTTCTCATACTAGTTTTAATCCAAATAATTATGTTATGTTTAAATCTTTTCATATGAGGAATGTATTAGACTTAGTAAGTGATGGGTGGAGCCTGCTATAGCTCCTCGATGCATTGGTAGGTGTCATGAGACAAACTAGTGTATTGAAAAAATGCCTGCACAAAATCTTATTTGTAGTCTTAGTATATGGCCTTGACTATATGGTTATGACGTATGGAAATATGCATTCCATCATTATAAAAGTGTCTATTGATATTTCATGTGATTATTCAACTAGTATAATATCCATGTGAATAACTATATTGAAATATTTTGTTTTATCATTGAATTTTTATGTTGAATTTTATGTTTAAAAGGATTTTGTTTTAATCTTATACATTGCCTTAAATGTTAATGCTTATTTATGAAATTTTACGCTACATTGTCATCCTTTCGGATCAGCTGAGCACACACCTTTTTATGTTTTATTTTTCCCATGATGTGAGAAAATATTTTATGGTTGACCTACAGGGATAGGCTAATGATATAAGTGAGGTCAATGGGGAAAAATGTTCTTGTTGTTTTTATTTAATGATTTAATGTAAAACTTATGAATGTATCTATTACTTCCAATGATACAAAACTAATCGACCATTCAAGATATGATTCCATGTATCATTCCAATGTTATATAAAAATTAACTAACTATGGGTAAATGGGGTCTTTGTTTTATGCAAATTTGTGAATGCTCTTGGAAGGTGGATAAAAGACAGTAAAAAGATCAATAAAATTTTATATATCTAATCTTATTATAAAATAACTCCAACTAATTACATTGAACATATATAGGTATTATGTATCTATTTTGACATAAAATAATTTAAAATAATATTACAAATTATTTAAATAAAATTTCAATTTTAAATAATAACGCAGTGTTTTCACTATTCATCAAAAAATTAAATGTTTTCTGACAATTACCAAAAAATCAACCAAAGTTAATTTTGATATTACAAATTCAAAAATGATGTCCATTTGGAAAAATAAAATCTATAAAATTTCAAAAAGTGGTTGTTAATATTCATAATAGCTTGTTTGATTGGTTGTAGTGTGTTAAAACTCCATATTACGTACAATGCAAGCTACTGCATTATTCAAATGAAAACGTACCATGTAATCTTGGGGTATTAAATTATTTCCTCATTAAAATAATTTCATCCTTGAAATTTCTATAATATTACTCGATTAAAATATTCGGGTGGTTCTTCATCATATGCTCCTCAGGTTCCCAAATTTCCTCTTCCAACTTATGGATTCTCCATAGAAATTTTACCATACGAGTCGTCTTATTTCTCAACACTTGTTCTCTGGTATTAAGAATCATGATAGGCTATTCATAAAAAGACAAATCAGGTTATAGTTCAATTTCATCATAGGTGATTACATTCATTGGGCTAGGTATGTATTTTTTCAACAGGGATACATGGAACACATCGTGAACTTTGGAGAGACTAGGAGGCATTGCCAAATTGTAAGCTACAGCCCCAATTCATTCTAGAATTTCGAATATTCTATTGTACATGGGACTGAATTTACCCTTCTTAATGAATCATATAACTCCCTTCCATGGAGATACCTTCACGAAAACATGATCTCCTACATAAAAATCTGATTCCATTCTTTGGTTATCGGTATAGCTCTTCTTCCTACTTTAAGATACTTTGATGAGGGTTTAGATAACCTTAACTTATTCCATTGTTTCCACAACATGTTTTGGACCTACAAGTCTTATTTAACCAACATCATCCCAAAAAGTTGGTTTGTTACATCTCTTTCCATATAACATTTCATATGGTGCCATATGAATACTTGAATGGAAGCTATTATTATAGTAAAATACTACCATAGTTAAATATTAATACCATATAACTTCAAAGTCATGTGAGAAAGATCTCAACAAGTTTTCTAAGGTTTGAATTTTCCATTATGATTTTCCATCAGTTTGAGGGTGGTAGGCAGGGATCAAACAACGTTCAGTATCCAAGGCCTTCTATAGAATTTTCAAAAAAACATAATGTAAAAAGAGGATCGTGATCTGAAACAATCGATAGCGGTACACCATGGAGTCTTAAAACATCATTAATATATAGACTCTCTTGATGATCAAGTGGTAAATCTACTCTTATAGCATGAAAATGTGCTGACTTGGTAAGATGATCAATAATGACCCGTATTGAATCATCCTTTCTAGGAGTCTTTGATAGCCCCATGAAAAATTCCATCGTAATATTATCCCATTTCAATCTTGTTTGGGAAGAGGTTTCATGACTCCTATAGTAAGTTTCCTTCCATCTTTCACTTGTTGACAAACCATACATCTTGACACAAAATCAGTAATCTCCTTCTACATTTTGACCCACCAAAAATGTTCTTTCAAATCTCAATACATCGTTGTGATCCAAGGGTGTATATAGAAATTGGATCTATGAGCATCATCCAACAATTCCATTTTTAGATTTGATATATCTAGAACACAAAGTCTCTTAGAAAATTTCAAAATTTGATCGTCATATATGAAGTAACTCAATTTCCCATCATTCACAGCTTTAATCTACTTTTAAAACTCCTTATAATTAGTGTGAGAAATTTTGGTCATTTCTAGTAAAGGTTCTTTGGAAAACATTTGTAAACGTATTTATGTTTCACCTTCAATGGTTATCCCCATATAAATTTTACTAGAACCACAAAAATAAGATCCCTTTCACCTCTAATCTTGTTCAAAACTTCATGATCCTTTCTACTCAAAGCATCTTCCAGTTTATTTACTATCCCTGGGTGGCAGGATATTGTGAAATCATATTCCTCGAGTAGTTCATGACATCTCCTTTGCCTCGTGTTTTGTTCTTTTTGCGAGAATATATACTTCAAACTCTTGTGATCAGTATAAATACCACAATTTTCGCCATAGAGATAGTGTATCTATATCTTCAGAGCGAATATTACTTCTTCTGACTCAAGATCTTGTGTGGGATAGTTTTTATAAAGAATTTTTAGTTGTCGTGATATAAAGGCAATAAGCATGATTGATGAATTTCCCAAAAACAAAATACTAAATAGTGTCAAAATTAACATAAATATGTTTTTAATAAAAATATTATATTATTAAATTATATAGCAGTCCTAAAAATATATGATTCGGCCAAATAACATATATAATTATAGGTATATTAATAATTAACCACATAAGATTCTCATCACTTGTTATAATATGTTTATTAACCTTATAATATATAAATACAAAGAGGCATGATAAATGTAAAATTATATAACTAAGAGTTAATCTAAATGATAAGGCTAATATGGGGACATAAACCTATCTAATACCTATTTATTTGAGTTTTTCTAACCCATACCCACCTTAGCCTCTAAATAAATCATTTTGGAGCTATTAAAAACCAAAAATTATTTTATTATAAAACAATTTTTCAAACTTTTCCTAAAGTGACCCTCACCTCTCTTATAAAAGCTTACATCCCCTACTCTTAATTTCACACCTCCAAAAAAATTAGGCTCAACCAAACCCTACCCAAATATCCTCCCAACATTTCTACCTTCATCCTAGAGGCCTTTCATTGGTCATAAAACCAACCTATGGATCTATTTTGATCAAATCAAAAGGAAGAACCTTAAGAAGAGGTAAATATTTCATCACCTCTTTCAAGTTCTTTTCTTCTTCCACTTCCTCTTTCATAGTTTTTTCCATTCTAAAATAATAACTCTAGTATTTTCAAATATACATTGATGATATTATAAAAATGGTACAACCATATTCATTATTCTATCTATCATATGAATGACAATGTCACCTTACTTGCGTACGTATGGATTACCATCTCCACAATCATGGTGTAGTTTGTTATTCAAACACTTCATTATTTATATGGGTATAATAATGCATATAACTGATGTAAATAATAAATATAACATGTTATTTATTCTTTATATATGATATACCGTCCAATTACATATGATTTCACCATCAATATAATGATATTGTCACTCGTGCATACGTATAGATTGTCATCTCCACGAATACAATGAGATTCATTCCCCATAATAATCATTCGAGAATTATTATCATCATATGATTAAAAATAATTTTTATGATAAGAATATTATTTTGTAAATGATTCTAAGACATCCTATCCATAACAAACATGACTTATGTAACCAATCATATAAGGGAAATCGAATCATTTAACACCCAAAATGATGAAACTACTAAAATATTATTAACAAAGAAATAGTATAAGATCCAATATGATATCATACTTAATTATATGATTCTTGTATAATGTAATAATTTTTTTAACGATTATACATGAGGTTAACATACCATGGACTAAGGAAAAGAACAAGGTAAGGGTTTATTCTATAATCTCTTCATTATCTGAGGTTGTTTTCACTTGGGTATCAACTGGGACATCTTTATCATCCACATCAGTGTATCATAAAAATATTTTATAAAGGAATATTTTAAGGTTTTTTAGAAGGGACTATTTAACAAGATCATCGTTTGAAATGGTTTAAATA
This sequence comes from Viscum album, assembly GCA_963277665.1. Classification (NCBI taxonomy): domain Eukaryota; kingdom Viridiplantae; phylum Streptophyta; class Magnoliopsida; order Santalales; family Viscaceae; genus Viscum; species Viscum album. The sequence continues at coordinate 884,818,087 of OY728135.1, read as the reverse complement.
TTTATTCTTATAAATCATTCTCATTAATGTCTATGTTTTTAAAATGGGTTTTAAGGATTTATTTATATGGACATGAATGTTTTTAAAATTTTAATTCCTTTCAAAATTTTCAAAGTGGTATGGGACACATTGATTCAAAATTGTCTTTTAATTTATTTCTTTTTAAATTGTGTGACTTTTAAATGTTTTTATGAAAAATGGATATTTCTCTCAAAGTGTTTTACAAATCATTTTCATCTTTTTAAACATCCTTTGATGGATTTTAAAATTTTTTTAAGTTGATTTTTTATGATATAAATCTTCCATATTGTATTGAAGGTTTTTTGATATGTTTGAATGTGGATGTGTTATTTTTACACCATTCGTGGTTTATGGATATAGTATTGACATTTCCTATGCTAGTTTTAATATGAATGTTTATGTTATATTCAAACCATTTCATAAAAGGAATGCATTGGACTTAGTAAGTGACAGGTGTATCCCGCTATAGATCCATGATGCATCGGTAGGTCTCATGATACAAACTAGTGTCTTGGAATGAGGCCTTGACAGAATCATATTTGTAGTCATGGAACAAGGCCTTGACTATGTGGTTATGTGGTCTGACATTATTCATTCCATCATTATGAAAGTGGATATTGATGTTACATGTGATTATTTGACTAGTGGAATATTCATGTTAATAAGTAAATGGAATTATTTGATTTTATCGTTGCCATATTATTTTGAATTTTAAGTTTAAATGGATTTTTTAGTCTTATACATTACCTAAAATGATTATGCTTATTTATGAATGTTTTTGCTTTATTGGTATATTTATTGTGTATCTGAGCTCAACCCCTTTTATGTTTTATTTTTCCCAGGACGTGAAGAAATATTTAATGGTTGTCCTGTAGGGATAAGATAATGATAGAAGTGTGGTCAATGGGGAAAAAATGTTGTTGATGTTTTTATTTCATGATGTAATCTAAAACTTATGAATATATATGGTACTTCCAAGTCTACTAAACTAATCGATCATTCGGGACATTATTCATTGTATCACACGAATGTAATGTAATAATGCACTAACTTTGGGTAACTAGGGTTGGGGAGTTATAGTTGGTATCAGAGGATGTTTAGTACAAACCTTGTAAACTAGATTTAGATAAACTTTGATTAGAAAAAATTACCCTATCAAAGACTTTGAGGATTGGTATAGAAGAACATACTTGAATTTTGGTAATGTAGAGATTTTGGGTATTTTTCAAGAAATACATCCTTGTCTGGTAATAAGAAAGAAGAGGTGGCTCTGGCACAGATGTAGCTAGGAGTGAGAACATTGACACGAAGTTTCAGGCTTGACCTGGGGTATCCTAGTACATGATAGTTGGCATTGCTGGACTCTTGGTTACGACACTCCAGTGGGATATGCTTAGCATAATTAAAATTTTCATTAGAAACCATTATGAAGGATTTATGAGTATATACCTTCTTAAATAATTTTTTTTATGATTTTGGATTATGTCGATAAATTATTCAATTTATGTTAAGTGGTTTACAAGTTTCGAAGTATGTATTGTGATTAATAATCTAATCTAGTGTATGCCATTATTTAGAAATTTCTCCTAGTGGAAGGAATGGAAACCGTATCACTGCACATATTCCTTGTAGGGATTTCTCTCTTACTCAAAATAATTATAGTGGAGTTGGTGACGCAACGGGTGCTGATCAGCTTATCACCATACTGGGACAACTCACTCAGGTTATAAATAATAACCTTACTCATATGGAGCACCCTAATCCACAACATTGATGATAAAATTTATACCAATTCAATAGGAAAAAACCACCAAAATTCAATTGGATTACATATCTATTAGTATCTATGAAATGGATAAATTTCGTAGAGAAAATATTTCATGCATTGGGGACTAGCAAAAGGGAAAAGGTTATCATGGCAGTTTATTGCCTCATGAGATATGCAGATCAATGTTGGTCATTAATCCAAAACACTAAGGAAGAAGAAGAAGTATAGAACATGAAATGGATGAAGTTTTAAGAAATTTTCTTAGAAAAATACTTTCCTCGTGACCATCGAGCAGATATGGAATGAAATTTTTGAGTCTATAGAAAAAGGTGGATGATAATTACCCAAAGTATGAGGCTAACTATATAAGGTTAGCAAGTCATGCAGCAAATTATATAGTTAACCCAAGGAGTAAGATTTATCGATTCTTTGATGTGTTAATACCATTTATCTATCGAGCATTAGTCTTACAATCCTTCTAATCGTAAGATAATATTGTCTCATGTGCTATCCAGACTGGAAAGAAATTCTCTAAGTCTTATGACTTTAAAGAAAAGAAGTAGAAGAAGTGATTTGATGATCACTATAGAAATGGAAGTAAGTGAAATAGTGGAAATTTTGAATATCCATCATGTGGTAAATGTGGGAAGAAGCACCCGGATACATGCTGGAAGGGAATGGTCATTTGTTACAAGTGTGGTGAAAAAGGCCACCAAGCTCGTGATTGCAAGGGAAAGAAAGATCCTGCCAATATGGAATGCTAGAATTTTAGATAAAAGGGACATTATGAAAATGAATGTGCTATGCACAAATGGAAAATACCTCAATAAAGTCCAAGGGTGCGACTCTAAGCTTATGCAATCACTACTGCTGAGGTTGAAGCTCTAAAAGATATGGTGGTATGTAATTTAATGGTTTCCTAATGTTTATCCAATTCTTTATTTGATTCTGGACCATCATGTTGTTTCATATCATCCCAATTTTCTTAGGAAATTAGATACTTTCAATTTGACATAACAAGGGATGTGTCAGTAAAAACTCCAAAATGAAGTGTCCTCGTAACATAGTTTTGTGAATCGGTTCCCAATAGGGAATATAAATGTTCTTTATCTGGTGATCCCATCATCATACCCAGGACTGAAATTTATATAATCCTCAGAATGGATTGGATTTCGGACAATGATGTGAAAATTTATTGTAAGAGGAAGGAAGTTTCAATTTTCGATGATAATAAGGAGTACCTTATCTTTAGAGTAGAAATGTCACCACCTGATTCTTATCTTGATCCTCCACTAGAATCTCTACTCAATTCAATTATTGGGGAGGAATTGAATGAAATAATTAAGGTTTAGGAAAATAATGTTTGAATAGAAGATGTACCTATTGTGAAAGAATATATTAATTTATTTCTAGAGGATTTACCTGGACATCCTCCAGTAAGAGAAATTGAGTTTTCCATTTATTTAATTCATGGTTCATGGAAATATCTAAGACCCCTTATATAATGGAATCTATGGAATTAGTGGTACTAAAGAAAAAACTAGTGGAACTAAGTAATAGGGGATTTATTCACCCTATTGTTTCTCCATGGGGAGCACATGTACTTTCTATTATGAAGAAAGATGGATCTTTGAGGTTGTGCATTGACTATAGGGAGATCAATGATATAACAATAAAGAATAAGTCTCACATACCTCTAATTGCTTATTTATTTGACAAACATCATGGAGGTTAATATTTTTCATAGACTAACCTTTGGTCTAGATATCATTAGTTGTGTGTGAAGATTTAAGACATTCCAAAAACAACATTTCAAACCATGTATGGGCATTACGAGTTTAGATTAATTCCTTTTAGATTGACTAATTCACCCTATGTTTTCATGGATCTAATGAATAAGGTTTTCAAGGAATATCTTGATGACTTTTTGTGGTATTTATTGATGATATCTTGGTATACTAAATAAGATAAACAGATCATGAAAATAACTTGTGCACTATTATGAAAACCCTTATAAGAAATGAATTATATTGGATGTTTAGAAAGTGTGAATTCTAACATCAAGAGATTTATTTTCTTGGATATACTGTCTGTAAAGATGGAATCTCTATTGATCCTTCAATTACCAAGGAAATCCAATGATGGCCATCACAGATGAGTATAACTGAGGTACGCAGTTATATTGGTTTAGTAGGTTATTATCGATGTTTCATCTATAATTTTGCCCAGTCAGCTATCCCATTAACCACGCTCACACGTAAAGGGTTAAATTTTTTTGGTAAAAATAGGGTAATTTTTTTTGAATAACTGAATAGAATATTAGTCAAATCTATTATATTTACTCTACCATCAAGGAATGATGGGTGTTTTATTCATATTGATTCTTTAAAGAAAGGACTTGGGTTTATCCTAATGTATAATGATAGAGTCATTTACTATGCATCACAACAGCTAAAAATTCATGAGAAAAATTATCCCAGTCATGATCTTGAGTTAGCAGCTATAATCTTCAGTCTGAATATTTCGAGACACTATATCTATGGTGAAAAATGCGATATTTATAATGATCACAAGAGTTTGATGTATATTTTCTCACAAAAATAACAAAACACTTGGAAACAGAGATGGTTTTTTAAACTCATGTATAATATTTAAAACATTGCATTTAAATTATACTAGAATAATATACATAAATATGATATCATATATGATATTATAATATTTCATGGTTAATAATATTTTACTAGTATCATCGTTTCGGGTGTTAACTGGTCTTTTTTTCTTTATATGCTTGGTTACGTAAGCCATTTTTTCATGGATAGGATGTATTTTCTTCATATCCTAAATCATATTATGTTCTTAAAAATAATTTTTATTCCCAAAATGATAATTATTCTTGAATGATTATGATGGGGAATGAATCTCATCGTGTTCATGGAGACAGTAATCTGTACGTATGCATGAGCGACAATATAATTATATTGATGGTGCAATCGTGTGTAACTGGATGGTATATCATATATACAGAATCATTAACATGTTATATATATTATTTAAATTAGTTATAATCTTTATTATACCCATCCAAAATAATGAAGTGTTTGAATAACAAACTATAACACGTCGTGGAGACGGTAAGTTGTAGGTACGCATGTATTGTGACTTTGTCAATAATATGATGGATAGAATAATGAATATAGTTGTACAATTTTTATAATAACATCAAATTATATATAATATACTAGATTTATTATTTTATAATGGAAACAAAAATGAAATAGGAAGTGGAAGAAGAATAAAACTTGAATGTTTTGATGAAATATTTACCTCTTCTTCGGGTTGTTCCTTTTGATTTGATCAAAAGGTCTCATTAGGTAGTCTTTCTGCTAAAGTAATACCTCTAAGATGAAGGGAAGAAATTTTTGAGGATATTTGGGTAGTGTTTTGAAGAGCCAAATAGCTTTGGACGTGTGAAATTAAGAGAAGGGGATGTACCCTTTTATAAGAGAGGTGAGGGTCACTTTAAGAAAATCTTGAGAAATTACTTTATAATAAAATCATTTTGGGTTTCTAATTTCAATGAAATGATTCATTTCGAGGCTAAGGTATGGATGGGTCTAAAAATACTCAAAAAATAGGTTTTTGATAGGTTTAGGTCACCATATTAACCTTACCTATTATATTTAACACTTAGTTACATAGTTTGACATTTACTAGGCCTTTTTGAATTTTTATATTAAATGGTTAATAAAATTACTATAACAAGCCAAGTGAACCCCATGTTGTTCATTATTAATATATATATAATTATATCCAGGTCTATTGGATGAACCTTAGATTTGGAGGAATATTTTATCAAATAGTAATATAGTATTTGTTTAAAAAATTGAATTATGTCAATTTAGACACAATTAAGTATTTGATTTTTTTGAAAGCCATTAAAACTATACCGATTTGAATAAAATTAATTTAACCAACACTAACATGTCACAATAACCTATAAAATTAGTGTAATTTATCATAAGTCTCAATTTATATTTTATTGGATATTTATAATATCAATTATTTTCATATTTCATTATTAAGGTAATTACTGCATCATCATTGTTTCATAAATAAATTAAATTATTTAATGACTATAAATTGTAAATAAAATACCATTATGTTGGAAATATTTTTAGATATCTAATTAATATTTATTTTAAATTTATATTTTTGTGTAACCCTATATTAAAAATGGTTTAGTTATTAAATTTTGAATTTAACTGATTTAACTCTTCTTTAAATAAAATAACAATAAATGTCTTAATCTAATCCAAGTTTCCCAAATGGTGTCATATTTTATTCATAAGGTTGTTTTTGGTCGAATTATACTTATCCAATAGAATTAGGACATGTGTTAGGATAATTAGGATATCATTTTTACACCTAATGACCCTATTTACTTTAAACCGTGTTAAATGAAAGTCAAATGATTCTATTCACCAAAAATTATTTTCATCTTATAGAACCACATTTTACATAATGATATTAATTACTTCTTAGATCTTTGAAATTAAACTCTCAGAATCATGAAAATTATGTTTTATGAAAATTTGCAAATGCTCCTAGGAGGTGGTTAAAAGATGGTAAAAAGATCAATTAAATTTTTATATATATCAAAACATATTATAAAATGACTCCAATTATTTAAAATCAAAATATATAAAAATTTTGTATCAATTTTGACCTAAAATATATTTAAATAAAATAAATAATTATTTAATTAAAACCCAATAATGCAGTGTTTTTCATTATTCATAAAATATTGAATGTTTTAAGAAAAATACCAAAAATTCTCCCTAAGGTAATTACTATACTACAAATTCAAAAATGATGTCCATTTTGGAATATAAAATTTATAAAATTTCAAAAAGTTGTTATTACTATTCGTAAAGATTAGTTTGATTGGTCGTGCTATGTTACAATCTCAAAGCTGCGTAAAATGGAAGCCATTTCATTATTCAAATGGGAACATACCATGGAAGCATGGAGTGTTACATTCTTCACTCATTTAAATAATTTCATCATTGAAATTTCTAAAATACTACCACAGAAAAAGATTTAGGTGGTTCTTCATCATAATTTCCTCTGGATCCCACATTGCCTCTTCCATCTTACGGTCTCTGCATATAACTTTTACCAGATGAGTCGTTCAGGTTCACAACACTTGTTCTCTGGTATCAAGAATCTTGACAGTCTCTTCACAGTAAGACAGATCAGGTTCCAGTTCAATTTCCTCATATATGAGTACATGCATTGAGTCAGGCATATATTTTCTCAACAGTGATATGTGGAACACATCGTGAATTTTTTGAGACTTGGCGGCATTGCCAAATGGTAATCTACAACACAAATTTTTTCTAGAATTTCTAAAGGTCTGATGTACCAAGGACATAATTTACCCTTCTTACCGAAATATATATCTACCTTCCATGGAGATACCTTCAAGAAAAGATAAAATCCTACCTGAAATTCCAAATCATTCCTTCGGTTATCAGCATATCTTTTCTGCCTACTTAGAGCTGCTTTGATGTGGGTTTGGATAACCTTCACCTTTTCCATCATTTCCTCAACAAGTTCAGTGGATACATGTTTTCTTTCACTAACATCATTCCAACAAGTTAGGGTTTGACATTTCTTTTCATATAACCCATCATATGGTGCCATCTGAATACTTGAATAGAAGCTACTGTTATAGGAAAATTCTACCAGGGGTAAATATTGATCCCACATATTTTGAATGTCATGTGAAAAATATCTCAACATGACTTCTAAGTTTGGAATAGTTCATTCTGATTGTCCATCAGTTAGAGGGTGGTAGGCAGTGCTCAAACAATGTTCAAAATCTATGTACTTCTAAAATTTTTTCCAAAATTTTGATGTTAAATGAAGATCACAATCAGAAACAATCAATAGAGGTACACCATGGAGTCTTACAAATTCATTAATAAATTGTATTTCTAGACATTCAAGTGGTAAATCTTATCTCATAGCATGAAAATGTGCAGACTTGGTAAGACGATCAATAGTGACCCATATTGAATCATTCCTTCTAGGAGTCTTTGGTATCCCCATGACAAATTCAATCATAATATTACTCCATTTTCACTCAGTTATAGGAAGAGGTTGAATGACTCTTCCAGAGTATTGTCTTCTAGCTTTCACTTATTAACAAACCATTCATCTTGACACAAAATTGGAAATCTCCCTCTTCATATTGTCCCACCAAAAATGTTTCATCAAATATCTATACAAATTGGTGGTCATAGGGTGTATAGAGAGATTGGAACTATGAACATCATCCAACAATTCCCTTTTTAGATCAGGTATATTAGGAACACAATGTCTCCTCCCAAATTTCGAAATTCCATCTTCATATACGATGTCACTCAATCTCCCATAATTCGCATCTTTAATCTTCATTTGAAACTCCTCATTTTTAGTTTGAGAAAATTTTATACTTTAAAGTAATGATGGGTTGGAAACCATTTGAAAAAGTATTGATGTTTCACCATTTAGGGTTATTCTCATACAATTATTTACTATATCCATGAAAATAGGATCCCTTTCAACTCTCATATTGTTCAAAACTCCATGATCATTTCTACTCAAAGCATATGCCACCAAATTTTCCATCCTCAGGTGGTATTGTATTGCACAATCATAATCCTTAAGTAGTTCAATCCATCTCGTTTTCCTCATGTTGAGTTTTTTTGTCATAAAATATACTTCAAAATTATGTGATCAGTATAAATCTCACATTTTTTCACCATAGAGATAGTGTCTCAAAATCTTTGAAGCAATGATTACTGATGCTAACTCAAAATAATGAGTTTGATAATTCTTCTAATGGATTTTTAGAGGTCATGATGCATAGGCAATAACTCCATTATTCTGCATAAGGACACAATCAAGTCTGTTTTTTTGAAGCATCACTATAAGTAACAAAGTCATCGTTCCCTGATGGTAGAGTAGAGATAAGGGCATTGACTAATATTATATTCAGTTCTTCAAAATATTCTTCGCACTCTTTTATCCAAACAAATTGAAACCATTTACATATGGGCTTGGTTAATGGTTTAGCCAAATGGGAAAAGTTTGGAAGAAACATCGATAATAACCTGCTAAACAAATAAAACTGCGTACCTCAGTTATACTCATCAGTGCTGGCCATTCCTAGATTGCCATGGTTTTTGAAGCATCAACAGAGATTCCATCCTTATAGATAATATGGTCAAAAAAATAAATCTCTTCAAGCCATAATTCACACTTGCTAAACTTCCCATATAATTAATTTCTTATAAGAGACTTTAAAATAATACGAGATTTCTTCTCCTGATATTTGTAGAATTTAGAGTATAAAAAGATATCATCAATAAATACCATAACAAAGGCATCAATATTTTCCATGAAATCACTATTCATTATATCCATGAAGAGAAAGAGTGAATTAGTCAATCCAAAAGGCCTTATTGTAAACGTGTAATTCTCGTACCTGGTTCAAGATTCTATTTTTGGAATGTCTTCCTTCTTCACACACAATTGATGATATCCATATCAAAGGTCAATCATCGAAAAATATTGATCTCCATAAATTTGGTTGAATAAAACATCAATGCAAGGTATGGGATACTTTTTCATTATTTATATAGCATTAATCTCCCTCTATTCAATTCACAACCTCATAGATCTATCTTTCTTCTTAACAAAAAGGAAAAGGGCTCCCCATGGAGAAAAACTAGGGTGAATAAATCCATCATTACTTAATTTCTCCAATTGTATATTTAGTTCCACTAATTCCACAATGGCCCTTCTATAAGGGGTCATGGATATAGTCCTTGAACCAGGAATTAAATCAATAGAAAACTCAACATCACTTTCTGGAGGATGTCCAGGTACATCCTCTAGAAATACATCGAAATATTTTTTCACAATAGGTACATCCTCTATTTGAACATTATTTTCCTCACCCATAATTATTTTAGTCTCATCCTCCAAAATAATTGAATTTAGTAGATCTACTAGGGGTGGATCTAGATAAGAATCATGTGGTGATGTTTCTTCTCTAAAGATAAGGTACTCCTTATCATCATCGAAAATTGTTACCTCATTCTTCTTACAGAAAATTGTCGCATCATGGATTAAAATCCACTCCATTCAGAGGATTATATCAAATTCATTAATGGATATGATGATAAGATCAGAAAATAAATATATTTTATATGCCCTAATGGGAACTTATTCACAAAATATTGATGTTATGATACTTCCCTTAAGGGTTTTGACTGACAACTCCATTGTTAATTCAAATTGAAAATGTCTAATTTTCAAAGCAAACTGTGAGGATATGAAATAATGCGATGTCCCAGAATCAAATAATGTTGGCTAAACTTGAGGAAACCATTAAATTACCTGCCACCACATCTTTTGGAGCTTCAACGTCAGTAGTAGTGATCACATAAGCTTGGTTTTTCTCCATTGTCCTTTTCTGAGGTATGTTCCCTTAGTACTTAGGACATTCATTTGAATAATATCCCTTTTCTCTAAAATTGTAGCATTAAACATTGACAGCCTCTTTCATTCCCTTAAAATCATGAGCTTGGTGGCCATTTTTACCACAATTGTAATAGAATCACATTCCCTTCAAGCATGTACCAAGGTTTTTCTTCCCACATTTACCATGGGATGGATATTAAAATTCTCCCTTCTTCCCCTTATTTCCATTCCTAGAGTTATCATCAGATCTCTGCATTTAATTCTTTCTTTTGAAGTCATATGACTTAAAGAATTCCTTTTTTGTCTTGATAGTGCATGAGACAATATCTTCATACAATGAAAAGGATTTTGAGACTAATTCTCAACTGAGAAATGGTGTTAACCCATCAAAGAATCGATCTATCTCACCCCTTGGGTTATGTATATAATCTAATGCATGCCTTAATATCCTTGTAAAGTTAGCCTCATATTTTGCGATATTCTCATCCACCTTTTTCCTTAGACTCAAAAATTTTATTTTCATATCTACAAGATGGTCACGAACAAAGTATTTTTATAAGCAAATATCTTTAAACTCCCTCCATTCCATGTTTGATATTATTCATATTCCTTTGTATTTTGGATTAATTACCACCATTAATCTGCATCTCCCATGAGGCAATAAACTACCATGAAAACGTTTTCCCTTTCGCTACTCCCCAAATCATCATATATATTCTTTTTTAAATTTATCCATTTCTCAGCTACTAATGGACTTGTACTCACATTTAAAGTTGGGGGTTGTTTCCTCATGAAGCCATGTAACATGGATCCTCCATGTTGTGGATTAGGTGCTCCATACATGTAAGGTTATTATTTATAACCAGAATGAGTTTTCCCAGTATGGTGATATGTTGAGCAGAACTAGTTCCATCTCTAGCTCCACTATAATTATCTTGGGTAGGAGAGAAATCCCTATTTAGATTATGATAATTTATAGAGATTCCATTCATTCCACTAAACCCCATTTCTAAACAATGGAATACAGTATATTATTTTATGAATCACAATACATAATTTAAAACATGTAAAATACTTAAAATAAATTGAAAAATTTATGGATATAATCCATAATCATAAAAAAATGTTTCCTTTTAGGAGGTATATAATCATAAATCCTTCATAATATTTTGTAAATAAAATTCAAATTATCTTAAGAGTATCCCACGGGAGTTTCATAACCAAGAGTACAGCAAGGCCCATTGTCGTGTACTAGGATATCTCGGGTCATGCCTGAAACTCCTTCTCGAGGTTTTCACTCCATGATATCATATTTATATATATTATTTTTAATAATTAAATAACAATTTTTTAACTATTATAAAAAATATTAACATAACATCAACCAAGGAAAAGTACAAGGTAAGTATTAATTTAAAAATATTTTCATTATCCCAGGTTGTTTTTATGTAAGTATCTATAAGGACCTCTTTATCATCCACATAAGTTTGGCCTTGAAGCCATGGAGTGAATAATTAGACAAGGAGTTTCAGTCTTGACCTGGGGTATCTTGGTACATGATAATGGGCCTTTCTGCACTCTTGGTTACGACACTCTTGAGGTGCATGCTTAACATAATCCACATTTTTATTACAAGTCATTATGAAGTATTTATGAGTAAATAATTCTTCAAAGAAAACATTTTATGATTATAGATGATATGCATAATCTTTTCAATTTACATTAGGTATTTTACAACGTTGGAATTATGCATTGCGATTAATAAACTAACATAGTGTATTCCATTGTATAGAAATGTCTCCTACTAGATGGAATGAGAACTCTAGAAATACACATGATCCAAAGATTAAGAAGGATCATATCATTCATGGTATCCAGCCAACATTTAAAAGGGAAATAGTCTCCCATATATTCTCCTCATATGAATGAATTGTATCATGTGTTAATAATTTATGTAATTTTCTTATTCATATGGCTTTGAAGGGAATCCAGAGAAGATAAGGATAGAAGAGAGAAAGATGGATAATGGGAAGTTGGGAGAGAAGGATTCTCCCATATGTGATAACAGTGGAAAGAATCCCCTTAGTATGTTATTGAAGGGAGTGAGAGTTTGTTATAAGTATAGATAAAAAGGACACCAAATATGTGATTTTTAGGTTAAGAAAAAGGTTTCAAATGTACAATGCTTCTTTTGCAAGGTTTTGGGACACTTTGTGAATCAATGTCAAAATTATCTGAGTATACCCAAAATGCTGCTATTGGATAATAATCATGTTATGATATTACCGATTATGAACAAGAATTTTTAGAGTTATTATGTTGTTATTAAAGTATTTTGTCATTTAATTATTGTATTCATGATGTACATGTTATAAGAATTATAGATTATATATGGATTTTAGAGCAGTACTATTTCATTAAAAATTTGAGATTGTGTGGAACCAAAAAAATTGACTCAATAGAAAGTTAAACATTCAGGAAAATAATTTCTAGAAAGATAGATAAAAATTCAATATTGCCCTAATACTGAGGTATTGATTTTAGAAGAAGAGTTGATTGATTTAGATAAATAATAATGGATATTATTGGCATTCTTGGAATTGATTAATGATTTTTATATTCCATCATTATTGGAGTTTACAACATTTTTAGATAGAATGAGTTTATATAGTATTATATAAGGAATAAAAGCACATGAATGTAGTCAATAAGGTTTTAAGGTAATTCAGGGTGTTCCAATGTTTTAAAAGAATATATGATGATGGTTTTCACATGTTATTACATGGAAAAAAGAATCTTCAAAGTGTCTACCTTCTTTATAAATTCGGGACTATGAGTTTGGACATAAGTATTTGGATAGTTTTAAAGTATGAAATCAATTAAGATTGAAATCAGATACTATTGTTAAGGTTAAATCATTTCTTGAGATTATAATTGGATTTTTATTAGAAGGACAACTCAAAGGTCGGGCGGCAACCCGTCGCGTCTGGCAAGGTCGTGAGACTTGAACCCGCAACTGAAGAGTGACAAGGGTCCATCACCTTCCATTATCCTACGTGATATACTGGTTTTTATAATGTAACTTTTTTAAATGGTCTGACAGATAAATTATAAATTTTGTTTTTTGGAACCCTATACAATTTGGATAAATAGAATATTTATGAATTCTATTATCTTTTGGATTGAAAGATGAGTTTGTGGTAGAAATTATTTGAAGGATGAAACTCTACTTGTCAAGTATTTATATATATATATATATATATCCTCTTATTCTATGTATAAATAAATTCTTAAACACTAGAGAAGGGATCTTGAAACAAAAAATGGGTCACCCTAATACCATATATTTTGTTAAACCAATGATATTTTATATCATCTTAGATTGATGGCTTTAAAGGACATGAATTTTACAATTTTTTGTGATTGATGACCTCAATCACTCCGTATAAATATTTATTTTTTCCCTCCAATTATTTGTCTCAAATTTCCACCAATGTTCTCTAAATCAAGATCATAATTTGTTGGTGACATTTTCATTTCCCTTTCCCTCTAATTAAGAATAAATTTTGTTAACCCAATGACTGATGTGGGATTTCCACAAAGTTATTTTTCTATTTATAACCATTTATTTTTGTAGAATGTTATCAAATTGAGAGGATGAAATTTATTGAAAGAGTGCAGAATCTATCACACCTAGATTTCATAGTATGTTATCTCATTAAAGTAATTCAATAGCTTGTGCTACATGCCACACCGAATTTGAGCGCACTATAACTTAACCAATTAGCCGTTAAAAAAATGTTTATGATTAGTATTAAATGAATTTTGGATCTTATATAATCTATAAAATTTTAACATCCATATTATGTGTTTCCTATACAAAACATAATAAAAAAATTATTTTCTTAGAAAAAAGAAGATTTGTTTTAAAAAAAATGAAATTTTACCGTATTTTAATGGAGAACCATTTTTAGAACCATCATTTGACACTTTTATATATTAAATTTAAGGAAATTAAATTCTTCTATAGAAACAAGACATAAAAATTTTGTTTGGATACATTTTTGGCACTTTTCTGATAACATTCATATTTTGGTTAATAGTTAAAAATACTAAATTTTAATTGAAAATAACTTTTTTAAAAGAAATAATTTATAGTGTTAAATTATTTATTTGAATTTTTTTGATGTATAACTAGATTATATTTTTATCATTTAATACAATATAGGTCATTATATGTAATTTCATGTGTAATGTTGAGATAACACATTTCAATCTTTTGATAGTTTTTACTTTTTAAAAACTCGCTTTTTGGTTTTGACAACAGGAATTAATATTAAATTATTAAATGAAACTTATATGTTTCGAATTTAGTGAAATGAACTTCATTTTTGAATTTGTAATATCAACATTATCTTAGGGTAATGTTTTGGTATTTTTCTGAAAACTTTCAATTTTTGATAAATAGTGAAAACACTACGTTATTATTTAAAACCGACTTTTTATTTAAATAATTATTTATTTTATTTTAATTAATTTTAATTAAAAATAGATATATAAAACCTATATAAGTTAAATTTAATTCATTGGTGTCAGTTTATAATAAAATTAAATGTATAATATTTTATTAAACTTTTAAACGTTTTTACGCACTCTCTAGGAGCATTTTCAAATTTGCATAAAAATTAATTTTACCGCTTCTATGAGGTGAATTTAAAAAATCTAAGAGACAAGGTTGAAATCAGTTAGTAAAATTTGGTTCAATAATATGAAAGTATTTTTGGTTGAATAGTAACTTTTGACTTTTAATTAACGAAATTAAAAGTAAATAGGGTAATTAAGGGTATAAATGATATTATAATTACCATAAAAAATGTCCTTTTTCAATTGGATAATTGTAATTTGACTAAAAAAATATCAGTAATAAAATATGATCATCTTTGATCCACTTGGATTAGATTAAGACATTTGTTATTATTTAATTTAAAGAAGAGTTAAAAGTGTTAAATTCAAAGTATAATAACTAAACCATTTAATATATTGGGGTACCCATAATATAATTTCTACAATAAATTTTCATTATAAATATAAAAATATTTCCTACATAATTGTATTTTATTTATAATTTTTATACATTAAATAATTTAATTTATTTATGACACTATGATGATACAGTATTTACCTTATTATAGAAATATTAAAATAATTGATATTATAAATATCCAAATAAATGTAAATTTAGTCTTCTAATGAATTACACTAATTTTAATGGTTAATATGATATTTTAGGGTTGATTAGATATTTTTTTTATATGTGATAAGGTTGTTATGACTTTCATAATATCAAAATATCCAATACTGTCAAAATTGACATAAATTAGTTTTCTTTTAAAATGTTGTATTATTGGTTGATATAATATTCCTAAAAAAATAATTTTCTATGAAAGGGCTTAATTAATTTTATTTATGTTATTAATTAACCACTTGAGGTTCCCTTTGAATTTTAGAGTATTTTTATTAGCCATATATTGTTAGAATACAAGTAGACCTTGTAAAACATAAACAACATAACTAACTGTTAAATCTAAAAGATAAGGATAAAATGGTAACCTAAACTTATATAAAACATATCAGTTGAGGGTATTTAGACCCATAACCACCTAAGTATTTAAATAAATTCATTTGGAGCCATTATAAACTGAATATGATTTTATAATAAATTAATATTTTATGTTTTTCCTAAAGTGTCTCTCACCCCTCTTATAAAAGGATACTTCCCCTTCTCTCAATATCACACCTCCAGAGCCATTTAGATCGGCCAAAACATACCCAAATATCCTAAAAACGTTAATCCCTTCATCCTAGATTTCTTACATTGGTCAGAAAACCAAACTAAGGATCCCTTTTGATCAAATCAAAATTAATAACTCAAATAAGAGGTAATAATTTCACCACCCTCTTTCAAGTTATTTTCTTCTTCCACTTCCTCTTTCGATGTTTTTTTCATAAGAAAATAATAAATCCAGCACCTCATACAAACTAGGATGTTATTATAATTATAGTAAAACCATATTAATTATTCAATCCATCCTATAAATGAAAAATTTACCATACGTGCGGGCATACAACTTACCGTCTCAATATCGTGGTGTACTTTGTTATTCAAACACTTTATTATTGGGATGGATATAATAATGAGTATAAATAATGTAAATAATTAATATAACATGTTAATTATTTTATATATATGATATACCATCCATTTACACACAATTTCACAATCAATATAATGATATTGTTGGTCATACATACGTACGAATTACCGTCTCCACGACCCGATGAGATTCATTCCCACGGTCTCTATTCAAAGATGATAATAAAAATATATATTGTTAATAAGTATGTAATATATGACATAATAATGATACTAGATATATGTAGAGACCCGAAGCTTGACGTACATGGACATTACATTACTTTTGCGGAATACTTAGTACATAACAAAAACACACACACAAGGACCTTAATAGTTTAGTGTCTTTGGAAACTCGGAATAAAAACTTCTAATCATGTTGAAAGATCTTCAAAATCTCCCATAACAATTCTCCCCTTTTTGTTTCCTTACCTAAAACCTTTCTTTTAACCATGGGGGAAAGGAAAACATAAAAAGGGTGAGCTCAAATTCTCAGTAAGGGTAAGCATGGAGAAAATAAAACAAACCAGATACATTTGAACTTAAAAACATGAACATAATATTTAAACATCAAAAACTTGAGCAATGACATAAAAGATGGCAGTATGTAAGGCATAGATAATAATGGATCATCAATCATGACAAAATAGAATATGAATAAAGAATTTAATTATGGCATCCATTAATAACATGTAATGATTTCCATAGTAGCCAAGGCATTACTACCATGACCATCTTACTGGATAAAGTCACTTTCTGAATCGAGTTCACTCCTCGTTTCTGTCCTGTAACACAAAACCAGATTAACATACCGTTCCAACCATGTCTATCTCATGAGATATAAATATATACCCAATGCATTGGAGGGAGATATAGGTCCCACCCATCTCATAATGAAATCATTCTTACTTGTGCAACAAAATAAACATACATAACCCAATAAATAAAATGGGTTTCATAAACATCATCCCATCATCACATAATCCATATAAAAGAAATGGATATCATTTCATAATTAGAAAGGTGAAACCATTTAAATCATAGATACATTAAACTTAAAACATACACATATGAAATAATTTAATCTTAGATGGAAAATGGTTTTGAAAAAACATTTGAAATCAATTCTTGAGGAAAATATCCTTTCTTCTTCAAAATCAATCTCTTTACACAAAACGTCATGCTATTTTAAAAAAAAGTGATTTTGTTGGAAATAGTCATGAAATAATTTGAAGGAAGCTTCATGCAAATAAGGCTTTATAAAACCGTAAAAATCCTTTCATGCCGTATAAGTTAAAAATAACATTCTCCTCATACTTTTGTCAGAAAAGTTAAAAAGTACCTTATATGGTAACCAAAGGAAAGATCCCATTCATACAATGTGGTAAGAAGTAAATAAAGTGTAAAAATGGATTTAAACATTCATGGAAGAATGGTAAAAATTTTATGAAATCATTTTTAGAAAACATGGCCATGGATGATAAACGTAACCCCAGTAAATACTTACGAATGAGCAATCTCGGATAAAAATGAAATTTGCAAAATCATCCCTTACCTTAGGTCTGCTATGCTTCATACGTATCTGAACCTCCTATATAATGATTTAAATAATGTCATTGACTTATTACAGAATCATATTCATTGTTATGATATCATATATGGTTCACTTATGACTTTATATTACCCGTTCTTTTGTAAATTCCATGTTAATGATCATTTTTGGGTAAAATCGTATCTTTTGTCGTCTGTGTTTTGACTTCTAATTATTAATATTATTACTTAGATCATGATTACTTAATTCCAGAATATAAAACATGATTTATATATAATATATATTCAGAATATACATATATATAATAGATCGATAAATGGAAAAAAATACACCGTTCATGGAGACGGTAGGCCATACGTACGCATGAACACTGTTTTAGTTTCCTTATTGAGTTGAATGGAATTAAGTAGATGACATAAATTTTTATATACATAAATCCAGTAGCTTTATAA
Organism: Viscum album; assembly: GCA_963277665.1. Lineage (NCBI taxonomy): Eukaryota > Viridiplantae > Streptophyta > Magnoliopsida > Santalales > Viscaceae > Viscum > Viscum album. Next base: position 884,799,563 of record OY728135.1, on the reverse strand, counting down.
TGTCATATATTTCATCATTATTACTTATATATACATTATAATCATTCTTCAATGGTTATCATGGAGAAAGAATCGCATCACGTCATGGAGACGGTAGTCTGTACGTACGCACGAGCGATGATATCATTCCCATGATCGCAGAATTGTATTGAAGTGTATGTATAATATTTCAGAATCAATATCACTTTACAATAATCATATATAGTCATTATTTACACCATTATACCCATCCAAGTAAGGTGGTGGTGGAAAATTGATTACACCACGGCGTGGAGACAGTATTCCGTACATACGCACGTGCGGTGATTTCGTTTTCCGTAGGATGGATATATGGTGAAATAGGATTGTTTCATACTTATAATAACATATCAGTATACGAGTGATACTGATGTTATTAATTCATAATTAAACAAATAAAGAAGAAGAAGTAGAAGAAGGAATAAAGATGAAATAATCGGTAACGGACATTACCTCTTATTTGAAGCGCCTCTTTGAGACCTCCTTTTTGGGAACTAAAATTCGTCTTTGAAGAAGACCAGGACCTCTAAAATGTTTCTAGGGAAGTGGAGAAAAGAATTTGGCAGGGGTTGGCTGATCTTGAAGGCTCAAAGTTGTGTGAGGAAGAGTGGGATGAGGTGCCCTTTTATAAGGGGGGAGAGGGGCACCTTTGGAAAAACTAAAAATATCAATTTATTATAAAGTCATATTCGGTTTTAAATAGCTATAAATTGATTTATTTTTAATCTAAGGAGGGTATGGGTCTAAATCCCTTCATCCAATATAATTTAGACAAGTTTAGGTTCCTATTTTAACCTTATCATTTATATTTAACTTTAAGTTAAATAATTTCACTTTAGCCGTGTTTTCCTGGGTTCTTATACTATAAGGTTAATAAACTTACTATAAGCAGCAAAAAGAACCCCGAGCTGTTTAGTATTAATATATATAACCTTATATAAGTCATTTGGGTGAGACTTAGATTTTTCGGAATAAAATAACAGTTAATAATATAATATTTGTTTAAAAAAATTATGTCAATTTTGACACTATTTTGTAATTTATTTTTGTGAAAATCATAACAGAATGATTAGTTCAAAAACAGTTAATTAAATAAATAATAACATGTCATATAATACTATAAAATTAGTTTAATTCATAAAAAGTCTCAAATTATACTTATTTAGGTATTTATAATATCAATTTTGTATAGTTGTTCAGTATTATGGTAATTACTGTATCATCAATGTTTCATAAATAAATTAAATTATTTATTGTCTAAAAATTATAAATAAAACATCATTATGTAGGATATCGTATTAGATTTCTAATTAATATTTACAATATAATTTATTTTATGTATAACCTTATATTAAAAATTATTTACTTATTAAATGTTGATTTTAACTATTTTAACCCTTCTATAAATAAATTAATAATTAATGTCCTAATATAATCCAAGTGGGCCTAAATGGTCATATTTTATTACTAAGGTTGTTTTTGGTCGAATTACACTTATACAATAGAATTAGGACATGTTTTAGGGTAATAATAATATTATTTGTACCCTTAATTACCCTATTTACTTTTAACCGTGGTAAAAAAGTAAAAAGTTACTATTCACCAAAAATTATTTTCATCTTATTGAACCACATTTTACTTACTGACATCAACCGTGTCTCTCGGATTTTTTAAATTCCACTCATAGAAGTGGTAAAATTATGTATGAAAAATTCATTTTTTTTAACTACCACTTAGTGGTTTCAGTATTCATCAAAAAATGAAAGTTTTCAGAAAAATACCAAAAATTAGGCCAACGCTATATTTGATATTATGAAATCAAAAATGATTTCTATTTTACCAAATTCAAAACATATCAGTTTCATTAATTAATTTAAATATTAATTCCCGTCTTCAAAACAAATAGTGTGTTTTTAAGAGATAATAACTATCAAAAGATTCACACTTGTTTATGTCGGGTTTAAATGTGAAATTACAGCCAAAGACCAACATTGTATTAAATTGTAAAAATATATTCTAAATATAATTTAAAACCACTCAAATTGATAATTTATCACTATTAATTATTTCGATTAAAAAGGTTGTTTTTAAATAAAATTTAGCAATTTTCACTATTCATAAGAAAATGAAAGTTATCCGAAAAGTACCAAAATTCCACCCTAAGCTACTTTCAATATTACGAATCCAAAAATGAAGCCCATTTTGAAAAATAAAATTTACAAAATTTTAAAAAGTGGTTATTACTATTCATAATGGCTAGTTTTAATAATATTTTAATAGCATATCGTTGTTTAGTGAAACTCGGTATTGCGTACTACACATGCTATCGAGGAAGGTCATGATTGCGTGCAATACAAGGAACGTCAAGGATGAATGTTGTGCAAAATTTTTTTGGTGTAGTGTACAACACAAGACATTAATGAAATTAAAAATAATATTTTTCATAAAATCTCATGGTGTTACATTCTACCCCCCTTAAAATGAATTTCGCCCTCGAAATTCGTTGGGGTTATAATTGGTTTACTACTCGAAAGTTTCATTAATAGAAACCCACATTGTAAAAAAGAATACCAAAACAAATCTTTAAAAACAAAATTATGAAACGTAATGGTTACCCGAATAAACTAATCACTCGGTTTCCATATAGGTGAAAATATGGATATGGAAGAGAAATCTAACCATCATGTTCTGATGGAGAGTAGTAGAGAACATGACAATGAAAAATCCAGCAATCACAAAGCCATAAATTTGTGATGATCTAAGGTACCATATGATTCATCAGATATAAGAGCACTAGGACAACATTTTTGGTTTTCAAGTTCATTTCCCTAAAGTTGATGAAATTGGAATTAGAAGAAATACTTTAATTATTTTGGTATAGTCTCACCGTTGGTCGTTCATTGGACAATTTCCACTTCATCTCTTAATGAAATGAAGTTGAATTTGTCATTCATGATGTGTTATCAGATCATGTGATAGAATTATGGGTCATTCCATCTGTCTCAAACAAAAGGTTAGAAACGTTACCAAAACTTACATATGTCCATATATAGTGAGATTAATCATATATGGTTCCTAAAATGGACTTATACTTCATATATCATACTACTTAGTATAATGAAACTACATTCTACAAAATAGGGAATTCATATAGGCCAGTGGTAGGCGATAAAGGCCAGTCGCACTTCGGTTGTGGGTTCGATTCCCACAGCCTTGTCCGATGCGATGGGCTGTCGCCCATCCTGCAGGTTGTCCTTTTTCTAAAACTACATTACTATAACATCCCATAAATAATATCAAAAAAAAAGTTCTATCCTTAAACAATACTAACTTATGTCCAACATAATCCATTCCAATCTTTAGGTTTATATAAAATACATCGGTCCAAGATCATAATATAATGAAAATGATTACTTGAAATGTCATCAACCAAGCATGTTAATACCTTCATTTATCCCCCATATATCTTGTTGGTCACATTTCAATCATGTGAATACCATAATAATGCATTCTCTTGAAAAATGAATAGCCATTAAACCTTAGTGAAAACATGAATGCTGTCAAAAGTTAACTCTTTCCACATACCAATATCAAAATATTCTATATACTCAAACCATGATATAATCTTCTCCTTATATCAGTCATGATCTCATGAATACTATCAAACATTTAATTTTCTCCTTATCCCTTCATTATGCGCATATCATCTATTTTCCAAAAATATCTGAATAACCTTTCATGGTTACTAATACCATTAATCATACACTTTCAGAACATAGGAAAGACAACAGTGTAACAATCCTTAGATGTATCTTTATTCCATAGTACCATGAGATTACTTATACAACATTACACCTGATAAACATGTAATCATTCCACTACCTTCTTAAACCATTGATCGAGCTTCAACAATTCTTTCATCTCACATATCATTTGTAGTCTCTTCATCATCATCAACATAAATACTACCCATACGGCCATACTGATTCTCTTCATGAGACTTTCCCTTAGGGCATTGGTTTTCATAATGCTCGTACATTCCACATTTATAACATTTAACCATTGTTGATGTCATAGCAATACCATTATCCTCATCCATGGTGTTAACTTAACCTTTTCCTTTGCGCTTACTGGCTTTGTGTCCTTCTTTTCCACACCCAAAGCATCTTTCATCTCCCTTGAAACAATTTACTCGATGCCTCTTCCCACATGTTTTACATAAATTGAACTTTCTTTCCTCTATGATCATCATGAAACTATATCTTTCTCTTATTATCTGAGTCGGGAAACTTACCAAAGTTGAGATTATTGATCATATTATGAGATTGCTGATTAGGCATAATAACAATGTTTGGACTTCCAAATCCTGTTTCATTTTATTTCTCATGAGGAATATCATTCTATTGTCCGTCATATCCTCCATTATCATGAATCTTCCTGTATCCAGCCATTTTATAAAACCCAAAAAGAATAGTGTGAGAGGAAAAAATCATTCTAGGGAAAACATCATAATAAAGGGGGAGTACCCTCAATATCTAACATCTTAGGTTAAATTATAATATTGTTACCATAGTTCTAGGACTATATATTATATGTATACTTATCCTTAAGGACATTCCTAGACATACCTTAGAAATATATCTAGGGATCCCACTAACATTTTCGCATCCTAGTTTCCAAAGGTTGACTAAACCTTTCCTCTGATACCAACTGTAGAGACTCGAAGCTTGACGTACATGGACGTTACATTACATTTTCGGAATACTTAGTACATAACAAAAACACACACACAAGGACCGTAATATTTTAGTGTCTTTGGAAACTCAGAATATAAACTTCTAATTGTGTTGAATGATCTTCAACATCTCCCATAATGATTCTTCCCTTTTTGTTTCCTTACCTAAAACCATTGTTTCAATCCTTGAGGAAAAGAAAACATAAAAAGGGGGAGTTCAAATTCTTAGTAAGGGTAAGCATGGATAAAATAGAACAAACCAGATACATTTGAACTTAAAAACATGAATATAATATTTAATCATCAAAATCTTGAGCAATGACATAAAACATGGAAGTACATAAGGCATAGATCATAATGGATCATCAATCATGATAAAATAGCACATGAGTAAAGCATGTAATTGTGGCATCCATTAAGAACATGTAATGATTTCCATAGTAGACAAGGCATTACTACCATGACCATGTTAGTGGACAAATTTCCTTTCTGAATCAAGTTCACTCCTCGTTTCAGTCCTGTAACACTGAACCGGATTAACATACCGTTCCAGCCATGTCTATCTCATGAGATATAAATCTTTACCCAATGCATTGAAGGGAGATATAGGTCCCACCCATCTCATAATGAAATCATTCTTACTTGTGCCATAGAATAAACATTCATAACCCAATAAATAAAATGTGTTTTATAAACATCATCCCATCATCACATAATCCATTTAAAAGAAATGGATATCATTTCATAATAAAAAAGGTGAAACCATGTAAATAATAGAGACATTAAACTTAAAACATATACATATGAAATAATTTCATCTTAGACGAAAAATGGTTTTGATAAAACATTTGACATGAATTCTTGAGGAAAATATCATTTCTTCTTCAAAATCAATCTCTTTTCACAAAACGTCTTGCTATTTTAAAAATAAGTGATTTTGTTGAAAATAGTCATGCAATCTTATGAAGGATGCTTCATGCAAAAAAGGTTTTATAAAACCGTAAAAATCCGTTCGTGCCGTATAAGTTAAAAATAACTTTCTCCTTCTACTTTTGTCGGAAAAGTCAAAAATTACCTTATATGGTAACCAAAGGAAAGATTCCATTCATACAATGTGGTAAGAAGTCAATAAATTGTAAAAATGGCTTTAAAAATTCATGGAAGAATGGTAAACATTTTATGAAAACATTTTTTGAAAACATGTCCATGTATGATAAATGTAACCTCAGTAAATACTTACGAATAACCAATCTCGGATAAAAATGAAATTTGAAAAATTATCCCTTACCTTAGGTCTGATATGCTTCGTACGTATACAAACCTCTTGTATAATGATTTAAATAATGTCATTGACTTATTACAGAATTATATTCATTGTTATGATATCATATATGGTTCACTTATGACTTTATATTACCCGTTCTTTTGTAAATTCCATGATGAAGATCATTTTTGGGTAAAATCGTTTCTTTTATCGTCTCTGTTTTGACTTGTACTTATTAATATGATTACATAGATCATGATTACTTAATTCCAGAATATACAAATGATTTATATATAATATATATTCAGAATATACATATATATAATAGATTGATAAATGGAACGAAATACACCGTTCATGGAGACGGTAGGTCGTACGTACGCATGAACACTGTTTTCGTTTCCTTATTGAGTTGAATGGAATTAAGTAGATGAAATACATTTATTTATACATAAATCCAGTAGCTTTATAATGTCATATATTTCATTATTATTACTTATATATACGTTATAATCATTCTTTAATGGTTAACATGGAGAAATAATCTCATCGCGTCGTGGAGACGGTAGTCCGTACTTACGCACGAGTGATGATATCATTCCCATGATCGTGGAATTGTATTGAAGTTAATGTATAATATTTAAGAATCCATATCACATTACAATAATCATATATATTCATTATTTACACCATTATACCCATCCAAGTAAGGTGGTGGTGGAAAATAGATTACACCACGGCGTCGAGACGGTATTCCGTACGTACGCACGTGCGGTGATTTCTTTTTCCGTAAGATGGATAGAAGGTGAAATAGGGTTGTTTCATACTTATAATAATATATCAATATATGAGTGATACTGATGTTATTAATTAATAATTAAACAACAAAAGAAGAAGAAGTGGAAGTAGAAATAAAGATGAAAGAATCGGTAACAGACATTACCTCTTCTTTGAAGCGCCTCTTTGAGACCTCCTTTTAGGGAAATAAAATTCGTCTTTGAAGAAGACCAGGACCTCTAGGATGTTGATAGGGAAGTGTAGAAGAGAATTTGGTAGGGTTTGGCCGAGCATGAAGGCTCAAAGTTGTGTGAGGAAGAGGGGGAGGGGTTTCCTTTTATAAGGGAGGGGAGGGGCACCTTTGGAAAAACTAAAAATATTAATTTATTATAAAGTCATATTCGGTTTTAAATAGCTCCAAATTGATTTATTTTGAAGCTAAGGTGGGTATGGGTATAAATAACTTCATCCAATATAATTCAGACAAGTTTAGGTTCCTATTTGTACTTTATCATTTAGATTTAACATTAAGTTAAATAATTTCACTTTTACCATGTCTTCTTGTGTTCTTATACTATAAGGTTAATAAACTTACTATAAGCAGCCAAACGAACCCAAAGTTGTTTATTATTAATATATATAACCTTATCTAAGTCATTTTGCCGAACCTTAGATTTTTAGGAATAAAATAACAATTAATAATATAATATTTGTTTTAAAAACTATTTTATGTCAATTTTGACACTATTTTGTAATTGATTTTTGTGAAAATCATAACAGAATTATTAGTTCAAAAAAAGTTAATTAAATCAATAATAACATGTCATATTATCCTATAATATTAGTTTAATTCATAAAAAGTCTCAAATTATACTTATTTATGTATTTATAATATCAATTATTCTAATTTTTCACTATTATGGTAATTACTGCATCATCATTGTTTCATAAATAAATTAAATTATTTAATGTCTAAAAATAATAAATAAACTATAATTATGTATTAAATATTATTAGATTTATAATTAATATTTACAATCAAATTTATCTTTTGTATAACCCTATATTAAAAATGATTTACTTATTAAACATTGATTTTAACTATTTTCACCCTTCTTTAAATAAATTAATAATAAATATCCTAATCTAATCCGAGTGGGCCTAAATGGTCATATTTTATTCATAAGGTTGTTTTTGGTCGAATTACACTTATCCTATATAATTAAGACATGTGTTAGGGTAATAATAATATTATTTCTACCCTTAATTACCCTATTTACTTTTAACCATGGTAAAAAAAGTAAAAAGTTACTATTCACCAAAAATTATTTTCATCTCATTGAACAACAATTTACTTACTGGCATCAACCGTGTCTCTCGGATTTTTGAAATTCCACTCATAGAAGTGGTAAAATTATGTTTTATGAAAAATTCATTTTTTTAACTACCACTTAGTGGTTTCACTATTCATCAAAAAATTAAAGTTGCCAGAAAAATACCAAAAATTAGGCCTAAGCTATATTTGATATTATGAACTCACAAATGATGTCTATTTTACCAAATTAAAAACATATCAGTTTCATTAATTAATTTAAAAATTAATTCTCATCGTCAAAACAAATAGTGTGTTCTTAAGAGATAATAACTATCAAAAGATTCACAGTTGTTTATGTCTGGTTTAAATGTGAAATTACATCCAATGACCAAAATTGTGTTAAATTGTAAAAATATATTCTAAATATACTTTAAAACCACTCAAATTATTAATTTATCACTATTATTTATTTCGATTAAAAATGTTGTTTTTAATTAAAATTTATTAATTTTCACTATTCATAAGAAAATGAAAGTTATCCGAAAAGTACCAAAATTTTACCCTATTCTAATTTCGATATTCTGAATCTAAAAATGAAGTCCATTTTGAAAAATAAAATTTAAAAAATTTCAAAAAGTGATTATTACTATTCATAATGGCTAGTTTTAATAATATATTAATAGCATATCGTTGTTTAGTGAAACTCAGTATTGCGTACTACACACGCTATCGAGGAAGGTCGCGATTGCATGCAATACAAGGCAAGTCAAGGATGCGTGTCGTGAAAGCTCTTTTTGGTGTAAAGTACAACACAAGACATTAATGAAATTAAAAAAAATATTTTTCATAAAATCTTGGGGTGTTACAATATATTTATATATCTTTGTGTTTGTGTGTGTACTAACATATATCTTATTCACCTACTTCAGTTCAATACGATATGAAAATGGAAACAACGTTTATACATACTTATCATCTACCGTCTCCATAAACGGTGTTTTCATTTCATATATATATCTATTATAAATGTTTTTATTCTTAATATATATGATATATAAATCATGTTTTCTATTTTTTAAGTATTAAATCATGATCTAAATGATACGATCATGAATAACAAGTTAAAACACACATGATCAAGAAAGAAATTATTATCCTAAATGTTAATTTTACATGGAAATCATTATTCAATGGGTAGTATAAAGTCATAAGTGAATCATATATGGTATAAAAAATATGAATACGGTTTTGTTATAATTTAATAACATTTTATGGTCATTATACAAGAGTTTAATAGTACTATCAACCAAAGGAAAGTGCTATTTGTGGATTAATTTCACAATATCTTTATTATCTGAGGTTGTTTTTACGTAAGTATCTACATAGACATGAATATTATCCTTGTCCATGTTTCTTAAAAGAGTTTTCAATGTGATTCCCTTTAAGGGAGTTTTTTTTACTAAAAAATCATTTTAATTATTTTAAGGATTTTTTCTTCTAAACAATTCTCATTAATGTCCATGTTTTTAAAATGATTGAAAGGATTCATTTATATGTACATGAATGTTTTAAAATTTTAATTCCTTTAAAAATTTTGGAATTGGTATGGGAATCATTGATTCAAAACTATCATTTAAATGACTTCATTTGTAAATTATGTGACTTTTAAACAATTTCATGAAAGATGTATATTTATCTCAATGATTTTAACTGATCATTTTCAACTATAACAACATCCATTATGGGATACAATTCTTAATCGAGGTTTATTAATTTTGATAAAAATAATCCATATTGTACTGAAGGTTTTGTGCTATATTTGACTGTGTATGTGCATTTTATACCATTCATGGTTTAGGTTTAATGTATTTGTCACATACATGAAATATTCTAAAGGTTTGTTTCTTTTATTTTCCATTCATGCTTTGTTTTTGGGGTTTCCGATGCTTTTATAGGGGAATGGGTGATTTTTCATGAATTGGGCCAAACCGTGAGCCCAATTATAGATTTAAAAATAAATATTGTTTCTTTTATAAATTTTCATTTTTCAACATTTTTCATCCATTCAATTTCCTAAATTGCCTCCCCTGAGATGCTAACACCACCATTGAAATTTGGAGCCTTTAGGAATCCATAACCAAGGTGTATATGCGTTTTTATTTAAGGTATTGGGCCTACTCAGAAGCCCAATTCCAATTTTAAATATCAAATTTGTTTAAGTAATAATATATTCAAGTTTAAAGCTATTTTGGTGATTCCAAGTCTCTCCCAAGCCCATTGAACCTAGTGGAACGCCCATCCTCTCTCTCCCCTCTTTGGAGCTCTTCTTCATCGTGATTGCGTGCAGAACATATTAAGGTTTCTAAAATCATCCATATTTGAGGAGCTAAGTTCTTTCCATAATAACACTCTCAATTCATACTATTTTTCCTCCATACATATTCCTAAATTACCGCTTAATCCATATTCAAACCTCCCTTGAAATTTTCACTATTGTGAAATTTAGCTACTGGTGTATATGGGAAGATTCTTCAAGATCTCTCATGTAAATGAGTCTCTTCGATTCCTCTTTCAGATTTCTTTGGGTTTAATTCTATTTTATTGGGGTTTCTTCCTTTTTCCATGAAGTACGAAATGACCAGGGGGTAGGGTTTCAAACCTAGGGTTTAACCTTGGTATTTTTTTGTCCAATTTGGTGGTTTTAGGTTTGTTCCAAATCCCTCTTGGTGTGGTTGTTGTGCGACTTAATTTTTGCACATTGATTCAAGGGTTTTCATTACTTTCCTAGGTGATTCCTTTTGATATGAAATATTTCTGACCTAGATGTTGTATTTATTTAATTTTCATGTCTATTTTATTTGAATATTGTACAAAAATTGGTTTTAGTGGCAATTATAATTCAAATGAAATTTTAATGCCAATTTCATGTGAAATTTAAGGGTTTTTCAAATAAATCCTTTGTTGTATCCATAAGGCATGCCCTATAATTATTTAGTTGATTTTATTGAATTGTATTAGTTCTTAAAATAATTTTTTCAATTTTCATATCCATTGTTTGTAGCTGAGAAATTGATTTTGGGTGAAGTTTTTTATGAAAATGATTTTTTGAGTACCAATTTGGTGTCGAATTGGGTGCTTTAGATGGTATTCTATGTGATGCTAATTGGTATTGTTTTATGACTCATGCAATGAGTTTAAATAATATATCAAGGGTTCGTGGATTCTATTTTGGTAAATGTGAGTATGCAGACGGTGTTCAAGTGGGGTTTTCAAAGAGTTTTGGGTGCAAAACAAGGATTGATTTGGAGATGTTTTTGTAATGAATATCAAAGTGTTTTGTTGTGTGTTTTAAATGGTATAAAATGTTTGTAGATACAATAATAATTGTATGTTACCATTAGTGGGGTTTTATATGAAAATGGAAATATATATCATTCTGAAATTGTTTGTGCACAGAGGGGGAAGCCCGGGTACAATGGTGGGGCAGATCTGTACTAGTAAGGCTAGTGGACTGGATGAGTTTTGTCTTTATTTCACCTAGCATTTGGATAAAAACAACTCTAACTAAGCTATGTGGATTATTAATGGGGACTACTAGGTTATGTGTATGTTCCCTAATAGTGGCTTGTGCACAAGAATGGATTTTACTTTCGTGACTTTACACCGAGGTATGAGCTACATGGGGCCTGAGACTATCTAGTGCCTAGGGGTGTTCCCGGTTTGGTTTCTCATTGTGTTTGTGTTATTTTACAATGTATTAGGGTATTTTTGGCAGTAAATTAAAGTAAATAACATTTATATTTAAATTTTTGAACATTCTGAAAACTTTATCTTGAAAACTATTTTCAATTGAAAGTTGCATTTCTTGGATTTTATCACTACTTTTCATTGCGTATTAAAACTGCTTGCTTTTACACATTGTATTTCATGCACTTTGGAATCATTGGGTGGTATCCTATTGTTATTATGCTCACACCCTACTTAAACAACTTGGGTTTAAGTAGAATAGTTTATTTTTTACTCAGGTAAAGGAAAGGCTAAGGGTGATTGCGGTTCAGGGTGTTATTCCCCATCCTTGTGGTGGAGTTGTGGAGATGGCTTGGGGGTGATGACCCATTGTCATGTGGAGTCGATGGGGCTGTTTTGTTTTTGTTTCATTGTGTATTTTTACCTTTTTTATTTTATTTTAACTTATGTATGCAGTTTTGGATTTTTGTATCAACCTTGTTGGTAAGAATGTTTCAGATTCATTTTATCAAACATTTTTTATGTTTTATGTATACATATTCGGGTAAATCATTACCAACCCCAGATAAATGATACTAGGTCACTTGTTCCAGCTTTTTGGTATAGGGAATTCCCTTTGGGTCTTGTCAAGGGATGGGTTTGGAGCCGGTATTGTGGTGACCAGATTCGGTTCATGACAAAATGGTATCAGTGGGGATTTTTGTTTTTGGGTTATATTACTATTTATGGGATGAATCGGCATAGACAAGAGCTAGGAATATCAGGGCATAGTGCTTTGGTTGTGAGTAGGGTGCCTGGACCACACCTCTTGTGGCAGACCTTGAGTCACCAGGGGATGTTGGAATTTACGAATTGACTTCACTTCCAGGTGAGAGGTGTGGGTGGCAGAACACAGATGGACATCTGGTGGAGGTGGAGTTGTTATTTATTTTATTAAAGTAATGTGTTTTGATTATTTATATATTATGTATTTGATTAAAATTTTCAGAATTTTGGTAATGATTATTGTTCAGTGACTGTTGCATTTTGTAGCAACATGCCTCCCCGAAAAGCTCCCATGCGCCCACGGGAGGATGCCAGAGAGTGTTCTCCCACACCGATCGATCAGAGTGTAGTCGAGGCTGTGGTTTAGGATGTCCAATCTCTATTGAAGGGACCAAATACTACTCTTATTCCTCCTATGGTAGAAGGGTTGGGTCTTAGAAAATATAAAGATTGGGAGTTTTTAAAAAACTAGCCGCTACCTTCCGAGGCAGCTCAGAACCCCAAGAAGCAGAGGAATGGCTCGAGATAATCGAGCGTATGTTTGAGTTCCTAGAAACACCCAAGGAGATCAGGGTGATGTGTGCCTCCTTTCTGTTGGCGGGTCCTAGTCATATGTGGTGGGAGTCAGTGCTTCAGGATGGGAAGAATGAGAAGATGCGCTGGGGAGATTTCAAGGTTGTCTTCAATGAACATTACTACCCTTAGGTGTTGGATTATGCTAGTTAGAGAAAGTTCATGGTCCTTATTAAGGGGAATCTATCTGTGATGTAGTACGCCAACCATTATGTTTAGTTGGTTTGGAATGCCCTAGAAATTTTCTCCAATGAGCGGGTGAAGGCCTAGAGGTTTGAGAAAGGATTAAGACCCAAGATATACTCCCATGTGTTCGTGTTTAAGATAATGACCTATGATGAGGTCATCGATTGGGAAGGAATGGTGGAGACTAATAGAAAAGGTTGGGCTTGTCACTCTGATTTAGTATCATTAGTGGGATATGGTAGCTCCTTATAGATGAAAAGGAAGTGGGAGGATCATATGAAGAATGAAGGTGGCAGTTCAGGCCACTCATCCAGACAGTTTTTGTATGCATCTTCTGATGCGAGATCGGTCGCGTGCCACCAATGTGGGATGCTAGGGAAAATCCAACCAGCATGCCCAATTCCTCTAAAGCCTTGTTACTAGTGTGGAGGAATGGGTCATTTACATCAATTCTGCAGTGTGGAACATCCACCTTTGACTGGGGTGGCGTCAGTGGCTTTAGGAGGTGTGCCAATACAGTGTGAACCATCGAGGATGGGGAGATCTAGATTTGGCAGTAGTGGAGGTAGGGTTGGGTCATCTTTTGGGAAGAGCCAATTCAGGGAATAGACACAGACTATCAGTCATCCTCAGGTAGAGACCGGACAACTCTATGTGGTGGATCAGGCACCCGTAGGATCAGAGACGGGACCATTGACAATTCGAGGTACTGTTTTTATCGCATCTTCTAAAGCTACTAATCTTTTTTATATTGGTGCGTCTATTTCATTTATTACAGACCATTTTGTGGACATTCTGAATTTTCCAACTGATTTTATGTCTTTTGTGATGGAGTCGGTGACACCGTAGGGAAAGAAGAAGGAGCAGGGCCACAGGTGCCCCTCGTGTGCGCTTTCCATGTCAGGGGTTGAGATGTAGTGGGACCTCCTAGTTCAAGATATGGATATGTTTGACAAAATACTTTTCATGGATTTTCTATTAAACTTATAGGAACACATTTATTGCTACAGGAACAAGTGAGTTTCACAGCACCTGATGGGAGTCGTCAGGTGTTTTGGGGAGAATGGGATCCTCGGTTGGGTTGCAAAGGACCTCAACTCCCAAGGTTAGGAAGCCTTACCATACTTCTATCATCACTCATGGTAGAGGATGATGGTTTTTCCTCTGGATTGGCACTACCTCATGTTGTGAATTTGTTTCTAGAGGTATTCCCGGATGATTTCTCAGGTTTTCCCATAAAGCAAGATGTGGAGTTTTCGATTGATCTGGCTCTGGGAACACAGCTGATATCTCTTCCCTCTTATCGTGTGGCCCCCACCGAGCTAATTTAATTAATGGTATAGCTGGATGACTTAGAATCAAAAGGATTCAATCGTCCTATAATCGATACTTGGGCCGCTCCTGTGTAGTTCGTGAAAAGGGGTGATAGATACCTCCGATTGTGCATTGACTTCCAGATACTGAATAAGGCAACAATTAAGAACAAATAAACATTTCCTAGAATTGATGATTTGTTATATCATTTAAATGGGGAAAATTGGTTCTCAAAAATAGACTTCTGGTTGGGATATCACAAGCTTAGGGTGAAGGAGTCAGATATCCTTAAGAAAACCTTCTGATGCAGGTACAACCACTTTGAGTTCATGGTCATGCCATTCGGATTGAACAATGTTCTAGCAGTCTTTATGGAACTCATGTATAGGGTGTTGAATCAGTATATTTATTCTTTTTTTGTGCTGTTCGTGGATGACATTATAGTATACTCTGTCTCTAAGGACGAACATGAACATCACTTGAGGATTGTCTTGCAAACATTGTAGGATCACCACATCTATGAAAAGTTGTCAAAGTGTACTTTTTGGATCAGGTAATTGAAATTTCTTGGGCATGTAATATCCCTGTGGGGGGTTTCACTGGACCCTGAGATGATTAGTGCGGTTATTTCATTGGAGAAGATGATGAATGTGTTTGAGATCAAGATTTTCTTTGGCCTGGCTGGTTATTACAGGCGATTCATTCGGGATTTCTCTCAGCTTGCTTCACTGATGACCATGCTCAACTGGAAAGGGGTGAAATTTTTATGGGTTCTATAATGTCAGACATCATTCGAGGAGATGAAGATGTGGTTGACTACTGCCCGTGTTCTGATTTTTCCAGAGGCTAGAAAGGGATATGTGGTCTATTTTGATGCTTCAGGTATGTGTCATTGGTGCGTGATTATGGAGGATGATCACATGGTGGCGTATGGCTCTCACCAACTCCGACCACATGAAATGAACTACCTAAAAAATGAATTATAGTTGGCAGTGGTGATGCATGCTTTTATGAAATGGCATCACAACCTCTTTGGGGATAATTTTGTGGTCTACTCTGATCTCAAAAGCATGGCCTATATCTTCTCGCTGAATGACCTCAACTTGAGGTAGTGTCGTTGGATCAAGTACTTGAAGGGGTTTGAAATTGATATTTTCTATACCCCAGAAAATGGTAATGTGGTGGTTGATGCTTTGAGAAGAAGAGTTCCAGTGTAGTCTTTGAGGAAGTCCAGTGATGAGTGTATTTTGATGGGGTGCTTTTCATAGATGCATGTGGAGACCAGGGAACACAGTGGAGGGGGATTCTTGGCGAGCATCCAGTTGACTCCTTCTCTTTTGGAGTTGATTTAGTGAGTATAGACCTGTGATGAGCTTTGTCAGCGGTCAAAGCTGTTTCTTCTAGTTTGGGATACATCCTCCGATTGGTTGTCATCTCCGGAGGGAATCCTTTGCTTCAAGGTCCGTTTATTAGTGTCATTATTTCTGTGAAAGGTGGTAATGGATGATAGCCACCAGTCTCAGTGGGTTATCCATATGGAGGACACCAATATGTATTATGATGTATGTTAGTAGTTCAGGTGGCCTGGTATGAGATGAGACATAGAGGACTTTGTATCGAGATGCTACACATGCTAGTTGGTGAAATCAGAGCATCAATGGCCCTCCGGTTCACTCAAGCCATTACCCATTCCTACCTAGAAGTGGGACAAGGTAGACATGGACTTCATTTTTGGATAACCTCATACACCTTGGGGTAAGAATTCCATTTGGGTGGTAATTGATCATCATACCAAATTAGCCCACTTCATTCTGATCGGAGATACAACTAATGTGGATGAGTTGGGTTGTTTGTATATTCGAGAGGTGGTGAGACACCACGGTGTTCCATTGGATGATGTCTCAGAAAGAGACCCATGTTTCACTTCTCGGTTCTAGGAAGACCTTCATAAGGCCTTGGGGTCCCATATTAAGTTGATCATGACATTCCGTCCTCAGATAGATGGTCAGACTGAGCAGGCGAATTAGATTTTAGAGGATATTCTTTGTGCATTTGCCCTGGATTTTTGAGGTTCTGGGGAGATCCATTTGGTCCTGGTTGATTTTTCTTATAATAATAGTTAGCAATCCTCCATTCGAATTGCTCCTTTCGAGGAACTCTATGGCCGGCGTTGTCGGTCCCCCTGTGTTGGGCTAAGGTAGGTGAGACTTCACTATTGGGGTTGAGACTTGGGAAATTGACATCTGAGAAGGTCAAACTGATCTGGAAATGCTTGTTGATAGCTCATAGTCATCATAAATCTTATTCTGACCGGAGGCATCGCGACCTAGTGTTTTCTGTGGGTGATAGGGTATTCTTGAAAGTGGCCCCTCATCTGGGCCATCGTTGATGGGGTTTCAAGGGAACCAGAATCTACGATATGTTGGCCCTTTTGAGATCACTGATCATATTGGAAATTTGGCATACAGGTTGGCTTTACCTACTCAGTTGACATCCATCCATGACGTCTTCCATGTCTCCCAGTTGAAGAAATACAACCCAGATCTGTCCCATGTGCTGAGTTGGGAAGAACTGGAAATAGGTCATGACTTGTTAGTTTTTGAGAGGATAGTGAAAATAGTAGACTCCTAAGAGAATATGATTATAGGGATGTCTATTCCACTAGTCCAGGTTCGTTGGCAGCCTGGTAATGATACACGTGAGACATGGGAGCGAATGTCATGTGTTGAGGAAGAGTATATGTTCCGGTTTTCTGATCAAAATTTAGGTTGAATTTCTGGGATGGAATGTTTTCATGGTGGGGATAATTGTCCCATAAATGAAATATTTTAAAGGTGGTTTTCTTTTATTTTCCATTCATACTTTGTTTTGGGGTATTCCAAAGGTTTTATAGAGGAATGTGAGAGTTTTCATGAATTGGACCAAACCGTGAGCCAAATTCCAGATTTAAAAATAATTTTTTTTCTTTTATAACGTTTTGATTTTTCAACATTTTTCTTCCATTACAATTCATAAATGGAATCCCTTGACATTTTAACACCACAATTTTAATTTGGTGCTTTTAGAAATCCATAATAAAGGTTTATATGAGTTTTTATTTAAGGGATTGGGCATTCCCGGAAGCCAAATTCCAATTTTAAAAATAACATATTCTCAAATAATAACATATTCAATTTTAATTAATTTTCTCTAATTTCATGTATCAACCATTACCAATGATCCCATCCACACGCCCAACCTCTCTCCCCACTCTTTAGAGCACTTCTGAATCGAGATTTACTGTAGAATATATTATGGTTTCTAAAATCGGCCAGAATTGACGGCGTACGTTCTTTCCATCAAAACTCTCTTAATTATTACTCTTTTCCCTCCATTATAGTTCCTAAATGACCTCCTATTTCATCATCTATCCTCCCATGATGTGTTTACTATTTGAAAATTCTGATACTGGTGTATTTGGGGAGATTTTTCAAGATCCCTCAAATAAGTGAGTCTGTTCCCGTCCTCTTTCAAATTTCTTAGGGTTTAATTATATTTGATTGGGGTTTCATCCCTTTTCCATGAATTAACAAATTTATAGGGTGTATTTTTTCAAACCTAGGGTTTAACATTGGGTTTTATTGGCCCAATTTTTTTATTTTAGTTTTTTTCTATGTCCCTCTTGGTGTGGTGGTCGTGTGACTTGATTTTCGCACGTTGATTCAAGGGTTTTCATTACTTTGGTAGATGATTTCTTTTGGTTTGAAATATTTGTGACCTAGAAGTTGTGTTTATGGTATTTTCATTTCTATTTCATTTTAATGTTGCTTCAAAAATTGGTTCTAGTGGCATTTATAAAGAAAATGAATTTTTAATGCCAATTTCATGTGAAATTTAGGGGTTTTTCTTATAAATTTTTTGTTGGTTCCTTAAGGGATTCCCTATAATTATTTAGATGATTTTATTAAACTATAATAGGTATTAAAATAATTTTTTCATTTTTCTTATTCATTGGTTGTTTCTGAGAAATTGATTATGGGTGACGTTTGTTAAGAAAATTATTTTTTGAGTACCAATTTGGTGTTTAATTGGGTGTTTTACATGGGTATTATAAGTGATGCTTATTGGGATTGTTTTATAACTCATGTAATGAGTTTGAATATATTTTTAAGGTGTGGTGGATTCTGTTTTAATAAATTTGACTATGCACATGGGGTTCAAGTGGGGTTTTCAATGAGTTTTGGGTGCAAAATAAGGAATGATTTGGAGAAGTTGTTTTATTGAAACTCAATGTGTTTTGTTGTCTGTTTTAAATGGTATAAAATGAACTTATATATTGTATTCAATGTATGTTACCATTAGTGGTGTTTTATTTTAAAATGGAAATGTGTATTATTCTAAAAAAAATTTAGCACAAAGGGGGAAGCCCAGGTACCTAGGTGGGGCGGATGTGTACTAGTACGACTAGTGGACAGGATGCGTTTTGTCCCTGTTTCACCTAGCATTTGGATAATGACAACTTTAACTAAACAATGTAGATTATTATTGTGTTCCATTAGGTTATGGATATGTTCCCAACTAGTGGATCATTCATGAGCATGGATTTTACAATGCTCACTTTACACCGAGGTATGAGGTACATGGGGACTGAGACTATCTAGTGCCTAGAGGTGTTCATGAATTTTTTGCTCATTGTGTTTTTGGTATTTTCCCATGTATTAGGGTGTTTGTGGTAGTACTTTAAAGTAGCTAACATTTCTATTTAAATGTGTGAACATTAGGAAAACATTAGATTCAAAATATTTTTCAATTGAAAGTTCCATTTCATGGATTTTATCATTGCTTCTCTTTGCATAATAAAACTAAATTCTTTTTCAAATTGTATTGCATGTTCATTAGAATAATTGGGTGGTATCCTATTGGGATTCGGATCACTCCCAACTTACACCCCTTGGGTGTAAGTAGATTTGGTTATTTGTGACACAGGAAAAGGAAATGGAAAGGGTGATGGCGGTTTAGGGTGTTAGTCCACATCCTTGGGGCGGAGTTGTGGAGGCGACGTGGGGGTGATGACCCATTGTCATGTGGAGTCAATGGGGATGTTTTGTTACTATTTCATGGTGTCTTTGTAACATTTTTATTACATTTGAACTTACGCATTCAGTTCTGGATTATTGTATAAACCTTGTCTTATGAATTTTATGGATTCATTTTATCAAATATTTTTGATGTTTTATGTATAGATATTCGGGTAAATCATTCCCATACCAAGATAAATGATACCTAGGCACTTTTGAAATCCCGTGGGTATAGGGAATTCCCTTTGGGCGTTGTCACAGCCTGGGTCTGGTGCCGGTATTGGTGGTGACCAAATTCGGTTCATGACAATATTGACATTTCGTATGGTAGTTCTTATACAAATGTTTATGTTATGTTTCAACCTTTTCATATGAGGAATGTATTGGAATAGTAAGTGACAGGAGGTGCCCTCTATAGCTCCTCGATTCATTAGTAGGTATCATGAGTGTATCGCCCTGACCCCAGTTACCCAGAGTCGATGCATTATTACATAACATTGGCACGACCACAAGGAAATCTTGTCTCAAAAGACCGATAAGTTTAGTATTATTGGAAACAAGATTCATACATAAGTTAAACATTACAAATTGAAAAGAAATAAAACACAAATTTATTCCATTGGAAACATCCAAGCCTCTTAGATAATTCCAGCAAGTATCTCATAACTAACTTCTTCATATCCTCGTGAAATGAATAATACGAAAGTGGTGAGCTCAAACGCTCAGTAAGGGTAAGAAATACAATAGAAGATAACATAAATATTATGTATGACAAATAATTGAAACCTCATGCCTTTACCAATAATAAAGAAGTTAGTTATGAGACCTACCGATACATCGAGGAGCTATAGTAGGCTCCACCCATCACTTACTAAGTCCAATACATTCCTCATATGAAAAGGTTTAATCATATCATAAACATTCGTATTAAAACTAGCATAAGAAATGTCAATACTTTAACCATAAACCATGAATGGTATAAAAATAGAACATCCTCAGTCAAACATATCACAAAACCTTCAATTCAATGTGGATGTTCTGTATCATAGTAAATCAACATCAAATAATCTTAAAATCCATCAAAGGATGTTGACATAGATGAAATCAAAACCCTTTTTAAAGAAATATCTCTTTCTATTTTGAAATCACAATTATAAAAAACATTTATTTTGAAAGTATTCTTATAAGCCTGTAAGGGAAGTTTCAACGATTTTATAATGACGTAAAATAGCCGTAGCCACTGTATAAGTTAAAAAATACATTCTTACCATAATTTTGTCTAAAAGGTTAAAAAATAACTTGTTTGGAAAACGATGGAAAGATTTTCAAACAATTTTATAAAAAGTCGAAAAAGGGTATAAATTACTTTAAACCCTATTATATTAAATAGTAAAAATGTTTTGTATTGCGTTTTTTTGAACCATGGATGTGGATGATAAAGTTGTCCCGGTAGATACTTACGTAAAAAAATCTCGGATAATAAAGAGATTTTTAGATTAACCCATAACTTGTAATTTTCCATGGTTGAGGATCAGTAAACCTTTTGTATATTGTTGATATAATTGTTATTAAATTATAAAATAATCATATACATTAATATGAAATCATATATTATATTTTAACATTGCTGTGTTAATAGTATCTTGGTATTATCGTCATTTTGGGTGTTAACCGATTCATTTTCGATTATATTATTTGTTATGTGAATAATATTTGTTATAGATGGGATGTATCATATTCATATCCAAAATTATATCAAGTTATTAAACATTATTGTTAATCATCAGAAGAAAATTATTCTTGAATGGATACGATGGGGAATAAATCTCCTCCCGTTCGTGGAGACGGTAATCCGTACGTACGCACAAGCGAAAATATAATTATTTTGATTTTAAAATAATATATAATTATATGGTATAACATATAAACAGAATCATTATCATGTTATATTTATTATTTACATCAGCTATACATCATTGTTATACCCATCAAAATAATAATGTGTTGAATAATAATTACACCACAACGTAGAGACGGTACGCCGTACGTAGGCACGTATGATGACATTTTATTCAAAGTATGTATAGAATAATGAATATAGTTGTACCATATTTATAATAAAATCAAAGTATATAGAATATAATGGAGTTATAATTTTAGAATTGATATAATAAAGAAAGAAGAAATGGAACAAGAACAGAACTTGAAAGAGGGTGTTGAAATTATTACCTCTTCTTCGGGTTCTTACTTTTGATTTGATCAAAAGGGCTCCTTATGTTGGCTTTTTGAACAAATTTTAGTCTCTAATATGAAGGTTGTGAAGTTTAGAGGATATTTGGAAGATTTTTCCCAAGCCAAATGGCTTTAAAACTGTGAATTAGAGAGAATGGAGAGTGTCCTTTTATAAGAGGGGTGAGGGGAACCTTAGGAATAGATAGAAATGTAATTTTATAATAAAATAATTTTCAGTTTATAATGGCTCCAGAATGTATCATATAAAGGATAAGGTGGCGATTGGTCGAAAACCACTCAACCAATGGGTTTTAGATATATTTGGGTCACTATATTAACCTAAACTTTTAGATTTAACTCTTAGTTAAATAGTTAGACATTTACCATGCCTCTTTGTATTTTTATATTATATAGTTAATAAACAAACTATATACTTACAATCGAACACAAAGTGGTTAATTAATAATTTACCTATAATTATATAATCCCTTTGTTCTATCCTTAGGTTTTTAGGAATATAATATCAATTAATAATATAATACTTGTTTTAAAAACTCTTTTATGTCAATTTTGATACTATTTAATAATTGATTTTTTCTATAGTCCTATAAACATAATTAATTCTAACTAAATTCATTTAAGAAATTATAACATGTCATATTAACCTATTAAATTCGTGGATTTCATCAAAACTTTCAAATTGTATTTCTTTTAACATTTATAATACCAATTATTTGTTTCATTCATTAATAAAGAAAATATTGCATCGTTATTGTGTCATAAATAAATTTAATTATTTAATGTCAAAAAATTATAAATAAAGTAGAATTATATAGGAAATATTGTTATATTTCTAATGAATATTTATATTAAAAATGATAACATATATTACCCTATGTAAAAATAGTGTTTCTAAATGATATATACTTATGTCATTTTTGTATTTACTTTAACTTAATTAATATAATGTGTCATTATCACTTACAAGTGGCCTCATGGGGTCCCAAAAATGACCCAAATATTCCCAGGGTCTAACATGTATCATCCAATAGGGTTAGGAAATGTTTTAGGTTAATTTAATATTATTATAATATTATTATTTTTACCCATATTTATAGGATTTACCCTTTAACCGTGGTATATAAAATATTTACCGAAATAATTATTGAAAATGTATAAAAATAAAAGATACCCATTCACACAATTTGGACCTCCTGATTCAAAATATGGAATCAGTTTTTATAAATTAGAAACACAAAAGTGGAAAAAATAAATTTCAAATTATTTACCATTGTCAAAACAAAAAGCGTGTTTTTATGAAATAATAACTATTAAAAGATTGACACTTGTTTATGTTAAATTTAAATGTGAAATTACATATAATGACCTTCATTGTATTAAATGATAAAAATACAATATAATTATACTTTCAAACCATTCAAATTCATAATTTATCACAATTAATTATTTTTATTAAAAAAATATTGTTTTTAATTAAAATTTAGTAATTTTCACTATTCATCAAAATAAGAAAGTTATCAAAAATGTACAAAAAATACAATCTAAGCTAATTTTGATATTCCAAATCCAAAAATGATGTACATTTTTAAAGATAAAATATATATAATTTTAAAAAGTGGGTATTATTATTCATAAAGGCTTGTTTTATTGGTTGTGGTGTGTGTTAGAACCCGAAGCTACGTACAACACATGCTACTATATTATTTAAAGAGAAGCGTACTGTGAATTCTTGGGGTGTTACATTCTACTATACTTAAAATAATTTCGTCTTTGAAATTTCTAGAGTATTAATTCATAAAAAGACTCAGGTGGTTCTTTATCATAAGTTCCTCAGTTTCCCACGTTTTCTCTTCTATTTTATAGTTTCTCCAAAGAACTTTTTCCAGGAAATTTGTCCGGTTTCTCTTCACATGTTCTCTAGTATCAAAAATCTTGATGGGATCTTCACAATAAGATGGATTGGGTTCCAGTTCTACTTCCTCATAGCTGAGTACATGCATTGGGTCAGGCATGCATTTTTTCGATAGTGATACATGGAACACATCCTAGACTTAGGAAATATTTGGCGGAATTTCCCAACAATATGCTACAACCCCAATTTATTCTAGAATTTAGAAAGATCTGATATATATGAGACTAAATTTACCCTTCTTATCAAAACGTATAACACCCTTCCATGGAGATACCTTCAAGAAAACATGATCTCCTCCTGAAATTCCTAATCCTTCATTTGGTAATCAGCATGGATCTTCTGGCTAATTTGAGCTGCTTTTATGTGGTTTTGGATTACCTTCACCGTTTCCCTCATTTCATCCACCTGTTCTAGACCATTGAGTTTTCTTTCACCAATATCATCCCAACAGGTTGTTGTGCGATATCTCTTTCTGTATAACGCTTCATATGGTGCCATTTAAATACTTGAATAGAAGCTATTATTATAGTAAAATTCTACCAGAGGTAAATATTGATCCCACATACCTTTAAATTCAATTGATCATGATATAAACATGTCTTCTAAGGTTGGAATAGTCCATTATGATTGTTGATCGGTTTGGGGGTGGTAGGTAGTGCTCAAATGAAGTTCAGAATCCAAGGATTTTTGAAGGATTTTCTAGAATCATGAAGTAAAATGTTAATCATGATCAGAAACAATTGATAGTGGTACTCCATGAAGTCTAACAACATCATTAATATATATTATTTCCAATCATTCATGTGTAAAATCTTCTCTGATAGCAAGAAAATGTGCCGACTTGGTAAGATGATCAACAATGACCCATATTTCATCATTCCTTCTAGGAGTATTTGGTAGTCCCATGACTAATTCCGTCATAGTATTATCCCATTTCCACTCATGTATTGGAATATGTTGAAAGACTCCTCCAGGCTCTTGCCTTCTAGCTTTCCATTGTTGAAAAACCATATATCTTGACACAAAATTGGAAATATCCCTCTTCATGATGTCCCACCAAAAATGTTCCACCAAATATCTATACATTTTGGTGCTCCCAATGTGTATATTGAAATTGGATCTATGAGCATCATCTAAAAATTTCATTTTTAGATCAGGTATATCAGGAACACAAAGTCTCTTTCCAAATTTCAAAATTCCATCTCCATACACAAATTCACTCAATCTACAATCATTCACAACTTTAATGTTCTTTTGAAACTATTCATCACTGTTCTAAGAACTCTGTTTCTTTTATAGTAAATATGGTTTTGAAACCATTTGAAAATTATTGATGTTTCACCTTCCCTGGTGATTCCCGTATCCATCTTTACTAGATCCATAAATATAGGATAATTTTTAACTCTCATCTTGTTCAAAACTCCATTATCCTTTCTACTCAAAGCATCTGCCACCTAATTTTCCTTCCCTGAGTGGTAATGTGTTGTGCAATCATAATCCTTGAGTAGCTCAAGCCATCTCATTTGCCTCATGTTGAGTTCTTTCTGAGAGAAAATATACTTCAAACTCTTTTGATCAGTATAAATCTCACATTTTTTACCATAGAGATATTGTGTCCATAATTTCAATACAAAAATTATAGTCTATACCTCAAGATCATGAGTAGGATAGGTTTGATCTTGAATTTTTAGTTGTTGGGATTCATAGGCAATAACTATATCAATCTACACAAGGACACATCCAATTCCTTTATTTGAAGCATCACTATAAATAAAAAACCCATCATTCCCCAATGGTAGAGTCAATATAGAAGTATTGACTAATCCTCTCTTCAATTCTTTGTAACATTCTTCACAATCATTTGTCCGAACAAATTTAACCCCTTTTTGTGTGATCATTGTTAATGGGTTAGCCAACCGGGAAAAATTCTGGACGAAACATCAATAATAACCTACTAAACCAATAAAACTATGTACCTTAGTTATATTCGTTGGTGCTGTACATTCTTGGATTTCTCTTGTCTTAGAAGGATTGATAGAGATTCCATCCTTAGAGACAATATGCCCAAGAAAAAAATCTCCTGAAGCTAGATTTCACACTTTCTAAATGTCCAATATAATGCATGTGTTCTAAGAGTCATCAGGATAATGCGCATGTGATTTTCATGATCTTCCGAGCATTTGAATTATACCAAGATATCATCAATAAATACCACTACAAAATCATCGAGATATTCCTCGAAAACTCTATTCATTATATCCATGAATACCGAGGGTGCATTAGTCAATCCAAAAGGCATTACTGTAAACCAGTAATGCCTGTACCTGGTTGGAAATGTTGTATTCGGAATATCATCCTACATTACACACATCTGATGATATCCAAATCAATGTTCAATCTTTTAAAGGTATTGAGCTCCATTATTTGGTCGAATAAATCATCAATGTGAGTTAGGGGATACATGTTCTTTATTTTCATAGCATTGATTTCCTTGTATTCGATACATTACCTCATAGATCAATCTTTCTTCTTACCAAAATGGTCAGGGGCTCCCCATGGAGAAACACTAGGGTGAATAAATCCCTTATTACTCAATTCCTCTAGTTGTTTCATTAGTTCCACTAATTCCACAGTGGTCATTCTATAAGGGGTATTTGATATGGGCCTTGATCCAGGAATTAAATCAATGGGAAACTCAATTTCTAGTTCTGGTGGATGTCTAGGTAAATCTTCAGGAGACACATCAATATATTTTTTCACAATAGGTACATCCTATATTTGAAAATTCCTTTCCTCACTCACTATTATTTTATTCTCTTCCTCCTCAATAATTGAATTTAGTTGAGCTACTGTGGGTGGATCAAAATAAGTATAAGGTGTTGATGATTCTTCTCTAAAGATAAGGTGTTCCTTATCATCATCATCAAAAATAGTAACCTATTTCTTCTTAGAATAAATCATCGCATCATAGTCCAAAAGACAATATATACCAAGGATTATATAAAATTCAATCATGGGAATGACGATAATATTAGCAGATAAAGAAAATTTATATTCTCTTATGGGAACGGATTCGCAAAACATTATTGCGATGATACTTCCCTAAGGATTTTTAACTAAAAACTCCTTTGTTAAATCAAAGTGGAAATATCAAATTTTTATAGCAAACTAAGAATATATGAAACAATGTGATGATCTAGAATCAAATAAAGCATTTTCTAAACTTGTGGAAACCATTAAATTACCTACCACCACGTCTTTTGGAGCTTCTAACTTTGCAGTAGTGATAACATATGATTATCCTTGATCCCTTGGCTTTTTGTGAGGTAAGTTCCCCTGACTCATAGGGAATTCATTTTCATAATGTCTCATCTCCATATAGTTGTAGCATTGAACATTGGTAGCTTCTTTCTTTCCCTTACAATCATCAGCAATATGGCCTTTCTGTCCACATATGTAGCATACTCCTTTTCCTTTTAGACAGGCACCAGGGTGCTTCCTTCCACAATTATCACAAGGTAGAAATTAAATTCTTCCCTATTTCATTCTTTACATTCCCATAGTTTTCAGTAGATCTTTTCGTCTCTTGCTTTGATTTAAAGTCATAAGGCTTAGATAATTCCTTTTCTATCTTGATAGCACACAAGAAAATATCTTCGTACGATGAGAAGGATTGTGATACTAATTCTCGACATAGAAATGGTTTTAGCCCATCAAAGAAACAATCAATATTACTTCTTGGGTTACGGATATAATTGTTTCATGCCTCACTAACCTTATAATGTTAGCTTCATACTTTGTGACATTCTCATCCTCTATTTGCCTCAGACTCATAAATTGTATTTCTATATCCGCTCGATGGTCATGAGGAAATTATTTTTCTA
Source organism: Viscum album (assembly GCA_963277665.1). Classification (NCBI taxonomy): domain Eukaryota; kingdom Viridiplantae; phylum Streptophyta; class Magnoliopsida; order Santalales; family Viscaceae; genus Viscum; species Viscum album. Next base: position 884,771,763 of record OY728135.1, on the reverse strand, counting down.
CGAAAATTTCATTAAACACCCTCCATTCCATATTTTATACTTCCTCTTCATCCTTTGTGTTTTGAATCAATGACCACCATTGATCAGCATCTCCAGTGAGGTAGAAAACTGTCATGACAATATTTTCTCTTTCGCTACATCCCAAAGTGTGGGATATTTTCTCTAAGGAATTTATCCATTACTCAGCTACTAATGGATTTTCACTCCCATTGAATGTTGGTTTTTGATTCCTCATGAAGTGATCAAACATTTATCCTCCATGATGCAGATCAAAGTGCTTCATACGGGTAAGTTTATTACACATAACCTGAGTGAGTTGTCCCAGTATGGTGATAAGCTGATCAGCACCCGTTTTATCACTAGATCCACTATAATTATCTTGAGTAGGAGGGAAGTCCCTACATGGAGTTCATGCATTGATATGGTTTCCATTACTTCCAATAGGTTCCATTTCTAAACAATGCCATACACTAGATTAGTTTATGGATCACAATACATAAATCCAAACTTGTAAAATAGTTAACATAAATTGAATAGTTTATGGATATAATCCATAATCATACAAATGGTTTCTTTGAGGAAGTATATAATCATATACCCTTCATAATGGTTTGTAAAGAAAATGAGAATTATCCTAATCATATCCCCTAGGAGTGTCATAACCAAGAGTGTATCAAGGCATGTTGTCATTCACCAATTCTCATTCTATTCAAGCTCAAAGCGGTGTTTTGGGTTTTACCCCTAGGTATATCTATGCCAGATCCGCCTCTACCTGCTCGTATCTAGACATGGATGTATTTCTCAAAAAACTCACAAAATATCTACAATACCAAAATTATATGAAGTTCTTCTATACTAATCCTCAAAGCTTATCTTAGGGATATGTGCTCTAATCAGAGTTTATCTAAATCTAGCTTCCATGTGTTGTACTAAACTTCCTCTGATACCAACTGTAACGCCCCAACCCTAGTTTCCTAGAGTCGGTACATTATTACATAAGTTTTTCATGATCACAAGGAAATCATGTCTTGAAAGACCAATCAATTTAGTATTATTGGAATCAAGATTCATTCATAAGTTCAACATTACAACTTGAAAATAAATACAACACAAATTTATTCCATTGGAGACATCCAGGCCTCCTAGATAATGCCAAGAAGTCACTCACAACCAAATTCTTCATATCCTGGGAAAATGAATAATACGAAAGGGGTGAGCTCATATGATTAGTAAGGGTAAGCAATATAGTGGAAGATAACATAAATATTAATCATGATGAATAATTGAAACCGCATGCCTTTACCAACAATAAACATGAATTATTTTATGGCAGGAATATGAGCTGAGTAAATAATACCACAACGAAACATAATCATTGGTATTACACTAGTCTAATGACCACATGAACCATAAATATTATTTCCATTATGAGGGAACTTATATTGCTAGACATTCTAAAACATTTTGTCAAGTCCTCAGCCAAGATGTCTAAAAATGATTAAGGCCTCGGACAAAACCATATATCAAATTGGGAAAGGCCTCAGCCAATTCCACATCTAGTTGTCTCATGAGACCTATCGATGCATCGGGGAGCTATAGTGTGCTCCACCCGTCACTTAATAAGTCCAATACATTCCTCATATGAAAAGGTTTAAACATATCATAAACATTCTTATTAAAACAAGCATGAGAAATCATAATACTTTAACCATAAACCATTAATGGTATAAAAATAGCACATACATAGTCAAACATATCACAAAACCATCAATACAATATGGAAGTTTGGAATCATAATAAATCAACTTCAAATAAACATAAAATCCATCAAAGGATGCTGACATAGATGAAATCAAAACCCTTTTTAGAGAAACATCTCTTTCTATTTTGAAATCATAATTATAAAAAAAACAGTTATTTTGAAAATATTCTTATAAGATTGTAAGGGAAGTTTCTAAGATTTTATAACAGCGGAAAATAGCCGCACCTGCCGTATAAGTTAAAAAAGACATTCATAGCTTAATTTTGTTGAAAAGGTTAAAAAAGACCTTGTTTGGAAAATGACAGAAAGATTTAATTAAAACCATTTTATAAAAGGACAAACAAGGGTATAAATGACATTAATCCATAGTCTAGTAAATAAGAAAATGGTTTTGGAATTCATTTTTAAGAAACATGGATGAGAATGATAAAGAGGTCCCAATAGATACTTAGGTTAAAACAACCTCGAATAATAAAGAGATTGTGAAATTAACCCTTACCTTGTAATTTTCCTTGGTCAAGGGTTAGTTATCCATATTTATAATGGTGAAATAATTGTTATTAAATTATACAATAATCATATACATTAATATGATATTATATATGATCTTTTAACATTGCTTTGATAATAATATCTTAGTATTATCGTCATTTCGGGTGTCAACGGGTTCATTTTCCCTTATATTATTTATTATGTCAGTCATATTTTTTATGGATGGGATATGTCTTATTCATATTCAGAATTGTATCATTTCATTAAAAATTATTTTTAGTCATTAAATGAAAATTAGTTTTGAATGGATACGACAGGGAAGGAATCTCATCGCGTTCATGGAGACCGTAATCTGTACGTACGCACGAGTGAAAATATCATTATTTAGATGTTAAAATAATATATAATTGGATGGTATATCATATGTAAAGAATCATTATCATGTTATATTCATTATTTACATCAATTACACATCATTATTATACCCATCAAAATAATAATATATTGAATAAAAATTACACCAGGACGTGGAGACGGTAAGCCGTAAGTACGCATGTATGGTGACATGTCATTCAAAAGATGTATAGAATAATGAATATGGTTGTACCATGTTAATAAAAATATCACAGTATATAGAATATACTGTAGTTATTATTTTATAATGTAAATAAAAAATATAGAAGAAGTGGAAGAAGAAAATAACTTGAAAGAGGGTGTTGAAATTATTACCCCTTCATCGGGTTCTTCCTTTTGATTTGATCAAAAGGGATCCTTAAGTTGGGGTTTTGACTAAATTAAGGTATATAAGATGAATGGGGGGAAGTTGAGAAGATATTTGGGTAGATTTGGCCGAGAAAAATGGCATTGATGGTGTGAATTAGAGAGAAAGGAGTGTGTCCTTTAATAAGAGGGGTGAGGGGTACCTTAGGAAAAGATAGAAATATTATTTTATAATAAAATAATTTTCGGTTTCTAATGGCTCCAAAATTTATTATTCAAAGGATAAGGTGGTTATGGGTCACAAAACACTCAACCAATAGGTTTTAGACTGGTTTACGTCACTATATTAACCATAAATTTTAGATTTAACTCATAGTTAAATAGCTTGACATTTTCCATGTCTCTTTAAATTTTTATATTATATAGTTAATAAACATATTATATACTTCCAAGAGAACCCCAAGTAGTTCATTAATTATGTAACTATCCTTATAATAGTCTTTTGACCAAACCTTATATTTTTTAAGAATATAATATCAATTAATAATATAAGATTTGTTTTAAAAACTCTTTTATGTCAATTTTGACGCTATTTAATAATTGATTTTTTCTAAAGTCCTATCAACTTTACTAAATTGAAATAAATTCATTTAAGAAATCCTAACATGTCATATTAACCTATAAAATTCATGTATGTCATCAAAATTATCAAATTATATTTCTTTTAACAGTTATAATACAAATTATTTGATTCTTTCATTAATAAAGAAAGTACTACATCGTTATTGTGTCATAAATAAATTTAATTATTCAATGTCTAAAAATTATAAATAAACTATAATTATCTATGAAATATTTTTATCATTCTAATTAATATTTATAGTAAAAAAATATAACATATATATTCCCTTATGTAAAAACTGTTTTTCTAAAAGATATATGCTTATGTCATTTTTGAATTTACAGTAACATAATTAATATAAAGTATCGTTATCACTTAAAAGTCCCTCTATTGGGTACCAAAATCTACCCAATGATGCCCATTGTTGGACATGTATCATTCAATAGGTTTAGAACACGTTTTAGGGTAATTTAGTATTATTATAATATAATTTTTACCCATATTTACCAGATTTACTCTTTAACCATGGTAAATAAAATATTTACTGAAATAATTATTCAAAATGTCTAAAAATAAAAAGTTACCTATTTACACAATTTGGATGTCCTAAATCCAAATATAGAATACATTTTTCTAAATTCAAAACAAATAACTGGATGAAATTAATTTAAATTTAATTCTAGTTGACAAAACAAAAGGCATGATTTTATGAAATCTAGAATCTATTATTTTAAATTGATTTTGAGAACCTCTTTTGTGTGAGCAGGAACCATATATGGGATTAGCAGACCACCGAAATCCAACAACCACGTAGACGAAAATAAAATTTGATTCAAAATTCAAAAAATTCCAGCACACTATCTCGGGACCCGGATCAAAATCAAGTCGCGCCCCCAACACCATCATCATTATCGTACCATCAGTACCATTAGCAGAACATCAAAAACATCAACACCTTGGAAAATATTTTCTTTCCCACCCATCGTCAGAGTCGGTGACCAGAACAAACAAACCATATAATAAAAAATCAAACTTATTGGGCTTCCTTCGTCGCTATAACCCTTCAACCAGACTTAAACCATCACCATCATCACACAACAATCTTAGACCACACAGAGTATCAAAATCACAGCGAAAACAAATCTCACATATGGTTTTGCTGGATCCAAGAGGGGATAAATGATCTCCCACTCAACCCAGCCTCCAATGAATAACCTCCAAAGAACTCACCTTCATCAAAAAACACATCAGCGGAACACAAATCTGAATACTTTGAATCAGATTCATCTGAAGAATCACAAAACAAAAATGCATCAAATGAAACGTGTAGCAACAAGAAATTCCAAAATTGAAAAGAAGAAAACAGGACGAGAAAGGGATCCCAATGACATTCCAGGACACCGTAGCTCAACCACCCAAATCTCGTCGCCGCTAACAGTCTTTCCAGATAAGACCATCACAAAATGTCTTCAATCCACCATAGATCATCACCACAACCCTCAAGCTCTGACAGACCTGGATGATGCCGCTCCTCCAGAAACCGTGATCCCACGAATGCTCCAAAGAGTGTGCCGGAGAATGAAGAGACCTCGTTGCAATGTTGCGTATAACACACGCTACTGTATTATTCATAGAAAAGAATACCGTGAAATCCTGAGGTGTTACAACAAGACAATTAGATGTGGAATTGGTCGGGGGGCCTTTCCCAATTTTATATATGGTTTTGGAGGAGTCCTTAATCTTTTTTAGACATATTGTCCGAGGCCTTGGCAAAATGTTTCAGAATTTATGGATTTATACATTCCCTCATTAGAAAAATATTATTGATGGTTCATGTGGTTATTAAACAAGTAGAATACATATGACTATGTTTTATTATGGAATTATTATCTCATATCATATTCCTACCATAAAGTGTTTATGTTTGTTATTTTTATTGGAATGTGTTTTAAATTATTCACATTGTCTAATGTTTATGTTATCTTCCACTGTATTGTTTACCCTTACTGAGCATTTGATCTCACCTCTTTCTAATGTTTTATTTTCCCAAGATTCCAAGAAGTGTATTATGAGTGATATATAGTGTTAAGATTTGGGAATAACGGCATTCTCAAAGAATCATTTATTTTTTGTTTTATTTGACAATGTGTAATGTAATGTTCATGTAGGTTATCTATTTTCCAAGAATGCAAAACTTATCAGTATTTCAGGACATGATTTCCTTGTATCATTCCAATGTATTAAGATAATTCACCAATTCTGGGAAACTAGACTTGATGCATTACATTTGGTATATATTAACTTTTTATAATCTTTGTAATGTAGAGATTTTGTGTATTTTCCATGAAATTATTCCCTATCTAGATAAGAGAATGTAGAGGAGACTCTGAAACAGATGAAACTAGGAGTTAAAACATAAACAAGGAGTTTTAGGCTTGACCTAGGTAATTGTGGTACATGACAATGGGCCTTACTGCACACTTGGTTATGACAATCTTGGGGGATATGCTTTGGATAATTCTCACTTTCGTTATGACCAATTATGAAGGATTTATGAGTACATACATACTGAAAAAAATAATGATTATGGATTATATCCATAAATTGTTCAATTTATGTTATGTGTTTTACTAGTTTGTAATTATGTATTAAGAATCATAATCTAATCTAGTGTATTCCATTGTTTAGAACAGAAGCCTAGTGGAAGGAATGGAAATCGTATCAATGCACATAATTCTTTTAGGAATTTCCCTCCTACTCAAGATAATTAGTGTGGAGACAGTGATGCAACTGGTGCTGATCAACTTATCACCATACTGGGACAACTAACTCAGGTTATGAATAATAAACTTACCCATGTGAAGAACCCTTATCCACAATGAAGAGGATCAATGTTAGGCCTCTTTATGAGTCAACAACCGCCAAAATTCAATGGGAGTATAAATACATTAGTATCTGAGCAATGGATCAATTCCATAGAGAAAATATTTCATTCGTTAGGGTGTAGGGAAAGGGAAAAAGTTCTCATTATAGTTTTTTACCTCACAAGAGATACAGATCAATGGTGTTTATTAATCAAAATCACAAAGGAGGATGAATAAGTATCGAACATGGGTTGATGGGAGTTTAATGAGATTTTCATAGAAAAATACTTTCTTCATGACCATCGAGCGGATATGGAAAGACAATTTCTGAGTCTGATGAAAAAGAAGGATAAGAATGATGTGAAGCATGAGGCTAACATTACAATGTTAGAAAGGCATTAAAAGGATTATATTCAGAACCCATTGATTAATATTCATCAATTATTTTAAGGGTTTAAAACATTTCTCCATCGAGAATTAGTCTCACAATACTTCTCATCATATGAAGATATTGTCTCATTAGTTATCAAGATATGAAATAATTCTCTAAGCATATGAAATTAAAGCAAAGAAAGAGATTAAGATATCTGGTAAACACTCTGCAAAAGGAAATAAAGAAACAAGGAAGAAGGGAAGAGTTGAATTTCCACCCTATGATAATTGTGGAAGGAAGCACCCTGTTGGTTGTCTAAATGGAAAAAGAGTTTGCTAAAAATGTGGACAAAACCCCATCTTAATGAGGATTGTAAGGGGAATAAAGAATATACCAATGTTTGAGGATAAAATTTCAGGGAGATGGGACATTTTGAAAATGTATGTAATAAGAGTTATAGAAACATACCTCAGAAAAGGCCAAGGGATCAAGTACAAGCTTATGCGATCACTACTGCTGAGTTTGATTCTCCAAAAGATGTATTGGTAGGTAATTTAATGGTTTCCTCAAGTTTATCAAAAGTTTTATTTGATTCTGGTTCATCACATTGTTTCATATCATCCTAGATTTCATAGAAAATTAGATATTTTCAATTTGACTTAAAAAGGAAGTTATCAGTCAAAACTCCAAAGGGAAGTATCATCGCAACACAGTTTTGTGAATCAGTTCCCATTAAAGCATATAAATGATATTTATCTACTGATCTCGTCATCACAACCATTATTTAATTTAAAATAATACTCGTAATGGATTGTATTTCGAACCATGATGCAAAATATTTATTGTAAGAAGAAGAAGGTTCTATTTTCAATGATGATATGGAGTACCTTATCATTAGAGCAGAAACATCCCCACCTGATTCTTATCTAGATCAACCCCCAGTATCTCTACTAAATTAAATTTTTGGGGCGGAATTGAATGAAATAATTATGGGTTATGAAAATAATGTTTGAATAGGGGATGTACCTATTGTGAAAGAATATGTTGATGTGTTTCCAGAGGATTTACCTGGAAATCCTCCATAATTAGAAATTGAGTTTCCATTTATTTAATTCCTGGTTCAAGGCCCATATCGAAGACCCCATATAGAATGGCTACTATGTAATTAGTGGAACTAAAGATACAACTATAGGAATTTAGTAATAAGGTATTTATTCTCCCTAGTGTTGCTCTATGGGGAACCCATGTCATTTTTGTTAGGAAGAAAGACGAATCTATGAGGTTGTGCATTGGCTACAGGGAGATCAATTCTATAATAATAAAGAACAAGTATCCCCTACCTTGCATTGATGATTTATTCAACCAAATTTATAAAGATCAATATTTTTCAAAAATTGACCGTCGATCTGGATATCATCAGTTGTTTGTGAAGAAGGAAGACATTCCAAAAATAGCATTTTGTACCAGGTGCGGGCATTACGAGTCTACAGTACTGCCTTTTGGATTGAATAATAAACCCTTTGTCTACATGGATCTAATGAATATAGATTTTAAGGAATATCATGATGACTTTGTAGTTTTATTTATTGATGGTATATTGGTATACTTAATGCTTCTATCTTGACTCTACAATCAGGGAACAATGGGTTTGTTATTTATAATGATGCTTAAAAGGAAGGACATGGTTGTGTCCTTATGCAGAATGATAGAGCTATTTCCTATGCATCACAACAGCTAAAAATTCATGCAAAAAACTATCCCACTCATGATATTGAGTTTGCAGTTGTAATCTTTTCTATGAAGATATGGAGACATTATCTTTATAGTGAAAAATTTTAGATTTATACTTATCACAAGAGTTTGAAATATATTTTCTCACCACAAGAACTAAACCTAAGTCAAAGGAGATGGCTTTAACTACTCATGTATTATGATTGTAAAATACATGACCATCTAGGGAAGGCAAATAAGGTGTAAGATGCTTTGAGCAGAAAGGATCATGGAGTTTTGAACAAGATGAGAGTTGAAAGGGATCCAATTTTCATGGATCTAGTAACGATGGATCTCGGAAGGACCATGGATAGTGAAACATAAATACATTATAAAATTGGTAACAACCCATCTTTACTAGAAAGGATAAATAAATTCACAGACTTATGATGAGGAGTTTCAAAAGAAGGTTAAAAATGTAAATGAGGGGAGATTGAGTGACTTTGTATATGAAGATGGAATTTTGAAATTTCGGAAGAGCCTTTGTGTTCCTGATATAGCCGATCTAAAAAGATAATTGTTGGATGATTCTCATAGCTCCAATTTCTCTATAAACCATCAGAGAACCAAGAGTTATAAAGATTTGAAGGAACATTTTGTGTGTGATTACAAGAAGATGGAGATTGCTTATTTTGCGTCAAGATGTTTAATTTTTCAACAAATGAACACTGGAAGGAAACTTCCTCGAGGAGTCATGCAACCTCTTCCTATACCTAAGAGTAGATAGGATAATATTATGATGGACTATGTCATGGGGATACCAAAGACTCATAAAAGGAATGATGAAATATGGTTCATTGTTCATCGTCTTACCAAGTCAGCACATTTTTTTGCTATAAGAAAAGATTTACTACTTGAACTTCTAGAAAGAATATATATAAATGTTGTTGTAAGACTCTATGGTGTTCCCCTATCAATTGTTTCTGATCTTGATACCTGTTCTACATGATCATTTTGGAAAAGACATAAGAAGGCCTTGGTTACGGAACTTCATTTGAGCACTGCCTACCACCCTCAAACTGATGGAAAATTAGAACGGACTATTCAAACCTTAGAATACATTTCGAGATCTTTCTCACATGACATTCAAGGTATGTGGGAACAATATTTACCTTCGGTAGAATTTTCCTATAACAATAGCTTCCATTCAAGTATTCATATGACACCATATGAAGCATTATATTGAAAGACATGTCGCACACCAACTTTTTGGGATGATTTTGGGAAAATGAGACTCATAGACCCAGAACTTGTTGGTGAAATAATGAAAAAGGTGAAGGTTATCCAAACCTACATCAAATAATCACAAAGCATGAAGAAGATCTATGTCGATAACTAAATGAAGGATTTGGAATTTTCTATAGTAGATCATGTTTTCTTGAAGGTATCTCCATGGAAAAAAGTTATACAATTCAATATGAATGATAAATTATGTCCCATGTATATCGGAACTTTTGAAATTATAGAACAAATTGGGGTTGTATCTTAACATTGAGAAATCCCTCCTAGTATCTCCAAAGTTCACGATGTGTTCCACGTACTACTGTTGAGAAACTACAAGTCAGACCCAACACATGTACTCACCTTTGAAGAAATTGAAATAAAATGTGATCTATATTATTGTGAAGTGTCTATCAAGATTCTGGATACCAGAGAACAAGTGCTCAGAAACCGAAAAGCTCATCTGGTAAAAGTTCTATGGAGAAACCATAATATGGAAGAGGCAATGTGGAAACCAGAGGAACTTATGATGAAGATTATCCTAAATTGTCTTGTGAGATAGTATTCTATAAATGTATAGGATGAAATTATTTGAATTAGGGAAGAATGTAACACCCCACTCTTCCATGGTATGTTTCCCTTGGAATAATACAATCTCTTTCATTGTACGCAACTTTGAGATTCTAACACACCGCGACCAATCAAACTAGCTATTATGAATAGTAATACCCAATTTTATAAATTTTTTAAATTTTATTTTTTAAAATGGGCTTCATTTTTGAATTCAGAATATCGAAATTAGCATAGGGTGAATTATTTGTATTTTTCTGAAAAGTTTCAATTTTTTATGAATAGTAAAAAACACTACGTTAATGGTTAAAACTGACTTCTTATTTAAATAATTATGTATTTTTTTAAATTTAATTCATTTGAAAATAAATATATAATACCTATTTAAGTTCAATTTAATTCATTCAGTTCCTTCTCTGATATGTTTAGATATATATAAATAATTTATTGAGCTTTTTACCATCTTTTTGCCACCTCCTATGAGCATTTCCAAATTTGCATAAAACATAATTTTACCAGCTCTGTGAGTTGAATTTCAAAAATCAGAGAGTCACAGTTAATATCAGTAATTATAATATAGTTTAATTAGATGAAAATAATTTTGGGTGAATAGTGACTTTGACTTTTATTTACCATGGTTAAAAGTAAATAGGGTAATTAAGGGTAAAAATGATATAATTATTACCCTAAAATATGTCCCAATTCAACTAGATAAGTATAATTCTACTGAAAACATCCATAGGAATAAAATATGACCCCTTTAGTCCACTTGGAGTAGATTATGACATTTATTATTATTTTTTAAATAATAGTTAAAAAAGTAAAATTCAAAGTTTAATAACTAAACCATTTTTAATACAGGAGTACACACAATATAAATTCGACAATAAATATTTATTAAAAATATAATAATATTTCATACGTAATGGTATTTTTTTTAATAATTTTTAAACATTAAATAATTTAATTTAATTATGATATAATGAAGATGTAGTAATTACCATAATAATGAAATATTAAAATAATTGATATTATAAATATCCAAATAAATGTAAATTGAGACTTTTGATGAATTCCATTAATTTAATAGGTTAACATGAAATGTTAGGGTTGATTAAATAAATTTTATTCTTAGTGAAAATTTTTTTATGGCTTTCAAAAAAATCAAATACTAATTAGTGTCAAAATTGACATAATTGAGTTTTTAAAAGAAATAATATATTATTAATTGATTTAATATTCCAAAAAATATACAGCTCAGCCAAAGGACTCATATAAGGTTATATATATTAATAATGAATCACATGGGGTTCTCTTGGCTACTTATAGTATGTTTATTAATTATAAAAAATAAAAATATAAAGAGACCTGGTAAATGTAAAACCATTTAATTAAGACTTTAATCTAAAAGATGAGTATAAAATGGTAACCTAAACTTTCCTAAGCCTAAAACCTATTAGTTGAGAGTTTTTTGACACATCCCCACCTTATCTTAGAAATAAATCATTTTGGATCCATTAGAAACCAAAAATCATTTTATTATAAAATAATATTTTAAGCTTTTCCTAAAGTGACCCTCACCTCTCTTATAAAAGGGTACTTCACCTTCTCTTAATTTCCCACCTCCAAATCAATTTGGATCGACCAACCGCTACCCAAATATCCTCCCAACAATCATCCCTTCATCCTAGATGGATTCCTTTGGTTATAAATCCAACCTAAGGAGCCATTTTGATCAAATCAAAGGGAAGAACCCGAAGAAGAGATAAATATTTCATTACCTTTTTAAGTTGTTTTCTTCTTCCACTTCCTCTTTCTTTGTTGGTACCATTATAAAATAATAACTCCAATGTCTTCTATATACTATGATGCTATTATAGAAATGGTATAAACTTATTCATTATTAAATACATCATCGCTTTTGAGGGGTGATGAAAGATGAGGCATAGAATAATTAATATGGTTGTAACATTTTTATAATAACATCATAGTATATAGAATATACTAGAGTTATTATTTAAAATGGAAACAAAAAAGAAAGATGAAGGGGAAGAACAAATAATTTGAAAGCATTCATGAAATATTTACCTCTTCTTTGGGTTCCTCCTTTTGATTTGATCAAAAGGGATCCATAGGTTGGCTTTCTTACCCAAGTAAGGCCTCTAGGACGAATGTAGGAATGTTGGCAGGATATTTGGTTAGGGTTTGTCCGAGCCAAATTGAATTTGAGGTATGAAATTAAGACAAGGGGCATTACCCTTTTATAAGAGAGGTGAGGGACACTTTAGGAAAAGTGTGAAATATTATTTTATAATAAAATCATTTTCGGTTTCTAATGGCTCAAAAATAATTTATTTCGAGGCTAAGGTGGGGATGGGTTGAAAACCACCCAAAAATAGGTTTTTTACAAGTGTATGTTGTCATTTTATCCTTATCTTTAAGATTTAACTCTTAGTTAAATAGTTTGACATTTAACATGTCTCTTTGTATTTTTATATTATATGGTTAATAAACAAAATAAAATATTCCCAGAGAACCCAATGTGGATCATTATTAGTATATATAAACTTATCTATGTCATTTTTCTGATCCTTATGTTTTTAGGAAAATTATATCAATTAATAATATAGTATTAGTTTTAAAAACTCTATTATGTCAATATTGACACTATTTAGTATTTTATTTTTTTAATCCATAAACACATTATCACTTCGAATAAAATTTATTTAATCGGCCTTAACATGTCATATTAACCAATTAAATTAGTGTAATTAATTAAAAGTCTCAAATTGCATTTATTTATATATTTATAATATAAATTATTTCAATATTTCATTATTTAGTTAGTTACTACATCATCATTGTGTCAAAATAAATTAAATTATTTAATGTCTAAAAGGTATATATAAAATACTATTATATAGGAAATATTTTTATCTTTCTAATGAATATTTATAGTTGAATTTATATTGTCTGTAAATCTATATTAAAAATGGTTTAGTTATTAATGATTCAATTTAACTCTTTTAACTATTCTTAAAATAAAATAAAAATAAATGACCAAATCTAATCCAAGTTGACCAAGGGGGTTATATGTTATTTCTAAGGTTGTTTTTGGTTGATTTATACTTATCCAATAGAATTAATACATGTATTAGGATAATTATGATACCATTTTTACCCTTAATTTCCCTATTTACTTTTAACCATGGTAAATAAAACTCAAAAGTTATTATTCACCAAAAATTAATTTCATCTAATTGAAAAAAAAATCTCTTACTGATATTAACCATGTCTCTCAGATTTTTGAAATTCAACTCACATAAGGGGTAAAATTATGTTTTATGCAAAATTTTAAATTCTACAGAAGGTGGTTAAAAGATAATAAAAAGTTCAATAAAATTTTTATATATATAGAAACTTATTTTAAAATGAATATTATAAATTACATTGAACATTTATAGGTATTAAGTATCAATTTTGACCTAAAATAAATTTAAATAAAATAAAAAATTACATAAATAAATAGTCGGTTTTAACAAATAACGTTGTGTTCTTCACTATTCATAAAAAATTGAATGTTTTCAAAAAAATACCAAAAATTCACCCTAATCTAATTTGGAAATTAAAAGTTCAAAAATGAAGTCAATTTTGAAAAATAAAATTTATCAAATTTCAGAAAGTGGGTATTACTATTTATAACAGCTTGTTTGATTGATCGCGGTGTCTTAGAATCACGAATTGCGTAAAATGAAAGCTATTTCATTATTCAAAGGGAAACGTATTGTGGAATCTTGGGGTTTTACATTTTTCACTCCTTCAAATAATTTCTTCTTCGAAATATATAGAATACTACCGTACAAAAAGTTTCGGGTTGTTCTTCATCATATGTTCTTCCGGTTCCCATGCTGCCTCTTCTATCTTATGGTTTCTCCATAGAACATTTTCTAGACGAGTTGTCCAGTTTCTCAAAACATGCTCTCTATTATCCAGAATCATGATAGGTGTTTCACAATAAGACAGATGAGGTTCCGGTTCAATTTCCTCAAAGGTGAGTACATGAGTTTGGTCAGGCATGTATTTTCTCAGTAGTGATACTTGGAACACATCGTGAACTTTGAAGAGACTTGGTGGAATTGCCAAACTGTAAGCTACAACCCCAATTCGTTCTGGAATTTCAAAAGGAATGATGTACCTAGGACTTAATTCACCCTTCTAAAAGAATCGTATAACTCCCTTCCATGGAGATAGCTTCCAGAAAACATGATCTCCTACCTAAAATTCCAAATCCTTCATTCGCTTATCTTCATAGCTCTTCTGCCTACATTTAGATTCTTTGATGTGTGTTTGGATAAACTTCACTTTTTCTGTCATTTCCTCAACATGTTATGGGCGTACGAGTTTTCTTTCACCAACATCATCCAAACTTGTTGGTGTGTGTCATCTCTTTCCATATAATGCTTCATATAGTGCCATTTGAATACTTTAATGAAGGATATTGTTATAGGAAATTTTTTTACATAGGTAAATATTGATCCCACATACCTTGATATTTATGTGAGAAAGATCTCAACATGTCTTCTAAGTTTTGAATATTATATTTTGATAATCCATCAATTTGAGGGTGGGAGGCAGTGCTCAAACTGAGTTTAGTATCCAAGGCCTTCTGAAGACTTACCCAAAATCATGATGTAAAACAGGGATGACGATGAGATATAATCAACAGAGGTTCACCATGGAGACTTACAACATCATTAATATATAGTCTTTCTAGATGTTCAAGTGGTAAATCTTCTCTTATAGCACGAAAATGTGTTGACTTGGTAAGATGAACAATAATGACCCATGTTGTATCATTCCTTCTAGGATTATTTAGTATCCCCATGACAATGTCCATCGTTATATTATCCAATTTACACTCAATTAAGGGTAGAGATTTCATGACTCTTCAAGGATGTTGTCTTCCTACTTTAACTTGTAGGAAAATCTTAAACCTTGACAAAAAATCATCAATCTCCATTTTCATGTTGCACAACAAAACACATTCCATCAAATCTCTATATATCTTGGTGCCTCCAGGATGTATAGAGAAATTGGATTAATAAGCAACATCCAACAATTCTATTTTTAGAAAAGGTATATCAGGAACCAAAAATCTCTTCCCAAATTTCAAAATTCAATCTTCATATATGAAGTCACTCAATCTCCCATCATTTACAGCTTAAACCTTCTTTTGAAACTCCTCATCATTAGTCTGAGAAATTTTTTATCCATTCTAGTAAATATGGTTTGGTAACCATTTGATACAGTGTTTATATTTCACCCTCCATGGTTAATCCAAGATCCATCATTACAAGATCCATGAAAATAGGATCCCATTAAACTCTCATCTTGTTCAGAACTCCATGATCCTTTCTACTAAAAGAATCTACATCCTTATTTGCCTTCCTCAGGTGGTAGTGTATTGTGAAATCATAATCCCTGAGAAGTTCAAACCATATCTTTTACCTTAGGTTTAGTTCTTGTTGTGAGAAAATAAACATCAAACTCTTCTGATCAGTATAAATCTCACATGTTTTACTATAGAGATAGTGTCTCCATATCTTCAAAGAAAATATTACATCTGCTACCTCAATATCTTGAGTGGGATAGTTTTTTCAGGAATTTTTAGCTATCGTGATGCATAATAAATAACTCTATCATTCTAAATAAGGACACAACCATTTCCTTTCTTTTAAGCATCTCCATAAATAAAGAACCCACCAATCCTTAATTGTTGAGTCGTGATAGGAGTGTTGAGTATACCAAGATATCATCAATAAATACCACTAAAAATTCATCAAGGTATTCATTGAAACTGTTTTCATTAGATCCATGTAGATAAAGGGTGAATTAGTCAATCCAAAAGGAATTACGGTAATCTCATAATGCTCATACCTAGTTCGATATACTGTTTTTATAATGTCTTCTTTCTTCACACACAACTGATGATATCCATATTGAAGGTCAATCTTTGAAAAATATTGAGCTCCAAGAATTTGGTCAAATGAATCATCAATGTGAGGTAGTAGATACATGTCCTTTATTGTTACATCATTGATCTCCCTTTAGTCAATGCACAACCTCATAGATCTGTCTTGCTTCTTATCAAAATGGACAGGGGCTCCCCATATAGAAACACTAGGGTAAGTAAATCCATTATTACTCAATTACTATAGCTGTTTCTTTATTACCACTAATTCTGAATTGTCCATTATATAAGGTGTCATCAATATGGGCCTTTAACTATAAATTAAATCAATGGAAAACTCAATTTCTCGATCTGGAGGATGTTCAGGTAAATCCTCTGGAAACACATCAACATATTCTTGCACAATAGGTATGTCTGATATTCAAACATTCTTTTCCTTTCCCATAATTCATTCATTATCTTCCTCCCCACTAATTTAATTTACTAGAGATACGGGGGTTGATCTATATAATAACCAGGTGGTGACGTTTCTGCTCTAAAGATAAGGTACTCCTTATCATCATTGAAAATTGTAACCTTCTTATTCTTTCAATAAATTTTTGCATCATGGTCTGAAAACCAATCCATTCTGAGGATTATATTAAATTCAATCATGGTTATGGTGATGAGATCAATAGATAAATATTGTTTATTTTCCATAATGAGAACTTATTCACAAAAAATTGTTTGGATGATACTTCCCTTAGGAGGTTTCACTGACAACTCCCTTGTTATGTCAAATTAAAAATATCTAAATTTATTTTCAAACTGGTAAGATATGAAACAATGTGATGATCCAGAATCAAATAATGCATTGGATAAACTTGTGGAATCCCTTAAATTACACACCACTATTGCTTTCGGAGTTTCAACCTTAGTAGTAGTGAACATATAAACATGGACTTGATCCATTTTCCTTTTCTATGTTATGTTTCTCTTATGATTATTAAATACATTTGCATAATGTCCCATCTCCCTATAATTTTATCCTTGAACATTGGTAGCTTCATTATTCCCCTTACAATCACTAGAAGGATGGGTTTTTCCACATTTGTAGTATAATCATTTTTCTTTTAGATAGGAACAAGGGTGCTTCCTTTCACAATTATCATATGGTGGAAATTAAACTCTTCCCTTCTTCCATGTTTCCTTATTTCCTTTCCTATATTACTCAGTAGATCTCTTCTTCTCTTTCTTTTCTTTAAAGCCGTAGGACTTAAAGAATTTCTTTTTTAGTCTTGATTATAGATGAGACAATATATTCATACAATGAGAAGGAGTGTGAGACTAATGATCGATAAATAAATGGGTTCAACCCATAAAATAATCAATCAATATTACTCTATGGGTTCCATATATAATCTATTTCATGCCTTGCTAAACATAGAAAATTAGCCTCATACTCTGCAAGATTCTTAACCTCCTTTTACCTCAGACTCAGAAATTGTCCTTCCATATCCGCTTGATGATCCAAGGGAATGAATTTTTTCAAAGAAAATCTCATTTAGCTCTCTTCATTTCATTTTCAATACTTCTCCATCTTCAATTTTGTTTCTGATTAATGACCACCATTGATCTACATCTCCTGTGAGGTAATAAACTACCATTAAAACTTTTTCCCTTTCACTACTTCTTACAGAATGAAATACTTCCTCTCAGGAAATTATCCAATTCTGAACTACTAATTGATTTGTACTCCCATTTAATTTTGGGGGATGTTTCCTTATGTAGTGGTCCAATATTAATCCTCCACATTGTGGGTCAGGGTGCTCCATACGGGTAAGGTTATTATTCATAACCTGAGTAAGTTGTTCATGTATAGTGATAAGTTGATCACCACCAGTTTCATCTCTATCTAAATTATAATTATCTTAAGAATGAGGGAAATCCCTAGATGGACTATGTGCATTTATACGGTTTAAATTTCATACAATCAGAAACATTTTTGAACAATTGCATATACTAGATTTGTTTATGAATCAAAATACATAATTCCAAACTAGTAAAAAACTTAACATAAATTGAATAATTTATGGATATACTCCATAATAATAATAATGAATTTCAAGTAGTTAAATAATCATAAATCCTTCATAATGGTCTATAAAGAAAATGTGAATTATCCTAAGAATATCCCCCAGGAGTGTCATAACCTAGAGTGTATAAAGGCCCATTTTCGTGTACCAGGATACCTCGGGTCAAGCCTGAAACTCCTTGTCATTTTTTCCACTCCTAGGTACATCTTTTCCAGAGCTGCCTCTACCTACTCGTATCTAGACATGGATTTATTTCTTATAAAATACACAAAATCTCTACATTACCATGATTCTAGGAAGTTCATCTATACTAACTTTAATGCCCCGAACCTAGTTACCCAGACTCAGTGTATTATTTTAATACATTGGCATGATAAAATGAAATCATGTCCCGAAAGACCAATCATTTTAGCTATCATGGAAAATAGATTACATACATGAATGTTACATTACACATTCAAAAATAAAATAGAACATAAATTATACTTTGATAATGACATTATTCCAATTGCTTAACCTTGTATATCAATCATAATACACTTCCTAAAATCCTGAGAAAATAAAACCTTCTAATGGTGGGAGAAAAAACACTCAGTAAGGGTAAGAAATACAGTAGAAGATAACATAAACATTAGGCATGGTGAATAATTTGAAACACATTCCTTTAAAAATAATAAACAAGAATAGTTTATGGTAGGAATGTGGGATGAGTAAATAAATCCCTAATAAAACATTGTCATGTGTATTCTACTAGTCAAATAACTGCATGATCCATCAATAATATTTTCCTAATGAGGGAAGGTAAAATGGCAGACATTCTGAAACATTTTTCCAAGGCCTACGTCTAAAAATTATTAAGGCCTTGGACAAAACCATATATCATAATGGGAAAGGCCTCACCAAATTC
Organism: Viscum album; assembly: GCA_963277665.1. NCBI lineage: Eukaryota > Viridiplantae > Streptophyta > Magnoliopsida > Santalales > Viscaceae > Viscum > Viscum album. The sequence goes on along the minus strand of OY728135.1, from coordinate 884,752,416 downwards.
GAAATCTAATTGTCTCATGATACCTACCGATGCAATGAGGAGATATAGAAGGTGCCACCCATAACATACTATGTCCAATAAATTCCTCATGTGAAAAGGTTGAAACATAAACTAAACATTTATATTATAACGAGAATACAAAACATCTATACTTTAACCCTAAACCATGAATGATATAAAAATAACACATACATAGTCAAATATATCACAAAACCAGCAATACAATATTGATGATTTGTATCATAATAATTCTACCTTGATCAATAATAATATCTTGTATAGGATGTTGGCATAGTTGAAAATGAACTGTAAAAATCATTGAGATAAATATCCCCTTTTCAAGAAATCTTCCAAAAGTCACATAATTTATAAATGATGTCATTTTAAAGATAGTTTTGAATAAAATTTTCATATACCACATTGAAAAATTTGAATGGAATTAACATTTTAAAACATTCAATTCCATATAAATGAATCCTTTAAATCATTTTAAAAACATGGACATTGATGAGAAAGGTTTAGAAGAAAAAATCATTAAAATATTAAAATGACGGTTTAGTAACAAAAAGTCCCTTAAAAGGAATAAATTTGGAAAATATTTTATGAAACATGTACATGGATAATAACTATGTCCCAGTAAATACTTATGTAAAAACAACCTCGGATAATAAAGTGATTGTGAAATTAACCCTTACCTTGAACTTTCCTTTGGTCAAGAGTACATTTAACCTCTTGTATAATGAACATAGCATGTTATTAAATTATAACAGAACCATATGAATATTTATTATATAATACATGATTCATTTATGAATTTATACTACCCATTTAATTATTTCTTCTATGTTAAATTAACATTTTTGGGTAATAATCGCTTTCTTGATCGTAAGTGTTTTAACTTGTTAATCTTAATCGTATCATTTAGATCATGATTTAAATACATACAAAATATAAAAAATTATTTATTTATCATATATATTCAGAATATAAATATGTATAATAGATATATATATGTGAAATGAAAACACCATTTATGGAGACGGTACACTGTACGTACGCATAAATGATGTTTCCATTTACATATCGTATTGAACAGAAGTAAGTGAATAAGATATATGTAAGTATATAAACACACACACATATTTATCCAGTATCATTTTTTTCATATATTACATACTTACTAATAATAAATATTTTTATAATCATTGTTGAATGGTGAATGTGGGAATGAATCGCATCGGGTTGTGGAGACGGTAATCTGTACGTATGCACGAGCGACAATATCCTTATATTTATGGTGAAATTATATGTAATTGTATTGTATATAATATATATAGAATAATTAACACTTTATAATTAATATTTACATTATTTATATTCATTATTATACCCATCCCAATAATGAAGTGTCTGAATAACAAACTGCACCACGACGTGGAGATGGTAAGTCGTACGCACACACGTATAGTGACTTTTTCATTTATAGGATGGATAGAATAAATAATATGGTTGTACCATATTTATAATAACATCACAATATGTAGGAGATACTAGATTTATTATTTCGTTATGCAAACAGAAACCAATGAAGAAATGGAAGAAGAAAAGAACTTGAAAGAGGGTGGTGAAATTATTACCTCTTCTTTAGGTTATTCCTTTTGATTTGATTAAAAGGACTCCTTAGTATGGATTTATGACCAACGGAAGGACTCTTGGATGAAGGTAGGAATGTTGGGAGGATATTTGGGCAGGTTTTCGTAGAGCCAAATGCATTTGGAGGTGTGATTTTGAGAGAATCGGAAGTACCCTTTTATAAGAGAGGTGAGGGTCACTTCTAGAAAAGTATAAATATTAATTTATTATATAATAATATTGGTTTATAATGGCTCGAAATTAATTTATTTCGAGCCTTAAGTGGTTATGAGTCGAAATAATTTCAATTATTAGGTTTTATAAATGTTTAGGTTACCATTTTAACCTTCCCTTTTAGATTTAACTCTTAGTTATGTAGTTTAACTTTTACCGTGTATTCTTGTATTCTTACACTATATGGTTAATGAACATAATATAAACTTATAAGAGAAGCAAAAATGGTTCCTTAATGACATATATATTATTTTTAATCCCTTTTACTGGAAATTATATTTTTTTGGAATATTATATCAATGAATAATACAGTATTTGTTTTAAAAACAAATTTCTGTCAATTTTGATAGTATTTGGTATTTTGTTTTCAGGAAAGTCATAACAACCATATCAATTTGAAAAAAAAATATCTAATCAACCCTAAAATGAAATATTAAAATAAAAAATTAGTTTAATTCTTAAGAAGTTTCAATTTACATTTATTTGGATATTTATAATATCAATTATTTTAATATTTCATTAATAAGATAATTACTGCATCATCATAGTGTCATAAATAAATTAAATTATTTAATGTATAAAAAATATAAATAAAATACCATTATGTATGAAATACATTCATATTAATAAGGAATATTTATAGTCTAAATTATATTTTCTGTAACCATATATAAAAAATGGTTTAGTTATTATTCTTTGAATTTAACACTTTTAACTATTCTTTAGATAAAATAATAATAAATGTACTAATCTAATACAAGTGGACCAAAGATGATAAGATTTTATTCCTATGGTATTTTAGATGAATGAAACTTATTCAATATAATTAGGACACGTGTTAGGGAAATTATAATATCATTTTTACCCTTAATTACCCTATTTACTTTTAACTACGGTAAATAAAAGTCAAAAGTTACAATTCAAAAAAATTATTTTCATCTTATTGAACCAAATTTTACATACTGATGTCAACTGTGCCTCTTTTATATTTTGAATCCAAGTCACAGAAGTGGTAAAATTAATTTTAATGCAAATTTGCAAATGGTCCTAGAATGTGCATAAAAACGTTAAAAAGCTCAATAAAATTTTATACATCTAATTTTATTATAAAATGACTCCAATTAATACCATTGAACTTTAATAGATAATATATATATATATATATATATATATGTTTTCTTAAAATAAATTTAAATAAAATATATAATTGTTTAAATAAAAAGATGGTTTTAAATAATAACGCAGTGTTTTTCACTATTCATCCAAAATTGAATGTTTTCGGAAAAATACCAAAAATTTACCCTAAGATAATTTTGATATTCCAAAATCAAAAATGATGTCCATTTTACCAAATTAAAAACATAGAAGTTTCATTAGTAAATTCAACATCAATTCTAATTGTCAAAACCAAAAAGCGGGTTTTTAATAAGTAAAAACAATCAAAAGATTGACATGTGATTATGTCAAATTTAAATGTGAAATTACATATAATGACCTAAATTTTATTAAATGATAAAAATATAATATAATTATAAATCAAGAAAATTTAAATGCATAATTTGACCCTATAAATTATTTTGACTAAAAAGTTGTTTTCAATTAAAATTTAGTATTTTTAACTATTCATCACAATAAGAAAGTTATCAGAAAAGTACCAAAAAATTATTAAAACTAAATTTTTATGTCCTTATTCTAAAGAAAAATTTAATTTCATTAAATTTAATATATAAAAGTTTCAAATGTTGGTTTTAAAAATGGTTCACCATTAAAAGGCGGTTAAATTTCATTTTTTTGAAAAATACTTCTTTTATCTGATAAAATAAATTTGTTCTTATTTTATGTCTAAGAAAAACATAATATGTAAGTTAAAATTATATATAGTATATATGATTTAAATGCAGTTAATACTATTCATAAAAAAATTATCTGATTGTTAGGCAAGTTGTGGTGAACTCAAACTTGGTGTGGCGTGTAGCACCAGCTATTGAATTACTTTAATGAGATAATGTACTATGAAATATGGGGTTGTTACATTCTACCCACCTTCAATAAATTGCTTCCTCTCAATTTGAAACTGTTCTTAAAAAATATATGGTTAAAAATTGCCAAATACCTTTTTGGAAAACCCACATCAGATATTGGGTTAATAAAATTTATTCTTAATTAGAGGGAAAAGGAAATGAAAAAGTCACCACAAAATTATGATCTCAATTTGGAGAACATTGGTGGATTTTAGAGACACATAATTGGAAGAAAATGTAAATATTTATAGGGAGTTATTGAGGTCATCAATCAAAATCAAGTGTAAAATCTAGGGCCTCGATGACATCAACCTAAGATAGTGTAAAATATCATCATTTCAACAAAACACATGGTATTAGGGTAACACATTTTTGGTTTTAAGATCCCCTCCCTAATGGTTAAAAGTTAATTTATTCATAGAATATGATGATATATATATATATATATACTTGACATGTAGAGTTTCATCCATTAACTAATTCCTACCACAAACTCACCATTCACTCCAAAAGATAATATAATTCAAAAATATTCAATTTATCCTAATCATATAGAGTTCCAAAAAAATGAATTTGTAATTTGTATTTCAGAAAATTTAAAAAACTACATTATACAAACTAAGACATCACGTAGGATAGTGGAAAGTGATGCACCCTTGTCGCTCTTTGGTTGTGGGTTCAAGTCTCATGGCCTTACCAGACGTAACAGTCTATCGCCCGACCTCCGGGTTGTATTTTTTATGACAATCCAAAAATTATTTCACAAAATTATTTTACTATAACAATAGTATCCAATGTCAAACCTAATCAATTAAAATATTTTAAGCTTATCCAAAAAACTTTAATCCAAACTAAAATTCCACAATTTATAATGAAGGTAAACACATTTAAGATCCTTTTTCCATGTAATAACATGTGAAAACCTTCATCTTGTATTCTTTTAAAACACTATAACACCCTGAATTACCATAAACATTTATTTATTACAATCATGCTACATTATTTATTATAGAATACTATATATACTCGTTCTATCTAAAAATGTTTTAAACTCCAACAATGATGAAATATAAAAATCATTAATTAGTTCCAAGGATGTCAATAATATCAAATATAATTTATCCAAATCAATCATCTCTTATTCCAAAATCAATAACTCGGTATTAAGACCATATTAAATTTTTATCTTTCCTTCTAGCATGTATTTTTTAAAAAGTTTAACTTGTTATTTAGTCACTTTTCATGGTAACACACAATCTCAAATCCTTAATGAAATAGTACTGCAGTAAAATCCTTATATGATCAATAATTTTTATAACATGTACATCATTAATACAATACTAAAATGACACAATACATTAATAACAACCTAAGAACTCTAATAATTCTTTTTCATCTTTAGTAGTATCATAACTTTATTATTATCCTATAGAAAAATGTTGGGTATACTCTGACGATTTGGACATTGATTCACATAGTGTACCCACTCCTTGCAGTTGAAGCATTGTACATTGGAAACATTTTTCTTACCCTTTCAATTATGTTCTTGGTGTCCTTTTTATCCACACTTATAAAAAACTCTCATTCCCTTCAATAATTTACTAAGTTGGTTCTTTCTAGAGTTATCACATATGGGAAAATACTTCTTTCCCCTCTTCCCTTTATACAACATTATCTCTTGTATCCTTTTCGTCTCTTGCTTCCCTACAAAGCCATAGGACCAAAAAACCTTACATATATTATTAACACATGATATTATTTCTTCATATGATGACAATACATAATATATTATTTCCCTTTTAAATGTTGGCTTAATACCATGAATGATAGGATCCTTCTTAATCTTTGGATCATGCGTATTGCTAGATTTCTCATTCCGTCTATTAGTAACCATTTCTAAAAAATGGCATACACTAGGATAGTTTATGAATTGCAATGCATAATTCCAAATGTTTAAAATACCAAAAATAAATTGAAAATATTATGCATATAATCTATAATCATAAAAAAATTTCTTTTTGTAAGTATTTACTTTAAAATCCTTCATATTGGATTGTAATGAAAATATGAATTATCAAAAGAATATCTGTTGGGAATGTCCTAACCAGAAGTGCAGCAAGGCCTATTTTTGTGTACCAAGATATCTCGGGTCAAGCCCGAAACTTCTTTTCAAATTTATCACTCCTTATCAGAGTTTTCACTCGAACAGATCAAGGCCAAGATTATGTGATCACTACTACTAAGGTTGATGCTCTGAAAGGAATGGTTCCAGGTAATTTAATGGATTCCTCAAGTTTATCCAATGCTTTATTTGATTATAGATCATTGCATGGAGTAATAAGTGATTTATTCACCCTATTATTTCTCCATGGGGAACCCCTTTACTTTTTTTAAGAAGTAAGATGGAAATATTCCATTCAAACCATTTTATAAAATTTCAAACAGGGGTATAAATGACTTTAACCAAAAGTCTCATGAATAGTAAAAAAAATTGGTATAAATTTTATGAAACAAGGATGTGGATGATAAAGAGGTCATAGTAGATACTTATGTAGAAACAACCTCAGATAATATAGAGTTTGTGAAATTAACACTTACCTTGTAATTTTCCGTAGACTATGGTATGTTAAACACCTGTATAATCGTTAAAACATTGTTATTAAATTATACAAGAATAATATACTTAAATATGATATCATTGGAGTGAAAAACTCGAAAAGAGTTTTGGTCTTGACCCGGGGTTTCCTAGAAAAAAACAACGGGCCTTGTTGTACTCTTGGTTACGACACTGCCACGGGATATGATTAGAATAATTATCATTTTTTACAAGCCATTATGAATTATTTATGAGTATATACCTCCTCAATGAAAACATTTTTTTATGATTATGGATTATATCCATAAATTTTTCAATTTATGTTAAGTGTTTTAGAAGATTGGAATTATGTATACTTATTCATACACTAATCTAGTATATGCTATTGTTTAGAAATTGAACCAATTGAAAGGAATGGAAATTGTATCAATGCACATAATCCATGTTGGGATTACCCTCCAACTCAGGATAATTATTGTGGACCTAGTGATGCAACTGGTGCTGATCAACTTATCACCATACTCAGAAAACTCACTTAGGTTATGAATAATAACCTTACCCATATGGGGTACCCTGATCCACAATGCAGAGGATCAATGTTACACAACATCATGAGGAAAAAAAATCAATGGGAGTATAAATCCATTAGCATATGGGCAAGGGATAAATTCCTTAAAAAAATATTTCATGCTTTGAGGAGTAACGAAAGGGAGAAATTTTTCAGGGTGGTTTATCACCTCATGGGAGATGCAGATCAATGGAAGTCATTAATCCAAAACACAAAGGATGATGAAGAATTATCGAACATGGAATCAAGGGAGATTAAAGAAATTTTCATAGAAAAATACTTTCCTCGTGACCATTTAGTAGATATGGAAATAAAATTTCTGAGTCTGAGGAAAAATGTGGATGAGAATATCATAAAATATGAGGATAACATTACAAGGTTAGAATGGCATGTCATGTATTATATACTTTACCCAAGGAGTAAGATTGATCAATTTTTTGATTGGTTACAACCATTTCTCTATCTAGCATTAGTCTCACAATCCTTGTCATCGTGCAAACATATTGTCTCATGCACTATCAAGATAGAAAAGTAATTCTATAAGACATATGACTTGAAAGAAAAAGAAAGAGAATAAGAGATCTGTTGATCACCCTAGAAATGGAAATAAGGTTAAGAAGGGAAAAGTTTAATATCCATCCTATGGTAAATGCAGGAATAAATACTCTGGTATTTTCCTGAAGGGAGTGGGAGTCTGTTACAAGTGTGGTGAAAAAGGACACCAATCATCTGATTGTAAGGGAATGAAAGAGTTTGTCAATGTTTAATGAAACAATTATAATGAAAAGGGACCTTAAGAAAATGAATATAGTAAGAACTAGGGGAACTTACCTTATAAAAGGCACAATGAGAAAGGCCAAGCTTATATGATCACTACTGTAGACGTTAATTCTTTGAAAGACATAGTTGCGGATAATTTAATGGTTTTCTCAAGTTTACCCAATGATTTATTTGATTATAGATCAACGCATTGTTTCGTATCTTCCAAATTAGAAAATTAGATATTTTCAATTTGAATTAACAATATAGTTTTCAGCCAAAACTTCTCAGGGAAGTATCATCACAATAATGTTTTGTGAATCAATTCCCATTAGGGAATATAAACAATATTTATCTGATTATCTCATAGTCATACCCATGATTTAATTTGATATAATCCTTGGAATGGATTGGATTTTAGACCACTATGTGAAATTTTATTGAAAGAAGAAGGAGGATACAATTCATCATGATGATAAGGAGTACCTTATCTTTAAAGTAGAACCACCACCACATAATTCTTATCAAGATCCACCCCCAGTAGCTCAACTAAATTCAATTATTGGGGATGAAGAGAGTGAAATAATTATGGGTGAGGAATTTAATGTTCCAATAGAGTATGTTCCTATTGTGCAAGAATGTCTTGATGTGTTTCCAGAGGATTTACTTGGATATCCTCTAGAAAAGGAAATTGAGTTTTCCATTGATTTAATTCCAAGTTCAAAGCCCATATCGAAGAATTCTTATAGAATGGAAATTTTAGAATTAGTTGAACTAATGAAACAACTAGAGGAATTATGTAATGATGGATTTATTCTCCCTAATGTTTCTCCATGGGGAGCCTCTATCCTTTTTGATAAGAATAATGAAAGATCTTGGAGGTTTTACATTTATTACAGAGAGATCAATGCTATAATAATAGAGAAAATGTATCCCCTACCTCGCATTTATGATTTATTCAACCAACTTCATGGAGCTAAATATTTTTCAAAGATTGACCATTGATCTAGATATCATCAGCTATGTGTGAAGAATGAAGACATTTTGAAAATAGCATTTAGAACTAGGTATAAGCATTTAAAGTTTAAAGTAATGCCTTTTGGATTGACTAATGCATCGTCTGTCTTCATTGATCTAATGAATAGATCATTAAAGGAATATATAGATGACATTTTAGTTGTATTTATTAATGATATCTTTGTATATTCCAAAAACTATGAATACCATGAGAATCACTTGTGTATTATTCTAAAGACTCTTAGAAGAAATGAATTATAAGTGATATTTAGGAAATGTGAATTCTAGCATCAACATGTTTCTTTTTATGGCTATATTGTATCAAAGGATCGAATCTCTATAGATCCTTCAATGACCAAGGCAATCCAAGAATGGCCAGCACTGACGAGTACAACTGAGGTATGCAGTTTTATTGGTTAAGTGGGTTATTATCGACATTTTTCCTAGAATGTTTGATTGATATGCTAACCCATTAACCAAGATCACACGTAAAGGGGTTAAATTTGTTTGGAAAAAAGTGTGTGAAGAATGTTTTGAGGAATTGAAGAGAATATTAGTCAATGCTCCTATCTTTAATCTTCCATCAATGAACGATGAGTTTATTATTTATAGTGTCGATTCAAAAAAAAGGACTTGGTTGTGTCCTAATGCAGAATGATGATGTTATTTCCAATGCATCACGACAACTAAAAATGAATTAGCAAAACTATCCCACTCATGATCTTGAGTTATCAACTGTAATCATTACTCTAAAGATATGGAGACACTATCTCTATGGTGAAAAATGTGATATTTATTCTGATCACAAGAGTTTGAAGTATATTTTCTCACAAAAAGAACTCTACATGAGGGAAAGGAGATGGATTTAACTACTTATGTATTATTATTTCACAATACACTACCACCCGAGGAAGGAAAATAAGGTGGAAGATGGTTTGAGTAGAAAGGATCATGGATTTTTGAACAAGATGAGAGTTGAAAGGGATCTTATTTTCATGGATCTAGTAAAGAGGGATATGGTAATAACAATGTAAGGTTAAACACAAATACTTTTCCAAATTCTTTCCAAACCATCATTACTAGAATGAATAAAAAGTTCTCATACTAATAATGAGGAGTTTAAAAAGATGATTAACGGTGTGAATGATGGGAGACTGAGTGACATTGTATATGAAGATATTATTTTCAAATTTGGGAAGATACATTGTGTTCCCAAAATACCTAATCAAAAAAGGGAATTGTTAGATGATACTCATAGCTCCAATCTCTATATACACCTAGGGACCGCCAAGATGTATAGATATTTGATGGAATGTTTTTGGTGGGACAACATGAAGAGGTAGATTGCTGATTTTGTGTTAAGATGAATCGTTTGTCAACAAGTTATATCTAGAAGGCAACAGCCTGGAGGATTCATTCAAATCCTTCCCATACATGAGTGTACATGGGATAATATTATGATGGACTTGGTCATGGGGCTACCAAAGACTCCAATAATGAATAATGCAATATGTGTAATTGTTGATTGTCTTTGCAAGTCAGCACATTTTCTTGCTATAAGAGAAGATTTACCACTTGAACGTCTAGAAACATTATATATTAATGAAGTTTTAAGACTCCATGGAGTACCCCTATCAATTATTTCTGATCGCGATCCTCCTTTAACATCATGATTTTGGAAAAGTCATCAAAAGGCCTTGGATACTGAACATTGTTTGACTACTGCCTACCAACCTCTAACTGATGGACAATCAGAACCGGCTATTCAAACCTTATAAGACATGTTGAGATCTTCCTCACATGAATTTCATGGTATATGAGATCAATATTTACCTCTGGTAGAATTATCCTATAACAAAATCCTCCCATAAAGTATTCATACTGCACCATATGAAGGGGTATATGGAAATAGATGTTGAACACCAACTTGTTGGGATGATGTTGGTGAAAGAAAACTCATTTGCCCGGAACTTGTTGCGGAAATGATGGAAAAGGTGAAGGTTATCCTAACCCACATCAAAGCAGCTCAATGTAGGCAGAAGAGCTATGCCGATAACTGAAGGAAGGATTTCGAATTTTAGGTAAGCGATCATGTTTTGTTTAAGGAATCACCATGAAAGGGAGATAAACGATTCAGTAAGAAGGTTATATTTTGTCACAGGTACGTTGGACCTTTATAAATTCTTGAACGAATTGGGGTTTTAGCATACCATTTAGAAATGCCACAAAGTCTCTCTAAACTTCACAATGTGTTCCACATTTCACTGTTGAGAAAATACATGCCTGACTCAACGCATGTACTCACCTTTGAGGAAATTGAACTGGAACATGATATGTCTTATTTTGAAGAGCCTCTCAGGATTTTTGATACCAGAGAACAAGTGTTGAGAACCTGGATGACTCTTCTGGTAAAAGTTCTATGGAGAAACCATAAGATGGAACAAGAAATGTGGTAATCAGAGGAACTTATGATGAAGAACCACCCGAATCATTTTGTGTGGTATTATTCTAGAAATGTCCAGGAAGAAATTATTTAATGTAGTGAAGAATGTAACACCCCAAGCATCCACCGTACATTTCCCTTTGAATAATGCAATAGCATACATTTTATGCAAATTCAAGATTCTAACACATCACGGCCAATAATACTAGCTGTTATGAATAGTAATACCCACTTTTTGAAATTTCATAAATATTATTTTTCAAAATTGACTTCATTTTTGAATTTGGAATATTGAAATTAGCTTATGGTGAAATTTTGGTGTTTTTCTAGAAACATTCAATTTTTTATGAAAAATGAAAACACTGTGTTATTGGTATTTATTTAAATAATTATTTATTTTATTAAAATATATTTTAGGTCAAAATAGATACATAATACTTATATAATTTCATTGTAATTCATTGGAGTCATTTAATGTTACTTTTAGATATATATAAAAAATTTATTGAACTTCTTACCGTCTTTTACCCACCTCCTAGGAACATTTGAAAATTTGCATAAAACATAATTTTACCACTTCTGTGAGTTCAATTTCAAAAATCCATGATATATAGTTGATATTAATATGTAAAATTTGGTTCAGTAAGATGAATCTATTTTATGGGGAATAGTGACTTTTGACTTTTATTTACCATGTTTTACTGTAAATAGGGTAATTAAGGGTAAAAATGATATCATAATTACCCGAAAACATATCTTAATTCTATTATATATGAATAATTAGACCAAAAACAACTTTAGGAATAACATATGACCCCCTTTGATCCACTTGGATTAGATTAGGACACCTATTATTAATTTATTTAAAGAAAAGTTAAAAGAGTTAAAATCAAATTTTAAAAACTAAACCATTTTTAATATAGTGTTACACACAATATATATTTAACTATAAATATTAATTACAATTCTAAAACTCTTTCCCAAATAATTTTATTTTATTTATAATTTTTATATATTAAATAATTTAATTTATTTTTGAAAAAATGATGATACAATAATTAACTTAATAATGAAATGTTAAAATAATTGATATTATAAATATCCAATTAATTATAAATTGATACTTTTGATAAATTAAACTAATTTTATAGGTTAATATGACATTTTAGGGTTGGTTCAATAAATTTTATTTGAAGTGATAAAGTTTTAATGGCTTTCAAAAAATATGAAATACTAAATTGTGTCAAAATTGACATAATTGAGTTTTTTAAAAAAATATTATATTATTATTTGGTATAATATTACCATAAATATAAAGTTTTTCCAACAGACTTGGATAAGGTCATATATATTGATAATTAACAACATGTGGTTCTCTTGGCTAGTTATACTAAGTTTATTAACCATATAATATAAAAATACAAAGTGACATGGTAAATGTCTAACTATTTATCTAAGAGTTAAATCTAAAAGATATGGTTAATGTGGTGACCTAATCCTATCCAAAACCTATTAGATTAGTGTTTTTATATCCATCACCACCTTATCCTATAAATAACTCATTTTGGATCCATTATAATCTGAAAATTATTTTATTATAAAATAACATTTCAAGCTTTTCCTAAAGTGACCCTCACCTCTATTATATTAGGGTACTTCCCCTTCTCTTAATTTCAGACTTCCAAATCCATTTGGCTTGGCCAACCCTGACCCAAATATACTCCCAACATTCCTACCATCATCCTAGAGGCCTTAATGTTTTCAAAAACCCAACCTAATGAGCCATTTTGATCAAATCAAAAGGAAGAACCAGAAGAAGAGGTAAATATTTCATCACCTCTTTCAAGTTCTTTTCTTCTTCCACTTCCTCTCTCTTCGTTGTTTCCATTCTAAAATAATAACTCCATTATATTCTAAATATTGTGATGCTATTATAAAAATTGTACATCCATTTACATTTTTCTATCAATCATATTAATGAAAAAGTCACCATATATGCATACCTACGGCTTACGGTCTCCTCGTTGTGTTATAGTGTGTTATTCAAAAAACTCATTATTTTGGATAGATAAAATAATGAGTATAAATAAGGTAAATAATAAATATAACATGTTAATGATTATTTTTATACGGTATTAAATCTAATTACATATTATTTCATCATCAATATAATGATATTATCGTTCATGCGTACATATAGATTACCGTCTTCACGAACGTGGTGAGATTCATTCCCTTTCATAATCATTCAAGAATATTTTTCTTTTTAGGATTTAAAATAATTTTTATGAACTTATTATCATTCAGGATATGAATTAAATAAATCCTATCCATAACAATCATGGCTTATGTAACTGATCACATAAAGGAAAACATATCAATTTACACCCGAAACAATGATACTACTAAAATATTATTAACAAAGCAATATTATAAGATCATATATGATAACATATTTATGTATAATATTCCTGTATAATTTAATAATTATTTTTTAACTATTATACACGAGGTTAACATACCATCGACTAAATGAAAATAAAAGGTAGGGATTTATTTCACAATTTCTTTATTATCTGAGGTTGTTTTTACCAAAGAATATATTGGGACCTCTTTTTCATCCCCATCCATGTTTCATAAAAATTTATTTCAAACCATTTTATCTATTTAATAGAATATGGGTTAATTTAATTTATACCCTTGTTTGAATTTTTATAAAATGGTTTGAAATGAATATTTCTGTCATTTTCCAAACAAGGTACTTTATGACCTTTTCGAAAAAAAATTAAGGTAAGAATGTATTTTTTAACTTATATGGTGGGTGTGGCTATTTTTTTGCCATTTTAACATCGTCGAAGCTTCCCATACAAGAATATAATATAATTTTCAAACTAATTTTTTTTCTATTATAATTATATGTATTTTAAATTATTTCAAAATAAAAAGAGATATTTCTCTAATTTTTTTTTGATTTCATCGATTTCAACATCCTTTGATGAAAATTAATCTTGTTGGAAGTTGATTTATTATGATAAAATCTTCGATATTGTATTGAAAGTTTTCATATATGTTTGATTGTGGATGTGATATTTTTAAAAATATTAATTTTTTATTGATAAATTATTTTAATTTTTTATGCTAGTTTTAATATGAATGGTTTTGTTATGTTTAAACCTATTCATATGAGTAATGCATTGGACATAGTAAGTGATGGGTGGAGCCCTCTTTAGCTCCTCGATGCATCGATAGATCTCATGAAAAAAACTAGTGTCTTGGCTCACAGCCTTGAAAAAATCTTATTTTTAGTCATTGCACAAGGCCTTGACTATGTGGTTATGAAGTCCGACATTATGAAATACATCATTATGAAAGTTCCTATTGATATTTCATGTGATTATTCCACTAGAAGAATATCCATGTTAATAAGTAAATGGAATTATATTATTTTATCTTTTCCATATTTTTCTGAATTTTAAGTTAAAAAGGCTTATGTTTTAGTCTTATATATTGCCTTAAATGTTTGTACTTATAAATGATATTTTTTCTATATTGTTATCCTTACTGACCATCTGCGCTAACCCCTTTCTATTTTTTTTCCTAGGAGGCGAAGAAATATTTTCTGGTTGAAATGCAGGTATATAATAAGGATATAAGTTTGCTCAATGGGGAGAAAATGGTGTTGATTTTTTTATTTCACGATTTAATGTAAAACTTATGAATGTATCTAGTACTTCCAAAGACACTAATATGATCAGTCTTTTAGGACATGATTCCCAGTATCAGGTCAATGTTATGTAATAAGGCACTAACTCTAGTTAACTAGGGTTGGGGCGTTACAGACCCATCCTTTTACACATATCATTACATGATTTTAATTATAATAAATTATTATATTACAATCAAAGGATCATAAAGATAAGGTACAATGTAGTGTCATTCATTGTACATTTTCCAATGATTTTATTGTATGCTTTCTTTTCAAAGTATTTCAATAACTTGCGCAACACGTAACACCGAGTTCGAGCACACAAAAACTTACCAAAATAGCCATTAAAAAAGGAATTTATGAATATTATTAACCAAATTTTATATTTTATGTATCCTATATAATTTTAACATTCATCTTTTGTGTTTTTTGGACATAATATAAGAAGAATTCA
This sequence comes from Viscum album, assembly GCA_963277665.1. Taxonomy (NCBI): domain Eukaryota; kingdom Viridiplantae; phylum Streptophyta; class Magnoliopsida; order Santalales; family Viscaceae; genus Viscum; species Viscum album. The sequence continues at coordinate 884,736,986 of OY728135.1, read as the reverse complement.
ATTTTTATGATAAAAGATATATTTTTTAAAAAAATGCAATTTTCAGCCAATTAATAGAAAACCCATTTTAAATCCAATATTTCACACTTTTATATATTCAATTTAGTGAAATTAAATTCTTCTTTAGTAGAAGGGCATAAAAAATTAGTTTGGAAAAATTTTTGGTACTTTTTTGAAAACATTCATTTTTTCATGAAGGGCGAAAAATACTAAATATTAATTAAAAACAACTTTTTATTAAAACTAATTTGGCATATTAAATAATATATTTGAGAGGTTTTAAAGTATCATTACATTATAACTTTATCATTTAATATAATTTTGGTAATTTTATGTAATATTACATTTAAACTGGACATAAACCAGTTCCAATATTTGGATAGTTATTATTTCTTAAAAACAAGCTTTTTTATTTTGAAAATGGGAATTAATATTACATTATTTTCTTCTACTTCTATGTTTTGAATTTAGAAAAATGGATTCCATATTTGGAATCATTAGTTCCAACTTTTTTAAAAAGTTTACTTTTATTTTTAGACAATACGAATAATTACTTCGGTAAATATTTTATTTATCAAGGTTAACAAAGGGTAAAAAAATAATATTATAATAATATTAAATTACACTAAAATGTATCCAATTCCTATTGTTTCATAAATTACTGACCATGGTAATACTTGGTTCGATTTTGGGACCCCATAGAGCCACTTATGTGTGATAATGAAACTTTATATTAATTAATTTAATCTAAAGAAAAAAATGACATAAACATATATCTTTTAATAAATAATTTTTACATGGGGTTATATAAGTTATTTTATCGACTATAAATACTCATTTGAATTTTAAAAGGATTTAGTACATAATTATATTTTATTTATAATTTTTATAAATTAAATAATTAAATTTCGATATGACACAATGATGATGCAGTAATTAGCTTATTAATGAAAGAATCAAATAAATGGTTTTGTAAATATTAAAATAAATATAATTTAGAAATTTCGTTTCCAACCATGATTTTCTTGGGTATTATGACATGTTAGGATTGATTAAATGTACTTGGTTTGATGTAATCAAGTTGTGATGACTTTAACAAAAACCAAATACTAAATAGTGTCAAAATTGATATAAATGAGTTTTTAAAACAAACATTATAATATTAAATTATATAATATTTCAAAAAATATAAGGTTCTGAAAAAGAACTTATTTAATTGTATTTATATTAATATTTAACCAAATGAGCATCTATTGGCTTGATATAGAAAGTTTTTTAACAATATAATATAAAAATACAAAGAGACATGGTAAATGTAAAAATATTTTACTAAGAGTTAAATCTAATAAATAAGATTGATATGGTGACCTAAACCTCCCTAAAACCAATTTGTTTTGATTTTTACAACCCATACAAACCTTAAAGTCTAAATAAATCAGTTTGAAGTAATTATAAATCGAAAATTATTTTATTAAAAAATAATATTTCAAGATTTCCAAAAGTGACCCTCACCTTTTCTATAAATGGATACTTCCCCTTTTCTTAATATCTCACCTCCAAACCCATTTGGCTTGGCCAAAACCTACTGAATTATCCTCCCAACTTTCCTCCCTTCATCCTAGTGGCCTTCCATTGGGAGGACAGCCAGCCAAAGGAGCCCTTTTGATCAAATCAAAAGGAAGAACCTGAAGATGAGGTAAATATTTAATCACCTCTTTCAAATTTTTTTCTTCTTCCACATCCTCTTTTATTTTCGTTTCCATTATAAAATAAAAAGTCCAGTATATTAAATATACTGTGATTTTATTACAAAAATGGTACAACAATATTTATTATTCTATCCATCATATGAATGACTAAGTCACTATACGTGCGAACGTATGGATTACTGTCTCCACGTCGTGGTGTAGTTTGTTATTCAAACACGTAATTACTTGAATGGGTATATTAATGAGTAAAACTGATGTAAATAATAAATATAATATGTCAATTATTCTATATATATGATATACCATCCAATTACATATGATTTCAACATCAATATAATGATATTATCGCTCGTTCTTAAGGACGGATTACCGTCTCCACAAACGAGATGAAATTCATTTTCATCATAATCATTCATGAATAATTTTCACTTTTGGATTAAAAATAATGTTTATGAACATAATATCATTCTAAATATGAATCAATTACATCCTATCCATAACAAACATTACTTACATAATCAAGAAAATTAAGGAAAATGAATCAGTTAACACCCGAAATAATGATACTTCTAAAATATTATTAAGAAATCAATATTATAAGATCATATATGATATCATATTTATGTATATAATTATTTTATAATTTAATAACAATGATTTAAATATTATACATGAGGTTAACATTCCATCAACTAATGAAAAGTACAAGGTAAGGGATAAATCTACAATCACATCATTATCCGAGGTTGTTTTTATGTGAATTTCTACTGGGACCTCTTTATCATCCACATCCGTTTTTCATATAAATATTTTCAAATGGAATATTTTACAGTTTTATGGAAGGTAATATTTAACTATATCATATTTTTAAATAGCTTAAATATTTATTCTTCTTAATCATTCTCATTAGTATCTATGTTTTTAAAATAGTTTTTAAAGATTTATTTATATGGATATGACTGTTTTTAAAATGTTAATTCCATTGAAAAGTATCATAGTAGTATGAGAAAATTTGATTAAAAAATGTCTTTAAATATCTTCCTTTCTAAATTGTGTTACTTTTAAATGTTTTTACGAAAAATGTATATTTTTCTCAATGAGTTTTACAAATAATTTTCATCTATGTCAACATCCTTTGATGGATTTTTAACTTGATTGAAGTTGATTTATTATGATAAAAATCTCACATATTTTATTGAAGGTTTTTTGATGTGTTTGAATGTGGATATGTTATTTTAAAACCATTCATGGTTTATGGATAAAGTATTTATATTTCTTAAGCTAGTTTTAATATGAATGTATATGTTATATTTAAAACTTTTCATATGAGGAATGCATTGGACATAGTAAGTGACGGATGGAGCCCGCTATAGCTCCTCGATGCATCGGCATGTCCCATGAGAAAAACTAATTTATTGGCACAAGGACATGACAAAAATCTTATTTTTAGTCTTGGAACAAGGCCTTGACTATGTGCTTATGAAGTCTGGAATGATACATTAGATCATTATGAATGTGGTTATTGATATTTCATGTGATTATTCGACATGTAGAATATCCATGTCAATAAGTAAATGTAATTATTTGATTTTATATTTTCCATATTATGATTATTTTTATTATTAAAAGGATTTTTTTAGTCTTATATGTTTCCTTAAATGTTAATTCTTATTTATGAAAGTTTTCTCTATATTTTTAACATTACTGAGCATCTGAGCTCACAACTTTCTATGTTTTTATTTCCAGGATGTGAAGAAATATTTTATGGTTGACCTGCAAGGATAGGCTAAGGATATAAGTGTTTCCAATGGGGACAAATTTTTGTTGATGTTTTTATTAAATGATTTTATGTAAAACTTATTAATGTATCTAGTACTTCTAATGATACTAAACTGATTGGTCTTTCAGGACATGATTCCTTTTATCATGACAATATTATGTAATAAAGCACTAACTCTGGATAACTGGGGTCGAGCGTTACAATTTTTATTAGAGGAATTTTTGTACAAACCATGGAAACTAGATTCATAAAAACACTAAATAGAGAATGTTACCCTAAGATAGACTTTGAGGATTAGTATATAAGAACTTCCTAGAATTCTAGTAATGTAGAGATTTTGTGTATTTTACAAGAATTACATCTTTTTCTGGATATGAGCTGGTAGAGGCGGCTCCAGCACAGATGTACCTAGGAGTGAAAACTCGGACAAGGAGTTTTGGGATTGACCTCGTGTATCCTGGTACACAACAAAGACCCTTGATGCACTCTTGGTTATGAAACTCCTGGGGGATATGCTTAGGATAATTCATATTTTCTATACAATCCATTTTAAATGATTTAGGAGTAAATAATTCATCAATGAAAACATTTTTTATGATTATAGATTATATTCACAATATTTTCAATTTATGTTAGGTATTTTACATGTTTTTAGTTATACATTGGTATTTATAAACTATCTTGGTGTATGACATTGTTTTGAAATAGAGCCTGGTAGAATGATTGAGTAATCCAACAATATACAAGATCAGAAGATTATGAAGGATTGTATCTTTAATTGTATTAAGCCAACATTTAAAAGAGAAATAGTCTCCCACATATTATAATCATATGAAGACATAGTATAATTCAATAATAACATAAGTAAAAATTTCTTTGAGTCCTATGGCTTTCAACGGAAGCAAGAAAAGAAAAGGACTGTAGGGAAAAAGATGGATAAAGTGAAGGGGTGAAGGATTTACCCATATGTGATAATTGTGAAAAGAATCAAATTGGTAAATCATTGAAGTGAATGGGAGATTATTATATGTTTGGAGAAAAATGATACCAAGTACCTGATTTCATGGATAAGAAAAAGGTTTCAAATGTACAATGCTTCATCAGCAAAGAGTTGGGACACTACACAAATCAATGTCCAAATAATCAGAGCATGCCCCAAATGATTCTATTGGATAATAATCATGTTATTATACTACCAAATATGAATATGAATCACTAGTTTTATTTTGTTTTTATTATTGAATTATCTCATTGAAGTGTTGTATGAACGATGTACTGATTATATGCATTATGGGAATAAAAAAGGACTGTATTGCATTACTATTTCAGAAAGGATTTGATATTGTATGGTACCATGTAAAGTGACCCAGTTTCTGGTTAAACTTTTCTGAAAATAAATGGTTGAAGGAATGGTAGACCATAATATGTTCTTGATACTGAGGAAGTGATATTGGAATAATATATGATTGATTTGGATAAATTATATTGGATATTATGTACTACCTTGAAACTAATTAATGATTTGTATATTCCATCATTGTTGGAGTTAAAAAACTTTTGGATAGAAGGAGTATATCAAGTATTCTATAAATAACAAGAGAGCATGAATATAATCAAGAAGGTTTTATGGTAATTCAGGGTGTTATAGTATTTTAAAAGAATACATGAAGAAGGTATTCACAAGTTATTACGTGGAAAAAAGATCTTCATTGTGTTTACCATCAATATTTATTTTGGACTTTGAGTTTAGGCAGAAGTATTTTAGATAAGATGAAATGTTGCAATCGATTAATTTTGACATTGGATATTATTGTTAAGGTTAAATCATTTCTAGGGATTATTTTTGGATTGTCATAAAAAGGACAACCCAGAGGTTGGGTGACAACCAGTCACGTCCGGCAAGGCTGCGAGACATGAACCCACAACCGAAGGGCGACAATGGGGGATCACCTACCACTGGAATATGTGATTTCCATGTTTGTATTATGTAGTTTTTTAAATAGTTTGTCAAATTAATTATAAATTCATTATTTTTGGAACCCTATACGATTATGATAAATATAATAATTTGGAATTCTATTATCTTTTGGACTGAAAGATTAGTTTGTGGAAGGAATTAGTCGAACGATGAAACTCTACTTGTAAAGTATATATATTTTTTCCTCATGTTATATGAATAAATTAATTCTTAAACTTTAGGTAAGGGATCTTAAAACCAAAAATGTGTTATCCTAATACTATATGTTTTGTTGAACCGATGATATTTTACATCATCTTAGATTGACGGATTTGAGGCCCTCAATTTTACATTTGTGTGTGATTGATGACCTCAATCACTCTATATAAATATTTAATTTTTCCTACAATTATGTGTCTATAATTTTCATCAATGATCTCTGAATGGATATCAGAATTTATTTGTGACTTTGTCATTTCTCTTTCCCTCTTATTAGGAAAACAATTTTTTATCCCAATTTTTAATATGGGTTTTCTAATATGGTATTTTTCACTTTTTAACCTTTTATTTTTGAAGAAAGATTTCAACTTGTGAGGATGGAATATATTGAAGGAGGGGATATTGTAACACCACAATATTTTATAGTATGTTATCGCTTCATATTATTTTAATAACTTGTGCTACATGTAATACTGAGTTCGAGCGCACCATAACTTACTAAACTATACATTCATAAAAAAGGTAATAAATAGTATTAACCACATTTTAAATATTATATATCCTATATAATTGTAACATTATTGTTTTTAGTTTTTTAGAAATAATATAAGAAAAAATAAAATTTTAAGATAAAAGATGTATTTTTCATAAAATGCAGTATTTCAGCCTTTCAATGGTGAACCCTTTTTAACTTCAATATTCGACACATTTATATATTAAATTTAGAGAAATTAAATTCTTATTTATAAAATGGAAATAAAAATTTTGTTTGGATAAATTTTTCGTACTTTTCTGAAAACATACAATTTTTTATGAATAGTGAAAAATACAAAATTTTAATTAAAAATAACATTTTATTATAAAACATTACAGTGTTAAGTTATAAATTTGAGTGATTTTAATGTATAATTAGATTATATTTTTATCATTTAATATAATTTAAGTCATTTTAGGTAATATCACATTTAAACTGGACACAAACATATGTCAATCTTTTGATAGTTATCATTTCATAAAAACACGTTTTTTGTTTTGACTATGGAAATTAATTTTAAATTATTTTTTCCACTTCTTTGTTTTGAATTTAGAAAAATTGATTCCATATTTGGAATTCATAGGTCCATATTGCGTAAATGGGAAACTTTTATTTTTAGACATTATGAATAATTACTTCGGTAAATATTCTATTTACCATGGTTAAAGGGTAAATCTGTTAAATAATGGTAAAAATATAATATTATAATAATATTAAAATACCTAACATCTGTACTATTCATATTGGTTGATACATGTCTGACCAGGGGAATCCTTGGGTTGATTTTGGGACCCCATGGATCCACATGAGAGTGATAAAGACACTTTATATTAATTAATTTAAAGTAATGAAAAAAATGACATAAACATATATCTTTTAGTAAGACATATTTTACATGGGGTTAAATCAGTTAACTTTTAGACATTAAAAATTATTTAGAAATTTAAAACAATTTCCAACATACATATATTTTATTTATAATTTTTATAAATTAAATAATTATATTTATTTATGACACAATGATGATGCATTAATTACCTTATTAATGAATGAATCAAATAAATAGTATTATAAAAATTAAAATAAATATAATTTGAATGTTTTGAAGCAATCCACTATTTATCTAGGTAAATATGGCATGTTATTATATATTAAATGTATTTTATTTGAAGTAATCACGTTTTTATGACTTTGACAAAAACCAAATACTAAATAGTTTCAAAATTGACATAAATGAGTTTTTAAAAAAATATTATATTATTAAATTATATAATAGTACTAAAAATATAAGGTCCTGCAAACTAAATTATATAATGATAGGTATATTATTACATAACCACATGGGATTATCTTCACTTGTTATAGTATGTTTAGTAACCATATAATATAAAAATACCAAGAGACATGGAAAATGTCAAACTACTTAACTAGGAGTTAAACCTAAAAGATATGGTTAATACGGTGACCTAAACCGGTATAAATCCTATTTTTGAGAGTTTTTTGACCCATAATCACTTATTCCTCTAAATAAATCTTTTTTTCCAATAGAAACCGAAAATTTTATATTATAAAATTATATTTCAAACATTTCCTAAAGTGACCCCGACCTCTCTTATAAAACGGTACTTCCCTTTCTCTTAATTTCAAACATCCAAAGCCATTAGATTCAGCCTAAACCTACCCAAATATCCTCCCAACATTCCTCCCTTCATTATATATTCCTTAATTTGTTCATAAATCCAACCTATGGAGGCCTTTTGATCAAATCAAAAGGAAGAACCCAAAGAAGAGGTAAATATCTCGTCACCTCTTTCATGTTCTATTCTTCTTCCACTTCCTCATTATTTGTGGTTTCCATTATAAAATAATAAATCCAGTATATTATATATATTTTTATGTTATTATAAAAATGGTACAACCATATTCATTATTCTATCCATCATATGAATGAAAAAGTCACCATACGTGCGTACGTATGGATTATCATCTCCACATCGTGGTGTAGTTTGTTATTCAAACACTTCATTATTTGTATGGGCATAAAAATTAGTATAACTCATGTAAATAATAAATATAAAATGTTAACAATTATGTATATATGATATACCATCCAATTAAATTTGATTTTAATACTAATATAATGATTTGGTCACTCTTGCGTAAGTACGTTTTACGGTCTCCATGAACGAGATGAGATTAATTAACCATCATAATCATTCAAGAATAATATTCATCTTATAATTAAAAAAAATTTATGAGCATAATATCATTATTTATATGAATCATATACGTCCTATCCATAACAAACATAACTTACGTAACCAATCATATCATGTAAAACAAATTTTTTAACACCCGAAAAAATGATACTACTAAAATAATATTAACAAATCAAAATTATAAGATCATGTATGATATCATATTTTTTATATTATTTTTGAATAATTTATAAAAAAAATTAACTATTTTAAAGGACGTTAACATACCATAGAATAAGGAAAATTATATGGTAAGGGTAAATTCTACAATCTCTTCATTATTCGAGGTTGTTTGTGTGGGAGTATCTACAGGGACCTATATATCATCTACATATGTGTTTCATAAAAATATTTTAAAAAGAAATATTTTACGTTTTTATAGAAGGGAATCTTTAACTAGATCATCGTTTTAAATGGTTTAGATATTTATTCTTCTAAATCATTCTCATTAATTTCTATGTTTTCAAAATGATTTTAAGGATTGATTTATATAGACATGATCGTTTTTTAAATGTTATTTCCATTAAAACGTTTCTAAGTGGTATTTGACCCTATGATTCAAAAATGCCTTTTAGTGTCTTCCTTTATAAATTGTGTGACTTGTATATATTTTTTATGAGAAATGGATATTTCTCTCATTGAGTTTTATAAATCATTTTCATCTTTATCAATATAAGTTGATGGATTTTAAACTTGTTTGAAGTTGATATATTATGATACAAATCTTCCATATTGTATTGAAGGTTTTGTGATTTGTTTTGACTATAGATGAAATATTTTTATACCATTCATGTATTATGGATAAGTTATTGACATTTCATATGCTAGTTTTAATACAAATGTTTATGTTATGTTTAAACCATTTCATGTGAGAAATTCATTTGACTTAGTTAGTGGTGGGTGGATCCCACTATAGCTTCTCGATGCAATGGTATGTCTCATGAGACAAACTACTATCTTGGAACAAGACCTTGACAAAATCTGATTTGTAGTCTTTGCACAAGGCACTTATTATGTGGTTATAAAGTCCCACATTATGTATTCAATCATTATAAAAGTGGAAATTGATATTGCATGTGATTATTCGGTTAATAGAATATCCATGTGAATAATTAAAAGGAATTATTTGATTTTATCTTTTCCTATACTAAAGTTTATGTTTAAAAAGTCTTTTGTTTTAGTCTTATACAATTCCTTAAATGTTCATACTTATTTATGAGACATTCAGCTATATTGTTATCCTTACTGAGCATTTGAGCTCACCCATTTCATTGTTTTATATTTCCTAGGTTGTGAAGAAATATTTTATGGTCGACATGAAGGGATAGGATAAGGATATAAGTGTGGTCAATGGGGACAAAATTTTGTTGATGTTTTTATCTCAGGATGTAATGTAAAATGTATGAATGTATCTAGTACTTCTAAGGCTACTAAACTGATTTGTTTTTCAAGATATGATTCTCGGTGTCTTGCCAATGTTATGTAATAATGAACTGAATCTGGGTAACTGGGTTTGAGGCGTTATAGTTGGTATACGATACAATTACATATGATTTCACCATCAATATAATAATATTTGTGCTCGTGTGTACGTACAGATTACCATATTCACGAACACGATGAGATTATTTCCCCATAATAATAATCCAAGAATTATTTCCATTTTATGATTAAAAATAATTTTTAAGAACTTAATATCCTTATGGATATGAATCAAATACATCATATCCATAAAAATCATGGCTTATGTAACCAAACATATAATGTAAAATGTATCAGTTAACACCTGAAACGACAATACTACTAAAATATTATTATCCAAGCAATATTATAAGATCATATATGATATCCTATTTATGTATACGAATCATTTATAATTTAATAAAAATGTTTTAAATATTATACATGATGTTAACATACCATCAAATAAGTAAAATTACAAGGTAAGAGTTAATTTCAAAATCTCTTTATTATCTGAGGTTGTTTTTACATAAGTATCTACTAGGACCTCTTTATCGTCCACATCCATATCTCTTAAAAATGTATTTCAAAACATTTTTAATATTTACTATACTATTGTTTAAAGAAATTTATATCCTTTTTATCTTTTTATAAAATGGTTTTAATGAAATCTTATGGTAATTTTCCAAACAAGGTACTTTATGGCCTTTTTGACAAAATTAACGTAAAAATGTATTTTTTGTCTAAAATGGAAGATGTGGCTATTTTATCTCATTATAACAATGTCAAAGCTTCTTATAGAAGATTATAAGAATATTTTCAAAGTAAATGTTTTCTTTTATAATTATATTTCTTTTAAATTTTTTCAAAATAGAAATAGTTATTTCTCTACAGAAAGTTTTGATTTCATCAATGTCAACATCATTTGATGGATTTTAAGCTTGTTTGAAGTTTATTTATGACTGAAAATTGTTTTTAATTATTATGCAATCACTTTTGAGGAAAAAAGTGAGAAACCATACATGACATCACCATTTCACCAGTTCACCACATCCCCCACTTAAATAATACAAGCCTTCACGAAAAACAACATTCAATCTATCCAAGCATTAAAACTGAAAAACCTTCAAAGATGAAATCTAGTTGTCTCTCCACAGACCACAATCAAAGAAACCACTCCAAATACCATTGTTAGCAGTGAATCCACATCAATGAAAAAGAATAACATAAGCTAGAACACTACTTCTGGACAAGGCCACCCAAAAAAATCTAGAATTCCCTCTGCAAAATTCAGATCCGAGAGTAACCATATCCAATAATCAGGCCAACAAAGAGTCCAATTTACAGTCATGCTTCATCACTAAACTAAAGTTGATTTATTATGATACAAATATTTTATATTGTGTTGAAGGTTTTGTGATATGTTTGACAGTTTATGTGTTATTTTTATACCATTCATGGTTTAAGGATAATGTATTGACATTTCGTATTCTAGTTTTAATATGAATTTTTATATTTTGTTTAAACCTTTTCATATGAGGAAAGAATTGGACTTAGTCTGTGACACGTGGATCCTGCTATAGCTACTTGATGCATCGGTAGGTCTCATGATACAAACTACATTCCTGGCACAAGGCCTTGAAAAAATCTTATTTGTAGTCTTGGCATAAGGCCTTGACTATGTAGTTATGAAATATAGAATTATGCATTCCATCTTTATGAAAGTGGCTAATTATATTGCACGTGATTATTTGAATAGTATAATATCCATGTGAATAAGTAAATAGAATTATATTATTTTATTATTGTCATATTATGTAGAAGTTTATGTTTTAAAGGCTTTTGTTTTAGTCTTAAAAAGTTTCCTAAATGTTTATGCTGATTTATAAAAGTTTATGCTATATTGATATCCTTACTAAGCATCTGATCTCACCACTATCAATGTTTTTTTCTCCAGGAGGTGATGAAATATTTTATAGTTGAGTTGTAGGGATTGGATAAGGATATAATTTTGTACAATGGGGACAAATTGTTTTTGAATTTTTTATTTCATGATGTAACATAAAACTTATGAATGAATCTAGTACTTCCAAGGCTACTAAACTGATCGGTCTTTCAGGATATGATTCCTTATATCATGACAATGTTATATGAAAATGTGCCGACACTAGTTAACTGGGATCGGGGCATTACAGTTGGTATCTAAGGAAGTATTACACAGTCCTTGGAAACTAGATTTAGATAAACTCTGATTAGAGCACATTACCCTAAGATATAATTTGATGATTGGTATAGAATATCTTCCTAGAGTCTTAGTAATGTAGTGATTTTGTGTATTTTACAAGTAATTAATACCTCTTTGGATATGACCATGTAGAAGTGGCTCTAGAACTGATGTAGCTAGTATTGAAAAATCTAACAATGAGGTTTGGGCTTGACCTGGGGTATCCTGGTACATGACAACGAGCCTTGCTACAATCTTGGTTACAACACTATTGGGGGATATGCTTTGGATAATTTTCATTTTCATTACTAACAATTATGAAAGATTTATGAGTATATACCTCTTCAAAGAAAATGTGTTTCCTTGATTATGGATTATATCTATAAAATTTTCAATTTATGTTAAGTGTTTTACAAGTTTGGAATTATGTATTGTGATTAATAAACAAATCTAGTTTATGATATTGTTTAGAAATGGTTCCCAGAGAAAGGAATGATGTTATCTGGTCGGTTTTCCATTATATGATCTGTTACATAATCCATGGTTTTTATGGATAAAATGTATTTTTTTTCATATCCATAATGATATTATGTTCTTAAACATTATATTTAAGCGTAAAATGAAAATTATTCTTGAATAATTATGATAGGGAATGAGTCTCATCGCGTTCATGGAGACTGTAATCCGTGCGTACACACGAGCGACAATATCATAATATTAATAGTGAAATCATATGTAATTGGATGTTATATAATATATAATGAATAATTAACATGTTATATTTTTTAACTACATTAGTTCTGCTAATTATTATACCCATCCAAAATAATGAATTGTTTGAATAAAAAACTATAACACGACGTGGAGATGGTATGTCGTACGTATGAACATATGGTGAATTTTTAAATCATAACTTGGATAGAATAATGAATATGGTTGTACGATTTATACAATAAAATAATAGTATATAGAATATACATGATTTATTATTTTATAATGGAAACAACAAATAATGAGGAAGTGGAAGAAGAATAGAACTTGAAGGAGGTGATGAAATATATACCTCTTCTTCGGGTTGTTCTTTTTTATTTGATAAAAACGGATCATAGGTTGGCTTTATGTCCAAATTAAGACCTATAGGATGAAGGGATGAAATTTTGGAGGATATTTGGGTAGGGGTAGGCCGAACCAAATGGCTTTGGAGGTGTGAAATTAAGAGAAGGGAAAGTACCGTTTTATAAGAGAGTGAGGTTCACTTTAGGAAAAGATTGAAATATTATTTTATAATAAAATAATTTTCCATTTATAATAGCCCCATAATTATTTATTTCATGGATAAGGTGGGTAAGGGTCTAAAAACTCTCAACCAATATGTTTTAGGCAAGTTTAGTTTTCCATTTTACCTGTATCTTTTAGATATAACTCTTAGTTAAGTAGATTGATATTTACCATGTCTCTTTGTATTTTTATATTATATGGTTAATAAACATAGTATCACAAGACAAGAGAACCCCATGTAGTTCATTATTACATTATATAACCTTATCTAATTCCTTTGGACAAACATTATATTTTTAAGAGTATTATAACAATTAATAATAAGGTATTTTTTTAAAACTGAATTATGTCAATTTTGATATTATTTAGTTTTTGATTTTTTAGAAATCCATAAAAACATTATCACAGAGAATAAAATATATTTAATCAATATAAGAATGTCATATTAACCTATAAAAATAGTGTAATTCATAATAAGTCTCAATTTACATTTATTTATATATTAATACTATCAATTATTTTAATATTTCATTATTTAGGTAAATACTACATCGTTATTGTGTCATAAATAAATTAAATTACTTATTTTAAAAAAATTATAAATAAAATACCATTATGTATGAAACATTTTTTATCATTACAATGAATATTTTTAGTCTAATTTATATTTTGTGTAACTTTATATTAAAAATGGAATAGATATTAAACATTAAATTTAAATTGTTGAACTCTTCTTTAAATAAAATAAAAATAAATCTCCTAATCTAATCCAATTAGACCAAAGAGAGTCCTATTTTCTTTATAAGGTTTTTTTTCGAAAAAACCTATAAAATAAAATTAGGACATGTTTTATGGTAATTATAATAACATTTTTACCCTTAATTACGAAATTTACATTTAACCGTGGTTAAAAAAAGTCAAAAGTTACTATTCAACAAAAAGTATTTTCATCTTATTGAACCAAATTTTACTTACTTATATTAAACATGTCCATCAAATTTTTTAAATTCAAATCACAGAAGTTATAAAATAATGTTTTATGAAACTTTTCAAATGAGCCTAGGAGAATTGTAAAAGACGGAAAAATGTTCACTAAAATATATATATATATATATATATATATCTAAACTTATTATAAAATGATTCCAATGAATTAAATTGAAATTATATATTTATTATGTTCCTATTTCTACCTAAAATAAATTTAAATAAATTAAATTATTATTTAAATAAAACGTCGGTTTTAACCAATTACAGAGTGTTTTTCACTATTCATCAAAAATTTAATGTTTTTAGAAAAAAATTAAAAATTAACCCTAAGCAAATTTCGATAGTCCATATTCAAAAATGAATTCCATTTTGAAAAAAAAATTATAAAATTTCATAAAGTGGTTATTACTATTCTTAACAGCTAGTTTGATTGGTCGTGGTGTGTTAGAACTCTAAGTTACATACTGTACAAGATAGTTTATTATTCAAAAGAAAACATATCATGGAAGCTTGGGGTGTTACATTCTCCCCTCCTTAAAATAATTTTTTCCTCAAAATTTCCTTAATATCACTACATAAAAATATTGTGGTGGTTCTTCATCATATGTTCCTCGGGTTCCCATGTTTCCTATTCCATCTTATGGTTTCTCTATAGATATTGTACTAGAAAACTCGTACGGTTTCTCATCACTTCTTCTCTGGTATCAAGAATCTTGACAGGCTCTTCACAATAATATAGATCAGGTTCTAGTTCAATTTCTTCATAGGTTTGTACATGTGTTATCTCAAGATTTTATATTCTCAATAGGGATACTTGAAATGCATCATGAACTTTGGAGAGACTTGACTGCATTTCCAAATGGTAAGCTACAACCGAAATTCATTCTTGAATTTACAAAGGTCCAATGTTCCTAGGACTTAATTTATCCTTCTTACCGAATCATATAACTCTCTTCCATGGAGATACCATCAAGAAAACATGATCTCCTACCAAAAATTGGAAATCCTTCCTTCAGTTATCAGCATTGATCTTCAGCCTAATTTGAGCTGCTTTAATGTGGGTTTGGATAATCATTACCTTTTCCATCATTTCCTCAACAAGTTTTGGGCCAACTTTTTTTATTTCACAAACATCATCCCAAAAAGTTGGTGCGTGGAATCTCCTTCCATATAATGCTTCCTATGGTGCCATATGGATACTTTAATGGAATCTATTATTATAGGAAAATTCTACCAAAGGTAAATATTGATCCCGCATACCTTGAAATCCATGTTAGAACGATCTAAACATGTCTTCTAAGGTTTGAATACTCCATTCTGATTGTCCATCAGTTTGAGGGTGGTAGGTAGTGCTCAAAAAAAGTTCATTCTCCAAGACCCTCTGAAGATTTTTCCAAAATCATGATGTAAAATGGGGATCGCGATGAAAAATAATCGATAGGGGTACACCATGGATTCTTACAACATCATTAATATGTAGTTTTGCATGAAGTTCAAGTTGTAAATCTTCTCTTATATAAAGAAAATGTGCTGACCTTGTAAGATGATCTACAATTACTCATATTGCATCATTCATTCTAGGAGTATTTGGTATCCCCATGACAATGTCAGTCGTAATATTTTCCCATTTCCACTTAGGTATGGGAAGAGGTTTCACGACTCCTCCAGGCTATTGCCTTCCAGCATACACTTGTTGAAAAACCATACATCTTGACACAATATCCACAATATCCCTCTTCATATTGTCCCACCTAAAATTTTCTTTCATATCACTATACATTTGGTGCTCCCATGGTGTATAGAAAAATTGGAGTTATTAGAATCATCAAACAATTCTATTTTTAGATCAGGTATATCGGGAACACAATGTCTCTTCCCAAATTTCAAAATTCCATCTTCATATATGAAGTTACTCAATCCCCCATCATTTACAACTTTAATCTTCTTTTTAAACTCATCATCATTAGTATGAAAACTTTTTATCTTTTCTAGTAATTATGTTTAGACAACCATTTTAAAAATTATTGATGATTCATCTTCCATGGTTATTCCCATATCCATCTTTACTATATCCATGAAAATAGGATCCCTTTCAACTCCCATCCTGTTCAAAACTCCATGATCCTTTCTACTCAAAGCATCATCCACCTTATTTTCCTTCCCCAGGTGCTAGTGTATTGTGCAATCATAATCTTTAAGTATTTCAAGACATATCCTTTTGCTCATGTTGAGTTATTTTTGTGAGAAAATATACATCAAACCCTTGTGATCTATATAAATCTCATATTTTTCACCATAGTTATAGTGTCTTAATATCATTAAAGCCAAGATTACATCAGCTTTCTCAAGATCATGAGTGGGATAGTTTTTCTCATGGATTTTTAGCTGTCCTGATGCATAGGCAACAACTCCATCATTATGCATAAGGACGCAAACAAGTCCTTTCTTTGAAGCATCACTATAAATAACAAACCCATCGTACCATGGTGGTAGATTTAAGATAAAAGCATTGAATAATATTCTCTTCAGTTCTTCAAAACATTCTTCACACTCTTTTTTCTAAACAACTTTAACCCCTTTACATGTGAGCTTGCATAATTGGTTAGCCAACCTGGAAACATTCTGGACGAAACATTTATAATATCTAGCTAATCCAATAGAACTGTGTACCCCAGTTATAGTCGTTAGTGCTGGACATTCATGTATTTCCTTGGTATTCGAAGGATCAATAGATATTCCATATTTAGAGACAATATGGCCAAGAAAAGAAATCTCTTGAATCTAGAATTTTCACTTGCTAAACTTCTCATATAATTCATTTCTTCTAAGAGTCTTTAGAATAATGCGGAAATGATTTTCATGATCTTAGTATATTTTAGAGTATACCAAGATATAATTTGTAAATACCACTAAGAATTCATCATGGTATTCCTTGAAAACACTATTCATTTGATCCATGAAGACAGATGGTGCATTAGTCAATCCAAAAGGCATTATTGTAAACTCATAATCATTGTACCAGGTTTGAAATTCTGTTTTCAGAATGTCTTCCTTCTTCACACACAACTAATGATATCCATATTGAATTTCAATCTTTGAAAAATATTGATATCTATGAATTTGATCAAATAAATCATCAATTCGAGGTAAGGGATACTCGTTTTTTTATTGTTATAGCATTGACCTCACTGTATTCAATGAACAACCACATAGATCCATCTTTATTTTTATCAAATAGGATAGGTGATCCCCATGGGGAAACACTAGGATGAATAAATCCCTTATTACTCAATTTCTATAGTTTTTTCTTTAGTTCCACTAATTCCACAGTGTTTATTTTATAATGGGTCTTCAATATGGTCTTTGAACCAGGAATTAAATCGATGGAAAAATCAATTTCTCATTCTGGAGGATGTCCAAGTAAATCCTCTTGAAACACATCAACATATTCCTTCTCAATAGGTATGTCCTCTATTTGAAAATTAATTTCCTCACCCACAATTATTTCTTTATCATCCTCCCCAATAATTTAATTTAGTAGATCAAATAGAGGTGGATCTAGATAATAATTAGATGGTCACGTTTCTACTATAAAGATAAGTTACCTCTTATCATCATCAAGAATTATAACCTCCTTCTTCTTACAATAAATTTTCACATCATGGTCCAAAATCCTATACATATAAAGGATTATATCAAACTAAATAAAGGGTATGAAAATTATATTAGGAGATAAATCTTGTTTATATGCCTTAATAGATACTGATTCACAAAACATTGTTTCAATGATAATTCCCTTAAAAGTTTTTACTAAAAAATCCCTTATTAAATAAAATTGGAAATATCTAATTTTCTTAGAAAACTGGGAATATATGATACAATACGATGATATAGAATCAAATAAATCACTAGATAAACTTGAGGATACCAATAAATAACCTACCACCACGTCATTTAGAGCTTCATCCTCAGCTGTAGTGATCGAATAAGCTTGGCCTTTCTCCCTTGACCTTTTATGAGGTAAGTTCCCTTGGCGCTAAGGACATTCATTTTCATTATGTCCCTTTTGTCTATAATTGTAGAATTCAACATTGACAGCCTATTTCTTTCCCTTGAAATCTTGAGCTTGGGGTGTTTCTTCCTATATTTACCACATGATGGATATTCAAATTTCCCTTCTACCCCTTATTTCCATTTCCAGAGTGATCAGTAGATCTCTTCTTCTCTTGCTTTTCTTTGAAGTCATATGACTTAGAGAATTCCATTTCTATCTTGATACCACATGAGACTATATCTTCATATGATGAGAAGGATTGTGAGACTAATTATCAACAGAGAAATGTTTTTAAACCATTAGTGAATTGATCAAACTTACTCCTAGGGTTACGTATATAATATGTTATATGCCTTGATAACCATGTAAAGTTATCCTTATACGTTGAGACATTTCATCCCCCTTTTTCCTCAGACTCAAAAATTTTATTTCTATATATTATTGATGGTCACGAGGAAAGTATTTTTCTACGAAAATATCTTTAAACTCCTCCCATTTCATGTTTGATACTTCTTCACTTTCCTTTGTGCTTTGGATTAATGACCACTATTGATCTGCATCTCCCGTGAGGGGATAATCTGCTATGAAAACATTTTCCCTTTTGCTATTCCCCAAAGCATGATATATTTTACCTACAGGATTTATCAATTGATCAAATACTAATGGATTTGTACCCCCATTGAATATTTGGGGTTGATGCTATAGGAAGTGTTCTAACATTGATCCTTCACACTGTGGATCAGGGTGCTCCATACGGGTAAGGTTATTATTCATAAAATGATTGATTTTTCCCCATATAGTGATTAGTTGATTAGTACTAGGTGAATCACTTGCTCCAAAATAATTATCATGAGGAGGAGGTAAATCTCTAAACAAATTATGTGCATTGATATGATTTCCTTTCATTCTACTTGGCCCGATTTCTAAACAATGACATATACTATATTATTTTATGAATCACAATACTTAATTCCAAACTTGTAAAAATATTAACATAAATTGATAAATTTAGGGATATAATACATAAATTGAATTTAGTAAACCCACTAGGGGTGGATCTAGATAATAATCAAGTGGTGACGTTTCTACACAAAAGATAGGGTATTCCTTATCATCATCGAAAATTTTTAACCTCCTTCTTCTTACAATAAATTTTCACATCATGGTTCAAAATCCAATCCATTTTGATGATTATACCAAATTAAATCATGGGTATGATGATGAGATCAGTAGATAAATATCATTTATATTCCCTAATTGTAACTGATTCACAAAACATTGTTGCGATGATACTTCCCTTAGGAGTTTTTACTGACAACTCCCTTGTTAAGTCTAATTTAAAATATCTAATTTTCATGGAAAATTGGGAAGATATGAAACAATGCGATGAATTAAAATCAAATAAAGTATTGGATAAACAAAAGGAAACCATTAAATTACATACCACCATGTTATTTGGATCATCGACCTCAGCAGTTGTGATTGAATAAGCATGGTCTTTCTCCCTTGGAAATTTATGAGGTAAGTAACCTTGGCACTTAGGACATTCATTTTCATAATGTACCTTTTCTATAAAATTGTATCATTCATCATTAGCATTCCCTTTCATTTCTTTGCAATCACAAGCTTGGTGGACGTTTTCACCACACTTGTAACAAACTCCCATTCCCTTCAGGAATGTACCGGGGTGTTTCATACCACATTTACAGTAGGATGGATATTCAATTTTTCCCTTCTAACCCATATTTCCATTTCTAGAGTGATCAGAAGATCTCTTCTTCTCATTCTTTTCTTTGAGATCATATGACATAGAAAATTCATTTTCTATCTTGATAGCGCATGAGAAAATATCTTTGTATAAATAGAATGATTGTGAGATTAATGATTTATGGAGAAATGGTTGTAACGCTTAAAAGAATTGATCAATCTTACTCCTTGGGTTACATATATAATCTTTTTCATGCCTTGCTAACCTTGTGAATTTAGCCACATACTTTGCGACATTCTCATCCTCCTTTTGCCTTAGACTCAAAAATTGTCTTTCCATAATCCCTCGATGGTCACGGGGAATTATTTTTCTAATAAATTCTCTTTAGACTCCATCCATTCCATGTTAGACAATTATTCATCTTCGATTGTGTCTTGGATTAAGGGAAACCATTGATCTACATCTACCATGAGGTGATAAACTGCCATGACAACTTTTTCTCTTTCGCCACTCCACAAAGCATGAAATATTTTTTTATGAAATTTATCCATTTCTCATATACTAATGGATTTTTAATCCCATTTAATGTTAGTTGTTCTTGCCTTGTAAAGCGTTCTGACAATGTTCGTCATCATTATAGATCAGGGTGCTCCATATGGGTAAGGTTATTATTCATAACCTACCCGAGTTTTCCTAGTATGGTGATAAGTGGATCATCACTAGTTGTATCACTAGATCCACTATTATTATCTTGAGTATGATGGAAATCACTTCATAGGTTATGTGCATTGATAAAATTTCCATTCCTTCCACTAGACACTATTTCTAAACAATGTCATATAGTAGATTAGTTTATGAATCACAATACATAATTCCAAACATGTAAAACACTTAACATAAATTGAAAAATTTATGGATATAATCTATAATCTTAAAAAAGAGTTTCCTTTGAGGAGGAATATACTCATAAATTCTTCACAATGGTTTCTAAAGAAAATTTGAATTATCCTAAGAACATCCCTTGGGTGTGTCCTAACCAAGAGTGCAGCTGGGGCCATTGTCATATGTCAGGATACCTCGGGTCAAACTCAAAACTCCTTGTCAGAGTTTTCACTCCTAGGTACATAAGTTCCAAGCTGCCTATCGAAATAATTATGGGTGAGGAAAATAATGTTCTAATAGATGAAGTACCTATTGTGCAAGAATATGATGATGTTTTTTAAGAAGATTTACCTGGACATTCTCCAGAATGACAAATTGAGTTTTCCATTGATTTAATTCTGGGTTCAAGGCCATATTGAAGACCCCTTATAAAATGGCCATTGTGGAATTAGTGGAACTATAGAAATAAATAGAGGAATTGGGTAATAAGGGATTTAATATCCCTACTATTTCTCCATGGGTAGCCCCTATCCTTTTTATTAGGAATTAAGATGGATCAATGAGGTTGTTTATTGAATACAAGGAGATCAAAGCTATAAAAATAAAGAACAAGTACCCCCACCTCGCATTGATGATTTATTTGACCAACTTCATTAAGCTCAGTATTTTTCAAAGATTAACCTACGATATGGATATCATCAATTTTGTGGGGAGAAGGAAGACATTCCGAAAACAACATTTGAAACGGGGTACGAGTATTAAGAGTTTATAGTAATGCCTTTTAGATTGACTAATTTACCATATATCTTTAGGGATATAATTAATAGAGTTTTCAAGGAATATATTGATGACTTAGAAGTGGTTTTTATTGTTAAAATCCTTGTATACTAAAAAAGATACAACGAACATGAAAATCACTTAGGCACTATTTTAAAAACCCTCAGAAGAAATGACTTATATGGGAAGATTAGCAAGTGTGAATTCTGGATTAAAGAGATTTCATTTCATGGCCATTTTTCCTCTAAGGATAAAATCTCTATTGATCCTTCAATGACCATGGAAATATAAGAATTTAAGGAACCGATGAGTATAAAAGAGGTACACAGTGTTATTGGTTTAGCAGGTTATTATAGAAGCTTCATCTAAATGTTTGCCCAATTGGCTAACCCATTAACCAAGATCACCTGTCAGGGGGTTAAATTTTTTTGGACAAAAGAGTATAAATAATGTTTTGACTAACTTAATGGAATATTGGTCAATGATCTTATCTTGACTCTACCATCAGTGAATGATGAGTTTGTTATTCATAGTGATTATTCATAGAATGCAAATGGTTCTGTCCTTATACAGAATGATGGATTTATTTCATATGCATCACGGCAACTAAAAGTCCATGATCAAAACTATCCCACTCATTCTCTTGAGTTATAAACTCTAATCTTTGATCTGAATATATGAAGAAATTATCTCTATGGAGAAAAAAATGGGAGATTTATACTGATCTCTGGAGATTGAAGTATATTTTCTCATAAAAAGAACTCAACATGAGGCAAAGGATATGTCTTGAACTACTTATGGATTATGATTACACAATAAAATACCACCTGGGGAAGGCATATAAGGTGGCAGATGATTTGAGCAAAAAGGATCATAGAGTTTTGAACAAGATGAGAGTTTAACGGGATTTTATTTTCATCTATCTAGTAAAGATGGATATGGGAATAACCACGGATGGTGAAACACCAATAATTTTTCAAATGGTTGTCAAACCATATTTACTAGAAAGGATAAAAAGTTCTTAGACTTATGATGAGGTGTTTCAAAATAAGATTAAATCTTTCAATGATGGGAGATTGAGTGACCTCGTATATATAGATGAAATTTTGAAATTTGGGAAGAGATATTGTGTTCCCATTATACCTAATCTAAAAAAAGAATTATTGTATGATTCACATAGTTCCAATTTCACTATCCACCCAAGGATCACCAAGATTTATAGAGATTAGAAGGAACATTTTTTGTGGGACAACATTAAGAGGGAGATTGCTGATTTTGTGTCAAGATGTATGGTTTTTCAACAAATGAAAGCTGGAAGGAAACAGCCTATAGGATTCATGCAACCACTTCCCATGACTGAGTGGAAATGTGATAATATTATGATGGAATTTTTCATAGGAAACCAAATAATATTAGAATGAATGATCCAATAATATTCATTATTGATCATCTTACCCATTCAACACATTTTTTACTATAAGATAATATTTACCACATGAACATCTAGAAATACTATATATTAATTAATTAGTAAGACTCCATTGTGTACCCCTATAGATTATTTTTTATCATAATCCCTATTTTACATCATGAGTTTGGAGAAGTCTTCAAAAGGCCTGGGATACTGAACTTTGTTTGAACACTGCCTACCTCCCTCAAACTGATGGACAATCAGAACGGCCTATTCAAACCTTAGAAGACATGTTGAGATCTTGATCACTTGAATTTCAAGGTATGTGGGATCAATATTTATCTCTGGTAGAATTATCCTATAATAATAGCTTCAATTCAAGTATTCGGATGGCACTATATGAACGTTATATGGAAGGAGATGTCTCACACCAACTAGTTAGGATGATGTTGGTGAATGAAAACTCATAGGCCCAGAACATGTTGAGGAAATGATGAAAAAGGTGAAGATTATCAAAACCCCCATCAAAGAATCTCATAGTAGGAAAAGGAGTTATGCTGATAATAAGAGGAAGGATTTGGATTTTTTGGTAGTAGATCATGTTTTCTTGAAGGTATCTCCATGGAAGGGTGTTTTAAGATTTGGTAAAAAGTGTAAATTTTGTCCCAAGTACATCAGACCTTTAGAAATTCTAGAATGAATTGGGGTTATAGATTACCGGTTGGCAATGCTGCCAAGTCTCTCAAAGGTTCGTGATGTGTTCCACATATCACTATTGAGAAAATACATGTCTGACCCAACACATGTACTCACCTATGATGAAATTGAATTGAAACATGACCTTTCTTATCATGAAGATCCTGTCAATATTCATGATACCAGATAACAAGTTTTGAGAAACCAGATGACGTGTCTGAAAAGAGTTATATGGAGAAAACATAAGATGGAAGAGGCAATGTGGGAACTCGAGGAACTTATGATGAATAACCATCCAAATCTTTTTATACAGTGATATTCTAGAAATTTTGGGGAAACAATTATTTTATGAAGGTGAGAATGTAACACTCTAAGCTTCCACGGTACATTTCCCTTTGAATAATGCATTATCTAGAATTGTATGCAACATGGATTTTTAACACACCGCGACCAATTAAACTAGCCATTATGAATAGTAATACCAATTTTTTGAATTATTTTTTTTGTTTTCCAAACAATTTACTTTATGACCTTTTCAACAAAATTAAGGTAATAATGCCTTTTTTAAACATATATGGTGGTTGTGACAATTTTACACCATTATAACATCGTTGAAGCTTCCCTTACAAGTTAATTAAAATTTATAAAAAAAGATTTTTCTTTTATAATTATGTGACTCTTAAATGATTATAAAATAGAATAGCTTGTCAGTATTCTTGATACTAGAGAACAAGTGCTGAGAAAATGGATGACTCGTCTAGTAAAAGTTCATTTGGAGAAACCATAAGATGGAAGAGACAATATGGGAACCCAAGTAATAAATGATGAAGAACCAACCAAATCTATTTATGTAGTGATATTCTAGAAATTTAGAGGATGAAATTATTTTAAGGTGGGGATAATGTAACACCCCAAGCTTCCATGGTACATTTCCATTCGAATAATGTAGTAGCATTCATTGTACACAAAATTGATTTTTAACACACCATGACCAATCAAACAAACTGTTATGAATAGTAATACCCACTCTTTGATGGGTTGAGATCATTTCACCATCGAACATTAGTATCACAATATTTATCATCATACGAATATACTATCTCATGTTCTATCAAGATAGAAAAGGAATTATCTATGTCTTATGACATTAAAGAACATAAAGAGAAGAATAGATCTATTGAACACTTTGAGAAAGGAAATAAGGAAACAGTTAAGAATGGAAGAGTTGAATTTCCAACCTATGATATTTGTTGAAGGAAGCACCCTGGTGCCTGTCTAAAATGAAAAAGAGTATTCTACAAATGTGGAAAGAAAGGCCATATTGCTGGTGATTGTGAGTGGAAGAAAGAATCTACCAATGTTTAATCCTAAAATTGTAGAGAGATGGGACATTATGCAAATGAATTTCCCAATTGTCTGGGAAACATACCTCATGAAAGGCCAAGGGATCAAAGCCAGGCTTATGAAATCACTACTGTTGAGGTTGAAGCTTCGAAAGACATGGTTGTAGGTAATGTAATGGTTTCCTCAAGTTTAGCGAATGATTTATTTGATTATGGATCATCATATTGTTTCATATCTTACTATTTTCAATGAAAATTATATATTTCCAATTTTATTTAACAAGCGATTTGTCAGTCAAAACTCTTAATGGAAGTATAATTGTAAATAGATTTACTGAATCAGTCCCCAGTAAGGCATATAAATGATATTTCTCTGTTGATCTAATCGTCATAACCATGATTTAATTTGATATAATCCTTAGTATGGATTGGCTTTCGGACCATGATGAGAAACAATATTATAAAAATAAGGAGGTTACAGTTCTCAATGATGATAAGGAGTACCTTATCTTTACAGCAGAAATGTCACCATCCGATACTTATCTAGATCCACCCCCCGTAGCTCTACTAAATTCAGTTATTGAGGTGGATGAGAATGAAATAATTATGGTTGAGGAAAATAATTCTCAAATATAGGACGTTCCTATTGTGCATGAATATGTGGGTGTGTTTCCAGAGGATTTACCTGGACATCCTCCAGAATTGGAAATTGAGTTTCTCATTTATTTAATTCTTAGTTCAAGGCCCATATAAAAGACACCTTATAGAATGTCCATAGTGGAATTAGTTTAACTATATAAACAACTAGAGGAATTGTGTAATTATGGAATTATTAGCCATAGTGTTTCTCCATGGGGAGCACCTCTCCTTTTTGTTAAGAAGAAAGATGGATCTATGAGGTTGTGCATTGACTACAGAGAGATCAATGCTATAACAACAATGAACAAGTATCCCCTACCTCACATATATGATTTATTAATCCAAATTCACAGATCTTAATATTTTTCAAAGATTGGCCTTTGATCTGGATATCATCAGTTTTGTGTGATGAAGGAAGACATTTTTAAAACAACATTTCAAACCAGGTATGGGAATTACGAGTTTATAGTAATTCATTTGGATAGAATAATTCACCCATTGTCTTCATGAATCTAATGAATAATGTTTTCAAGGAATATCATGATGACTTTTTAGTGGTATTTATTGATGATATCTTTGTATACTAAAAAAGATAAACTGAACATAAAAATCACATGTTCACTATTATGAAAACCCTTAGACGAAATAAATTATATGGTATGTTTTTCTAGTTTGAATTCTGACTTCATGATATATCTTTTCTTGGCCATATTGTCTCTAAGGATGGACTCTCTATTGATCCTTCAAAGACCAAGGAAATCCAAGATTGGCCAGCACAGTCGAGTATAATTGAGGTATGCAGTTTTATTGGTTTAGCAGGTTTTTATCGACATTTCATCCAGAATTTTGCCAAGTCAGATAACCCATTAACTATGCTCACACATAAAAGGGATAAATTTGTTTGGAAAAAAAAGTGTGATGTATGTTTTGAAGAACTAAAGAGAAGAGTATTCAATGATTTTATCACGACTATACCATTAGGGAACGATGGGTTTGTTATTTATATTGATGCTTCAAAGAAAGGACATGGTTGTGTCCTTATTCATAAAGATAGAGTTATTGCCTGTGCATCACGATAGCTGAAAATTCATGCAAAAAAACTATCCCACTCATGATCTTGAGTTTGCAGCTATAATCATCGCTCTAAAGATATGGAGACACAATATCTATGGTGAAAATGTGAGATTTATATTGATCATAAGAGTTTGAAAAATACTTTCTCTACAAAATAACTAAACATGAAGAAAATGAGAAGTCTTGATCTACCCAAGGAATATGATTTCACAATGCAGTACCTCCTCGGGAAGGAAAATAAGGTGGCAGATGCTTTGAGCATAAAGGATCATGGAGTTTTGAACAAGATGAGAGTTGAAAGGGATCCAATTTTTATTGATCATGTAATGAATGGTATGGGAATAACCATGGAAGGTGAAAAATGAATACATTTTCAAGTTCTTTCCAAACCATCATAACTAGAAAGGATAAAACGTTCTCAGAATAATGATTATGAGTTTCAAAAAATTAATAAAGCTGTGAATGATTGGAAATTGAGTGCCTCTGTATATGAAGATGGAATTTTGAAATTTGGGAAGAGACTTCATGTCCCCACTATACCTGTTCAAAAAAGGGAATTATTAGATGACGCTCGTAGCTCCAGTATCTTTATACATCCTAGAGGCACCAAGATGTATAGAGATTTTATGGAACATTTTTGGTGGGACAATATTAAAAGGGAGATTACTGATTTTGTGTCAAGGTGTATGGTTTTACAACTAGTGAAATCTAAACGACAACATCCAAGAGGAGTCATGAAAACTCTTCCCATAACTGAGTGGATATGGGATAATATCACGATGGACTGTGTCATGGGGCTACAATAGAATCCTAGAGGAAATGATGCAATATGGTTCATTATTGATCGTCTTACTAAGTCATCACATTTTCCAGCTATAAGAGAATATTTACCACTTGAACATCTAGAAAGACTATATATTAAAGAATTTTTAAGACTCCATTGTGTACCCCTATCGATTATCTTTGATCACAATCCCCATTTTACATCAATATTTTGGAAAATTATTCAAAAGGCCTTGGATACTGAACTTTTCATGGGCATTTTCTACCACCCTCAAACTGATGGACAATCGAAACAGACTATTAAAAACATAGAATAGATGTTGAGATATTTCTAACATGACTTTCAAGGTATTTGGGATCAATATTTACCTTATGTTGAATTTTCCTATAACAATAGATACCATTCAAATATTCATATGGCACCATATGAAGCGTTATATGGATACAGATGTCGCACACCATCTTGTTTGGATGATGTTGGTGAAGGAATTATCATAGGCCCAGAACTTGTGGAGGAATCAACGAAAAAGGTGAAGGTTATCCAAATCCACATAAAAGAAGCTCTAATTAGGAAGAAGAGATATGCGGATAACCAAAGGAAGGATTTGGAATTTTAGGTAGGAGATCATGTTTTTTTAAGGTATCTCCATGGAAGGGAGTTATACGATTTAGTAAGAAGGGTAAATTAAGTCTGAGGTACATAAGACCTTTCAAAATTCTATAGTGAATTAGGGATATATCTTACCATTGGTAAATTAGTCCAAGTCTCTCCAATGTTCATGATGTTTTCCACGTTTCACTATTGAGAAAATACATTCTTGAACCACCTCATGTACTCACCTATGAGGAAATTGAACTGGAACCTGATCTGTCTTATTGTGAAGAGTCTGTCAAGATTTTGGATACCAAAGAACAATTGTTGAGAAACCATATGACTCTTATAGAAAATGTTTTATAGAGAACACATAAGATGGAAGAGGTATTGTGGGAGCTAGATGAACTTATAATGAAGAACCACCTGAATCTTTTTGTGGGGTAGAATTCTAGATAAGGTAATTACTGGTAAAAAGGATATCATAATTACCATAACACATGTCCTTATTCTATTGGATAAGTATAATTCGATCAAAAACAACCACATGAATAAAATATGACCCCTTTTGTCCACTTGGATTAGATTAGGACATGTATAATTATTTTATTTAAAGAATAGTTAAAAAAGATAAATTCAAACATTAATAACTAAACGATTTTTAATATAAGGTTACAGACAATATATATTCGACTATAAATATTAATTTTAAAGAAAAAAATATTTCCTACGTAATTTTATTTTATTTATAATTTTTTGAAATTAAATAATTTAATTTTTTTATTACACAATGATGATCCAGTAATTACCTTAATAATGAATTATAAAAATAATTGATATTATTAATATCCCAATAAATATAAATTGAGACTTATGATATATAAAATTAATTCTATAGGGTAATATGACATGTTTGGGTTGGTTAAAAAGAATTTATTCGAATTGATAAAGTTATAAGGGCTTCCAAAAAAATAAAATACTAGATAGTGTCAAAATTGACATAATTGAGTTTTTAAAACAAATAATCTTTTATTAACTGCTTGAATATTCCTAAAAATATAAGGTTATGCCAAAGGACATTAATAAGGTTATATATATTAATAATGATCCACTTGGGGTTATCTTGGAAAGTTATAGTATGTTTATTAACCATATAATATAAAAAAACAAAGAGACATGGTAAATATCAAACTATTTAGCTATGAGTTAAATCTAAATGATATGGTTAATATGGTGAACTAAACATGTCTAAAACCTATTTGTTGAGATTTTTTCAACCCATACCCACCTTAGCCTTTAAATAAATCATTTTTTATCTATTTGAAACCGAAATGTATTTTATTATAAAATAATATTTCAAGATTTTCCTAATGTGACCCTCACCTCTCTTATAAAAGGGTACTTCCCCTTCTCTTAATTTCACACCTCCAATGCCATTTGTATCGGCCAAACCCTACCCAAATATCCTCCCAACTTCCCTACCTTAATCGTAGAGGCCTCACTTTGGTTAGAAAGTCAACTTATAGAGCTCTTTTGATCAAATCAAATGGAAGAACCCGAAGAAGAGGTAATATTTCGTCACCTCCTTCAAGTTTTTTCATCTTACACTTCCTCTTACTTTATTGTTTTCATTCTAAAATAATAACTCCAGTATCTTCTATATAATGTGATGTTTTTAAAAAAATGTTACAACCATATTCATTATTCTATCCATCATATTAATGACAAAGTTACCATACGTACGTATGTATGACATGCCGTCTCCATGTCATGTTATAGTTTGTTATTTTGGATAGGTATAATAATGGGTATAAAGAATATAAATAATAAATATAAATATTAATTATTATTTATATGTGATATAACATCCAATAAAATATTATTTCACCATCAATATAATGATATTTTCAGTCGTGTGTACGTATGAATTACCGTCTCCTCGAAAGCAATGAGATTCATTACCCATCGTAATAGTTAGAGAATAAGTTTCATTTTATGATAAAAAATACTTTTTATGAACATAATATCATTCTGTATATGAATCAAATACATCTTCTACATAACAATCATGACTTATGTAACTGATAATATAAAGTAAAATGAATTAGTTAACACCAAAAATGGTGATACTACTAAAATATTATTAACAAAGAAATATTATAAGATCATATATTATATAATATTTATGTATATGATTATTTTATAATTTAATAAAATAATTAACTATTATATAGGAGGTTAACATATCATCGAATATGGAAGAGTACTAGGAAAGGGTAAATTGCACAATCTCTTTATTATCTGAGGTTCTTTTTACACAATTATCTACTAGGACCTCTTTATCATCCACATCCATGTTTCATAAAAATGTATTTAATTTTTTTTTACTTTTTACTATATTATCGGTTAATTTCATTTATACCCTTGTTTGACTTTTTATAAAATGGTTTGAAAATAATATTTCTTTCATTTTTCAAACAAGGTACTTTATATCCTTTTAGACAAAATTAATGTTAGAATGTCTTTTTTTAAATTATATGGTGGGTGTGGATATTTGTTTTCTATTATAACATCGTCGAAGATTCCCATACAATATTATAATAATATTTTCAAAATAAATGTTTTATCTTATAATTATATGTCTTTTGAATTTTTTCAAAATAGAAATAGATATTTCTCTACATAAAGTTTTGATTTCATTTATGTAAACATATTTTGAAGTTGATTTATTATCATACAAATCTTCCAAATTGTATTGAAGTTTTTGTAATATTTTTTACTGTTGATGTGTTATTTTTAAACATTCATGTTTTATGGATAATGTATTGACATTTTGTATGACAGTTTTAATAAGAATGTTTATGTTAGGTTTAATCTTTTCATAGGAGGATTGTATTAGACTTAGTAAGTGTTGAGTGGATCCCACTATAGATACTCTATGCATCAGTAGGTATCATGAGACAAACTAGTGTCTTGGAACAAGGACTTGACAAAATCTTATTTGTAATATTGGAAAATGTCCTTGACTATGTGGTTATGAAGTCTGGAATTATGCATTACATTATTATGAAAGTTGTTGTTGATATTGCATGTTATAATTAGACTAGTATAATATCAATGTGAATAAGTTAATAAAATTATTTGATTTTATATTCGCCATATTATACTGAATTTTATGAATAAAAGGCTTTTATTTTAGTCTTATACAATTCCGTAAATGACTATGCTTATTTATGAATGTTTCTGCTATATTGTTATCCTTACTGAGCATCTGATCTCACCCCTTTCTATGTTTTATTTTTTCTAGGATGTGAAGAAATATTTTATGTATGACATATAAGGATAGAATAAGTATATAAGTGTGGTCAATGGGGAAAATGTTATTGATGTATTTATTTCATGACATAATGTAAAACTTATGAATGTATCTAGTACTTCCAAGGCTACTAAGCAAATTGGACATTCAGGACATGATTCCTTATATCATGTCAATGTTATGTAATAATGCACCGACTCTTTGTTGCATGGGTTTGGGGCATTATAGTTTGTATTCGAGGAATTTTAGTACAAATATTTGAAACTAGATTTAGATAAACTCTTATTAGAGCACATTACCCTAAGATGGACTTTGAGAATTGGTATACAAGAACATCCTATAATTTGGGTAATGTGGAGATTTTGTGTATTTTCCTTTCAATACATCTGTGTCTGGATACGAGGAAGTAGAGGCAGCTCTAGCACCAATGTACCAAGGAGTGAAAACACTAACAAGGAGTTTCGGGCTTGACCCGGGGTTTCCTGGTACACGACAATGGGCCTTAATGCACTCTTGGTTACGACACTCTCGGGGGATATTCTTATGATAATTCACATTTTCTTTACAAACCAATATTAAAGACATATGATTATATACCTTCTCAAGGAAATTTTTTTATGATTATGGATTATATCTATAAATTGTTCAATTTATGTTTATTGTTTTAAAAGTTTGCAATAATGTATTATAATTCAGAAACTAATATAGTGTATTCCATTATTTAGAAAATAAACATAGTTAAAAGAATGAAAACCATATCAACACATGTATTCCATGTAGGTATTTTCTTCCTACTCAAGTTAATTAATGTGGAGCTAGTGACGCAACTAGTGCTGGTCAGCTTATCACCATACTGGGACAACCCACTCAGGTTATTAATAATAACATTACCTATCTGGGGCACCCTAATCCACAAAACAGAGGATCAAGGTAAAACCGCTTCATGAGGAAACAAAAAACATTAAATGGGAGTACAAATCCATTAGCATCTGAGAAATGGATAAATTCCTTAGAGAAAATATTTCATGCGTTGGGGAGTAGGGAAAGGTAAAAAGATGCCATGGTAGTTTATCAGCTCACAAGAGATTCAAATTAATGGTGGTCATTAATCCATAACAAAAATAAATATGAAGATGTATCAAACATGTAGTGAGGGGGTTTAAAGAGATCTTCTTAGAAAAATAATTTCCCTATGACAATCGAGCGGATATGGATTGGCAACTTCTGAATCTGGGTTAAAAGGAGGATGAGAATGTCGCAATGTTCGGTTTCTAATTGCTCCAAAATGATTTATTTATAGGCTGAGGTGGGTATGTGTCTAAAACCTCTAAAACAATATGGTTTGGACATGTTTTGGTCACCATATTAACCTTATCTTCTAGATTTAAATCTTAGTTAAATAGTTTGACATTTACCATGTCTCTTTGTATTTTTATATTATAAGGTTAATAAAATTACTATAACAAGCCAAGAGAACCCCAAATGGATCATTATTAATATATATATATATAACCTTATACAAGTCCTTTAGAAAAACCATAGATTTTTAGGAATATTATATCAATTAATAATATATTATTTCTTTTAAAAACTAAATTATCTTAATTTTGACACTATTTAGTATTTGATTTTTTTGAAAGACATTAAAACATTATCACTTTAAATAAAATTTATTTAACCAACCCTATCATTTCATATTAACCATGAAAAATAATGTAATTTATCATTAGTATAAATTTACATTTATTTGGTTACTTATATTATCAAATATTTTAATATTTCATAAATTAGGTAATTACGGCATGATCATTGTGTCATAAATAAATTAAATTATTTAATGTCTCAAAATTATAAATAAAATACCATTATGTAGGAAATAT
Source organism: Viscum album (assembly GCA_963277665.1). Lineage (NCBI taxonomy): Eukaryota > Viridiplantae > Streptophyta > Magnoliopsida > Santalales > Viscaceae > Viscum > Viscum album. The sequence goes on along the minus strand of OY728135.1, from coordinate 884,703,420 downwards.
TTTTTTTCTAATGAAAATTTATAGTCGAATTTATATTATGTGTAACCCTATATTAAAAATGGTTTAGTTTTTAAACATTGAATTTAACTATTTTAACTCTTCTTTAAATAAAATAATAATAATTGTCATAATCTAATCAAATTGGATCAAAGGGGTTCATATACTATTATTAAGGTTTTTTTGGTTAAATTATACTTATCCAATAGAATCAGGAAATGAGTTAGGGTAATTATGATATCATTTTTACCCTTAATTACCCTATTTACTTTTAACCGTGGTAAATAAATGTCAAAAGTTACTTCTCACCAAAAATTATTTTAATCTTATTGAACCACATTTTACATACTAATATTAACCGTGTCTCTCAGATTTTTTAAATTCAACTTACAGAACTGGTAAAATTAGGTTTTTTGAAAATATGCAAATGCTCCTATGAGGTGGGTAAAAGACGGTAAAAAGTTAAATTAAATTTTAATATATTTCTTAACTTTTTATAAAATGACTTCAATGAATTAAATTGAACTTATAGAGGTATTATATGTCTATTTTAACCGAAAATAAATTTAAATAAAATAAATAATTATTTAAATAAAAATTATGTTTTAACAAATAACGTAGTGTTTTCCACTATTCATCCAAAATTGAAGGTTTTTAGAAAATACCAAAAATTCACCCTAAGCTAATTTCTATTTTCTGAATTAAAAAATTAAGTCCATTTTCAAAAATTAAATTTTTAAAATTTCTAATTGTGGGTATTAATATTCATAATGGCTAGTTTGATTGGTCAGTGTGTGTTAGAATCTCTGAGTAGAGTACAATGCAAGCTATTGCATTATTCAAAGGGAACCATGCCGCAGATGCTTTGGGTGTTACATTCTTACCTCCTTCAAATAAATTTGTCCTCGATATTTCTAGAATACTACCACACAAAAAGATTCTGGTGGTTGTTCATCCAAAGTTCCTCTGATTCCCATGTTGCCTCTTCTATATTATGGTTTCTCTATAGAACTTTTACCAAAAGAGTCGTCTAGTTTCTCAACACCGAATCTCTGGTATTAAGAATCATGACAGGCTCTTCACAATAAGATAGATCAGCTTCCAGTTCAATTTCCTCATAGGTGAGTACATGCATTGGGTCAGGCATGTATTTTCTCTACAGTGATACATGGAATAAATCATGAACATTGGAGAGACTTGGCAGTATTGAAAAATGGTAAGCTATAGCTCGAATTAATTCTAAAATTTAAAAAGGTCATATGTACCTAGGACATAATTTACACTTCATACCAATTCGTATAACTCCCTTCTGTGGAGATACCTTCAAGAAAACATTGTCTCATACTGGAAATTCCTCATCCTTCCTTCAATAATCGGCATTGCTCTACTGTCTACATTGAGATTCTTTGATGTGGGATGGGATTACCTTCACCTTTTCTTTCATTTCCTCAACATGTTTTAGGCCTACAAGTTTTATTTAACCAACATCATCCCAACAAGTTGGTGTGCGACATCTCTTTCCATATAATGCTTTATATGGTTGCATCTGAATACTTTAATGGAAGCTATTGTTATAGGAAAATTCTAACAGAGGTAAATATTGATCCCACATACCTTTTAAGTCAAGTGAGAAAGGTCTCAAAATTTCTTCTATGTTTTGAATATTCCATTCTGAATGTCCATCAGTTTGAGGTTGGTAGGCAGTGCACAAACAAAGTTCAGTGTCCAAGGGATTCTTAAGACATTTCCAATATCTTTATGTAAAATGGGAATCGTGATCAGAAATAATCGATATGGGTACCCAGATACGGTTTATTATTACATAACTTTGGCATGATACAAGGAATCATCTCCTAAAAACCGATCAGTTTAGAATCTTTTGAAGTACTAGATACATTCATAATTTTTACATTACATCATGAAATGAAAATGTATTCAACATTTTGTCCCCATTCACCAAACATATATCTTTAGTCTATCCCTATAGGTCAACCATAAAATATTTCATCACCTCCTAGGAAAAATAAAACATAGAAAGGGGTGATCTTAGATGCTCTGTAAGTATAACAATATAGCATAAACTTTCATAAATAAGCATAAAAATTTAAGGCAATGTGTATGACTAAAATAAACGCCTTTTAAACATTAACTCAGCATAATTTAGAAATGATAAAATCAAATAATTCGATTCACTTATTCACATGGATAATCTATTAGTCTAATAATCACATGAAATATCAATACCCACTTTCATAGATGATGGATGGCATAATGCCGGACATCATAACCACATAGTCAAGGACTTGTGCCAAGACTATAAATAAGATTGTGTCAAGGCCTTCTGCAAAGACACTAGATTATCTCATGAGACCTACCGATGAATCAAGGAGCTATAGAAGGCTACACCCGTCACTTACTAATTCCAATGAATTTCTCATGTTAAAGGGTTGAAATATAATCAAAACATCCGTATTAAAACTAGCATACTAAATGTCAATATTTTAACCACAAGAAATGAATAGTATAATATAGCACATCCACAGTCAAACATAACTCATTAAAAATAATATGGATGATTTTATTATAATAGATTAACCTCAATAGAGAATAATAAAGTATATTGACATCGTTGAAAAAAATCATAAAAACAATTTTAGAGTAATATCCCCAATTTTCTTGAAAATATTTTAAAGTGTCACTATTTATCAAGAAGCTGTTTAAAATAGATTTTTGAATCAAAGTATCTGATACCAATTTGAAACATTTAAAAGTAGTCATATTTTTAAAGAATTACTATCCTTATAATTAAATTCTTAAAACCATTTTTAAAACATGTACATTAATGGGAAAGATTTAAAAGAATAAATATTTAAAACAATTAAAATGATATTTTTGTTAGAGTTCATAACCAAATGAGAGACACTTGAATAAAAATAATTAAGGTAATAAAAACATAATAAAATCATGAGAATAATGGTATTCATGAAATATTATGTCAACGTATAGTATATACATCAAATAAAAATATTTGGTGCATAACTACAAATAAGTATCAATGGAATGTACGTTGAGATGAAATCTCTTATAAAGAACTGTCCTTATATTAAAGATAAATCAATGAAAAAATTATATATCACAATATATAAATACACTAAATATGATTAGATATTCAGTGTAAAACAATCAGAGAACATTCACAGATATTCTTTAAGCAAAAACAACAATGACATGGATGTTTATCTCAATGAAGGAAAATTGTGTTGAGATTACTCTTTTAATGTTCATATCAATGAATTGAGAATGATTAAATATAGTGATTATTTGTATCATAAGAATATCCACACAAAGGGGAGTGGGAATTACTACATAAATTAATAAATAGTGATTTCACACATAATATTGGAGTAAAATAATCAATTTAGTTTGCGTAAAACCCAACGAGTGGAAATCAAAATTAGATATTCCCTTAACAATTTGTTGACTTAAGAAACATAAACCCCATGAGAAAAGATCATACAATGAAGAATTAAATATCCATAAATTAAGTTGGGTAAAATAAGGAATACAATATTGGGTAGTACATACACAACACAAAAGGAAATAGTGGCAATATTGCATTAATCTCACAAGAATAAGAAGTGAGATGAAAAACCCTGACCATGTTGTAATAAATCGATTTGTATGACCAAAAGTTAATAATCACCAAATTAATCATAAAATAAAATGAATATAAAGAGAATCATGATAATATATGTATCAAATGGAAGTACACAATACACCAGTTGTAATAAATATGTGGCGAACAATGGAAATATCATGGAATTAAAAGTGAGATAAGAAACTCATTACCTTGTAAATTTCCATATATAATGGTATGTTAACCTATTATATAATATTTTAAACAATGATATTAAATTATACAAGAATAATATACATAAACATGATATCATATATGATCTTATAATATTTCTTTGTTAATAATATTTTAGTAGTATCATTGTTTCAGATTTTAAATGATATGTTTTCCTATATATGCTCAGTTACGTAAGCCATATTTGTTACTGATAAGGTTTAATTTATTTATATCAAGATTGATATTATGTTCTTAAAAATTATTTTTAATCATAAAATGAAAATTATTCTTGATTTATTATTATGGGGAATGAATCTCATCATGTTCGTGGAGACGGTAATCCATACGTACGAACAAGCGACAATGTCATTATGTTGATAGTGAAATCATATGTAATTGGATGGTATATAATATATAAAGAATAATTAAAATGTTATATTTATTATTTACATTAGTTATACTCATTATTATACCCATCCAAATAATTAAGTGTTTGAATAAAAACTATAACATCACGTGGAGACGGTAGGCCTTACGTACGCATGTATGGTGACTTTGTCATTAATATGATGGATAGAATAAAGAATATGGTTGTACCATTTTTATAATAACATCACATTATATAGAATAGAAATTATTTTTTATATTATAATGGAAACAACAAACAAAGAGTATGTGGAAGAAGAAAATAACTTGAAATAGTTGATGATATATTAACCTCTTCTACGGGTTCTTCCTTTTGAATTGACCAAAATGGCTCCTTTGGATGGCTTTATGACCAACGTAAGGCCTCTAGAATGAAGGTGGGAAAGTTTGAAGGATATTTGGGTAGGGTTTGGCCAAGAAAAATCGATTTGGAGGTGTGAAATTAGGGGAATGGAAAGTACCCTTTTATAAGAGAGGTGAGGGTCACTTTAGGAAAAGATTGAAATATTATATTATAATTAATTCTTTTTTTTTTCTAATGGATCCAAAAAGTGTTATTTCTATGATAAGGTGGGAATGGGTTGAAAACCTCTCAACCAATAGGTTTTTTATGGTTTTAGGTCACCATATTAACCATATCTTTTAGATTTAACACTTAGTTTAATAGTTTGACAATTACCATATCTCTTTGTATTTTTATATTATCTGGTTAATAAACTTACTACTACAAGCCAAGTGAACCCTATGTGGTTCATTATTAATATGTATAAAAACTTATCCAAGTCCTTTGGTAGAACCACTGATTTATAGGAATATTTTATCAATTAATAATATTGTACTTGTTTTAAAAACACAATGATGTCATTTTTGACACTATATAGTATTTGATTTTTTTGAAAGACATTAAAACATTATCACATCGAATAAAATATATTTAACAAACCTTAACATGTCATATTAACCTATAAAATTATTATAATTTATTAAAAGTCTCAATTTAATTCTTATATGTGTTTAATTTCAAAAATCAAAGAGTCACTGTTAATATCAGTACATAAAATTTGGTTCAATAAGATAAAAATGATTTTTGGTGAATAGTAAATAATGACTTTTATTTACCACGATTAAAAGTAAATTGGGTAATTAAGGGTAAAAAATATCATAATTAACCTAACACATGCCTTGATTTTATTGGATAAGTTTAATTCGACAAAAATAAGTATTAGGAATGAAATATCACCCCCTTTGGTCCACTTGGATTAGATTTGGACAATTATTATTATTTTAATTAAAGAAGAGTTAAAAGAGTTAAATTCAAAGTTTAATATCTAATACATTTTTAATATAGGGTTACACAAAATTTAAATTCGACTATAAATATTCATTAGAAATATAAAAATATTTCCTATATAATTTTATTTTTTTTATAATTTTTAGGCCTTACATAATTTTATTTATTTAGTACATAATGATTATTCCATAGTTACCTTAATAATGAAATGTTAAAATAATTCATATTATATATATCAAAATAAATGTAAATTGAGACTTTAGATTAATTCCACTAATTTTCTATGTTAATATGACATTATTGTTGGATTTGGTGGTCTAGAAGAAACTAATTTGTACTTTATTCATTAAATAAAAGCCTTATCACATCATGATTGTTCTTCTGTGTGAAATGTCATGTGATAATGTCCTAAGGACAGTTGTTGCATTAAAGGTTCGTAGCGGATCCCTGCTATGATGAGAACCCGAAAGCGCCATAACACTATTCTTGAATGTATGTTCTATGGCCGGATGATATTATTTGAGGGACACAAATAATACAGGTCATTAGGTGTGAGGACTCATAAAACTTTGAGGCACCTTCTCATGGTGTGCGCCCTTGGTAATATCTAGGAGGATATTTTGAGGATGAGACCCGCCAGTAGGGAATCCACATTTCATAGTGTCATTGGATGTTCCTATCTACGGACGTGTGTATTGATCCTTAGATATTAAGATTACTATTAATGGGTATTACAAATCACGTGCTTAGATGTATTGATGAAAACTGTGATGACACACTGTTCACAGCGAGGTAGGATACGTTGGGTGCGTCACGAGTAATACCGCATTAATAGATAATGCGAGAAAGGATTTGTCCCTTCCGTTCCATAAGGGAAGTAGATATCTCAGGCCCTTTGATGGAATTGATATAGCCTAAATAAATCCATGGACAAGGTAAGGTATGCGAAAGTTCAATTCTAGGATGTCAAAGAAATAATAATCAAGCACATGGGTTGATGGCACTAGCATGCAACCCGCTTGATTAAAAATATCGAGACAAAGGGATTATATTACACGGTATGCATTTGTAGGAGGTAACACGTCATTATGGCATTAACTTCTTTCTCTATGGGTGCCTTGGTGTGTTGCTAGACGCTAACCTTGGACTTTATGCTGGCTCAACCTAATGCCACTGAGAAATAGGCCTAGAGGGTCACACACTAAGTGTGTCCATGTATCTCAGTTATATATTAATTTAACACGTTAAATATATATTATTCCCGACTATGGTTTAATAATTATTTAAGGATGTCTAATCGCATTTATTTTGACACTTGTTATTTGAGAGAATATATTGTGGACGAAATAATATATTTATTAGCGAGTAATGTAGTTAAATTTATTTAAGAAATAAATAGTCATTACTCAATGTCTAATAAATGTGGTGGAGAATAATGGAAAATAAAATTACACACCGTGTAGTTTTTCTAGTTGGGATTTTGAGGATTTATTTAAATGATATTTATTATAATCAGTGTGGGTACATGTCAAGGAATAAAAAATTCAACATGGGGTTTTCAATAAGAGTTAATGAAATAAATAAAATGTGTAACGTGTTTATTTATTGTCATAACTCAATTAACCTCAAACCTGATTATAAATATCCTCACAACACCAACATATTCAAAGTGATTGGTTGTGCACAATGGATTTGTAAATACTCTCAAGCCAAGAGAGAATTCCCTTTCCACCAAGAACTCCCTCAAGGTACGAGAGAAAAATCCTCCACCGGATCAAGGCGGTCAAAGGAGGACACTACAAGAGAAGGTTCTTCCACGCTAGCCCTTGGAGATCCCTTCAGCGATGTCCGGAGATACGTGACACAAGTGTGGATCACCGCTCGATGAATCTTACACTTGGATTCTAGGACGCAACGACGGATCACCGAATCGTGACCAGACACATCAACGAAGAAAGAATTCCAATGAGGTAATTCTTATGAATTAATTAAATTAATTATAATAAACATATGATGATCCTCCTCAAGGGTTCTGGGACTCTTCTTTTCTTTTTGTTCTTCGTTCTATTCTGAAGATTCGTCATTTTATATCGTGACGGATCTCGGATTGAACGTTGTTTAACGTTAAAATTAATGTTTGGATAACCCACTAATGCGCTTCCATTGTGCCTGGATCCTTCAAGTGGTATCAGAGGGGTCATATCATTTGTTATAATTATTTAGTTTTTCATTGGTGATTTACACATTTAATAATTTATTTTTTTCAATTTATGTTTAATCGTTCTAGAAATTTGAATCTCGAGATCTGTTCCTCCTCCCTCTTTTCTCGTTCACCTCACAAAAACGGTTTTTTTTCTTTTAATTTTGATTAAAATAAAATAGAGGAACTCATCCGGATGAGCCAAATGTTTCTGGCCGTATAACACCAGAATATAAAACGTGTATTAGGAAGTACACGCCGTGTAGTCTAGGTTAAATGCATTGACTGATCCGCCAAATCAGGCCGTGTATTGGATTCTTTATAAGAAATTAAGACACTGTGTGTTGACCAAAAACAGGTGGCACACAATTTCCGGAATACACGCCATGTGGTCCAATGAACACGGCATGCAGTCCTTTCAGGTTTGGTTTGGGTCGTGTACTCCGTACACGGCCTACCTGGCTGGAAACCATGTAATGCGGAAACTACACGGCGTGTGTCCCACATTACACACCGTGTACTCCGAAAATTTTGGAAGTACATTAACACGCCCTACCCCTGGGCGTGTACTTCAGATGGACGGTGAAGAAAAAGTACATGCCGTGTAGTCAGAACTACATGTCATGTACTCACCCAAATTACGCAGATTTATTAAAATTTATTATTATATTATAAAAACTCTTGATACGTGTACCATGGTGCAGGTGTAAAGATGAGGCACAACACGTGATAGGTGTTTTATATATATGTGTTTAATTTAACATCTGTATAATAAATGATAATTCACAGGGTTTCCTCCAAGGTACAAGTTGCGTACAAGGAAAATTTTAAATGAATTTATTTGTTTAAAATTATGATGGATGAGAATCTCGAGAAAATTCAGAAAATGTATTTAAGATAAAAGGATTGATTAATTAAAGATAATTAATTGATTCGAGTGTGGTTTATCTTAAACAAGAACGATTAAAGAATTGAATGCCAGTTTTATTTATGCATAAATATTGTTGCATGTATGGATGATCATGAGCTAGACCGAGACCTTTTTATGTGAATGGTTTCTTTTAATTTATTTATTTAAATTAAGTTTGTTGGCCTGCGAGCCATCTCCTCATTAATATGTAGGGCATGCATGACCAAGGATTCTTTTATGTAAAAACACATTTTTTCCCCTTCACCTACATGTGAGATAAATGCATATGTAATGGATGGAGCACCCATGCTAGTGGAGGTGGCTCAAGTCAGGAGCCATGGTGAAACCAATCCAAGGAGATACAATGTTGGACAGGTGAAAAGATGTAAACACGAACCCGAAAGGTTCAAGGTGTTTCTCCCCTAGGTCTAGGGTTAGTTTATCAACCGCTAGATAAAATAACTAATAGAAAAGCTCATGATCATACAATTTATTTTTTTTCTGTCAGTTTTATGGTTTATTTATTTTGGGTGTGTTGTCACGATCACACAAATAATGAATTAAACGAGCATGCAAGATAGAACTAAAATAAAACTAGCTTATACATAAATATTATCTTAGACATGGTTAATCACATAAGTATATCCCACTTAATATAAACAATCATGTAATAAAAGATAATAAAATTGCAATTTATGTATAAGGATAAAATCCCTCAAAATAAATATTAAGTCGGCATAGCCTTCCATAATCTTGGTTAGAATCGAACCATAGTTCAAAGTGCTTGAACAAACCTAGTTGGGGTGCTTTCATTTATCTGGGAATTCTAATTCAAGGTTTTGGGTTGACATGAATTGGTTTGCATCAAGGGTTGACTTCCACAGTAGGACTTGGTGCGACCAAGAGGCAATGGTTGAGGAAATCCAAAAGGATTTCAGGATTGGGGAGTCCACTCAGCGGATCAAGGAGCTGCGAGTAAATGCAGTTGGCATTTGGAATGCCTACCTAAAACCCTTCAAGTTGCATGACCAACCCTAGTTTGGGTAATGCGAAGGGCAATATGGATCCTTAACACTAGAATATTCACGCAATAGAATATTCCAATGTCAATGGTGAGGGCTATTGGATTTTGATAAAATTGTGGGAGACTAATAAGTATTAATTAATTTATTTGTCTCAAATTTTGTAATAAAGTACTAAACCTTTGTTCATCTTAATTTGTAGAAATAGCAAGGAAATGACTTCAAACATATCATTGCGCACCATAATTGAAAAAGAAAACCTTCTCACCGGCACCAATTTCCAAGAGTAGTAGAGGTGTTTACGCGTCGTCCTTCGCCACGAATGAAAATTATATGTGTTGGAAGAGCCTATTCTAGTTGCACCTTGGAAAGAGGCTAGTGATGAGGAATTATCTCTCTACATGAAACACATGGATGATGCCATAGATGTCTAGTGATTCATGCTATCAGCCATGTCTAATGAGCTCTTGAAGCAATATGAAAACATGGACATGTATAGCATGATGTCTCACCTTATAGATCTCTACCAAGAGAAGGCGAGACATGAGAGGTATGAGATCTCCAATGCATTGTTTACCACGAAGCTTGGAGAGTCTGCGCCAGTTGGGCCTCATGTAGTCAAGATTATTGGCTACATTGAACTCCTGGACATCTTAGGGATTAAATTCCCGGATGAGTTGCATACAGATCTCATCCTATCATTACTGTCCAAGACCTTCTCTAGCTTCATTGTCAACTATATCATTAGCGGCAATGAGAAGATTCTATCTGAGCTTCTGACCATGATTCGCCAGGTAGATAAGGACATGGGGAGTGAAAAACCCGCGGTCCTTATGGTGAACAAGAAAAGTAAGGACAAGGTAAAGGGGCTAAAGACTTATAAACGGTCTGAAGCCCACGAGAACCGTCCCTCCAAGAAGGATAAGATCCAGAGGCAGGGCAAGGAATGGGAGGCAGTCTGTTTTGCTTGTGGCAAGCAGGACCACTGGAAGAGGAACTGCACCAAGAAGTGTGGGGATGCTAAAGGCGTGTTTGTTATCAAGTGAAATCTTTATATTTCTACGCATTGGGTATTAGATACAGCTTGTGGGGCTCACATCTGTGTTAAATGCAGGAACCAAGTAGATTTAGAAAGATCGCCAGAGGAGAGGTGGATCTTCGAGCTGCCAATGGCGCAAGGCTGGTTGCGTTGGCTATTGGCGACTACCACATCTCATTGCCGACTGAGACGATTTTGGTTTTACATAACTGTTATTATGTGACTAGTGTTACCAAGAACATAATTTCTGTATCTTGTTTCAATATGGATGGATTTGTTTTCAAATTTGTAAATAAGGGTTGTCTCTTTTATAAGAACAATGTATGTTATAGTATGGCACATTTAAATAATGGTTTGTATGTATTGAATTACAAAAACCAAGTGTTGGAAATCGATAACGAAACAATCTCACATGACTCATACATCACCCAGTTATGGCATCACCACCTTGGTCATGTGAACGAGAAGCGTTTGACAAAACTCTGCCAATATGGCTATTTAGACTCTACTGAGCTAAAACCACTTGATAGATGTCACGCTTGTTTACAAGGAAAAATGACCAAGCCGCCTTTTGGTGGAAAAGGTGAAAGGGCCACAGAGCTTCTAGGATTGGTACACATGGATGTGTGTGGACCATTTCCAGCAGAAGCTAGAGGTGGATATTCTTACTTCATTACTTTTACTGATGATTTGAGTAGATATGGCTATGCCTACTTAATGAGGTATAAGTCAGAGTCCTTAGAGAAATTTAAGGATATCATGAATGAATTAGAGAATCAGCTTGGTAAGAAGATAAAGAAGCTTCGATCAGATCGAGGTAGAGAATATCTGAACCAAGAGTTCGTCGATCTTCTACAGGAGTCTGGGATTCTATCTCAGCTCACTCCTCCTTATACACCACAGTGGAATGGTGTTAGTGAAAGGAGGAACCACACCTTGTTGGACATGGTAAGGTCGATGATGAGTCATGCAAATCTTCTATTATCCTTTTGGGGATATGAATTATAAACTAAAACATACACATTAAACCGAGTACCAACTAAGGCGGAAAATGGAATTCCATCTGAGTTATGGAAAGGAATGAAACACACTTTGTCGCACACACGTGTATGGGGATGCAAGCCGTTTGTTAAGTCCTTCTCAGGAAACAAACTAGAACCCCAAGGCACAAAGTGTATCTTTATAGGATATCCCAAGGAAATGAAAGGATATTAGCTATATAACCCTCAAGACAAGAAAGTGATTGTCGCCAGACAAGTCGTCTTTCTTGAGAGGGAGAACATCCTCAAGAAGGATAGTGGGAGAAAGATTGACTTCGACCAAGTTGATGCTCAAGATACACAGGAGTTGGTATAGGAACAAGTTCCACAGGTCCCCGTGGAAGAGTTTCCAGAAACACAAGTACTGCGTAGGAGCTCAAGAGAGGTAAGGAAACCAGAGAGATTTGGTTTCCTAGTCACCGATGATGGTGAATCACTATTGTTTGACAATGATGAAACTCTCTCCTACAAAGAAGTAGTAGAAAGCTCAGAAGCTGCAAGATGGCTAGAAGCTTTGAATTCTGAGATGGATTCCATGTATCAAAACCAAGTTTGGGTTCTGGTCGATGATCCAGTTGATGTAAATCCTGTTGGATGCAAATGGGTATTCAAAAGAAAGCTGGACATGGAAGGTCAAGTTAGCACCTACAAAGCAAGGCTAGTGGCTAAATGATTCAGACAGCGTCAAGGAATTGACTATGATGAAACCTTCTCACCAGTTTCCATGTTTAAATCCATAAGAATCATACTTTCCATAGCATCTTACCATGACTATGAGATTTGGTAGATGGATGTCCAAAAAAAATTCTTAATGGGAACCTTTAGGAAGATGTATGTATGACACAATCAGAAGGGTTTGTGACCCCAGGTGAAGCCAAACGGGTTTGCAAGTTGTATAAATCCATTTATGGATTGAAGCAAGCATCCAGGACATGGAACATTCGACTTGATGAAGCCATAAAGGAATTTGGTTTCATTAAGAATGAATGTGAGCCATGAGTTTATAAGAGGTTTAATGGGAATGCGGTCGTCATCCTAGTGGTATATGTTGATGACATATTGCTTATTGGAAATGACCTACCAGCCTTATAGTCAGTTAATGACTGGCTAAACAAGTGTTTCTCCATGAAGGACATAGGAGAAGCATCCTACATTCTAGGGACCAAGATCATTGGTGACAGATCCAAGAGGCTGCTTGGACTAAGTCAGGGTACATACATTGACCAGATACTAAAGAGATTTAGTGTGGAAAAATCCTAGAGGGGATTGGCTCCAGTGTCACATGGCTTACATCTTTCTAAGAAAATGTGTCCCCAGACACAACAGGAGAAAGATATAATGATCAATATCCCATACGCTATGGCTATAGGATCCATCATGTATGCCATGTTATGTCCCAGGATTGATGTTTCATATGCACTGAGCATGGTAGGCAGATATCAAACAGATCCAGGAGAACAGTATTGGACTGCTGTTAAGACTATCCTTAAGTATCTGAGAAGAACTAAGGATGTGTTCCTGGTGTATAGAGGAGACGAGGAGCTTGTCATCAGAGGGTATGCTGATGCTGGTTTCTAAACAGATTAGAATGATCTGAAGTCACAATCTGGATATGTTTTCTATCTTAATGGAGGAGCTGTGAGATGGAAGAGTACAATGCAGCCAGTTGTCGCTGATTCTACAGTGGAGTCCGACTATATAGCGGCTTCTGATGCAGCCAAAGAAGCCGTTTGGATTCAGAACTTTTTCCAGGAGATTGATGTGGTGCCTAGCAGTAAGGATCCCATTACATTTTATTGTGATAATACTGCAGCGGTGGCTCTTGCAAAAAAACCAAAGTCACATCAACGGACAAAGCACATACTCTGGAAGTATCACCTATTGAGGGATTTATATCAAAGGGGTGAAGTTGCAGTGAGCAGAGTGTCCATGGAAGAGAACGTGGTGGACCCCATGACTAAAGGCCTATCTCAGCAGAAGCATGAATATCATGTGAGAGCTAGCGGGTTAAAGGTTGTTAGCAGTTGACTCTAGTCCAAGTGGGAGTATGTTGGAGTTGGTGGTTTAGAACCAACTACTTTGAACTTTATTAATTAAATAAAAGCCTTATCACATCATGATTATTCTTCTGTGTGACATGTCATGTGATATTGTCCTAAGGACAGTTGTTGCATTAAATGGTCGTAGCGGATCCCTGCTATGATGAGAACCCGGAAGTGCCATAATACTGTTCTTGATTGTATGTTCTATGGCCAGATGATATTATTTGAAGGACACAAATAATACAGGTCATTAGGGGTGAGGACTCATAAAACTTTGAGGAACCTTCTCATGGTGTGCACCCTAGGTAATATCCAAGAGGATATTATGAGAACGAAACCTGCCAGGAGGAAATCCACATTTCATAGTGTCATTGGATGTTCCTATCTACGGACGTGTGTATTGATCCATAGATTTTATGATTATTATTAATGGGTATTACAACTCACGCGCTTAGATGTATTGACGAAAACTGTGATGACACGCTGTTCGCAGCGAGGTAGGATACATTGGGTGCGTCACAAGTAATACCGCATTAATAGATAACGTGAGAAAGGATTTGACCCTTCCGTTCCATAAACGAAGTCGATATCTCAGGCCCTTTGATGGAATTGATATAGCCTAAATAAATCCATGGCCATGGTAAGGTATGTGCAAGTTAAATTCCAGGAAGTCAAAGAAAGAATAATCAAGCACATGGGTTGATGGCACTAGCATGCAACCCGCATGATTGGAGATATCGAGACAAAGGAATTATATTACACGGTAAGCATTCGTAGGAGGTAACACATCATTGTGGCATTAACATCATTCTCTATGGGTGCCTTGGCGTGTTTCTAGATGCTAACCTTGGATTTAGGAAGGCTCAACCTAATGCCACTGAGAAAGAGGCCTAGAGGGTCACACACTAAGTGTGTCCATGTATCTCAGTTAAATATTAATTTAACAAGTTAAATAAATATTATTCCCGAGTGTGGTTTAATAATTATTTAAGGATGTCTGATCGCATTTATTTTGACACTAGTTATTCGAGAGAATATATTGTGGACGAAATAATAAATTTATTAGCGAGTAATGCAGTTAAATTTATTTAAGAAATAAATAGTCAATACTCAAGGTCTAATAAATGTGGTGGAGAAAAATGGAAAATAAAAGTAGATGCCATGTATTAATTATTACACGCTGTGTAGTTTTTCCAGTTGGGATTTTGAGGATTTAATTAAAAGATATTTATTATAATCAGCATGGGTGCATGTCAAGGAATTAATAATTCAACATGGGGTTTTAAATAAGAGTTAATGAAATAAATAAAATGAGTAAATCATTTATTTATTGTCATAACTCTATTAACCTCAATCCTGATTATAAATATCCTCACAACCCCAACATATTCAGAGTGATTGGTTGTGCACAACGGATTTGGAAATACTCTCAAGCCAAGAGAGAATTCCCTTTCCACCAAGAACGCCCTCAAGTTACGAGAGAAAAATCCTCCACTGGATCAAGGCGGTCAAAGGCGGACATCGCAAGTGATAGTTCTTCCATGCTAGCACTCGTAGATCCCTTTAGCGATGTCCAGAGATACGTGACACACGTGTGAATCACTGCTAGAGGAATCCTACACTTGGATTCTACGACGCAACGACGAATCACCGAATCGGGACCGGACACATCAACGAAGAAATAATTCCAACGAGGTAATTCTTATGCATTAATTAAATTAATTATAATCAACATATGATGATCCTCCTCAAGGGTTCTGGGAATATTCTTTTTTTTTATTCTTCATTCTATTCTGATGATTCGGTGTTTTATATCGTGACGTATCTCGGATTGAACGTTGTTTAATGTTAAAATTAATGTTTGGCTAACCCACTAACGTGCTTCCACTGCACCTAAAACCTTCAATGATATAGTTGATTAAATAAATTTTATTCGAATTGATATAGTTTTAATAGTTTTCAAAAAAATCAAATACTAAATAGTGTCAAAATTGACATAATTGAGCTTTTAAAACAAATACTATATTATTCATTGATATAATATTCCTAAAAACATAAGGCTTTTCCAAAAGACATAGATATGGTTAAATATATTAATAATGAACCACATGGTGTTCACTTCTCTTGTTATAGTAATTTTATAAACCATATAATATAAAAACACAAAGAGAGATGATAAATGTCAAACTATTTAACCAGGATTTAAATCTAAAATATATTGATAAAATGGTAACCTAAACTTGTATAAAACCTATTAGTTGATAGGTATTCGACCTATCCCAAACTTATCCTCGAAATAAATCAATTTAGAGCCATTAGATACAGAAAATTATTTTATTATAAAATAATATTTCTAGCTTTTCCTAAAGTGACCCTCACCTCTCTTATAAAATGGTACTTCCCCTTCTCTTAATTCTACACCTCCAAATCCATTTGTCTCAGCCAACCCCTGCCAAAATATCCTCCCAAAATTCCTATCTTCATCGAAGAGGCCTTCCATGGGTCATAACGTCATCCTATGTATCCATTTAATTCAAATCAATAGGAAGAACCCACAAAAGAGTTAAATATATCATCACCTCTTTCATCTTCTTTTATTCTTCCACTTCCTCTTTCATTGTTGTTTCTATTCTAAAAAAATAACCCTAGTATCTTCTATATACTATGATGTTATCATAAAAATGGTACATCTATATTCATTATTATATCAATAATATAAATGACAATGTCACCATACTTACCTATGTACGACTTACCGTCTCCATGTCATGTTATAGTTTTTTATTCAAACACTTCATTATTTTGGTTAATTATAATAATGAGTATAAATAATGTAAATAGAAAATATAAAAAATGTCAATACATTATCCATAAAACATGAATGGTATTAAAATAAAACATATATAGTAAAACATATCAAAAAAGGTTCAATACAATATAGATGATTTGCATCATAATAAATCAACTTCAAACAAGCTTAAATTCCATCAAAGGATGTTGACATTCATGAAATAAAAACTTTTTGTAGATAAATATATCTTTCTATTTTGAAATCATTTAAAAGACATATAATTATAAAATAAAACCTTTATTTTGTGAATATTGTTATAAGCATGTATGGTAATCTTCGATAATGTTATAATAGTAGAGAATAGCCACATTTGCAGTATAAGTTAAGAAAGGCATTCTTACCTTAATTATGTCGAAATGGTCCTAAAGTACATTATTTAAAAAATGATGGAAATATTCCTTTCTAGGAATTTTATAAAACGTAAAAAAAAGAGTATAAATGACTTTAACCCATAGTATAGTACATAGTAAAAATGTTTTGAAATACATTTTTAAGAAATATGGATGTGGATGATAAAGAGGTCCCAATAGATAGTTATGTGAAAACAACCTCGGATAATAATGAGACTTTGAAATTAACCCTTATCATGTTATTTTCATTAATTAATGGTATGTTAACCTCCTATAAAATAGTTAAAACATTGCTATTAAATTATACAAGAATCATATACATAAATATGATTTCATTTATGATCTTATAATTTTTCTTCCTTGATAATATTTTAGTAGTATCATCATTTAGAGTGTTAACTGATTCGTTTTCCTTTATATTCTTGGTTACGTAAGACATGTTTGTTGTGTGTAACCCTATATAAAAAATTGTTTAGTTATGAATCATTGAATTTAACTCTTTTAAATAATTATTATATAAAATAATAATAAATGTCCTAATATAATCCAAGTGGACCAAAAGTGTTCATATTTTATTTAGAAGGTTATTTGTGGAAGAAATACACTTATCCAATAGAATCCGGACATGTGTTATGGTAATTATAATAGCATTTTCACCCTTTATTACTCAATTTACTTTTAATTGTGGTAAATAAAAGACAAAAATTACTATTCAAAAAATATTATTTTCATCTTATTGAACCAAATTTTATTTACTGATGTCAACCATGTCTCTTGGATTTTTTAAATTCAACTCATAGAAGCAATAAAATTGTGTTTTATGCAATTTCGTGAATGCTCCTACAAGGTGGGTAAAAGACGGTAAAAAGTTCAAAAAAAATTTAAATATCTAAAATTATTATAAAATGTATCCAATGTATTAATTCGAACATATATAGGTATTATGTATCTATTTTGACCTAAAATTAAATAATATAATATAACTAATTATTTAAATAAAATGTTAGTTTCAAACAATAACACAGTGTTTTTCTCTATTCATAAAAAATTGAATGTTTTCAGAAAAATTCCAAAAAATCACACTAAGCTAATTATGATCTTCCAAATTAAAAAATGAAGTCCACTTTTAAAATTAAAATTTATTAAATTTAAAAAAGTGAGTATTACTATTCATAATGGCTAGTTTGATTGGTTTTAGTGTGTTAAAGCTCCAAAATGTGTACAATGCAAGTTACTAATTTATTCAAAGGGAAACGTGTTGTTGAAGCTTGGAGTGTTACATTCTCCCCTATTTAAAATAATTTTGTGCCTGAAATTTGTAGAATATCCCTCCATAAAAACAATTTGGTGGTTCTTCATCATATATTCCTTGGGTTCCCATGTTGACTCTTCCATCTTATTATTTCTCCATAGAACATTTACCTGACGAGTCATCTGGATTCTCTACACACATTCTCTAGTATCAAGAATCTTAACAGGCAATTCACAATAAGGCAGATTAGGTTCTAGTTCAATTTATTTATAGGTGAGTACATGCATTGGTTCACGCATGTATTTTCTCAATAGTGATACGTGGAACACTTCAGGAACTTTTGAGAGACTTGGCAGCATTGCTAAACAGTAAGAAATTGCCCCAATTCGTTCTAGAATTTCGAAAGTTCCAATGTAACTGGGGCTTAATTTACCCTTCTTACTGAATTGTATAACTACCTTCCATGGAGATACCTTCTAGAAAACATGATCTCCTACCAAAAAATCCAACTCCATCCTTCGGTTAACTGCATACCTATTTTGCCTACTTTGAGCTGCTTTGATGTGAATTTGGATAACCTTCACCTTTTCTATTGTATCCTCAACATGTTATGGGACTACGAGTATTCTTTCACCATCATCATCCCAACATGTTGGTGTGTGACATTTTTGTCAATATAACAATTCTTATGGTACCATATGAATACTTGAATCAAAGATATTGTTATAATAATATTCTACCAAAGTTAAATATTGATCCCACATAACATGAATGTCAAGTGTGAAAGATCTCAACATGTCATCAATGGTTTGAATAGTCCGTTCTTATTTTCCATCAGTTTGAGGGTGGTATCTAGTGCTCAAGGAAAGTTCAGTATCCAAGGCCTTATAAAGACTTTTCCAAAATAATTATGTAAAATGGGGATCGTGATTAGAAATAATCAATAGAGGTACACCATGGAGTCTTACAACTTAATTAATATATAGTATTACTAGATGTTCAACTGGTAAATCTTTTCTTATAGTAAGAAAATGTGCTGATTTGGTAAGATGATCAACGATGAAACATATTTCATTATTCCTTCTAGTATTTTTTGGTATCCCCATGACAATGCCCATCATAATATTATCCCATTTCCACTCATGTATGGGAAGAGGTTGCATGACTCATCCAGGTTGTTACCTTCCATCATTCACTTTTTGGCAAACCATTCATCTTGACACAAAATCAGAAATCTCCCACTTCATGTTGTCCCACCAAAAATGTACCTTCAAATATCTATACATTTTGGTGCTCCCATGGTGTATAGAGAAATGGGAGATATTAGCATCATCCAACAATTCTCATTTTCTATCAGGTATATCGAGAAGACAATGTCTCTTCAAAAATTTCTAAATTTCTTCTTCACATACGAAGTCACTCAATATCCCAACATTCACTACATTAATCTTCTTTTGAAACACCTCATCATTAGTATGAGAAGATTTTGTCTTTTCTAGTAAAGCTGGTTTGAAAAACATTTGAAAAGGTATTGATGTTTCACCTTCCATGATTATTCCCATATCAATCATTAATAGATCCATAAAAATAAGATCTATTTAAACTCTCATCTTGATCAAAACTCCATGATCTGTTCTACTCAAAGAATCTTCCACCTTATTTTCTATCCCCAGGTTGTAGTGTATTGTGAAATCATAATCCTTGAGTAGTTCAAGCCATCTTTTTTGCCACAAGATTAATTGTTTTGTGAGAAAATATACTTCAGACTCTTATGATCAGTATAAATATCACATTTCTCACTATAAAGACAGTGTCTCCATATCTTTAGAGCGATGATTATAGATACTAACTCAATATCATGAGTGGGATAGTTTCTCTCATGAATATTTAGCTATCGTGAGGCATAGGCAATAATTTTATCAATCTACATATGGACACAACCATGTCCTTTCATTGAAGAATCACTATAAATAACAAACCCATCGTTCACTGATGGTAGAGTCAAGATAGGATATTTGACTAATCTTCACTTTATTTCTTCAAAACATTCTTCACACTGTTTTTTCCAAAAAAACATTAACCCCTTTACGTGTGAGATTTGTTAATGGGTTAGCCAACTGGGAAAAATTCTGGATGAAACGTCAATAATAACTTGCTAAACCAATAAATCGTTGTACCTCATTTATAATCATCAGTGCTGTCCATTATTGGATTGCCTTGTTCTTTGAAGGATCAACATAGATTCCATCATTAAAGACCATATAGCCTAGAAAAGAAATCTCTTAAAACCAGAATTCACACTTGCTCAACTTCCTATATAATTCATTTCTTCTAAGGGTTTTAGAATAGTGCGCAAGTGATTTTCATGATCTTTGTAGCTTTTTGAGTATAAAAAGACATCATCAATAAATACCACTAAAATTTCATCATGATATTCCTTGAAAACTATATTCATTAGATCAATGAAGACCATGGGAGCATTAGTCTATTCAAAAGGCATTACTATAAACTTGTAATGCTCATACCTATTTCGAAATGCTATTTCAGAATCTCTTCCTTCTTCACACACAACTAATGATATCCAGATCGAAGGTCAATATTTGAAAAATATTGATCTCTATGAGTTTTTCTAAATAAATCATCAAATTCGAGGTTGGGGATACTTTTTTTTATTATTATAGAATTGATCTCCATGTAGTCAATGCACAACCTCATATATTCTTCCTTCTTATTAAAAAAGGATAGGGGGTCCCCATAGAGAAACACTAGGATGAATAAATCCTTTATTACTCAATTACTATAGTTGTTTATTTAGTTCCACTAATACCATATTGGCCATTTTATAAGGGGTCTTCGATATGGGCCTTGAACCAGGAATTAAATCAATGGAAAACTCAATTTCTTATTCTGGAGGATGTCCAGGTAAATCCTCTAGAAACACATCAACATATTCTTCCACAATAGGTGTGTCCTCTATTCGGACATTCTTTTCCTCACCCATAATTATTTAATTCTCTTTCTCCACAATAATTATAATTTGTAGAAATACTGGGGTTCGATCTAGATAAGAATCCAGTGGTGATGTATCAACATTAAAGATTTGGTACTCCTTATCATCATCGATAATTGTAACCTCCTTCTTCTTACAATAAATTTTGGAATCATGGTACAAAATCCAATCCATTCCGAGGATTATATCAAATTCAATCATGGGTATGACGATGAGATCAGCAGATAAATATTTTTTATATGCCTAGATGGGAACTGATTCACAAAACTTTGTTGTGATGACACTTCCTATAGGTGTTTTGACTGACAACTCCCATGTAATTTCACATTGAAAATATCTAATTTTCTTATAAAACTGTTATGAAATGAAACAATGCAATGATCCATAATCAAATAATGCATTGGAAAAACCTGAAATAAAAATTAAATTACCAGCCACCACGTATTTCAGAGCTTCAACCTCAGCAGTAGTGATTGCATAATCTTGGCCATTCTCCCATGGACTTCTCTTAGGTAAGTTCCCTTAGTTCATTGGACATTAATTTTTATAAGGTACCTTTTCTCTACAATTGTAGAATTCCACATTGACATCCTCTTTCATTCCCTTGCAATCACAAGCTTGGTGGTCTTTTTCACCTCATTTGTAACAGACGGCCATTCCCTTCAAGAAAGTTCCATGGTATTTGTCCCACATTTTCCACAGGATGGACATTCAACATTTCCTTTCTTCCCCTAATATCCATTTTCAAGTGATCAGCAGATCTCTTCTTCTCACGCTTTGGTTTGAAATCATAAGACTTCGATAATACCTTTTCTATCTTGATAGTACATGAGACAATATCTTCGTAAGATGATAAGGAATGTGAGACTAATGTTCGACAGAGAAATGGTTTTAACTCATAAAATAATTGATCAATTATACTCCTTGGGTTACGTATATAATCTTCTTCATGCCTTTCTATCCTTGTAACGTTATCCTCATACATTGGGGCATTCTAATCCTCTTTTTTCCCTAGACTGATAAATTGCCATTCCATATCCACTCGATGTTCACGAGGAATGTATTTTTCTATTAAAATCTGTTTATACTCCCTCTATTCCATGTTCAATACATATTCATCTTTCATTGAGTTTTGGATTAATTACCACCATTTATCTGCATCTCCTGTGAGGCTATAAGCTTCCATGAATACTTTTTCCCTTTTGCTACTCCCCAATGAATGAAATATTTTCTCTAAGAAATTTATGCATTGCTTAGCTACTAATAGATTTTTACTCCTATTGAATGTTGGTGGTTGTTTCCTCATGAAGCGGTCTAACATTGATCCTCTGCATTGTGGATCATGGTTCTCTATACAGGTAAGGTTATTATTCATAACCTGAGTGACTTGTCCCAGAATGGTGATATGTTAATCAGCACCAGTTATAACACTAGCTCCACTAAAAATTTCTTGAGTAGGATGGAAAAACCTTCATGGATTTTGTGTATTGATACGGTTCTCATTCCTTCCACTTGGCACCATTTCTAAACAATGGAATACACTAGATAAGTTTATGTATCACAATACATAATTCCAAACTTGTAAAACACTTAAAATAAATTGTAGAATTTATGGATATAATCCCTAACAATAAAAACATGTTTTCATTGAGGAGGTATATACTCATAAATCCCTCATAATTATTTGTAAAGAAAATTTGAATTATCCTAAGCATATCCACTGGGAGTGTCGTAACAATGAGTGCAGCAAGGCCCATTGTCGTGTACCAGGATACCCCGAGTCAAGCCCAAAACACCCTCGTATATGAAGATGGAATTTTGAAATTTGGGAAGAGACTTTTTGTTCCCGATATACCTGATCTAAAAAAAGAATTGTTGGATGATTCTCAAAGATCCAATTTCACTATACACCATGGGAGCACCAAGATGTATAGAGATTTGAAGGATCATTTTTGGTGGGATAACATGAAGAAGGGGATTGCTCATTTTGTACTAGATGATTGGTTTGTCAACAAGTGAAAGATAGAAGGCAACATCCTGGATGAGTCATGAAACCTCTTCTCATACCTTAGTAAAAATGGGATAATATTACGATGGACTTTGTCGTAGAGATACTAAAGACTCCTAGAAGAAATGTTGAAATATGAGTCATTATTGATAGTCTTACCATGTCAGCACATTTTCATGATATAAGAGAAGATGTGCCACATTAAATCTAGAACTACTACAAAATGAGAAAGGGAAGCGCTACCCTTTTATCAGCGCTAAAAAAATGCTAATAAAGGGTAGCATTTAGCAGTGCTAAAAAAAGACCTGATAAAGGGGCACTGTTAAGAGCGCTAAAAAGCATTGTTAAAAGTGATCCTTTGTCAGCGCTTTTTTTTTATCGCTGATAAAAGCACCCCTTTATCAGCACTTTTTTTAGCATTGATAAAGGGCGGCATTATCAGCGCTTTTTCCAACTACTGATAAATTTTTATGGCTCAAAAAAATCATGAAAAACAAAATATTTCTATATAAGTATATTTATATTGATATAAATATAATTTATATTTTTTAAATATGTTTTAGATAAGTATAAATAGACTATTAAATTTAACATTCAATAAATTTTTTGAAAATGGCGTTAAATTATTTTAAATTTTTTTATTAATTAATAATTGTCTAATTATTATAGATTTTAAATCATTTAATAACAATTTAAATATAGAAAAAAAAAATTAATAATGATCTAAAATCAGTTGAAATTGTAACTCAAACTTCAAAGGGCCATACCTTTTGATCTGGGTTTTCGTTTGAGCTCAATAGCATATCAAATCAAAGCATGTGATGATCTCTACATGGTAATATTTGAATTCAAGCTTCTGTCACATTTTTTAGGCCAAAAATGTAACGCCCCGACCCTAGTTACCCAGAGTCGGTGCATTATTACATAACATTGGCATGATCACAAGAAAGATCAAATCTCGAAAGACCGATTGGTTTAGTAGCCTTGGAAACACTAGATATATTCATAAGTTTTACATTACATCATAAAATGAAAAACTAATACAACAACATAATGTTTCCACAATCCACACTATTAACCCCTCATAAAATCCCTGCAGGTCATTCATAACTTACTTCTTCACATCCTGGGAAAAATATAACATAGAAAAGGGGTGAGCTCAAATGCCCAGTAAGGATAACAATATAGCAGAAACTTTCATAAATAAGAATAAACATTTAAGGCAATGCATTACTAAAACAAAAGCCTTTTAAACTTGAACTTCAACATAGTATGGCAAAAATGAAATAATGCCATTTACTTATTCACATGGATATTCTACTAATCGAATAATCACATGCAAAAATCAATAACCACTTTCATAATGTTGGAATGCATAATGCCAGACTATCATAACCACATAGTCAAAGCCTCGTGCCAAGACTACAAATAAGATTTTGTCAAGGCCTTGTGCCAAGACACTAGTTTGTCTCGTGAGACCTACCGATGCATCGAGGAGCTATAGCGGGCTCCACCCGTCACTTAATAAGTCCAATGCATTCCCATATGAAAAGGTTTAAACATAACATAAACATTCGTATTAAAACTAGCATACGAAATGTCAATAATTTCACCATAAACTATGAATGGTATAAAAATAGCACATCCACAGTCAAACATATCACAAAACCTTCAATACAATATAGAAGGTTTGTATCATAATAAATCAACTTCAAATAATCTTAAAATCCGTCAAAGGATGTTGACATAGATGAAATCAAAATTATTTTTAAAGAAATATCTCCTTTTATTTTGAAATCATTTAAGATCAATATAAAATAAAACATTTTCTTTGAAAATATTCTTATAAGCTTGTAAGGAAAGCTTTGAAGATTTTATAACGGCGTAAAATAACCGCACTAGCCGTATAAGTTAAAAAAACATTCTTACCTTAATTCTGTCGAAAAGGATAAAAAGGACCTTGTTTTGAAAACGACGGAAAGATTCATTTATAAACCTCTTATAAAAATTCAAAAAGGGTATAAATGACTTTAACCCATATTCTTGTAAATAATAAATATGTTTTGAAATACATTTCGAAGAAACATGGATGTGGATGATAAAGAAATACCAGTAGATTATTACGTATAAACAACCTCGGATAATGAAGAGATTGTGAAATAACCCTTACCTTGTAATTTTCCTTGGTTGGGATAGGTTAACCTCCTGTATAATGGTGAAATAGTTGTTATTAAATTATACAAGAATCATATATAATAATATGATATCATATATTATCTTTTAACATTGATTTGTTAATAATATCTTAGAATTATCGTCGTTTCGGGAGTTAACTTACTCATTTTCTTTTATATGTTTAGTTACATAAGCCATGGTTGTTGTATATTATTCATATCCAGAATGATATCTAGTCCTTAAACATCATTTTTAAATCATCAAATGATAATTATACTTGAATGGATACGATGGAGAATGAATCTCATCGCGTTCGTGGAGACGGTAGTCCGTACGTACGCACGAGCGGCAATATCATTCTTTTGATATTAAAATAATATATAAATGGATGGTATATCATATATACAGAATCATTAACATGTTATATTTATTATTTACATGAGTTACACATCATTATTATACCCATCCAAATAATATTATATTGAATAACAATTACACCACGACGTGGAGACGGTAAGCCGTACGTACGCACGTATGGTGACATGCTATTCAAAGGGTGGATAGAATACTGAATATGATTGTACCATATTTATAATAACATCACAGTATATGTGAGATACTGGAGTTATTATTTTAGAATGGTGAGAACAAAGAAAGAATAAGTGGAAGAAGAAATGAACTTGGAGAAGGGTGGTGAAATCATTACCTCTTCTTCGGGTTCTTCCTTTTGATTTGATCAAAAGGGCTCCTTAGGTTGGCTTTATGATCACAATAAGGCCTCTAGGTTGTAGTGAGGGATGTTGGGAGAGTATTTGGGCAGAGTTTGGCCGAGCCAAAAGGCTTTTATTGTGTGAAGAAATGAGAAGGAGGAGTTCCCTTTTATAAGAGGGGTGAGGGGCACCTTTGGAAAAGCTAGAAATATTAATTTATAATAAATTCATATTCGGTTTCTAATGGCTCCAAAGTTGATTATTCAAAGGTTAAGGTGGGGATAGGTCGAAAACCACTCAACCAATAGAATTTAGACAGGTTTGGGTACTTATATTAACCTTATCTTTAAGTATTAACTCTAAGTTAATTAGTTTCACTTTTACAATGTCTCTTTGTATTTTTATATAATATGGTTAATAAACATACTATATACATCCAAGCGACCCCCAAGTGGTACATTAATGATGAACCTATCATGATATAAGTCTCTTGGCCGAACCTTAGATTTTTAGGAATTTAATATCAATTAATAATATAATATTTGTTTTAAGAACTCTTTTATGTCAATTTTGACACTATTCAATAGTTGATTTTTGTGAAACTCATAACAGATTGATTACTTCAAACAAAGTCAATTAAATCAAACCAAATATATCATATTATCCTAGAAAATTAGTTTAATTCATTAAACGTTTCATATTTTATTTATTTGGGTATTTATAATATCAATTATTTTAATTTTTCACTATTATAGTAATTACTGCATCATCATTGTGTCATAAATAAAATAAATTATTTAATGTCTAAAAATTATAAATAAAATATCATTATGTAGGAAATATATTTAGATTTCTAATGAATATTTATAATCTAACATCCAACTTATATAACCCTATGTAACAATTGTTTTGTTAAAAGATATATGCTTGTGTCATTTTTGTATTCATTTTGACTTAATTAAAATAAAGTGTCATTATCACTTACAAGTGGATCCATGGGGTCCCAAAATTGACACAAATATGCCCATGGTCGACCATGTATCAACCAATAGGGTTAAGACACGTTTTAGGGTAATTTAGTATTATTATAATATTATTTTTTAACCCTTATTTACCGGATTTACCCTTAACCATGGTAAATAAAATATTTACCGCAGTAATTATTCAAAATGTCTAAAAATAAAAGTTACCTATTTCCACAATTTGAACATCCTGATTCCAAATATGGAATCCATTTTCCTAAATTCAAAACACAGAAGTGGAAGAAATTAATTTAAAATTAATTCCCGCTGTCAAAACAAAAAACGTGTTTTTAAGAGATAATAACTATCAAAAGATTGGCACTTGTTTATGTTCGGTTTAATTGTAAAATTATGTCCAATGACCAACATTATATTAAATGGTAAAAATATATTCTAAATATACTTTCAAACCAATCAAATTCATAATTTATCACTGTTAATTATTTTGATTAAAAAAGTTGTTTTTAATTAAAATTTAGTAATTTTCACTATTCATCAAAATATGAAAGTTATCCGAAAAGTACCAAAATTTCACCTTAGGCTAAATTAGATATTCCGAATCCAAAAATGAAGTCCATTTTGAAATATAAAATATATATAATTTTAAAAAGTAGGTTTTACTATTCACAACGGCTAGTTTAATTAGTTGTGGTGTGTGTTAGAACTCGAGGTTGCGTACAACACACGTTATCGCATTATTCGAAGGGAAACGTACCGTGGAAGCTTGGGGTGTTTCATTTTAAATTTTTGATGTCCCCATTTAGTCAAAAAGTTTAAAATATTGTATTTAAAAAGGTTGCACAATCAAAAGTTGATAAAAGTGAAATACTGAAAATGAATCTGTTCTTGCATTATGACTAAGAAACTCATAATATGGATTCTAAAATTATAAAGATTATATAAAGTTTAAAATTTAGTTAATAGTATTCATGACCTCTTTTAATGGTTTTTTTTGGTAAGTCATGGTGCAATTGAACTCAGTGTTGCGTGTAGTGCAAGTTATTGAATTATTTTGAAGAAATAACACACTATGAAATCTTGGGGTGTTACATTCTCCCCTCCTTCAATAAATTGCGTCCTCGCAATTTGAAATTGTTCTTCAAAAATAAAAGGTTGAAAGTAGAAAATATATTTGTGGGAAAACCCACATCAGAAATTGGGTTACTAAAATTTAGTCTTAATATGAGGAAAAGAGAAATCAAAGGGTCACCACCAAATTATGATCTCGATTAGGAGAACATTGGTGGAAATTAGAGACATATAATCGGAGGAAAACGTAAATATTTATAGGTAGTGATTGAGGTCATCAATCACAAAAAAGTATAAAATTGAGGTCCTTAAAATCATCAATCTATGATGATTTGAAATACCATCGGTTCAACAAAACATAGGGTATTAGGATAACACATTTTTGACGTTTCAAAATATCTTAGTTGAAATCCCACATCGAAAAATGAATTAATGAGGCCTCTATTTAAAATAAAGAGTGGAAAGTATGAAGATTACCGAAAATAACACATACTAGGGTTCCATGTAGGAAAATATGGATATGGAGGAGAAATCTAACCATCAATTATCTGATGGAGAGTGGTAGAGAACATGGCTATGAAAAGTCCAACAATCCCAAAGCCATAAATTAGTGATGATTTAAGGTACCATCTAGGGAAACATTTTGTTCTATGTTCCTTTTATTAATGTTGAGGAATTTATTTATGAGATTGGCTAAGATCATAAGGAGATATACTTACTTTATAATTAGAGTTTTGTCCATTAATAAATTTCTACCATAAACTCATCTTTCACTCGTAAAAAAAATTATATTTATACTATTCGTACAGGGTTCCAAAATAAACGAATTTATAATTCATCTACATGATATTTTAATAAAAACTACATTATTTAATCCAGGACATCTCATGGTCCAGTGGTAGGTGATACACCCTTGTCGCCCTTCGGTTGCAGGTTCAAGACTCGCAGCCTTGCCGGATGCGACGGGTTGCCGCCCGACCTCCGGGTTGTCCTTTTATGGCAATCCAAAATAATCCAAACTAGAACTATCCAAAATACTTCTGTCCAAACTCACAGTCTAACATTTATAAGGAAGGTAAACATAATATAGATCCTTTTTACCCCGTAATATCATATGAATACCTTCATCATGTATTACCATATTCCTTATTTATTACATTCATGCTCCCTTATTCCATATAGAATGCTGGATATACTTCATCAATCAAAAATGTTTTAAACCCCAACAATGATGGAATATACAAATCATTAATCAGTTCCAAGGTAGTCAAGAATATCCAATATATTTTTTCCAAAATAATCATGTATTATTCGAAAATCACTACCTCGGTATCAGAACATATATTTTCCAAAAATTTATCCTGCTATTGAGTCACTTTTCATTGTTCCACACAATCTCAAGTCCTTAATGAAATAGTACTGCAGTACAATACTTATATACTCCATAATTATTATAACAAGTACATTGTTGATACAACACTCAATTGACATAATCAACATAAGAACTCTAATCATTCCTATTCATCTGTGGTAGTATCATAACTTGATTATTATCCAATAGCATCATTTGAGGCATAGTCTGATGACTGGGACATAGGTTCACGTAGTGTCCAAACTCCTTGCAAATGAAGCATTGTACATTTGAAACCATTTTCTTACCCTTGTAGTCACGTACTTTGTGCCCTTTTCCTCCACACTTATAACAAACTCCCATTCCTTTCAGGCAAGTTCCAGGTTGTTTCTTTCCACAGTTACCACATATGGGAAAATTCTTATTTTCCCTCTTCCCTTTATCCATCTTTCTCTCTTGTATCCTTTTCTTCTCTTGCTTCCCTTCAAAGCCATAGGACTCAGTAAACTCTTTACTTATCTTATCAACACATGATATTATTTCTTCATATGATGATAATACATGGGAGACTATTTCTCTTATAAATTCTAGCTTAAGACCATGAAAGATATGATCCTTCCTTCTCTTTGGATCATGTGCATTTCTGGAGTTCTCATTCCTTCTACTGGGCGCCATTTCTAAACAATGGCATAAACTAGATCAGTTTATGAATAAAAATACATAACCCCATACTTATAAAACACTTAACATAAATTGAACTATTTATGGATATAATCCATAATCATAAAAATGTTTTCTTTGAGGAAGTATATACTCATAAACCCTTCATAATGATTTGTAAAGAAAATGAGAATTATCCTAAGCATATCCCCCGGGAGTGTCGTAACCAAGAGTGCAGCAAGGCCCGTTGTCGTGCACCAGTTCCCGTTCGAGTCTAGCTCAAAGCGGTGTTTTCGGGTTTTACCCCTAGGTACATCTGTGCCAGAGCCGCCTCTACCTGCTCGTATCCAGACAGGGATGTATTGCTCGGAAAACTCACAAAATCTCTACAATACCAAAATTCTAGGAAGTTCTTCTATACTAATCCCCAAAGTTCATCTTAGGTCTACGTGCTCTAATCAGAGTTTATCTAAATCTAGCTTCCAAGGTTTGTACTAAACTTCCTCTGATACCAACTGTAACGCCCCGACCCTAGTTACCCAGAGTCGGTGCATTATTACATAACATTGGCATGATCACAAGAAAGATCAAATCTCGAAAGACCGATTGGTTTAGTAGCCTTGGAAACACTAGATATATTCATAAGTTTTACATTACATCATAAAATGAAAAACTAATACAACAACATAATGTTTCCACAATCCACAATATTAACCCCTCATAAAATCCCTGCAGGTCATTCATAACTTACTTCTTCACATCCTGGGAAAAATAAAACATAGAAAAGGGGTGAGCTCAAATGCCCAGTAAGGATAAAAATATAGCAGAAACTTTCATAAATAAGAATAAACATTTAAGGCAATGCATTACTAAAACAAAAGCCTTTTAAACTTGAACTTCAACATAATATGTAAAAAATGAAATAATGCCATTTACTTATTCACATGGATATTCTACTAATCGAATAATCACAAGCAAAAATCAATAACCACTTTCATAATGTTGGAATGCATAATGCCAGACTATCATAACCACATAGTCAAAGCCTCGTGCCAAGACTAAAAATAAGATTTTGTCAAGGCCTTGTGCCAAGACACTATTTTGTCTCATGAGACCTACCGATGCATCGAGGAGCTATAGCGGGCTCCACCCGTCACTTAATAAGTCCAATGCATTCCCATATGAAAAGGTTTAAACATAACATAAACATTCGTATTAAAACTAGCATACGAAATGTCAATAATTTCACCATAAACTATGAATGGTATAAAAATAGCACATCCACAGTCAAACATATCACAAAACCTTCAATACAATATAGAAGGTTTGTATCATAATAAATCAACTTCAAATAATCTTAAAATCTGTCAAAGGATGTTGACATAGATGAAATCAAAATTCTTTTTAAAGAAATATATCCTTTTATTTTGAAATCATTTAAGATCAATATAAAATAAAACATTTTCTTTGAAAATATTCTTATAAGCTTGTAAGGAAAGCTTTGAATATTTTATAACGGCGTAAAATAACCGCACTAGCCGTATAAGTTAAAAAAACATTCTTACCTTAATTCTGTCGAAAAGGTTAAAAAGGACCTTGTTTTGAAAATGACGGAAAGATTCCTTTATAAACCTCTTATAAAAAGTCAAAAATGGTATAAATTACTTTAACCCATATTCTTGTAAATAATAAATATGTTTTGAAATACATTTCGAAGAAACATGGATGTGGATGATAAAGAAATCCCAGTAGATTATTACGTATAAACAACCTCGGATAATGAAGAGATTGTGAAATAACCCTTACCTTGTACTTTTCCTTGGTTGGGATAGGTTAACCTCCTGTATAATGGTGAAATAGTTGTTATTAAATTATACAAGAATCATATATAATAATATGATATCATATATGATCTTTTAACATTGATTTGTTAATTATATCTTAGAATTATCGTCGTTTCGGGAGTTAACTTACTCATTTTCTTTTATATGTTTAGTTACATAAGCCATGGTTGTTGTATATTATTCATATCCAGAATGATATCTAGTCCTTAAACATCATTTTTAAATCATCAAATGATAATTATACTTGAATGGATACGATGGAGAATGAATCTCATCGCGTTCGTGGAGACGGTAGTCCGTACGTACGCACGAGCGACAATATCATTCTTTTGATATTAAAATAATATATAAATGGATGGTATATCATATATAAAGAATCATTAACATGTTATATTTATTATTTACATGAGTTACACATCATTATTATACCCATCCAAATAATATTATATTGAATAACAATTACACCACGACGTGGAGACGGTAAGCCGTACGTACGCACGTATGGTGACATGCTATTCAAAGGGTGGATAGAATACTGAATATGATTGTACCATATTTATAATAACATCACAGTATATGTGAGATACTGGAGTTATTATTTTAGAATGGTGAGAACAAAGAAAGAAGAAGTGGAAAAAGAAATGAACTTGGAGAAGGGTGGTGAAATCATTACCTCTTCTTCGGGTTCTTCCTTTTGATTTGATCAAAAGGGCTCCTTAGGTTGGCTTTCTGATCAAAATAAGGCCTCTAGGTTGTAGTGAGGGATGTTGGGAGAGTATTTGGGCAGAGTTTGGCCGAGCCAAAAGGCTTTTATTGTGTGAAGAAATGAGAAGGAGGAGTGCCCTTTTATAAGAGGGGTGAGGGGCACCTTTGGAAAAGCTAGAAATATTAATTTATAATAAATTCATATTCGGTTTCTAATGGCTCAAAAGTTGATTATTAAAAGTTTAAGGTGGGGATAGGTCGAAAACCACTCAACCAATAGAATTTAGACAGGTTTGGGTACTTATATTAACCTTATCTTTAAGTATTAACTCTAAGTTAATTAGTTTCACTTTTACAATGTCTCTTTGTATTTTTATATAATATGGTTAATAAACTTACTATATACATCCAAGAGACCCCCAAGTGGTACATTAATGATGAACCTATCATGATATAAGTCTCTTGGCCGAACCTTAGATTTTTAGGAATTTAATATCAATTAATAATATAATATTTGTTTTAAGAACTCTTTTATGTCAATTTTGACACTATTCAATAGTTGATTTTTGTGAAACTCATAACAGGTTGATTACTTCAAACAAAGTCAATTAAATCAATCCTAATATATCATATTATCCTAGAAAATTAGTTTAATGCATTAAAAGTTTCATATTTTATTTATTTGGGTATTTATAATATCAATTATTTTAATTTTTCACTATTATAGTAATTACTGCATCATCATTGTGTCATAAATAAAATAAATTATTTAATGTCTAAAAATTATAAATAAAATATCATTATGTAGGAAATATTTTTAGATTTATAATGAATATTTATAATCTAAAATCCAACTTATATAACCCTATGTAACAATTGTTTTGTTAAAAGATGTATGCTTGTGTCATTTTTGTATTCATTTTGACTTAATTAAAATAAAGTGTCATTATCACTTACAAGTGGATCCATGGGGTCCCAAAATTGACACAAAGATGCCCATGGTCGACCATGTATCAACCAATAGGGTTAAGACACGTTTTAGGGTAATTTAGTATTATTATAATATTATTTTTTAACCCTTATTTACCGGATTTACCCTTAACCATGGTAAATAAAATATTTACCACAGTAATTATTCAAAATGTCTAAAAATAAAAGTTACCTATTTACACAATTTGAACATCCTGATTCCAAATATGGAATCCATTTTCCTAAATTCAAAACACAGAAGTGGCAGAAATTAATTTGAAATTAATTCCCGCTGTCAAAACAAAAAGCGTGTTTTTAAGAGATAATAACTATCAAAAGATTGGCACTTGTTTATGTTCGGTTTAATTTTAAAATTATGTCCAATGACCAACATTATATTAAATGGTAAAAATATATTCTAAATATACTTTCAAACCAATCAAATTCATAATTTATCACTATTAATTATTTTGATTAAAAAAGTTGTTTTTAATTAAAATTTAGTAATTTTCACTATTCATCAAAATATGAAAGTTATCCGAAAAGTACCAAAATTTCACCTTAGGCTAAATTAGATATTCCGAATCCAAAAATGAAGTCCATTTTGAAATATAAAATATATATAATTTTAAAAAGTAGGTTTTACTATTCACAACGGCTAGTTTAATTAGTTGTGGTGTGTGTTAGAACTCGAGGTTGCGTACAACACACGTTATCGCATTATTCGAAGGGAAACGTACCGTGGAAGCTTGGGGTGTTTCATTTTAAATTTTTGATGTCCCCATTTAGTCAAAAAGTTTAAAATATTGTATTTAAAAAGGTTTCACTATCAAAAGTTGATAAAAGTGAAATACTGAAAATGAATCTGTTCTTGCATTATGACTAAGAAACTCATAATATGGATTCTAAAATTATAAAGATTATATAAAGTTTAAAATTTAGTTAATAGTATTCATGACCTCTTTTAATGGTTTTTTTTGGTAAGTCATGGTGCAATTGAACTCAGTGTTGCGTGTAGTGCAAGTTATTGAATTATTTTGAAGAAATAACACACTATGAAATCTTGGGGTGTTACATTCTCCCCTCCTTCAATAAATTGCGTCCTCGCAATTTGAAATTGTTCTTCAAAAATAAAAGGTTGAAAGTAGAAAATATATTTGTGGGAAAACCCACATCAGAAATTGGGTTACTAAAATTTAGTCTTAATATGAGGAAAAGAGAAATCAAAGGGTCACCACCAAATTATGATCTCGATTAGGAGAACATTGGTGGAAATTAGAGACATATAATCGGAGGAAAAACGTAAATATTTATAGGTAGTGATTGAGGT
Source organism: Viscum album (assembly GCA_963277665.1). NCBI lineage: Eukaryota > Viridiplantae > Streptophyta > Magnoliopsida > Santalales > Viscaceae > Viscum > Viscum album. The sequence goes on along the minus strand of OY728135.1, from coordinate 884,668,334 downwards.
CATCAATCACAAAAAAGTATAAAATTGAGGTCCTTAAACTCATCAATCTATTATGATTTGAAATACCATCGGTTCAACAAAACATAGGGTGTTAGGATAACACATTTTTGATGTTTCAAAATATCTTAGTTGAAATCCCACATCGAAAAATGAATTAATGAGGCCTCTATTTAAAATAAAGAGTGGAAAGTATGAAGATTACCGAAAATAACACATACTAGGGTTCCATGTAGGAAAATATGGATATGGAGGAGAAATCTAACCATCAATTATCTGATGGAGAGTGGTAGAGAACATGGCTATGAAAAGGCCAACAATCCCAAATCCATAAATTAGTGATGATTTAAGGTACCATCTAGGGAAACATTTTGTTCTATGTTCCTTTTATTAATGTTGAGGAATTTATTTATGAGATTGGCTAAGATCATAAGGAGATATACTTACTTTATAATTAGAGTTTTGTCCATTAATAAATTTCTACCATAAACTCATCTTTCACTCGTAAAAAAAATTATATTTATACTATTCGTACAGGGTTCCAAAATAAACGAATTTATAATTCATCTACATGATATTTTAATAAAAACTACATTATTTAATCCAGGACATCTCATGGTCCAGTGGTAGGTGATACACCCTTGTCGCCCTTCGGTTGCGGGTTCAAGACTCGCAGCCTTGCCGGACGCGACGGGTTGCCGCCCGACCTCCGGGTTGTCCTTTTCTGGCAATCCAAAATAATCCAAACTAGAACTATCCAAAATACTTCTGTCCAAACTCACAGTCTAACATTTATAAGGAAGGTAAACATAATATAGATCCTTTTTACCCCGTAATATCATATGAATACCTTCATCATGTATGACCATATTCCTTATTTATTACATTCATGCTCCCTTATTCCATATAGAATGCTGGATATGCTTCATCAATCCAAAAATGTTTTAAACCCCAACAATGATGGAATATACAAATCATTAATCAGTTCCAAGGTAGTCAAGAATATCCAATATATTTTTTCCAAAATAATCATGTATTATTCGAAAATCACTACCTCGGTATCAGAACATATATTTTCCAAAAAGTTATCCTGCTATTGAGTCACTTTTCATTGTTCCACACAATCTCAAGTCCTTAATGAAATAGTACGGCAGTACAATACTTATATACTCCATAATTATTATAACAAGTACATTGTTGATAAAACACTCAATTGACATAATCAACATAAGAACTCTAATCATTCCTCTTCATCTGTGGTAGTATCATAACTTGATTATTATCCAATAGCATCATTTGAGGTATAGTCTGATGACTGGGACATAGGTTCACGTAGTGTCTAAACTCCTTGCAAATGAAGCATTGTACATTTGAAACCATTTTCTTACCCTTGCAGTCACGTACTTTGTGCCCTTTTCCTCCACACTTATAACAAACTCCCATTCCTTTCAGGCAAGTTCCAGGTTGTTTCTTTCCACAGTTACCACATATGGGAAAATTCTTCTTTTCCCTCTTCCCTTTATCCATCTTTCTCTCTTGTATCCTTTTCTTCTCTTGCTTCCCTTCAAAGCCATAGGACTCAGTAAACTCTTTACTTATCTTATCAACACATGATATTATTTCTTCATATGATGATAATACATGGGAGACTATTTCTCTTATAAATTCTTGCTTAAGACCATGAAAGATATGATCCTTCCTTCTCTTTGGATCATGTGCATTTCTGGAGTTCTCATTCCTTCTACTGGGCGCCATTTCTAAACAATGGCATAAACTAGATCAGTTTATGAATAAAAATACATAACCCCATAATTATAAAACACTTAACATAAATTGAACTATTTATGGATATAATCCATAATCATAAAAATGTTTTCTTTGAGGAAGTATATACTCATAAACCCTTCATAATGATTTGTAAAGAAAATGAGAATTATCCTAAGCATATCCCCCGGGAGTGTCGTAACCAAGAGTGCAGCAAGTCCCGTTGTCGTGCACCAGTTCCCGTTCGAGTCTAGCTCAAAGCGGTGTTTTCGGGTTTTACCCCTAGGTACATCTGTGCCAGAGCCGCCTCTACCTGCTCGTATCCAGACAGGGATGTATTGCTCGGAAAACTCACAAAATCTCTACAACACCAAAATTCTAGGAAGTTCTTCTATACTAATCCTCAAAGTTCATCTTAGGTCTACGTGCTCTAATCAGAGTTTATCTAAATCTAGCTTCCAAGGTTTGTACTAAACTTCCTCTGATACCAACTGTAACGCCCTGACCCTAGTTACCCAGAGTCAGTGCATTATTACATAACATTGGCATGATCACAAGAAAGATCAAATCTCGAAAGACCGATTGGTTTAGTAGCCTTGGAAACACTAGATATATTCATAAGTTTTACATTACATCATAAAATGAAAAACTAATACAACAACATAATGTTTCCACAATCCACACTATTAACCCCTCATAAAATCCCTGCAGGTCATTCATAACTTACTTCTTCACATCCTGGGAAAAATAAAACATAGAAAAGGGGTGAGCTCAAATGCCCAGTAAGGATAACAATATAGCAGAAACTTTCATAAATAAGAATAAACATTTAAGGCAATGCATTACTAAAACAAAAGCCTTTTAAACTTGAACTTCAACATAGTATGGCAAAAATGAAATAATGCCATTTACTTATTCACATGGATATTCTACTAATCGAATAATCACATGAAAAAATCAATAACCACTTTCATAATGTTGGAATGCATAATGCCAGACTATCATAACCACATAGTCAAAGCCTCGTGCCAAGACTACAAATAAGATTTTGTCAAGGCCTTGTGCCAAGACACTAGTTTGTCTCATGAGACCTACCGATGCATCGAGGAGCTATAGCGGGCTCCACCCGTCACTTAATAAGTCCAATGCATTCCCATATGAAAAGGTTTAAACATAACATAAACATTCGTATTAAAACTAGCATACGAAATGTCAATAATTTCACCATAAACTATGAATGGTATAAAAATAGCACATCCACAGTCAAACATATCACAAAACCTTCAATACAATATAGAAGGTTTGTATCATAATAAATCAACTTCAAATAATCTTAAAATCCGTCAAAGGATGTTGACATAGATGAAATCAAAATTCTTTTTAAAGAAATATCTCCTTTTATTTTGAAATCATTTAAGATCAATATAAAATAAAACATTTTCTTTGAAAATATTCTTATAAGCTTGTAAGGAAAGCTTTGATGATTTTATAACGGCGTAAAATAACCGCACTAGCCGTATAAGTTAAAAAAACATTCTTACCTTAATTCTGTCGAAAAGGTTAAAAAGGACCTTGTTTTGAAAACGACGGAAAGATTCCTTTATAAACCTCTTATAAAAAGTAAAAAAGGGTATAAATGACTTTAACCCATATTCTTGTAAATAATAAATATGTTTTGAAATACATTTCGAAGAAACATGGATGTGGATGATAAAGAAATCCCAGTAGATTATTACGTATAAACAACCTCGGATAATGAAGAGATTGTGAAATAACCCTTACCTTGTACTTTTCCTTGGTTGGGATAGGTTAACCTCCTGTATAATGGTGAAATAGTTGTTATTAAATTATACAAGAATCATATATAATAATATGATATCATATATGATCTTTTAACATTGATTTGTTAATAATATCTTAGAATTATCGTCGTTTCGGGAGTTAACTTACTCATTTTCTTTTATATGTTTAGTTACATAAGCCATGGTTGTTGTATATTATTCATATCCAGAATGATATCTAGTCCTTAAACATAATTTTTAAATCATCAAATGATAATTATACTTGAATAGATACGATGGAGAATGAATCTCATCGCGTTCGTGGAGACGGTAGTCCGTACGTACGCACGAGCGACAATATCATTCTTTTGATATTAAAATAATATATAAATGGATGGTATATCATATATACAGAATCATTAACACGTTATATTTATTATTTACATGAGTTACACATCATTATTATACCCATCCAAATAATATTATATTGAATAACAATTACACCACGACGTGGAGACGGTAAGCCGTACGTACGCACGTATGGTGACATGCTATTCAAAGGGTGGATAGAATACTGAATATGATTGTACCATATTTATAATAACATCACAGTATATGTGAGATACTGGAGTTATTATTTTATAATGGTAAGAACAAAGGAAGAATAAGTGGAAGAAGAAATGAACTTGGAGAAGGGTGGTGAAATCATTACCTCTTCTTCGGGTTCTTCCTTTTGATTTGATCAAAAGGGCTCCTTAGGTTGGCTTTCTGATCAAAATAAGGCCTCTAGGTTGTAGTGAGGGATGTTGGGAGAGTATTTGGGCAGAGTTTGGCCGAGCCAAAAGGCTTTTATTGTGTGAAGAAATGAGAAGGAGGAGTGCCCTTTTATAAGAGGGGTGAGGGGCACCTTTGGAAAAGCTAGAAATATTAATTTATAATAAATTTATATTCGGTTTCTAATGGCTCAAAAGTTGATTATTCAAAGGTTAAGGTGGGGATAGGTCGAAAACCACTCAACCAATAGAATTTAGACAGGTTTGGGTACTTATATTAACCTTATCTTTAAGTATTAACTCTAAGTTAATTAGTTTCACTTTTACAATGTCTCTTTGTATTTTTATATAATATGGTTAATAAACATACTATATACATCCAAGAGACCCCCAAGTAGTACATTAATGATGAACCTATCATGATATAAGTCTCTTGGCCGAACCTTAGATTTTTAGGAATTTAATATCAATTAATAATATAATATGTTTTTTAAGAACTCTTTTATGTCAATTTTGACACTATTTAATAGTTGATTTTTGTGAAACTCATAACAGATTGATTACTTCAAACAAAGTCAATTAAATCAATCCTAATATATCATATTATCCTATAAAATTAGTTTAATTCATTAAAAGTTTCATATTTTATTTATTTGGGTATTTATAATATCAATTATTTTAATTTTTCACTATTATAGTAATTACTGCATCATCATTGTGTCATAAATAAAATAAATTATTTAATGTCTAAAAATTATAAATAAAATATCATTATGTAGGAAATATTTTTATATTTCTAATGAATATTTATAATCTAAAATCCAACTTATATAACCCTATGTAACAATTGTTTTGTTAAAAGATATATGCTTGTGTCATTTTTGTATTCATTTTGACTTAATTAAAATAAAGTGTCATTATCACTTAAAAGTGGATCCATGGGGTCCCACAATTGACACAAAGATGCCCATGGTCGACCATGTATCAACAAATAGGGTTAAGACACGTTTTAGGGTAATTTAGTATTATTATAATATTATTTTTTAACCCTTATTTACCGGATTTACCCTTAACCATGGTAAATAAAATATTTACCGCAGTAATTATTCAAAATGTCTAAAAATAAAAGTTACCTATTTACACAATTTGAACATCCTGATTCCAAATATGGAATCCATTTTCCTAAATTCAAAACACAGAAGTGGCAGAAATTAATTTAAAATTAATTCCCGCTGTCAAAACAAAAAGCGTGTTTTTAAGAGATAATAACTATCAAAAGATTGGCACTTGTTTATGTTCGGTTTAATTGTAAAATTATGTCCAATGACCAACATTATATTAAATGGTAAAAATATATTCTAAATATACTTTCAAACCAATCAAATTCATAATTTATCACTATTAATTATTTTGATTAAAAAAGTTGTTTTTAATTAAAATTTAGTAATTTTCACTATTCATCAAAATATGAAAGTTATCCGAAAAGTACCAAAATTTCACCTTAGGCTAAATTAGATATTCCGAATCCAAAAATGAAGTCCATTTTGAAATATAAAATATATATAATTTTAAAAATTAGGTTTTACTATTCACAACGGCGAGTTTAATTAGTTGTGGTGTGTGTTAGAACTCGAGGTTGCGTACAACACACGTTATCGCATTATTCGAAGGGAAACGTACCGTGGAAGCTTGGGGTGTTTCATTTTAAATTTTTGATGTCCCCATTTAGTCAAAAAGTTTAAAATATTGAATTTAAAAAGGTTGCACTATCAAAAGTTGATAAAAGTGAAATACTGAAAATGAATCTGTTCTTGCATTATGACTATGAAACTCATAATATGGATTCTAAAATTATAAAGATTATATAAAGTTTAAAATTTAGTTAATACTATTCATTACCTCTTTTAATGGTTTTTTTTGGTAAGTCATGGTGCAATTGAACTCAGTGTTGCGTGTAGTGCAAGTTATTGAATTATTTTGAAGAAATAACACACTATGAAATCTTGGGGTGTTACAAAAAAAGTCCCCAAAGGCTTCCAAAATTGAGTTTTTAGTCGGGATACCCTGATTTGTTAACATTCAAAGAAGTATAACTTATGATCTGGATGTCCGTAAGGCCAGTACCACATATCATACCAAATATTATTTCATTTTATTCGATTTGATTGGTTGTGGAGTTGAAATGGGTTTATGTATTATAAGTTATGGTCATTTTAACATTATATGTCTTTTCAAATACACACATATATATGTATTTATTCATCAATATATATGTGTCTATGTGTGTGTCTGTCTCTGTGTGTGTGTGTTGTATATATGTATGTATGTTTTTATTTATTTTTTTATAAACACACATAAAAAACACATTTCATAAATGTATTTTAAACTAATATTATAAATATATTTTAATGTTAAAATATATATACGGATAAAAAATTATAACTAACTATATATATATATATCTAAGTAAATATAAATATATATTTATATTTGAATGAATATATATATACTAAAATATGAATAAATATATTTATAAAAATATGAATCTGTATTAATATATGAATAAATATTACTATATATATTTATATAAATAGATATATCAATAAATAGAGAAAAAACGAAATGGCTTAGTGGTAAAGGTGCAGCCGCGAAAGGGGGGAGGTTGCGGGTTCAAGTTCGGGTGGAAGAAAAGGGGTGTGCACATGACAGGATTTCTGGGAAGGGTAGCGCATGGGAGTGTGTGAGGGGGGGGGGGTCCGCTTAGCACTGATAAAAGGGGGTGAAGTACTGTTAAAAGCCCCCCCAGGTATTATATATTTTTTGACTTTTATCAGTGCTTTTTAAAAGCGCTGATAAAAAGGACCCCCATTTATCCTCGCCTTGATTAAAATATATTTTTTAGCATTGTTAAATGACTTTTCTAGTGCTAATATAGGCCATATCAGAAGTAGGGTAGCATGATTATATATTAATTAAGTTGTATGACTCCATGGTTTACCTCAATCGATTATTTCTGATCGCGATCCCCGTTTTACATCAAGATTTTGGAAAAGTCATCAGAAGGCCGGGGATGCTGAACTTTGTATGAGAACTACCTACCACCCCAAACTAATGGACAATCAAAATGGACTATTCAAACCGTAGAAGACAGGTTGAGATCTTGCTCACTTGACTTTCAAGGTATGTGGGATCAATATTTACCTATGGTAGAATTTTCCTTTAACAATAGCTTTTATTCAAGTGTTCAAATGGCACCATATGAAGAGTTATATGGAAAGATATGTCACACACCAACTTGTTGGGATGATGTAGGTGAATGAAAATTCATAGGCCAAGAACATGTGGAGGAATGATGGAAAAGGTGAAGGTTATCCAAACCCACATGAAAACAGCTCACAGTAGGAAGAAGAGCTATGCCAATAACCAAAGGAATGATTTTGAATTACTGGTATGAGATCATGTTTTCATGAAGGAATCTCCATGAAAGGGAGTTATATAATTCAGTAAGAAGGGTAAATTACGTCATAGGTACAGTGGTTCATTCAAAATTCTAGAATGAATTGGGGTTGTAGCTTACTATTTGGCAATGTCACCAAGTCTCTCCAAAGCTCATGATGTGTCACTATTGGAAAAGAGGTCTATACCCATAGTTTTTCAAAAAACCGTGGGTATAAAAATATTATGTGAACCTATACCCATGATTTTTAAAAACCATGGGTATAGGCCATCTATAACCACGGTTGTGTCAAAAGCCATGGGTATAGTTTTCTTTCAAGACCTATACCCATAGGTTTGGAGAAAACCGTGGGTACAATGTATTTTCGGAAGACCTATACCGACGGTTCATCAAAACTATGGGTATTGGGTTTTTTAGAAGACCTATACCCACTGTTATCCAGAATCGTGGGTATTTCTTTCCCGTGTTATGGCGGGGCGATAAAATTAGGCGGGACATGGTAAATATTTGGTGGGAAGGCATTTTTTAATGATTTATATTTATATATTTATATAAATAGAAACATATATTCTCAAAAATTATTTAGTGTGGTTGGTAAACATATTACAGCTGGTTCTGTAGGTCGCGTGTTCGAATACCGCTGCTCGCGTTTTTTAATTTTAATTTCCAACTTAAAATAATTTTAATATATATATGGTGATACATGTATATATAACAAAAAAATTGCAGTTTAGTTGGTCCCTTGGTGCGTGGCCCCCATGATCTTCTTCTTGAAGTGTAGGTTCGAATCGCGCTGCCCGCATTTTTGAATTTTAATTTCCCAAGTAAATCATATTAATATATATACAGTGATATATGGTTACATAACAATAAAATATTGTAGGTCGGTTGTTCCCTTAGTGTTGCACGCCCGTGAGCTTCAGCGTGAAGCACAAGTTCAAATCTCCCCAGCAGCAATATTTTTGAATTTAAAAAATACCCCACGGTTTCAAAACTGTAGGTCTATTGTGTACCACGCTGGAACAGGTGTGCCACACATTGTCTCACTTATACCCACGGTTTAAGAGAACCGTGGGTATTGGCTTAGACCCCTATACCGACTCCATTCTATCCCATGGTTCGCAAAACCATGGGTATAGGCTATACCCATAGTTTTGGGTGCCATACCCACGGTTTTGAACCATGGGTATATGTCATTTTTCCAGTACTGTGTTCCACATATCACTATTGAGAAAATACATGCCTGGCCCAACGCATGTACTCACCAATGAGGAAATTGAACTGGAACCTGGTCTGTCTTATTTTGAAGAGCCTGTCAAAATTCTTGATACCAGAGAACAAGTGCTTAGAAATTGGACGACTTGTCTGGTAAAAGTTCTATAAAGAAACCATAAGAAGGAATATGCAATGTGGGAAATAGAGGAACTTATGATGAAAAAACACCCGAGTACATTTGAGCAGTAGTATTCTAGAAATTTAGAGGAAAATATTATTTGATGGAGGGAAGAATGTAACACCCCAAGCTTTCACTATATATTTCCCTTTGAATAATGCAATAGGTTGCATTTTACGCAACTTTGATATTATAAAACACTACGTCTAGTCAAACTAGCTGTTATGAATACTAATACCCACATTTTGAAATTTTATAAATTTTATTTTTTAAAATGGACTTCATTTTTGAATTTGGAATATATAAAATATCATAGGGTGAATTTTTTGTATCTTTCTGAAAACTTTCAATTTTTGATGAATAGTGAAAAAAACTTGTTATTGTTTAAAACTAACTTTTTATTTAAATAATTAGTTATATTATTTTTATTTATTTTAGGTAAAAAATGATACATAATACATATATGTGTTCAATGTAATTCATTTTATTCATTATATAATATGTTTAGATATAAAAAAATTATTGAACTTTTTACCTTCTTTTACCCAGTTTATAGGAGTATTCACAAATTTGCATAAAACGTAATTTTACTTCATCTGTAAGTTTAATTTATAAAATCCAATAGACACATTTGACATCATTAAGTAAAATGTGGTTCAATATAATGAAAATAATTTTTTTATTGAATACAATATTATTACTTTTGTTTATAATGGTTAAAACTAAATTGAGTAATTAAGGATAAAAATGATATTATAATTACCCAAACACATTCCAAATTCTATTGTATAAATGTATTTTGACCAAAAACATCCTTATAAATAAAATATGACCCCCTTTGGTCCACATGGATTATATTAGGACATTTATTATTAATTTTTTAAAAGAAGAGATAAAAGAGTTTAATTAAATGTGTAATAACTAAACCATTTTTAATATAAGGTTACAAATAATATAAATTAGACTATAAATATTCATTATAAATATAAAAATATTTCATACATAAAAATATTTTATTTATTATTTTTAGGCATTATATAGTTTAATTTATTTATGACAGAATGACGATGCAGTAATTACCATAATAATGAAATATTAAAATTATTAATATTATAACTATCAAAATAAATGTAAATTGAGACTTATGATAAAATAAACTCATATTATAGGTTAATAATAAATGTTAATTGAGACTTCTGATAAAATAAACTCATATTATAGGTTAATAATAAATGTTAGGGTTGGTTAAATAAATTTTATTCTAAGTGATAATGTTTTAATGGCTTTAAACAAATCAAATACTAAATAGTGTCAAAATTGACATAATTGAGATTTTAAAACAAATACTATATTATTAATTTATATAATATTCTTAAAAATCTATGTTTCTGCAGAAGTACTTGGGTATGGTTATATATATATATATATTAATAATGAACCACATGGGGTTCACTTGGCATGTTATAGTAAGTTTATTAACCATATAATATAAAAAATACAAAGAGACATGGTAAATGTTAAACTATTTAACTAAGAGTTAAATATAAAAGATAAGGCTAATATGATGACATAAGCCTATAAAAAACCTATTGGTTGAGTGGTTTTCTACCCATATCAACCTTATCCTCGAAATAAATCATTTTGGATCCATTAGAAACCGAAATGTCATTTATTATAAAATAATATTTCAAGCTTTTCCTAAAGTGACCCTCGCCTCTCTTATAAAAGGGTACATCCCCTTCTCTTAATTTCACACCTCCAAAGCCATTTGCCTCAGCCAACCCCTCCCAAATATCCTCATAACTTTTCTACCTTAATCCTAGAGTCCTTATTTTGGTCAGAAAGCCAACATAAAGATCCCTTTTGATGAAATCAAAAGGAAGAACCTGAAGAAGAGGAAAATATTTCATCACCTATTTCAAGCTCTTTTCTTCTTACACTTCCTCTTTCATTGTTTTTTCCACTATAACATAAAAACTCTAGTATCTTCTATATACTTTGATGTTATTATAAAAATGGTACAACCATCTTCATTATTTTATCCATCATATTAATCAAAAAATCACCATATGTGCGTACGTACGGCTTACCATCTCCACGTCGTGTAATAGTTTATCATTCAAAAACATCATTATTTCAGATGAATATAATAATTAGTATAACTAATATAAATGATAAATATAACATATATGATATACGATCCAATTACACAAAATTTCACCATCAATTTAATGATATTGTCGCTTGTGTGTACGTATAGATTACCGTCTCCCCGAACGCGATTAGATTCATTCCCCATCTTAATCATTCAAGAATAGTTTTTATTTTATGATTAAAAATAATTTTTATGAACATAATATGATTTTAAATATGAAAAAAATACATCATATCCATATCAAATATGGCTTATGTAACCGAGCATATAAAGGAAAACAGATCTGTTAACACCCGAAAGAATGATACTTTCAAAATATTATTAAAAAATAAATGTTATAATATGATTTATGATATCATATTTATGTATATTATTCTTGTATAATTTAATAAAAATGCTTTAACTATTATACTGGAGGTTAAAATACCATCGACTAAGGAAAAGTACATGTTAAGGGTTAATTTCACAATATCTTTATTATCCGAGGTTGTTTTTATGTAAGTATCTACTAGGACCACTTTATCATCCACATCCATGTTTCTTAAAAATGTATTCCACAACATTTTTACTATTTAATATACTATGGGTAACAGTCATTTATACCATTTATTGAATTTTTATAAAAAGTTTTGAAAGTAATCTTTCCATCATTTTCCAAATAGGGTACTTTATGACCTTTTCGAAAAAATTAAGGTAAGAATGTATATTTTTGAACTTATATAGAAGGTGTGGCTATTTTCTACCGTTATAACAATGTTGAAGATTCCCATACAATCTTATAAGAAAATTTTAATAAAAAAATGTTTATTTTATAATTATATGTCTTTTAAATGATTTAAAAATACAAAGAGATATTTCTCAATGAAATGTTTTGATTTTATCTATGTCAACATCCATTGATGGATTTTATACTTGTTTGATGTTGATTATTTATTATACAAATATTCCATATTTTATTGAAGGTTTTGTGATATTTTTGACTATATATGTGTTATTTCTATACCGTTAATAGTTTATGGATAGTGTAATGACATTTTGTATGCTAGTTTTAATATGAATGTTTATGTTATATTTAATCCTTTTCATTTTAGGAATGCATTAGACTTAGTAAATGATGGGTGGAGCCCAATATATCTTCTTGATGCATCTGTAGGTCTCATGAGACAAACTCATGTCTTTTCATAAGTCCTTGACAAAATCTTAATTGTAGTCTTGGAATAAGGTTAGGACTATGTGGTTATGATGTCAAGCATTATGCCTTCTATCATAATGATAGTGTTATTGATACTGCATGTGATTATTTGACTAGTATAATATCCATGTGAATAAGTAAATGGAATTAAAAATTTTACCATTGACATATTATGCTGAATTTTAAATTTAAAAGGATTTTTTAGTCTTATACATTTCCTTAAATATTTATTCTTATTTATTAATGTTTTTTGTATATTGTTATCCTTACTGAACATCTGAGCTCACCCCTTTCTATGTTTTATTTTTTCCAGGAGATAAAAATTATTTTATAGTTGACCTGTAGGGATAGAATATGGATATAAGTGTGGTCAATGGGGACAAAATGTTGTTGAGGATTTTATTTCATGGTATAATGTAAAACGTATGAAAGTATCTAGTACTTACAAGGATACTAAATGGATTGGTCTTTCGGTACATGATTCCTTGTATTATGAAAATGTTATCTAATAATGCACCAACTTTGGGTAACTGGGGTCGGGGCATTACAGTTGGGATCATGTCCCAAAAGCCCAATTAGTTTTAGTAGCCTTGGAAGTACTAGATACATTCTTATGGTTTACATAACATCATGAAATAAAAACATACACAACTTTTTTCCCCATTGATGACTGTTATATCCTTATCCAATCTCTATAGGTCAACCATAAAATATTTCTACACATCCAGGGATAAATAACACATAGAAAGGGGTGAGATCAAATGCTTAGTAAAGATAACAGTATAGCGTAAACCTTCATAATTATGACAACAGATTTATGGAAGTGTAGAAGACTAAAACAAATGCCTTTTAAACATAAACATAAGCATTATATTGAAAATATAAAATCAAATAATTCCATTTACATAATCACAAGGACATTATACTAGTAGAATAATCACATGAAAAATAAATAGTCACTTTCATAATGATGGAATGAAAAATACCAGACTTTATAACCATAAATTCAAGGCCTTGTGCCAAGACTACTAATAATATTTTGTCAAGGCCTTGTGCCAAGACACTTTTTTGTCTCATGAGACCATCCGATGCATCGAGGAGCTATTTCAGGCTCCACCCATCACTTACTAAGTACAATGCATTCCAAATATGAAATGGATTAAACATAACATATACATTCATTTAAAACTATCATACGAAATGTCAATACATTATATCTAAACAATTAATGGTGTAAAAATAACACATCCACAGTCGAACATATCACAAAACCTTCAATACAATACAGATGATTTATATCATAATAAATCAACTCTGAACAAGTTTAAAATCCATAAAAGTATGTTGACAAAGATGAAATGAAAACAATTTGAAAAAAATACTTCTTTCTATTTTGAAATCATTTTAAAGTCACATAATTATATGAGAAAACATTTATTTTGAAAATATTATTATAATATTGTATGTGATGCTTCAACGATGTTGTAATGACAGAAAATAGCCACACCAACCAAATAAGATAAAAAACAGACATTATTACCTTAATGTTTTTCAAAAAGGTCATAAAGTACCTTGTTTGGAAAATTATAGAAATATTCATTTCAAACAATTTCATAAAAATTCAAACAAGGGTATAAATGAATTTAACCCATAGCATAGTAAATAGTAAACATATTTTGGAAAACAATTTTAAGAAACATGAATGTCGATGACAAAGAGGTCCTAGTAGATTCTTGCATAGAAACAACATTGGATTATAAAGTGATTGTGAAATTAACCCTTACCTTGTACTTTTCCTTAGATGATGGTATGTTAACCTCTGATATAATAGTTAAGATATTGTTATTATATTATACAAGAATAATATAAAAAATATGATTTCATATATGATCTTATAATGTTTCTTTGTTGATAATATTTTAATAGTATCATCATTTTAAGTGTTAACTGATTCGTTTTCCTTTATATGCATGGTTACGTAATTCATGTTTGTCATGTATAAGATTTATTTGATTCATTTATAGAATTATATTATGTTCATAAAAATTATTTTTAATCATAAAATTAAAATTATTAATGAATTATTATGATGAAGAATGAATCTCATTGTGTTCATGGAGACGGTAATTCGTACATACGCACGAGCGACAATATCATTATATTGATGGTGAAATCGTTGGTAATTTGATTGTATATCATATATATAGAATCATTAACATGTTATATTTATTAATTACATCCATTATAATCATTATTATACCCATTCAAATAATGATGTGTTTGAATGAAAAACTACACCATGACGTGGAGTTGGTAATCTGAACGTACGCACGTATGGGGACTTGGGCATTCATATGATGGATAGAATAATGAATATGATTGTACATTTTTTATAATAACATAACAATATATATATTATACGGGTGTTATTGTTTTATAATGGAAACAACAAAGAAAGAGGAAGTGGAAAAAGAAAATAACTAGAAAGATGTGATAAAATATTTACATCTTCTTTGGATTCTTCCTCTAGATTTGATCAAAAGGGCACCTTTGGTTGGCTTCGTGACAAAAGGAAGGCCTCTAAGATAAAGGGAGGAAAGTTGGGAGGATATTTGGGCAGGTTTTGGCCAAGCCAAATGGCTTTGGAGGTGTTAAATTAAGAGACGGTGAAGTACCCTTTTATAAGAGAGGTGAGGGTCACTTTAGTAAAATCATGAAATATTATTTTGTATGAATCCCTATATTAAAAATGGTTTAGTTACTAAACATTTAATTTAATTATTTTAACTCTTCTTTAAATAAATTAATAATAAATGTCCTAATCTAATCCAACTATACCAAACGGGGTTATATATTATTTCTAAGGTTGATTTTGGTCGAACTACACTTATCCAATAGAATTAGGACATGTCTTAGGGTAATTATAATATCATTTTACCCTTAATTACTCAATTTACTTTTAACTGTGGAAAATAAAAGTCAAAAGTTAGTATTCATCAAAAAATGTTTTCATCTTATAGAACCACAATTTACTTACTAATTTCAACTGTGTATCTCAGATTTTTGAAATTCAACTCCAAGATGTGATAAAATTATGTTTTATGAAAATTTGTGAATGCTCTTAGAAGATTGGTAAAAGATGGTAAAAATGTCTATAAAATTTTATATAAATAAAATAATTATAAATTGACTCCAATTAATTACATTGAAAATGTATAGGAATTATATATCAATTTTGACCTAAAATTAATTAAAATAATGTAACCAATTATTTAATGAAAAAGTCAGTTTTAAACAATAACATAGTGTTTTTCACTATTCATAAAAAATTGAATGTTTTCAGAAAAAATACCAAAAATTCACCCTAAGATAATTTCGATATTTCAAATTCACAAATGAAGTCCATTTTGAAAAATAAAATTTATAATATATGGAAAAGTGGGTATTACTATTCATAACAGTTAGTTTTACTGGTCATGGTGTTTTAAAACTCTAAGTTGTGTACAATACAAGCTACTACATTATTCAAAGGAAAACGTACCATGGAATCTTGTGGTGTTACAATTTATTGGGACATGACCCTGTATAAAATATGATCTCCAACTGTAACAGCCCCGAACTAGTTATCCAGAGTCGATGCATTATTACATAATATTGGCTTGATACAAGGAATCATGTCCCAAATGATCGATTAATTTAGTAGCATTGGAAGTACTAGATAGATTCATAAGTTCTACATTACATCATGAAATAAAATAATCAACATAATTTTTTCCTCATTGACATCACTTATATCCTTATCTTATCCTTAAAGGTCAACGATAAAATATTTCTTCACCTCCTCAGAAAAATAAAACATATAAAAGGTTGTGCTCAGATGCTCAGTAAGGATAACAATATAGCAGAAACTTTCATAAATAAGCATAAACATTTAAGGAAATGTATAAGACTTAATCAAAAGAATTTTAAACATAAACTATAGCATAATATAGAAAATATAAAATCAAATAATTCCATTTACTTATTATCATGGATATTCTACTAGTCGTATAATCACATGCAATATCAATAGAAACTTTTAAAATGATGGAATGCATAATACCAGACTTCAAATCCACAGTTTCAAGTCCTTTTGGCAAAAATACAAATATTATTTTGTCAAGGCCTTGTTCCAAGACACTAGTTTGTCTCATGAGTCCTACCGATGCATCGAGGAGCTATAGCGGGCTCCACCCGTCACTTACTAAGTCCAATGCATTCCTCATAGGAAATGGATTAAACATAAAATAAATATTCATATAAAAATTAGCATACGAAATGTTAGTACATTGTCCATAAAACATGAATGGTGTAAAAACAACACATCCACAGTAAAAAATATCAAAAAACCTTCAATATAATATGGATGATTTATATCATAACAAATCAACTTCAAACAAGATTAAAATCCAAAAAATGATGTTGACATAGATGAAATCATAACTTTTTATAGAGAAATATCTCTTTCTATTTTGAAATATTTTAAAAGATATATAATTATAAAAGAAAAATTTTATTTTGAAAATATTCTCATACATTTTTATGGGAAGCTACTATGATTTTATAATGGTAGAAAAAAGACACACCCACCGTATAAGTTAAAAAATATATTCTTACCTTAATTTTGTAGAAAAGGTCAAAAAGTACCTTGTCTGGAAAATGACGGAAGGAATCCTTTACAAAAATTTTATAGAAAGTCAAAAATGGTATAAATGAATTTTACCCATACTATAGTAAAAATTAAAAATGTTTTGAAATAAATTTTTAAGAAACATTTATGTGGATGATAAGGAGGTCCAAGTAGATACTTACGCAAAAATAACCTCATATAATAAAGAGATTGTTAAATTAACCCTTACCTTGTACTTTAACATAGTTGATGGTATGTTAACCACCTTTATAATAGAGAAAAAATTGTTATTAAATTATACATAAATAATATACATTAATATGATATCATATATGTTCTTATAATATTGCTTTGTTATTAATATTTTAGATGTATCATCATTTTAGGTGTTAACTGGTCCGTTCTACTTTATATTCTCAGTTACATAGGCCATATTTCTTATTTATAGGATGTATTTTATTTATATACTGAATTATATTATGTTCTTAAATATTATTTTTAATCAGAAAATGAAAATTATTCTTGAATAATTATGACGAGGAATGAATCTCATCGGGTTTGTGGAGACGGTAATCCGTACGTTCGTACGAGAGACAATATCATTAAATTGATGGTGAAATTGTATGTAATTGGATGGTATATCATATATAGAGAATCACTAACATGTTATATTTATTATTTTCATGCATTTTTCTCATTATTATACCCATCCAAAATAATGATGTGTTTGAATAACAAACTATAACATGACATGGAGACGGTAAGACGTACAGATGCACGTGTGGTGACATTAACATTCATATGGTGGATAGAATAATGAATATGGTTGTACCTTTTTTATAATAACATAAAATTATTTAGAAGATACTGGAGTTATTATTTTTGAATGGAAACAACAAAGAAATAGGAAGTGGAAGAAGAAAAGAACTTTAAATAGGTGATGAAATATTTCCCCCTTCTTCGGGTTCTTCATTTTGATTTGATCCAAATGTCTCTATAGGATGGATTTCTGACCAATTTAAGGCCTATAAGATTAAGGGATGATATTTGGTAGGATATTTGGATAGTATTTTTCCATGAAAAATGGATTTGGAGGTGTGAAATTAAGATAATGAGAAGTACCCTTTTATAAGTGAGGGGAGGGTCACTTTAGGAAAAACCTGAAATATTATTTTATAATAAAATAATTTTTGGTTTCTAATTGATAAAAAATTATTTATTTCAATAATAAGGTGGTGGTGGGTTGAAAAACTCTCAACCAATATGTTTTGGACTAGTTGAGGTCACCATATTAACCTTAACCTTTATATTTAACTCTTAGTTAAATAGTTTGACATTTACCATGTGTCTTTGTATTTTTATGTTATATGGTTAATAAACATACTATAACAAGCCAAGCGAACCCAATGTGGTTCATTATTAATATATATATATATATATAACCATATCCAATTACTTTGGCCAAACCATATATTTTTAGGAATATTATATCAATTAATAATAATGTATTTTTTTAAACTCAATTATGTCAATTTTGACACTATTTAGTATTTGATTTTTTGGAAATCCATCAAAACTTTATCACTTTGAATAAAATTTATTTAACCAACCCTAAAATTTCATATTAACCTATAAAATTAGTTTAATTTATCAGAAGTCTCAATTTACATTTATTTGGATATTTATAATATCAATTATTTTAATATTTCATTATTAAGGTATTTGTTGCATCATCATTGTGTCAGAAAAAAATTAAATTATTTTAATTATAAAAATTATAAATAAAATATAATTATGGTTTAAATTGATAAATCATTATAATGAAAATTTATATCTGAATTTATATTGTGTGTAACCCTATATTAAAAACGGTTTAGTTATTAAACTTTGAATTTAACTCTTTTAACTCTTATTTAAATTAAATAATAATAAATGCACTAATCTTTTTCAAATGGGCAAAAGGGGGACATATTTTACTCATAAGGTTGTTTTTGGTCTAATTATACTTAACAAATAGAATTTTGACATGTGTTAGGGTAATTATGATATCATTATTACCCTTAGTTACCATATTTACTTTAAACTGTGGTAAATATAAGTCCAAAGTTACTATTCACCAAAAATTATTTTCATTTTATTTATGCACATTTTATTTACTTATTTTAACCGTGTCCCTCAGATTTTTGATATTCAACTCACAGAAGTGGTAAAATAATTTTTTATACACATTTGCAAATTCTCCTAGGAGGTGGGTAAAATGGGGTAAAAAGTTCAATAAAATTTTGATATATTGCAAAACATATTATAAAATGACTCCAATGAATTAAATTGAATCTATATATGTATTAAGTATTAATATTTACCTATAATAAATTTTAATAAACTAAATAATTATTTAAATAAAAAGATGGTTTTAACCAATAGCGCTGTGTTTTTCACTATTCATCAAACATTGAATGTTTTCTGATAAATACTAAAAATTCACCCTAAGGTAATTTCGATATTCAGAATTTAAAAATAAATTCCATTTTGAAAAATAAAATATATAAAATTTCAAAAAGTTGGTATTACAATTCATAATGGCTAGTTTGATTGGTCTCGGTGTGTTAGAATCTCAATGTTGCGTAAAGTGAAAGCGATTGAATTATTCAAAGGGAAACATACCGGGGAAGCTTGGGGTGTCACATTCTTCCCTCCTTCAAATAATTACATAATCAAAATTTCTAGAATACAACCGCACAAAAGGATTCAGGTGGTTCTTCATCATAAGTTCCTCTAGTTTCCACATTGCCTCTTCCATCTTATGGTTTCTCTGTAAAACATTTACCGGACGAGTCATCCAGTATCTCAACACTTGTTCTCATGTATCAAGAATCCTGAAAGTGTCTTCACAATATAACATATTATATTCAAGTTCAATTTCCTCATAGGTGATTACATGTGTTGGGTCAAGAATATATTTTCTCAAAAGGGATACGTGGAACACATCGTGAACTTTGGAGAGACTAGGCTGCATTTTCAAACAGTAAGCTATAGCCCCAATTCATTCAAGAAATTCAAAAGCACTGATGTACCTCGGACATAATTTTCCCTTTTTACCGAATCGTATAACTCACTTCAATGGTGATACCTTCAAGAAAACATGTTATCTGACCTGAAATTTCAAATTCTTCCTTCGGTTATCGACATATCTCCTCTTCCTACTATGAGTTGATTTGACATGGGTTTGGATAACCATCAACTTTTAAATCGTTTGCACAATAAGTTTTAGACCTATATTTTTTTCACTAAAATCATCCCAACAAGCTGGTGTGTGAAATTTGTTTCCATGTAACGTTTCATATAGTTCCATCTGAATACTTGAATGGAAAATAAGGTTATAGAAAAATTCTACCAGAGGTAAATATTGATCCCACATACCTTGAAAGTCAAGTGATAAATATCTCAACCTTTCTTCTATGGTTTGAATGGTCTGTTCTGTTTTTCGATCAGTTTGAGGGTGTTAGACAGTGCTCAAACAAAGTTCAATATCCAAGGCCTCAATACATTTCTAAAATATTAATGTAAAATGGGGATCACGATCAGAAATAATCGATATTGGTACACCATAGAGTCTTACAACTTTATTAATATATAGTCTTTCTAGACGTTCAAGTGGTAAATCTTCTCTTATAGAAAGAAAATCTATTGACTTAGTAAGATGATCAACAATGACTCATATTGCATCATTATTTCTAGGAATCCTTGGTAGCCCCATGAAAAAGTCCATCATAATATTATCCAATTTCCACTCAGGTATGGGAAAGGTTGCCTGACTCACCCAGTATATTCCCTTCCAGCTTTCACATGTTAACAAACCATACATCTTGACACAAAAATCTTCACTTTCCCACTTCATGTTTTCCCAAAAAAATGTTCCTTCAATTCTCTATATATCTTGGTACTACAAAAGGTGTATAGAGAAATTGGAGCAATGATCATCATCCAACAATTCATTTTTTTAGGTAAATTTTGAACACAAAGACTCCGCCAAAATTTTAAAATTCCATCTTCATAAATGAAGTCACTCAATCTCCCATCATTTACAGCTTTAATCTTCTTTTGAAACTTCTCTTCATTAGTCTGAGAACTTTTCAACCTTTATAGTAAATATTGTTTTGAAACCATTTGAAAAACTATTGATGTTTCACCTTCTATGGATATTCCTATATCAATCATTACTAGATCCATGAAAATAGGATCTCTTTCAACTCTCATCTTGTTCAAAACTCCATGATCATTTCTGTTCGAAGCATCAACCACTTTATTTTCCTTCCCTGGGTGGTAGTGTATTTTACAATAATAATCCTTATGTAGTTCAAGCCATCTCCTTTGTCTCATGTTGAGTTATTTTTTTTTGATAAAATATACTTCAAACTCTTGTGATCAGTATAAATCTCACATTTGTCACCATAGAGATAGTGTCTCCATATCTTCAGTGCAAAAATTACAGCTGCTAACTCAAGATTATGAGCATGATAGTTTTTCTTCAGGATTTTTAGCTGTCGTTATACATTAGCAATAAATCCATCATTCTGCAAAAGGACACACCTAAGTCCTTTCATTGAAGAATCACTATAAATAACAAAACCATCGTTCCATGATGGTAGAGTCAAGATAGGGGCATTGACTAATATTCCCTTTAGTTCATCAAAAATTTCTTCACACTATTTTGTCCAATAAATATTAACCCGCTTACACGTGATCTTGGATAATGGGTTATCCAACCAGGCCAAATTATGGATGAAACATTAATAATAACATGCTAAATCAATAAAACGGCATACCTCGGTTATACTCATTAGTGATGGCCATACATGGATTGCCTTGGTATTTTCAAGATCAACAGAGATCCCATCCTTAGAGACAATATACAGAAGAAAAGAAATCTCTTTATGCTAGAATTAACCCTTGATAAACATTACATATAATGATTTTCATTTGAGGGTCTTTAAAATAGAGCACTTGTGAATTTCATGATCTTTGTACATTTTTGAGTATACTAAGATATCATCAATAAATATCACTACAAAGTCATCAAGACATTCCTAGAAAACACTATTCATTAGATTCATGAAGAGAAAACGAGCATTAGTCAATCCAAAATGCATTACTATAAACATGTAATGCTCATACTTGGTTGGAAAAGCTGTTTTCCGAATGTCTTCCTTCTTCACACACAATAAATGATATCCAGATCAAAGGTCAATCATTGAACAATATTTACCTTCATGATGTTGGTCGAATAAATCATCATTAAGAGGTAGGGTATACATGTTATTTATTGTTATAGAATTGGTATCCCAATATTCAATGGAAAACTTCAATGATCCATCTTTTTCATAACAAAAATTACAGTGGCTCCCCATGGAGAAACACTAGGGTGAATAAATCCATTATTACTCAATTCCTCTAGTTTTTTATTTAGTTCCACTAATTCCACATAGGCCATTCTATAAGGGGTTTTTGATATGGGCCTTGAATGTGGAATTAAATCACTGGAAAACTCAATTTATCATTCTGGAGGATGTCTAGGTAAATCCTCCAGAAACACATCAACATATTCTTGCACAATAGGTGCGTCCTCTATTCAAACTTTCTTTTCCTCACCCATAATTATTTCATCATCTTATTCCCCAATATTTTAATTGAGTAGTGCTTCTTTTTTTGGATCAATAAATGAATCAGGGGGTGATGTTTCTTCTATAAAGATAAGGTACTCTTTATCATCCCCAAAAATTATAACCTCTTTCTTCTTAAAGTAAATTTTCTCCTCATGGTTTGAAAGCCAATCCATTCTGAGGATTATATCAATTCATTCTCATGTTCACTATTCAACAATGATTGTAAAAATATATATATTATTAATAAGAATGTAATATATGACATAATAATTCTACCTGATATATATATATATGTATATGTATATACTCACAAATATCTTATTCACTTAATTACGTTAAATACGATATGAAAATAGAAACAACGTTTATGTGTATGTACGGTCTACCGTGTCCATAAACGGTGTTTTAATTTCATATATATCTAATATACATATTTATATTATGTATATATATTATATATAAATCACGGTTTATATTTTAGAAGTATATAAATCATGATCTAAATGATATGATCAAGAAAAAAAAGTTAAAACACGTACGATAAAGAAAGCGTTTATTACCCAAAATGTTAATTTAACATGGAAATCATTATTAAATGGGTACTATAAAGTCATAAATGAATCATGTATGATATAATAAATATGAATATGGTTCTTTAATAGTTTAATAACATACTATATTCATTATATAGGAGGTTAAACGTACTCTCGACCAAAGGAATGTGAAAGGTAAGGGTTAATTTCACAATCTTCTTATTATCAGAGGTTGTATTTACGTAAGTATCTTTTTTGACATATTTATTATCCAAGTCCATGTTTCTTAAAATAGTCTTCAAAATGATTATTTTTAATTAAATTTTTATTACTAAAAAATCATTTTAAATATTTTAAATATTTATTCCTCTAATCCTTTCTCATTAATGTCCATGTTTTCAAAATGATTTTAAGGATTCATTTATATGAACATGAATGATTTAAAATGTTAATGCATTTCAAAAGTTTTAAAGTGGTATGGGAAAATTTGATTCAAAATTATCTTTTAAATGACTAACTTTATAAATTATGTGACTTTTAAATGATTTCATGAAAAATGGAAATTTCTCTCAAATATTTTTACTTATCATTTTCAACTATGCCAACAGCCTTTATGGGATATTATTCTTGATCAAAGTTGATTTATTAAGATAAAAATAATTCATATTTTATTGAAGGTATTGTTATATATTTGACTTTGGATGTGTAATTTTTATACCATTCATGGTTTAGGGAAAAAGGTTTTGACATTATTTCTGCTAGTTCTAATGCAAATGTTTATGTTATGTTTCAACCTTTTCATATGAGGAATTTATTGGACATAGTATGTGACTGGTGGTGCCCGCTATAGAACCTCGATGCATCGGTAGGTCTCATGAGATCATTAGACATGTAATTGGAAAAGGACTTTTCCAATTTGTTATATGTTGTTGGCTGCTGCCTTAACCATTTTTGGATGTCTTGGTCAAGGACTTGAAAAATGGAACAGAATGCCTGGCAATATACATTCCCTCATTATGAAAATATTATTGATGGTTCATGTGGTTATTCGAATAGTAGAATACCCATGACTATGTTTTATTATGGAATTATTTAGTCATCTCCTATTCCTACCACAAAGTGTTCATTTTCATTATTTGTAAAGCCATGTGTTTTAAACTATTCACAATGCCTAATGTTTATGTTATCTTTCGCTGTATTACATACCCTAAAGAATTTTTTGAGCTCACCCCATTATAATTTTATATTTTCATAGGATTACAGGGAGTGTTTTATGATTGATATGCAGGGTTAACCTAGGGGATTAATGGACATCTCAATGTATCATTTACGTTGTGTTTTATTTTGAATGTGTAATGTATTGTTCATGAATGTAATCTATTTTCCAAGACTGTTAAACTGATCGGTCTTTTGGGACATTATTTCATTGTATCATGCCAATTTATTAAAATAAAGCACTGACTCTGGGTAACTAGGGTCTATCAGATTTTTGAAATTCAACTCACATATGTGGTAAAATTAATTTTTTTGCAAATTTGCAAATGATCCTAAGAGGTGGGTAAGAGTTAGTAAAAAGTACAATAAAATTTTTATATATATCTATGATTTTTATAAAATGAATACAATGAATTTCATTGAACTTATATAGGTATTATGAATCTATTTTGACCTAAAATAAATTTAAATAAGATAAATAATTATTTAATGCTCTCAGACTAAGGATGAGGAGTTTCAAAAGGATATTAATGCTATGAATGATGAGAGATTGAGTGACTTCGTATATGAAGATGGAATTTTGAAATTTGGGAAGAGACTTTGAGTTACTAATATAACTGATCTGAAAAGAGAATTCTTGGATGATTCTCATAGCTCCAATTTCTCAATGCACCCTAAGAGCACCAAGATCTATAGAGATTTCAAGGAACGTTATTGGTGGGACAACATGATGAGGGAGATTGCTGAGTTTGTGTCAAGAATTATGGTTTGTCAATAGGTGAAAGCTGGAAGGAAATAGACTATAGGAGTCATGTTACCTCTTCACTTACCTAAGTGGAAATGGGATAATATTACAATAGACATTGTCATGGGGCTGCCGAAGGCTCCTATAAGAAATGATGCAATATGGGTCATTGTTGATTGTCTTACCAACTCATCATGTTTTCATGCTAGAAGAGAACATTTACCACTTGAATGTCTAGAAAAACTATATATTAATGAAGTTATAGGACTCCCTAGTTTATCCCTATTGATTGTTTCTAATCACATTCCTTGTTTTACATCAAGATTTTGGAAAAGTCTTCAGAAGGCCTTGGATACTGAACTTCATTTGAGCACTACCTACCACCCTCAAACTGATGGACAATCAGAATGGACTATTCAAACTATAGAAGATATGTTGAAATCTTGGTCACATGACTTTCAAGGTATGTGGGATCAATATTTACCTCTGGTATAATTTTCCAATAAAAATAGCTTTCATTCAAGTAGTTTGATGGCACCGTATGAAGCGTCATATGGGAAGAGGTGTTACATGCCATCTTGTTGGGGTGATGTTGGTGAATGAAAACTCCGAGGCCCAGAACATGTTGAGGAAACAATGGAAAAGGTGAAGGATATCCAAACCCACATCAAAATAGCTCAAAGTAGGTAGAAGAGCTATGCTGATAACCCAAGGAAGGATTTGAAATTACATGTAGGAGATAATTATTTCTAGAAGGTATCTACACGAAAGGGAGTTATAAAATTCATTAAGACAGGTAAATTAAGTCCTAGGTACATCAGAACATTCAAAATTATAGAAGGAATTGTTGAAGTAGCTTACCATTTGGCAATGCTGCTAAGGAAGAGGCAACAAGGGAACCCAAGGAAGATATGATGAAGAAACACCCAAATCCTTTTATGCAGTGATATTCTAGAAAATTCAGGGAAGAAATTATTTTTAGGGGATAATGTAACACCCCAAGCTACCACGGTACGTTCTCCTTTGAATAATACAGTAGCTTGCATTGTATGCAACTTGGAGCTTTAACACACCACGACCAATCAAACAAGCCATTATGAATAGTAATACCCACTTTTTGAAATTTTATAAACTTTAGTTTTCAAAATGGACTTCATTTTTGAATTTGGAATATTGAAATTATTTTGGGGTGAATTGTTTGTATTTTTTGAATACTTTCAATTTTTGATGAATAGTAAAAAAACTACATTATTGTTTAAAACTAACATTTCATTTAAATAATTAGTCATATTATTTTAATTTATCTTTGGAAAAAATATATAAATAATACCTATATATTTTTAATGTAATTCATTGGTGTAATTTTATAATAATATTAGATATATAAAATTTTATTGAACTATTTACCGTCTTTTACCCACCTTCTAGGAGCATTCACAAATTTGCATAAAACCTAATTTTACTACATTTGTGAGTTGAATTTAAAAAATCTAGGACACATGGTTGACATTAGTAAGTAAAATGTGGTTTAATAAGATGAAAATGATTTTTGGTGAATAGTAACTTTTGACCTTTATTTACCAGGATTAAAAGTAAATTAATTAATTAAGGGTCAAAATGATATTATAATTACCCAAATATATTTCTGAATTCTATTGGATAATTTTACATCGACCAAAAACAACCTTAGAAATAAAATATGACCCCCTTTTTTCCACTTGTATTAGATTAGAACATTTAATATTATTTTATTTAAAGAAGAGTTAAAAAAGATAACTCCAATATTTAATATTAAAACATTTTTAATATAGGGTAATATATAATATAAATTCATCTATAAATATTAATTATAAAGATAAAAATATTTCATATGTAATTGTATTTTATTTATAATTTTTAGACATTAAAAAATTTTATTTATTTATGACACAATGATGATGAAGTATTTAACTTAATAATGAAATATTAAAATAATTGATATTATAAATATCCAAATAAATGTTAATTTATACATCTGATAAATTACACTAATTTTATAAGTTAATAAGAAATGATAGGGTTGATTAAATATATTTTACTTTAAGTGATAAATTTTTTATGTCTTTCCAAAAAATCAAATACTAAATAGTATCAAAATTGACATAATTGACTTTTTAAAACAAATAAAATATTATTAATTGATATAATATTCTTAAAAATATAAGGTCCATCCAAAGGATGTATATAATATTATATATATTAATAATGAATGACATGGGGTTCTCATGGCTTTTTATAGTAATTTTATTAACCATATATTATAAAAATACGATGAGACATGGTAAATGTCAAACTATTTAACTAAGAATTAAATCTATATGATAAGGATAAAATGGTAACCAAAACAGGTCTAAATCCTATTGTAGGAATGTTTTTCGGCCCATACCCACCTTATCCTAGAAATAAATAATTTTTGAGCCATTAGATTCCAAAAATGAATTTATTATAAAATAATATTTCAAGATTTTCCCAAAGTGACCCTCACCTCTCTTATAAAGGGGTACTTCACCTTCTCTTACTTTCACACCTCCAATGCCATTTGGCTCAGCCACAACCAGCCCAAATATCCTCCCAACATTCCTCCCTTAATCCTAGAGACCATAATTTGGTCATAAATACAACATATGGAGCCCTTTTGATCAAATCAAAATGAAGAACATGAAGAATAGGTAAACATTTCATCACCTCTTTCATGTTCTTTTTTTTTCAATTCCTCTTTCTTTGGTGTTTCCATTCTAAAATAATAACTCCAATATCTTATATATACTGTGATGTTATTATAAAAATGGTACAACCATTTTCATTATTCTATCCATTATATGAATGACCATGTCACCACATGTGCGTCCGTACGGATTACCCTCTCTACGTCGTACTGTAGTTTTTTATTCAAACACTTCATTATTTGGATGGGTATAATAATGATTATAACTGATTTAAACAATAAATATAAATGTTAATTATTCTTTATATTTGATATACCATCCAATTACATATGATTTTACCATCAATGTAATTATATTGTCGCTTGTGCATACGTACGGATTACTGTCTGCACAAACATGATAAGATTCATTCCCCATCATAATTATTCAAGAATAATTTTCATTTTATGATTAAAAATAATTTTTATGAACATAATATCACTCTTTATAAGAATCAAATACAATATATCCATAACAAACATGACTTACGTAACCCAGCATATAAAGGAAAATGAATCAGTTAACACCTAAAATGATGATACTACTAAAACATTATTAATGAAGCAATATTATAAGATCATATACGAATTCATATTTATGTATATTATTATTGTATAATTTAATAAAAATTATTTAATAATTATACATGTGGTTAACATACCATCAACTAATTAAATGTACAAGGTAGTGGTTAATTCCTCAATCCTTTTATTATTCAAGATTGTTTATGGGTATGTTTTTATTGGGACATATTTATTATCCATGTTAAATATTCATAAAAGAGTTTCAAAAGGGATTCATTTCAATGGGATCTTTTATTAAAACATAATTTTAAATGTATTAAATATTTATTCTTCTAAATCTTTCTCATTAATTCCCATGTTTTCAAAATGAATTGAAGGATTTTTTTATATAAACGTGAATGTTTTTAAAATTTTAATTCCATTCCAAAGAATCAAAGTGGTATAGGAAACATTAATTCAAAAATTTCTTTAAATTTCTTCCTTTCTAAATTGTGATACATTTAAATGTTTTCAAGAAAAAATTGATATTTCCCTCAAAGGGTTTTACAAATCATTTTCATATAAGTCAATATCCTTTGTTATATTTTAATCATTTTTGACGTCGATTTATTATGATACAAATCTTCAATATTGTATTTAAGGTTATTGCGATATGTTTGATTGTGGATGTGCTATTTTTATACCATTCATGGTTTATGGATAAAGTATTTACATTTATTATTCATGTTTTAATACAAATTTTTATGTTATGTTTAAACATTTTCATATGAGCAATGCATTGGACTTAGTAAGTGATTGGTAGAGGCCACTATACCTTCTTGATGAATCGGTAGGTCTATTGAGACAAACTAGAATCTTGGCACAAGGCCTTAAAAAATTATTTTTAGTCTTGGCACAAGGCCTTGACTATGTTTTTATGAAGTCTGGAATTATGCATTCCATTATTATGAAATTGTCTATTGATATTGCATGTGATTATACAACTAGTAGAATATAAATGTGAATAAGTAAATCGTATTATATGATTCATTTTAGCCCTATTATGCAACTTTTTATGTTTTGAAGTCTTATGTTTTTGTCTTGTACATTGCCATAAATTTTTAGGCTTATTTATGAAAGTTTCTGCTATATTGTTATCCTTATTGAGCATCAGAGCTCACCCCTTTCTTATGTGTTATTTTCATGGGATTCGAAGAAGTGTATTATTATTGATTAGCTAGGTTAATCTAGGGTATTATTGACATTAACAAAGGATCATTTATGTTATGTTTTATTTTCTAATGTTTAATGTTACATTCTTTAATGTAATCTATTTTCTAAGACTGATAAATTGATCGGTCTTTTAGGACATGATTTCCCTGTATCATGCCAATTTTTTAAAATAAATCACTGACTCTGGGTAACTAGGGTTGGGAAGTTATATTTGGTGAATTATTACATAACATTGGAATGATACAAAGAATCATGTCTGAGAGGACCAATCAGTTTAGTATCCTTGGAAGTACTAGATACATTACATCATGAAATAAAAACAACAATAACATTTTGTCCACATTGACCACACTTATATCCTTATTCTATCCCTTCCGAACAACCATAAAAAATTTCTTCACATACAGGGAATAAATAAAACATAGAAAGGGGTGAGCTTAGATGCTTAGTAAGGATAACAATTTTGCAGAAACTTTCATAAATAAGCATGACCATTTAAGTCAATGTAAATGACTAAAAATATCCTTTTAAACTTAAAATTCAGAATAATATGGCCAAGATAAAATCAAATAATTCTATTTACTTATTCACATGAACATTAATCTTTACAAATAATCACGTAAAAATATCAATAGCCAATTTCATAATGATGGAATTCATAATTCTATACTTCATAAACACATAGTAAGGGCATTGTCCCAAGACAACAAATATTATTTTGTCAAGGCCTTATATCAAGACTCTATTTTCTCTCATGAGACCTACCGATGCATCAAGGAGCTATAGCGGTCTCCACCCATCACTTACTATGTTCAATGCATTATTCATGTAAAATGGTTTAAACATAACATAAACATTCATATTAAACTAGCATACGAAATATCGATACTTTATCAATAAACAATTAATGGTATAAAAAAACATCCATAGTAAAACATATCACAAAACCTTCAATACAGAATGGAATATTTTTATCATAATAAATAAATTTCAAAGAAGCATAAAATCCATCAAAGGATGTTGACATAGTTGAAATCAATAATTTTTGTTTAGAAATATCTCTTTCTATTTTGAAATCATTTAAAAGACATATAATTATAAAATAAAACATTTATTCTGAAAATATTATTACAAGCTAGTATGGGAAGCTTCAACAATGTTACGATGATTGAAAATATCCACACCCATCGTATAAGTTAAAAAAAGACATTATTACATTAATTTTTTCTAAAAGGCCATAAATTATATTGTTTGGAAAATGACCGAGAGATTCCTTTCAAACCATTTTATAAAAAGTCAAAAAATGGTATAAATTACTTTAACCAACAGTATATTAAATAGTAATTTTTTTGAAATACATTTTTATGAAACATGGATGTGGATGATAAAGAGGTCCCAGAAGATATTTAGTTAAAAACAACCTCAGATAATAAAGAGATTGTAAAATTAACCCTTAACTTCTACTTTTCCTTATTTGATTGTATGTTAACCAAATATATAATAGTTAAAACATTTTTATTAAATTATAAAACAATAATATAAATAAATATGATATCATATATGATCTTATAACATTACTCTGTTAATAATATTTTAGTAGTATCATAGTTTTTGGTATTAACTGATCTATTTTTCTTTATATAATTGGTTATGTATGAAATGTTTGTTATGGATAGGATGTATTTTATTCACATACAGAATGATATTATGTTTTTAAACATTATTTTTAATCATAAAAATTAAATTATTCTTGAATGAGTATGATGGGGAATGAATCTCATCGTGTTCGTGGAGATGGTAATCTGTACCAACTCACGAGCGACAATATCATTATATTGATGGATAAATCATATGTAATTGGATTGTATATAATATATAAATAATAATTAGAATTTTATATTTATTATTTAAATAGTTATACTCATTTTTATACCCATCCGAACAATAAAGTGTTTGAATAACAAACTACACCACGACGTGGAGATGGTAATCTGTACGTACACACGTATGGTAACTAGGTTGTTCATATGATGGATAGAATAATGAATATGGTTGTACCATTTTTATAATAACAACATAGTATATATATGATTCTGGATTTATTATTTTATAATGGAATAAACAAAGAAAGAGTATGTTGAAGAAGAAAAGAACTTTAAAGAGATGATGAAATATTTACCTCTTCTTCAGGTTCTTCCTTTGGATTGGACCAAACGGGCTCCTTAGGATGGATTTTTGACCAATGGAAGGCCTTTAAGATGAAGGGATTAAATTTTGGAGGATATATGGGTAGGTTTCTTCTGAGCTAAATGGCTTTGGAGGTATGAAATGAAGAGAAGGGGAAGTACCCTTTTATAAGAGAGGTGAGGGTCACTTTAAGAAAATCTTGAATTATTATTTTATAATAAAATCATTTTATGTTTATAATGGCTCAAAAATTATTTATTTCGATAATAAGGGGAGGATGGTTCGAAAAAAACTCAACCAATAGGTTTTAGACAAGTTTAGGTTAGCATTTTATCCTTATCTTTCAGATTTAACTCTTAGTTAAATAGTTTGACATTTACCCTTTCAAATTGTTTTTTTATATTATATAGTTAATAAACATACTATAATAATCCAATAGAACCCCATGTGGTAAATTATTAATATATATAACCTTATATAAGTCCTTTGGATGATCCTTATATTTTTAGGAATATTATATCAATTAATAATATTGTATTTGTTTTAGAAACACTATAATGTCAATTTTGAAACTATTTAGTATTTTATTTTTGGGAAAGCCATAAAAACTTTATCACTTAGAATAAAGTTTATTTAATCAACCGTAACATGTTATATTAACCTAGAAAAGTATTTTAAGTCATTAGAAGTCTCAATTTACATTTATTTGGATATTTGTAATATCAATTATTTTAAAATTTCATTATTAAGGTAATTACTACATCATCGTTGTGTCCTAAATAAATTAAATTATATAATGTCATTAAATTATAAATAAAATACAATTTTGTAGGAAATAATTTTATATTTATAATTAATATTTATAGTCGAATTTATATTGTGTGAAACTCTATTTTAAAAATGGTTATGTTATTAAACATTGAATTTAACTCTTTTAACTCGTCTTTAAATTAAATAATAATAAATGTCATATTCTAATCCAATATGACCAAAGGTGGTTATATTTTATTTATATGGTTTTTTTGGTCGATCTACACTTATCCAATAGAATTAGTACACGTGTTATGGTAATTATAATATAATTTTTACCCTTATTTACTCAATTTACTTTTAACCGTGGTTAATATAAGTCCAAAGTTACTATTCATTGAAAATTATTTCCTTCTTATTGAACAAAATTTTACTTGCTTATGTCAATTTTGTTTCTCAGATTTTTGAAATTCAACTCACAGAAGCGATAAAATTATTTTTTATGCAAATTTGTGAATGCATCTAGAAGGTGGGTAAAAGAAGGTAAGAAGTTCAATAAAATTTTATATCTAACTTATTATAAAATGACTCCAATGAGTTACATTGAATATATATATGAATCATGTATCTATTTTGACCTAAAATAAATTAAAATCATATAACTAATTATTTAAATAAAAAGTTAGTTTTAAATAATAATGCAGGGTTTTTCACTATTCATCAAAAATTGAATGTTTTCAGAAAAATACCAAAATAGTATCCAGACTAAATTTTTAGGTACCTATTCTAATGAGGAATTTTATTTCACTAAATTGAATATATAAAAATATCAAAATATTGGATTTAAAAAGGGTTATCCATTAAAATCCTAAAAACTACATTTTATTTAAAAAATACCTCTTTTATATTAAAAATTGAATTTTTTGTATAATATGTTTAAAAAACACCAAATAAGAATGTTAAAATTATGTATCATATATAAAATTTAAAATGTGGTTAAGAATATTCATAACCTCTTTTTTTAATGGCTATTTTGGTAGGTTGTTGTGCGCTCGAACTCGGTGTTATGTATAGCGTTTATTATTGAATTAATTTGAAAAGATAACATACTATAAAATAAGGGGGTGTTACAATCTCTCCTCCTTAAATAAATTATGTCCTAACAATTAGAAATTTTTCTTCTGAAATAAAAGGTTTAAAAGTGAAAAATAACTTTGTATAAAACCCACATCGAAAATTGTGTTAACAAAAAACAATTCTTAATAAGAGGGAAAGGGAAATGAAAAATTGACCACCAAATTATGATCTAGATTAGGATAACATTAATGAAAATTAGAGACACATAATTGGAGGAAAATTTAAATATTTATATTTTTTCATTGAGTTCATCAATTACAATCAAGTGTAATATTGAGGGCCTCAAATGTTAAAATACTTGTTTGTTGTCCTTGTTTAACAGTTGCTATAATTTTATTTTTCCAATGATTTATCCAATATTTTTTCATGGATGTGTGTTGAAGCATCAGGTAGAAGCTCTAATATAACTAAATTATACAATATGCAATTCATATATCACTATTTAGATGAACAAACAATTAATTTACATGGATTGTCATTTTCTAAATCATTGTTGCAAAATTTATATTTAATATGTCATGGAAAGTTGAGATATTTTATTAACACTAATTTAAATAGTAAAATTTTTATATATGAACAGTAAAATACTGACTCTGTATAATACATCCTCCAGAGTTCTCTTATATGGGAATTTAGAAGCCTTATTGTGGGATAATTAGAGAGATAGATTAGAAGATAAGAAGTTGAAAAGGGTTACCTACACAAGAAATTTGTAAGGGACTCACTATTTTATGCTATATATTTTCCTAAATTGCAACAATTTATTATATATGAATTATTTTTACTTGATTTCAACATTAATTTGAATTATCATGATAAATTAAAATGTTTTATTTTCAAAACTTTTTAAGGGATTTATTAAATTAAATCATTCATTTTACGTTTATTTTATAAATATTATGTTCCAATTTGGTTTTTTGTAATGGGTTTACTTATAATTTTATTTGGAATTCCATTATTATTTTTGTAAGGGAATATTACAATTTTTATTTGATTTATTTGAAATTCAATTTGATTATCAAGATTTTAATTTTATGGGTTTGTATGTATGGGATATTTTCTATACTTTTAAATCATCATAGAAACAGATTATTAATCTTCATTTTATTTTATTTCATGGTAGTTTTGATTATGTTAAATAGTATGATTTCTATTTTTTGGTTTTTGGTATTTGGAAAATTATTTTTCAAGAAGTTTCATTAATGGTTTTCTTAAAAATAAACATGTTTTCAATTTTTGAAATATTCTGATAAGCATTAGTAAATTGTTCTAAAATTCTTAGAATAGTTTAATTATTTTAAATTTATGATTTTATTTGTATAATTCATATTTATTTTGGAAGATATATCCCATATAAAATCATGTGAAGAATGTATATACATATATATTTATACTTGAAGTATGTTCAAGTATTTAATTTTTTTAAATAAATTATTCATCAAGTATTAAATCACAAATGAATTTATAAATTAGGGATATAATAATTTTATAAGGTTCATGTCATTTTGATTCAAGACTACGGTCATACCTCGATAATATTTTTTTCATTTATATATCCATGAGAAATTAAATAAACATTACAAGAATGGATTTTTATGGAAATATGGACAAAATTATAGGTGTGTGGATGTCGATTAATCTTTCGTGTGATTATGAAACTTCATATATCATGAGATTTGATCGTACTAAGCTGAATATATAATTTTTAGTAATGATTAGTATTTATTTATTCAAAGCATGATTATAAATATTTATTCAAAACTAAAACACCAGTGAATATCATATATATATATATGAGGAAAACTAAAACAATTTTTTTTATAAAAACTAGTACTCAAACATTGTAAATACGACAGGGCATTGGATAGTGAATCCATCCCTTGAGATGGTAGGCCCAAGATAGGCTTCAAATTTTCTAGTGTCCTCATTTGTTTTTTGGAGAACTTGCTTAATATTTTCATTTGAATCACTAGATTAGTATTAAAAGTTCTTTCAATGTATAATTATTTTTCAAATAATAATAGTTTTTTTGTAAAGGCTATTTTACAAATGTATTTACAATTGTATTTTTCAAATGTATTTTAAATATAATATTTTTAAAAGGAATTTATCAATGGTTTTTAAAACCCCTTACTTGGAAATTGAATACTCGCCATTATTAATTAATTATTTATAAATACTATAAAATGAAAACTGGGTCCTAGTGATAGCAAAAACACCCTGCCTTAACATGGTCGTTGGGTTTGGGCCCTCCAAGTACCAATAGTTACCCCACAGTCATGTGCTCACCACCCTAGGGTCCACCCACATGCCGGAACAGGTCATCTGACTAATGAATGTCCCAAAAATCCAACACATATCATTTCTAGTGTTCTTTTTCCTCACTCAGACACACCCTGGGAACTACCCAAAAGGTCACTCATCCTGATCACTACAATTGAAATTTTCACATATATTATCAAAATGATATTTTTAAAAGGGATTTGTCAAAGATTTTAAAAACCCCTTACTGGTAAATTGAATTCTCACCCTTATTAATTAATTATGTATGAATAATATAAACGATGTCAATTGGGTCCTGGTGAAAGCACAGACACCCCACCTTAACATGGTCATCGGGTCCTGGCCTGCCAGGTACCAGCAGTTGCGCTGTAGACACGTGATCACCTCCCTAGGGCCCACCCACATGCCTGAACGGCCATGTGACAAATGACAGTCCCCACAGGCCAACTCATGTTCTTTATAGTGTGCTTTGTCCTCACTCACACACACCCAGGGAACTTCCCAAAATGTTACTCATCCTGATCACTACTTCAGCCCAATCACACCTAACTATGGAGTATTAATTAGACAGGCTCAAAAAATGGAAGGTGTACATTGTGGACACGAGTCATATCATTTAGTCATTTAACCCTTCATAATTTTGGGGCGTTACAGTCACCCCCCCTCCCTAGAGCACCAAATCCTCATTGTGGGCCCTAAATTTCAACCTAGACAATGCATTGCACTTAAGGATGGGAACCACCTCTGATACCAAATGTAACAAATGGGTCCTGGTGATAGCATAGATAGCCTACCGTATCATTATCATCGGGTCCTATCCCACAAGGTACCAGCAGTTTCCCTAGAGACACGTGGTCACCACCATGGGGCCCACCCACATGCCCGAATATGTCATTCCACAAATGAAAGTCCCCACAACCCAACACATGTCCATTCTAGTATGCTCTTTCCACACTCACACACCCTGGGAACTTCCCATTAGGTCAACCATCATGTTCACTACTCCAAGCCACGAACCCTTAACGGTGGGGTTTTAATCACAAAGGCTCCTAAAAAGGAAGGTGCACAGTGTTGACATGATTCATATTATTTAGTCAGTTAACACATTATCATTTTTGGGTGTTACAGTCATCCCCCTTTAGAGCATAATTTCCTCGTTGTGGGCCCAAAATCTAAACCCAGATAGTGCACCGCACTAAAGGATGGGAACCACCTCTGAAACCAAATGTAACAAATGGGACCTGATGAAAGCAAAAATACCATGTTGTAACATGGTCGTTGGGTCCTGGCCTTCCAAGTACCACCAGTTGCCCTGTAGACACGTGGTCCCCACCCTGGGGCCCACCCATGTGCCCGAACGGGTCATCTGAAAAATGATTTTCCCCACAGGCCAACACATTTCCTTTCCAGTGTGCTTTTTCCTCACTCACACACACCCTAGATAACAACCCA
Source organism: Viscum album (assembly GCA_963277665.1). NCBI lineage: Eukaryota > Viridiplantae > Streptophyta > Magnoliopsida > Santalales > Viscaceae > Viscum > Viscum album. Next base: position 884,630,708 of record OY728135.1, on the reverse strand, counting down.
TCCTAATCACTACTCTAGGACAAGCATGCTTAACTATGGAGTTCTAATCAGACAGGCTCCCAAAAAAGAAGTTGCACCTTATTGACATGAGTAATATCATTTAGTGATTTAACCCTGTTATCATTTGTGGGTAATAAAATCATGTAACACCCCAAGCATCAATGGTATGTTTCCCTTTGAACAATGCAGTAGCTTTCATTGTATGTAACTTTGTGTTTTAACACACCATGACCAATCAGACATGCCGTTATGAATTGTAATACCCATTTTTTTAAATTTTATAAATCTTATTTTTTGAAGTGGACTTCATTTTTGAATTCGGAATATTGAAATTTTCTTAGGGTGAAATTTTCTTATTTTTCTAAAAACATTGAATTTTTTATGAATAGTGAAAACCAGACGTTATTGTTTAAAACTGAATTTTTATTTAAATAATTATTTATTTTATTTTATTTTATTTTAGGTCAAAAATATATTCACAATACCTATATATTCTCAAAGTAATTCATTGGAGTTATTTTATAGTAAGTTTAGATATATAAAATTTTATTGAACTTTTTACCGTCTTTTACCCACCATCTAGGAGAATTTAGAAATTTTCATAAAACATAATTTTACCACTTATGTGAGTTGAATTTCAAAAATCAGATAGACCAAATTGACATCATTAAGTAATATTTAGTTAAAAAAGATGAAAATAATTTTTGGTGAATGGTAACTTTTGACTTTTATTTACCACGTTTAAAAGTAAATTGGGTAATTAAGTGTAAAAATGATATTATAATTACCATAACACATGTCCTAATTTGATTTTATAAGTGTAGTTTGACCAAAAACAACCGTAGAAATAAAATATTACCCCCAATGGTTCACTTGAATTAGATTAGTACATTTATTATTATTTTATTGAAAGAAGAGTTAAGAAAGTTAAATTCAATGTTTAATAACTAAAACATTTTTAATCGAAGGATAAATAAAATTTAAAATATAATATAAATATTAATTAGAAATATAAAAATATTTCCTACATAATTGTATTTTATTTGTAATTTTTAGACATTAAATAAATTAATTTATTTCTGACACAATGATGTTGTAGTAAATACATTAATAATGAAATATTAAAATATTTGATATTATAAATATCCAAATAAATGTAAATTGGGACTTATGATGAATTATACTAATTTTAATAATTAATATGACATGTTAGGGTAATCGAAACAAATTTTTTTGAAGTGATAAACTTTTTATGGCTTTCAAAAATATCAAATACTAAATAGTGTCAAATACACATAATTGAGTTTTTAAAACAAATACTATATTATTAATAGATATAATATTCCTAAAAATATAAGGATATTCCAAAAGACTTAAATAAGATTATATATATAAATAATAAACCCAATGGGGTTCTATTGGCTTATTATAGTATGTTTATTAACCATATAATCTAAAAATACAATGATAAATGGTAAATGTCAAACTATTTAACTAAGAGTTTAATCTAAAAGATAAGGGTAAAATGGAAACCTATCTTTTTCTAAAACCCATTATTTGAGAGGATTTAAACCCATAACCACCCTATAATCTATATATATTATTTTTGAGCCATTATAAACCAAAAATAATTTTATTATAAAATAATATTTCAAACTTTTCCAAAAGTGACCCTCACATCACTCATAAAAGGGTACTTCAACTTCTCTTAATTTCACACATCAAAAGCCATTTGGATCGTCTAACCCCTCACCAAATATTTTCTCAAATTCCTTCTATTAATCTTATAGGCCTTACATTGGTTATGAATCCAACCTATGGAGCCCTTTTGATCAAATCAAAAGGTAGAACCCGAAGAAGAGGTAAATATTTCATCACCTCTGTCAAGTTCTTTTCTTCTTCCACTTCCTCTTTCTTTTAGTTTCCATTATAAAATAGTACTTCCAGTATCTTATATATAATGTAATGTTATTATAAAAATTATAAAACCATATTCATTATTCTATCCATCATATGAATGACAATGTCACCATAAGTTCATACGTACGGCTTACTGCCTCCACATCGTGTTATAGTTTGTTATTCAAACACTTAATTATTTTGAATGTGTATAATAATTAGTATAAATAATGTAAATAATAAATATAACATGTTAATGATTCATTATATATGGTATACCATACAATTACATACGATTTTACAATCAATATAATTATATTATCGCTCGTGCATACGTACGGATTACCGTCTCCACGAACGCAGTGAGATTCATTCCCCATCATAATCATTGATGAATAATTTTCATTTTATTATTAAAAATAATGTTTGAGAACTTAATATAATTATGGATATTAATAAAATACATCCTATCCATAACAAATATGTCTTACGTAACCAAGCATATAATGGAAAACGGATCAGTTAACACCTGAAACAATGATACTACTAAAATATTATTAATAAAGAAATATTATAAGATCATATATGATATCATATTTAGGTATATTATACTTGTATAATTTAATAAAAAAATAGCTATTATACAAGAGTTTTGCATACCATTGACTAAGTAAAAGTACAATGTAAGGGTTAACTTCACAATCCCTTTATTATCCAAGGTTGTTTCTATGTAAGTATCTACTGGGACCTCTTTCTCATCCTCATCCATGTTTCTTAAAAATATATTTCAAAACATTTTTAATATCTACTATACTATGAGTTAATTTTATTTTCACCCCAGTTTTAATTTTTATTGAATGGTTTGAAAGAAACCATTCCGTCATTTTCCAAACAAGGTACATTATGATCTTTTGGACAAAAATTAAGGTAAGATTTACTTTTTTTAACTTATATGGTGGGTGTGGCTATTTTCTGCCATTATAACAATGTCGAAACATCCCATAAAATATTATAATAATATTTTCAAAATAAATGTTTTATTTTATAATTATATGTATTTTAAATGATTTCAAAATAGAAAGAGATATTTCTCTATAAAAAGTTTTTCTTTCATTTATGTCAAAAAACTTGGATAGATTTTATACTTGTTTGAAGTTGATTTATTATGTCAAAAATCTTCCATATTGTATTGAAGATCTTGTGATATTTTTTACTATGGATGTGTTATTTTTATACCATTCATGGTTTATGGATAAATTATTGACATTTCTTGCTAGTTCTCATATGAAGGTTTATGTTATGTTTGAGCCCTTTCATATGAGGAATGCATTAGACTTAGTAAGTGACGGTTGGGGCCTACTATAGCTCCCTGATGTATCATTATGTCTCATGAAAAAAACTAGTGACATGGTACAAGGCCTTGAAAAAAAATATTTGTAGTTTCGGCACATGTTCATGACTATGTGGTTATAAAGTCTCGCATTTTGCATTCCATCATTATGAAAGTGGCAATTGATATTGCATGTGATTATTCAACTTGTAGAAAATCCATGTGAATAAGTAAATGAAATTTTTTGATATTATCGTTGACATATTATGCTGAAGTTTATGTTTAAAAGGCTTTTGGTTTAGTCTTATACACTGCCTTAAAATTTTATGCTTATTTATGAAAGTTTCAACTATTTTTTTATCCTTACTGAGCATCTTAGCTCCCCATTTCTATGTTTTATTTTTCCACGGAGGTGAATAAATATTTTATGGTTGACCTATAGGGATAATCTAAGGATATAATTGTGGTAAATGGGGATAAAATTTTCTTGACATTTTTATTTCATGTTGTAATGAATAACTTATGAATTTATTTAGTACTAACAAGGGAACTAAATTGAACAGCTTATCAAGACATGATTCCTTGTATCATGCCAATGTTATGTAATAATGAACATAATATAGGTAACTTGGGTCCGGGCATTACAGTTGGTATCAGAGGAAGATTAGTACAAACCTTGGAACAATATTTAGATAATCTCTGATTAGAGAACATTACCATAAGATTAACCTTGAGGATTGGTTTATAAGAACATCCTAGTATTTTGGTAATGTTGAAATTCAATGTATTTTCCAAGAGATACATACCTGTCTGTATATGAGAAGGTTGAGGCTGCTCTGGAACAAATGTACCTAGGAGTGAAAACTCGTACAAAGAGTTTCGAGCTTGACCCAGGGTATCCTGGTACACGACAATGGTCCATGCTGCACTCTTGTTTACGACACTCCCAGGGAATAGGCTTAGGATAATTCATATTTTCTTTACAAAAAAATTATGAAGGATTTATTAGTATATAGCTCCTCAAAAAAGTTTTTTATGATTATGGATTATACCCATAAATTGTTCAATTTATAATAAGTGTTTTATATGTTTGGAATTATGTATTGTGATTCATAAACTAATATAGTGTATTCCATTCTTTAGAAATGGAACCTATTGGAAGGAATGGAAACTTAATCGATTCATGTATTCCATGTAGGGATTTACCTCCTACATAAGATAATTATAGTGTAGCTAGTGACACAAATGGTGCGGATCAACTTATAACCAAACTGGAACAACTCACTCTAGTTATGAATAGTAACCTTACCTGTGTGAAGCACCCTGATCCACAATGCGGAGGATCAATGTTAAACTACTTCATGAGGAAACAACCACAAACATTCAATAGGATTACAAATCCATTAGTAGCTGAGGAATGTATAAATTACGTAGGGGAAATATTTCATGCATTGGGGAGTAGAAAAATGGAAAAAGTTGTCATGGAAGTTTATCATCTCACGGGATGTGCAGATCAATGGTGGTAATTAATCCAAAACACAATGGAAGATGATGATGTATCTATCATAGAATGTAGGGAGCTTACAGAGATTTTCTTAGAAAAATAATTTCTTTTTGACCATTGATCGGATATGGAAAGACAATTTCTGAGTCTTAGGAAAAACGAGGATTATAATGTCGCAATGTATAAGGCTATCTTTATATAGTTAGCAAGGAAGACATCCGATTATATATGTCACCCAAGGAATAAGATTTATCGATTCTTTGATGGGTTAAAACCATTTATTCATCGAACATTAGTCTCACAATCCTTCTCATCGTATGAATATATTGTCTCATGCGCTATCAAAATAGAAAAGAAATTCTGTAAGTCATGTGAATTCAAAGAGATGATAGAGAATAATAGATATACTAATCACTGTAGAAATTAAAATAAGGGGAAGAAGGGAAAATTTGAATATCCAGCCTACTGTAATTGTGGGATGAAACCACCCGGTACATGCCTGATGGTAATGGGAGTTTGTTACAAGTGTGGTGAAAAAGGCCACCATGCTCGTGATTGCAAGGGAAAGAAAGATGATATCAATGTTGAATTCTACAATTGTAGAGAAAAGGGACCTTATTCCAATGAATGTCATAAGCACCAAGGGAAATTACCTAAGAAAAGTCCAAGGAAGAAAATACAAGCTTATGAAATCACTACTGCAGAGGTTGAAGCACCGAAAGACATAGTGGCAAGTAATTTAATGGTTTCATCCTATTTATCCTATGATTTATTTGATTTTAGATCATCAAATTTCTAATATCCTCACAGTTTTATATTAAAATTAGATGTTTTCAATTTTACTTAACAAGAGATTTTTCAGTAAAAAATCCTAGGGAAGTATAATCGCAACAATGTTTTGTGAATCAGTTACCATTAGGGCATATAAATAGTATTTATCTGCTGATCTCATTTTCAAACCAATGATTGAATTATATATAATCCTCATAATAGATTGTATTTAAGAACATGATGCAAAAATTTATTGTAAGTAGAAGGAGGATACAATTTTTGATGATGATAAGAAGTACCTTATCCTCGGAGTAGAAACATCACCACCTGATTCTTATCTAAATTCACCCCTAGTAGCTCTAATAAATTCAATTATTGGGGAGAAATATAATGGAATAATTATGGGTTATGAAAAGAATCTTTGAATATATAACGTACCAATTATGCAAGAATATGTTGATGTGTTTCCTGAGGATTTACCTGGACATCCTCCAGAATGAGAAAATGAGTTTTCCATTGAATTAATTCCTGGTTAATGTCTCAAATCGATGAACTCTAATAGAATGGCCACTATGGAATTAGTGGAAATAAAGAAAAAACTAAAGGAATTGTAAAATAAGGTATTTATTCTCCCTAGTGTTTCTCTATGGGGATCCCCTATCCTTTTTGTAAAGAAGAAAGACATATCTATGAGGATGTGCATCGACTACAGGGTGATCAATGCTATAACATTAAAGAACAAGTATTCCCTACCTTGCATTGAGGATTCATTCTAAAAACTTCATAAATCTCACTATTTTTTAATAATTGACCTCGGATATAGATATCATCATTTGTGTGTGATTATGGAAGACATTCTGAAAACATCATTTCAAACTAGTTACAAGCATTATGAGTTTACAGCAATGCCTTTTGGATTGAATAATGCACCCTCTATCTCCATTGATCTAATGAATATAGTTTTCTAGGAATATCTTGAGGAATATTTAGTGGTATTTATTGATGATATCTTGGTATAATCCAAAATCTATGAAGATCATGATAATCACTTCCGCATTATTCTAAAGACTCTTAAAAGAAATTAATTAAATGGTGAGTTTAGCAAGTGGAAATTCTGGATTCAAGAGATTTCATTTAATGGCAATATTTTCTCTAAGGATAGAATATATGTTAATCCTTCGAAGACCAAGGCAATCCATGAATTTACATCACTGAAGATTATAACTAATGTATGTAGATCTATTGGTTTAGTATGTTATTATTGACATTTAGTCTAGAATTTTTCCTAGTTGGCTAACCCATTAACCAAGCTCACACGTAAAGGGGTAAATTTTTTTTTGGCAAAAGAGTGTGAATAATGTTTTGATGAACTAAAGAGAAGATTAGTAAATTCTCTTATCTTGACTCTACCATTAGGGAACAATGAGTTTGTTATTTATAGTGATGTTTAAAAGAAAGAACTTGGTTGTTTCCTTATGCAGAATGATGGAGTTATTTCCTATGCATCACGACAGCTAAAAATCCATAAGCTAAACTATCCAACTCATTATATTGAGTTAGATGCTATAATACTTGCTATGAAGATATAGAGACACTATCTCTATGGTGAAAATGTGAGATTTATACTAATCACAAGAGTTTGAAGTATACATTCTCACAAAAACAACTCAACATGAGGCAAAGGAGATGGTTTGAACTACTTAGGGATTATTATTTCACAATACACTACCACCCGAGGAAGGATAATAATGTGGTAGATGATTTGAGCATAAAGTATCATTGAGTTTTGAACAAGATGAGAGTTGAAAGGGATCCTAATTTCATGGATCTAGTAATGATGGATATGGGAATAACCATGGATGTTGAAACATCAATACATTTTCAAATGGTTCCCAAATTATCTTTACTAGAATGGAAAAAACGTTCTCAGACTAATTATGGGGAGTTTCAAAAGAAGATTAAAGCTGTAAACGATGGGAGATTGAGTGACATCGTATATGGAGATACAATTTTGAAATTTGGGAAGAGTCGTTGTGTTCCTAATATACCTGATCTAAAAAAGGAATTGTTGGATGCTGCTCGTAGATCCAATTACTCTATACACCTTGGGAGCACCAAGATGTATAGCGATTTGATATAACATTTTTTGTGGGACAACATGAAGAGGGAGATTGCTAATTTTGTGTCAAGATGTATGGTTTTTCAACAACTGAAAGCTAGAAGGAAAAAGACTGGAGGAGTCATGAAACCTTTTCCCATACCTGAGTGGAAATGGGATAATGTTACGATGGAATTTGTCATGGTGCTACCAAAGAATTCTTGAAGTAATGATGTAATATGCGTCATTTTTTATCATCTTACCAAGTCAGCACACTTTCATTTTATAAGAGAATATTTACATCTTGAACATCTAGAAAGAATATATATTAATGAAGTTGTAAGACTTCATGGTGTACTCCAATCTATTATTTCTTATCATGATACCCATTTTATAACAAGATTTTTGAAAAGTCTTCAGATGTACTTGGATAATGAACATTGTTTGAGCACTGCCTACCACCCTCAAACTGATGGAAAGTTAAAATGAGCTATTCAAATATTAAAAAAAATGTTGAGATCTAGCTCACATTACTTTCAAGGTATGTAGGATAAATATTTAAATCTGTTAGAATATACCTATAACAACTGCTTCAATTCATGTATTCAGATGACACCATAAGAAGTGTTATATAAAAAGAGATGTCGCACACCAACCTTTTGGGACGAAGTTGGTGAAAGAAAACTTATATGCCTAGAACTTGTTGATGAAACGATGGAAAAGGAGAAGGTTATCTTAACCCACATCAAAGAAGCTCAAAGTAGGTAGAAGAGCTATGCCAATAACATAAGTAAGGATTTGGAATTTCATATAGGGGATCATGTTTTCATGAAGGTATCTCCATGGAAGAGAGTTATACGATTTGGTAAGATGGTAAAATTAAGTCCCAGTACATCAGACATTTCAAAATTCTAGAAATAATTGGGGTTGTACCTTTCCCTTTGGCAATGACACCAAGTATCTCCAAAGTTCACGATGTGTTCCACATATCACTATTGAGAAAATACATACCTGACCCAACTCATGTACTCAACTATGGGTAAATTTAATTGGAACCTAATCAGTCTTATTGTGAAGATTATGTCATGATTCTTGATATCAAAGAACAAGTGTTGAGAAACCGAACCACTCGTCTGGTAAAAGTTCTATGGGGAAACCATAAGATGGAAGAGGCAACATGAGAACCTGAGGAACATTTGATGAAGAACCACCTAAATCTTTTTATTCGATGATATTCTAAAAATTTCAAGGACGAAATTATTTTAAGTATGAGAGAATGGGACACCCCAAGCTTCCATGCTACGTTTCGCTTTGAATAATGCAGTAGCTAGCATTGTACGCAACATGGAGTTTTAACACACCACGACCAATCAAACTAGCTTTTATGAATAGTAATACACATTTTTTGAAAATTTATAAACATTATTTTTCAAAATGGACTTCATTTTTGAATTTTTAATATCAAAATTAGCTTTGGGTAAATTTTTGGGAATTTTCTAAAAATATTCAATTTTGTGATGAATAATGAAAAACACAGTGTTATTGTTTAAAACTGACTTTTAATTTAAATAATTAGTTATTTTATTTTATTTTATTTTATTTAAACATATATATACATAATACTTTCATATGATCAATGTAATTCATTGGATTCATTTTATAATAAGTTTAGATATATTAGAGTTTATTGAATAATTTATATTATTTTAACCACCTTCTAGGAGCATTTACAAATTTATATAAAACATAATTTTACAACATCTATGATTTGAATTTAAAAAATCTGAGAGACACGGTTCACACCAGTAAGTAAATTTTGTTCAATGAGATGAAAATAATTTTTGATGAATAGTAACTTTTGAATTTTATTTACCACCATTAAAAGTAAATTGAGAAACTAAGGGTAAAAATGATAATATAATTACCCTAAAACATGTCCTAATTATATTGGATAAGTTTAGTTAGACCATTAAGTCCTTAGAAATAAAATATAACCCCCTTTGGTCAACTTGGATTGGATTAGGACATTTATTATTATTTTAATTAAAAAAGTGTTAAAATAGTTAAATTCAATGTTTAATAACTAAAATATTTTTAATATAGGGTTAAAAACAATATATATTACACTATAAATATTCAGTACAAAGATAAAATGATTTCCTACATAATGGTATATTATTTATAATTTTTATAGATTATATAATTTAATTTATTAATGAAACAATGATGATGTTGTAATTACCTTAATAATGAAATATTAAAATAATTGATATTGTAAATATCCAAATAAATATAAATTGAGACTTATGATAAATTAAAATAATTTTATAGGTTAATATTACATGTTAGAGATGACTAAATATACTTTAATTGAGGTGATAAAGATTTTATAGCTTCCAAAAAAATCAAATACTAAATAGTGTCAAAATTGACAAAATTGATTTTTTTAAACAACTACTATATAATTAATTGATATAATATTCTTAATTATCTATGGTTCAGAAAAATGACTTAGATAGTGTTTAATATATTAATAATTAACCATTTGGGGGTATATTGGATTTCTATTGTATGTTTATTAACCATATAATATAAAAATACAAAGAGACATGGTAAATTTCAAACTATTTAACTATGAGTTAAATCTAAAAGATAAGGATAAAAGGGTATCCTAAACTTTTCTAAAACTTATTGGATGAGTGTATTTCGACAAATACCCACCTTATCTTAGAAATAAATTATTTCAGAGCCAATATTAATTGAAAATGATATTATTATAAAATAATATTTCAAGCTTTTCCTAAAGTGACCCTCTCCTCTCTTATAAAAGGGTACTTCCAATTCTCTTAATTTCACACCACCAAAGCCATTTGTCTCACCCAACCCCTGCCCAAATTTCCTCCCAAATTTCCACCCTTCATCCTGGACACCTTCCTTTGGTCCAAAAGCCACCCTATGGAGCCCTTTCAATCAGATCAAAAGGATGATCCCAATGAAGAGATAAATATTTCATCACCTCTTTCAAGTTATTTTCTTCTTCCACATCCTCTTTCATTGTTGTTTCCATTCTAAAATATTAACTCTAGTATCTTCAATATACTGTGATGTTAATATAAAAATGGTATAACCATATTCATTATTCTATCAATCATATGACTGACAAAGTCACCATATATTTGTACGTACGTCTTAACGTCTCCATGTCGTGTTGTAGTTTGTTGTTCAAACACTTATTTATTTTGGATGGGTATAATAATGAGTATAACTAAAGTAAATAATAAATATAAAATTTTAGTTATTATTTATATATGACATAACATCAAAATACATACTATTTCACCATCAATATAATGATATTGTTACTCTTTTGTACGTACAGATTACCATCCCCACGAACACGATGAGATTCATTCCCCATCATAATCATTCCAGAATAACATTCATTTTATGATGAAAAATAATGTTTAATAACTTAATATCATTATTGATATGAATAAAATGCATCCTATCCATAACAAACATGGCTTACATAACCGAGTATATAAAGGAAAACGGATCAGTTAACACCTGAAATGATGATACTACTAAAATATTATTAACAAATAAATATTATAAGATCATATATAATATCATATTTATGTATATTATTCTTCTATAATTTAATAAAAAAAAATTAACTACTATACAGGAGGTTAACATAACTTTGACTAAGTAAAAGTACAAGGTAAGGGTTAATTTCACGATCCCTTTATTATTCGAGATTATTTTTATGTAAGTATCTACTTGGACCTCTCTATCATCCACATCCATGTTTCTTAAAAATGTATTTAAAAACATTTTTCATATTTTCTATACTATGGGTTAAATTCACTTATAACCTTGTTTTAATTTTTATATAATGGTTCGAATGGAATATTTCTATCATTTTCCAAACAAGATACTTTATGACCTTTTCGACAAAATTAATGTAAGACTCTCTTTTTTTAACATATACGATAGGTGTGGCTATTTTTGGCCATTATAACATCGTCCAAGCTTCCCATTCATGCTTATAATAATATTTTCAAAATAAATTTTTTCTTTTATAATTATTGGTCTTTTTAATGATTTCAAAATACAAAGAGATATTTCTCTTCCAAAATTTTTGATTCCGTCTATGGCAACATCCAACAATGGATTTTAAGAAAATTTGATGTTGATTTATTATGATAATAATCTTACCTATTGTATTGAAGTTTTTTTAAATGTTTGAATGTGGATGTGTTATTTTTATACCATTCACGGTTTATGGATAATCTTTTGAAATTTAATATGATAGTTTTAATATGAATCTTTTTGTTATTTATAAACTTTTTCATATGAGGAATGCATTGGACTTTGTATGTGACAGGTGGAGCATGCTATAGATCCTCGATGCATCAGTATGTCTCATAAAACAAACTACTGTCTTTTAATATGGCCTTGAAAAATTCATATTTTTTGTATTGGCACAAGGCCTTGACTATGTGGTCATGAAGTCTGGAATTATGCATTCCATCATTATGAAAGTGGCTATTGATATTGCATGTGATTATTTGACTCGTATAATATCCATGTGAATAAGTAAATAGAATTATTTTATTTTATATTTCTAATATTATTCTAAAGTTTATGTTTAAAATACTTTTGTTTTAGTATTATACGTTTCCATAAATGTTTATGCTTATTTATGAAAGTTTCTGCTATGTTGTTATCCATACTGAGCATCTGTGTTCCCCCTTTCTATGTTTTATTTTTCACAAGATGTGAAGAAATATTTTACGGTTGAAATATAGGGATAGGCTAAGGATATAAGTGTGGTCAACGGGAAAAAATGTGGTTAATGTTTTTATTTCATGATGTAATGTAAAACTTAGGAATGTATCTAGTACTTCCAAGGCTACTAAACTGATCGATATTTCAGAACATGATTCTTTGTATCATTACAATGTTATGTAATAATGCACTAACTTTGGGTAACTAGGTTTGGAGTGTTACAGTCCCTTGCAATCACAAGCTTGGTGGCCTTTTTCACCACACTTGTAACAGACTTTCATTCCCTTCCGGAAAGTACTGGGGTGTTTCTTACCATATTTACCGTGGGATGAATATTCAACATTTCCCTTCTTCTCCTTATTTCCATTTATTGAGTGATCAGTAGATCTACTCTTCTATTTCTTTTCTTTGTATTCATATGACTTAGATAATTCTATTTTATTCTTTAAAGATAATGAGGAAATATCTTTATAGGATGCGAAGGTTTATGAGACTAATTCTCAAAGGATAAATGGTTTTAACCCATAAAATAATCATTCAACCTTTAATACATGGGTTATGTATATAATCTGCTTCATTCCTTACTAACATTGTAAAGTTAGCCACATACTTTGTGACTTTCTAATCCTCCTTTTCCCTTAGACTCAGAAAAATTCTTTCTATATATGCTCGATTCTCATGAGGAAAGTATTTTTTTTCAAAAATCTCTTTAAACTCCCTCCATTCCATGTTTGAAACATCTTCATCTTCCATTGTGATTTTTATTAATGACCACCATTTATCTGCATCTCCCGTTATGTTATAAACAACCATAAAAATTTTTTCCCTTTAACTACTCCCCAAATCATGAAATATTTTTTCTAAGTATTTTATCCATTTCTCATCTACAAATGGATTTGTACTCCCATTGAATATTGGTGGTTTTTTCTACATGAAGCGGTCTAACTTTTATCTTCTACATTGTGTATCAGGGTTCTCCATATGGGTAAGGTTATTATTCATATCATGAGTGAGTTTTCCCAGTATGGTGAGAAGTTGATCATCACCAGTTGCAACACTAGCTCCAATATAATTATCTTGAGTAAGAGGTAAATCACGACATGGATTATGTGTGTTCATATGGTTTCTATTCCTTCCAATAGGTGCCATTTCTAAACAATGGCATACACTACATTAGTTTATGGATAAAAATATAGAATTCCAAACTTGTAAAACACTTAACAAGGGAGGTTTTTGTCAAAAATCATAAATGAAGTATCATCGCAACAAATTTTTGGGAATCAGTTCCCATTAGGGCTTATAAAGTATATTTTTCTACTGATCTCATCATCATACCCATGATTGAATTTTATATAATAATCAGAATGGATTGACTTTCAGACCTTTATGTGAAACTTTATTATAAGAAGAAGGAGGTAAAAAAATTTCAATGATGATAAGGAGTACCGTATCTTTAGAGATGAAATTACACCACCTAATTCTTATCTAGATCCACCCCCAATTGCTCTACTAAATTCAATTATTGGGGACGAAGAGAATGAAATATTTATGGGTGAGGAAAAGAATGATTTAATAGAGGATGCACCTATTGTGTAAGAATATGTTGATGGGTTTCTATAGGATTTACCTAGACGTCCAACAGAATGATAAATTAAGTTGTCCATTGATTTAATTTCTGGTTCAAGGCCCATATTAAAGACCCCTTATAGAATGGCCATTGTGGAATTAGTGTAAATAAAGAAAAAATAGAGTAATTGAGTAATAAGGGATCTATTTAACCTAGTGTTTCTCCATGGGGATCCCACGTCCTTCTTGTTAAGATGAAAGACGGATCTATGAGGTTGTGCATTGACTATAGAGAGATCAATGATATAACAATAAAGAGCATGTATCCCCTACCTTTCATTGATGATTTATTCGACCAACTTCATGAAGATAAATATTTTTCAAAGATTTCCCTTGGATCGGGATATCATCAGTTGTTTGTGAAGAATGAAGACATTCTGAAAATAGCATTTTGAAACTGGTATGGGCATTACGAGTTTACAGTAATGCCTTTTGGATTAACTAATGCACCATTTGTCTTCATGGATATAATGAATATAGTTTTGAAGAAATATCTTGATGACTTTGTAGTGGTATTTATTGATGATATCTTGGTATACTTCAAAAGCTATGAATATCCTGAGAATCATTTTCACATTATTCTAAAGACTCTCAAAAGAAATGAATTATATGGGATGTTTAGCATGTGTGAATTCAATCATCAAGATATTTCTTTTCTTGGACATATAGTCTCTAAAGATTGAATCTCTGTTGATATTTACATGACCAAGGTAATCCAAGAATGGTTAGAAATGATGAGTATAACTGTGGTACATAGTTTCATTGGTTTAGAAGGTTATTATTGATGTTCCATCAAGACTTTTTTCTGGGTTTGAAAACCCATTAACACAGATCACATATAAAATGGATAAATTTGTTTGGACAAAAGAGTGTGAATATTGTTTTGAAGTACTGAAGAGAATATTATTCAATGATAATATCTTGACTCTACCATCAGGTAATGAAGTGTTAGTTATTTATAGTGATGTTTCAAAGAAAGGACATGGTTGGGTCCTTATGTAGAATGATGGAGTTATTGCCTATGCACCATGATAGCTAAAAATCTATGAGGAAAACTATCCCACTCATGATCTTGAGATAGCAGCTATAATATTTTCTCTGAAGATATAGAGATACTATCTCTATGGTGAAAATTTTGATATTTATAATCATCACAAGAGTTTGAAGTATAATTTCTCACAAAAATAACTTAACATGAGGCAATGAAGATGGATTGAACTACTTAAGAATTATGATTTCACAATACACTACCACCCAGGGAAGGAAAATAAGGCGGCAAATACTTTGAGTAGAAAGGATCATGGGTTTTTGAACATGATGAGAGTTTAAAGGGATCATGTTTTCATGGATCTTGTAAAGTTGGATATGGAAAAACCCATGGAAGGTGAAACATAAATACTTTTTCAAATGGTTTCCAAACAATCTTTACTAGAATGGTTAAAATGTTCCCAGACTAATGATGGGGAGTTTCAAAAGATGATTAGTGATGTAAATGATGGGAAATTGATTGAATTATTATATAAAGATGGAAGATTGAAATTTGGGAAGATACTTTGTGATCCTGATATACATGATATAATAAAAGAATTGTTGGACGATGCTCATAGCTCCAATTGCACTATACACCCTAGTAGCACCAACATGTATAGATATTTGAATGAACATTTTGGGTGGGACAACATAAAGAGGGAGATTACAGATTTTGTGTCATGGTGTATGGTTTTTCAACAAGTGGAAGCTTGAAGGAAACAACCTAGAAGAGTCATGTAACCTTTTCCCATACCTGAGTGGAAATTGGACTATATTATAATGGACATTTTCAGGGGGAAACCAAAGACTCCTAAAAGGAATGATGAAATATGAATCATTGTTGATCATAATACCATGTCAGCACATTTTCATGCTATAATAGAAGATTTACCCCAAGAAGTCTAGAAAGACTATATATTAATGAATTTGTAAGACTACATGGTGTACCCCTATCAATTATTTCTGATCATGGTCCCCATTTTACATCATGATTTTGGAAAAGTATTTGGATGTCCTGGGATACTGAACATTGTTTGAGCACTGCCTACCAACTCAAACTAATGGTCAATCAGAACGGAAAATTCAAACCTAAGAAGACATGTTGAGATCTTTATCACTTGACTTGCAATGTATGTTGGATCAATATTTACCTGTGGTAAAAAAATTATAATAATAACATCCATTCAAGTATACAGATGGCACCATATGAAGCATTATAGAGAAAGATATGTTGCACACCAACATGTTGGGATGATGTTGGTGAAAGAAATCACATAGGCCTAGAACTTTTTGATGAAATAAAGGAAAAGGTGAAGGTTATCCAAACCCACATCAAAGCAGCTCAATGTTGGCAGAAGATCTATGTTGATAACCGAAGGAAGGATTTGGAATTTGAGGTAGGAGATCATGTTTTATTGAAGGCATCTTCATGGAAGGGATTTATACGATTCGGTAAGAATGGTATATGAAGTACCAGGTACATCAGACCTTATGATATTCTAGAATGAATTGGGGATGTACCATACCATTTGGCAATGCCGCCAAGTCTCTCCAAAGTTCACGATGTGTTCCACGTATCACTATTGAGAAAATACATGTCTGACCCAACACATGTACTCACCTATGAGGAAATTGAACTAGAACCTGATCTATCTTGTTTTGAAGATCCTATCAAGATTTTTGATACCAGAGAACAAGTGTTGAGAAACCAAATGACTCGTGTGGTAAAAGTTCTATGGAGAAACCATTATATCAAAGAGCCAACAAGGGAAATAGAGATACTTATGATGAAGAACCACCCAAATCTATTTGAGTGGCAGTATTCTAGAAATGTCGAGGAAAAAATTATTTGACGGGTGGATGTATGTAACACTCCATGCATCCATGGTACGTTCACCTTGGAATAATGCAATAGCTTTCAGTTTACGCAACTTCGAGATTCTAACACACCGTGACCAATAAAACTCCTCGTTGTGAATAGTAATACCCACTTTTTAAAATTTGATAAATTATAATTTTCAAAATAGACATCATTTTTGAATTTGGAATATCAAAATTCGTTTAAGGGGAAATTCTTTTATTTATCAAAAAACTTTCAATTTATGATGAATAGTGAAAACACTACATTATTGGTTAAAACCAATTTTTTATTTAAATAATTATTTATTTTATTTAAAAATTATTTAGGTCAAAATACATAAATAATACCTATATAAGTTCAATTTAATTCTTTGGAGTCATTTTATAATAAATTTGAATGTATAAAATTTTGTTGAACTTTTTAACGTTTTTTACCCATCTTCTAGTAGCATTTTCAAATTTGCATAAAAATTAATTTTATTGCTTCTGTGAGTTGAATTTCAAAATTATGAGAGACATAGTTGACATCCGTAAGTAAAATGAGGTTCAATAAGATGAAAATAATTTTTGATGAATAGTACTTTTTGACTTTTCTTTTATATGGTTAAAATTAAACAGGGTAATTAAGGGTAAATCTAGTATTATAATTACCCTAAAACATGTAATAATTCAATTGGATAAGTGTAATTCTAATAAAAACAACCTTAGGAGTGATCTATGATCCGTATTGATCCACTTGGATTAGATTAGGACATTTATTATTAATTTATTTAAAGAAGAGATAAAAGTGTTAAAATAAAAGTATAATAACTAATCAATTTTTTATATGGGATTACACACAATATAACGTAGACTATAAATATTTCTTAGAAAGGTAAAAAAAATCTTACATAATCGTATTTTATATAAAAATTTTAGTCATTAAATAATTTAATTTATTTATGACACTATAATGATACATTAATTACCTTATTAATTAAATATTAAAATATTGGATATTATAAAAACCCAAATAAATATAAATTGATACGTATGATTAATTCCACTATTTTTATAGTTTAATATTTCATGTTGGGGTTTGTTAGATAATTTTTTTCAAAGTGATAACATTTTTATGACTTTCATAAAAACTAAATACCAAATAGTTTCAGAATATACATTAATTAGTTTTTAAAACAAATACATTATTATTGGTTGATATAATATTCCTAAAACTCTAAGGATCATAAAAAGGTCCTGAATGATATTATATATGTCATTAATAAACAACTTGTGGTTTTTTGGATGTTTAGAGTAGGTTTATGGACAATATAGTGTAAGAATGAAAGTATACACGGTAAAAGTTAAACTACTTAACTAAGAGATAAATCTAAATGATAAGGTTGAAATGGTAACATAAATTTGTAAAAAACCTTCTGATTGAGAGTATTTTTACCAATACTACCTGAGGCTCTAAATAAATTCATTTTGAGCCATTATAAACTGAATATTATTGTATAATAAACTAATATTTTAATCTTTTCCTAAAGTGACCCTCACCACTCTTATAAAATGAAACTTCCCCTACTCCCCAGATATCACCTCCAAATCAATTTTTTATGTCCAAACCAAGACCAAATATCCTCCCAAATTTCATCTCATCAACCTAGAGTCCATAATTTTCTCATAAATGCGTCATGTGTATCCCTTTTGGTCAACTCGAAAGGAAACACCCGAAGAAGAGGTAATAAAATCACCACCCTCTTTCATGTTCTTTTCTTCTTCCAATTCCTATTTCATTGTTGTTTGAAAAACAAAATAATAAATCCAATACCTTCTAAATACATTGATGTTATTTTAAAAATTGCACAACCAAATTCATTATTCTATCCATCCTATAAATGACAAAGTCACGATACGTCCGTACGTGCAGCTTACCATCTCCATGTTGTGGTGTAGTTTGTTATTCAAACACTTCATTATTAGGATGGGAATAATAATGAGTATAACAGATGTAAATAATAAATATAACATGTTAATTATTATGTATATATGATATAATATCCATTTACAAACAATTTCATAATCAATATAACGATATTGTCACTCATGCGTAAGTACGGATTACTCTCTCCACGACCCAATGAGATTCATTCCCACATTCACCGTTCAATGATGATTATAAAAATATATATTATTAATAATTATGTAATATATTACATAATAATACTACTGTATAGAGAGATATATATATATTTATATACTTTCATCTATCTTATTCAATTACTTACGTTTAATACGATACAAAAAACGGAATCAACGTTTATGCATACGTATGGTCTACCATCTCCATAAACGGTGTATTAATTTCATATATATATACTATAAATAATTATATTCTAAATATATATGATATATAAATCATTTTTTATATTTTTTAAGTATTTAAATCATGATCTAAATTATATGATCAGGAATAACATGTTAAAACACGTACGATAAAGAAAGCGATTATTACCCAAAATCTTAATTTAACATGGAAATAATTTTTAAATGGGTAGTATAAAGTCATATATGAATCATGTATGATAAAATAAATATGAATAAGGTTATACTATAATTTAATAGCATACTATGGTCATTATACACTAGTTTAAACATACTCTCTAACAAAGGAAAGTGCAAGGTAATGGTTAATTTCACAATCCCTTTATTATTCGAGGTTGTTTTTACGTAAATATCTACCAGGACCTATTTATTATCAATTTCCTTGTTTTATAAAATAGTTTTCAAAGGGATTATTTTTAAGGGATTTTTTTACTAAATCATCATTTTAAATATTTTAAATATTTATTCTTCTAAACCTTTCTCATTAATGTCCATGTGTTTAAAATGATTTGAAGGATTCATTTATATGGACATGAATGTTCTAAAATGTTAATTACTTTCAAAAGTTTCAATGTGATATGGGAAAATTTGATTAAAAACTATATTTTAAATCACTTACTTTATAGATTATGTGACTTTTAAACTATTTCATGAAAAAGGGATATTTATCTCAAATGTTTTTACTGATCATTTTCAAAAATGCCAACATCCATTATGGGATATTATTATTGATCAAGGTTGATTTATTATGATACTAATCATCTATATTGTATTGATGTTTTTGTGATATATTTGACTGTGGATCTGTTATTTTTATAAAATTCATGGTTTAGGGTTAAATTACTGACATTTCTTATGTTAGTTCTAATACGAAAATTTATGTTATGTTTCAACCACTTCATATGTGGAATGTACTGGACATAGTAAGTGACAGGTGGAGCCCACTATAGCTCTCCGATGCAACGCTTGGGTCTCACAAGACAATTAGACGTGTTATTTGATTAGGTTTTTCCAAATTTGATATATATTTTTGGCCAAGGCCTTAATCTTTTTTAGATGTCTTGGCTGAGGCCTTGAAAAAATGTCTAAGAATGTTTGGAATTATTCATTCCCTCATTAAAAAATTATTATTGATGGTTCATGTGGTTATTCGATTAGTAAAATACCCATGACTATGTTTTATTATGGAATTATTTACTCATCTCATTTTCCTACCATAAAATGTTCATGTTTATTATTTGTAAACGCATGTGTTTAAAATTACTCACAATGCCTAATGTTTATGTTATCTTCCGTTATATTGCTTACCCTTACTGAGTGTTTGATATCACCCCTTTCATATCTTTTATTTTCCAAGGATTCTAAGAAGTGTATTATGATTGATATGTAGGGTTAATCTAGGGTATTAATGGCGTTCTCAAAGTATCATTTATGTTGTGTTTTATTTTTGAATGTGTAATGTAACATTCATTTATGTAATATGTTTTCCAATATTGATAAACTGATCAGTATTTTGGAACAATATTTTCTTGTATCATACCAATGTATTAAAATAATGCAACGCCTCTAGGTAATTTGGGTTGGGGTATTATGGTTACCAACTGTAACGCCCCATTCCCAATTACCTAGAGCCGGTGCATTATTACATAACATTGGCATGATACAAGGAATCATGTCCCGAAACACTGATCATTTTAGTATACTTGGATGTATTAGATACATTCATAAGTTTTACATTACATCATACAATAAAAAACATCAACAAAATTGTTTCCCCATTGGATACACTTATATCCTTTTCTTATCCCTACAATTCAACCATCAAAATACTTCTTCACCTCATGGAAAAAATAAAACATAGAAATGGGTTGATCTCATATTCTCAGTAAGGATAACAATATAGTAGAAAATTTCATAAATAAGCATAAAAATTTAAGGCATTGTATAAGACTAAGACAAAAGTCTTTTAAACATAAACTTTAGCATAATATGGAAAAGATAAAATCAAATAATTCAATTTACTTATTTATAAGTATATTATACTAGTTGAATAATCAAATACAATATCAATAGCCACTTTCATAATGATGGAATGCATAATGCCAAACTTCATAACCACATATTCAAGGCCTTATTCCAAGACTTCAAATAAGATTTTTTCAAGTCCTTGTACCAGGACACTAGTTTGTCTCATGAGACCTACCGATGTATCGAGGATTTATAGTGGGATCCACCTATCACTTACTAACTCCAATGTATTCCTCATATGAAATGGTTTAAACATAACATAATCATTTATATTA
Source organism: Viscum album (assembly GCA_963277665.1). Classification (NCBI taxonomy): domain Eukaryota; kingdom Viridiplantae; phylum Streptophyta; class Magnoliopsida; order Santalales; family Viscaceae; genus Viscum; species Viscum album. The sequence goes on along the minus strand of OY728135.1, from coordinate 884,609,127 downwards.
AAACTAGCATACAAAATGTCAATACTTTATCCATAAACCGTGAATGGTATAAAAATTACACCTCCACAGTCAAACATATCACAAAGACTTCAATAAAATATATAAGATTTGTATCATAATAAATCAAATTCATACAAGCTTAAAATCCATCAAAGGATGTTGACATATATGAAATCAAATCTTTTTGTAGAGAAATATCTCTTTCTATTTTGAAATCATTTAAAAGTCACATTATTATAAAAGAGAACATTTGTATTGAAAATATTCTTATAAGATTGTATGGGAAGCTTCGGTGATGTTATAATGTCGAGAAAATGCCCCGACCCCAGTTACCGAAAGTCGGTGTATTATTACATAACATTGGCATGATACAAGGAATCATATCCCGAATTACCGATCAATTTAGTACCCCTGGAAGTACTCGATACATTCATTAGTATTACATTACATCATGAAATAAAAACCTCAACAACATATTGTCCCCATTGTCAACAATTATATCATTATCCTATCCCTGCTGGTCAGCTATAAAATATTTCTTTACCTCCTGGGAAAAATAAAACAAATAAAGGGGTGACCCCACATACTTATTAAGGATAACAATATAGCAGAAACACTCATGAATAAGAATAAACATTTTAGGAAATGTATAAGACTAAAACAAAATCCTTTTAAAAATAAACTTTAGCATAATATGGCAAAGAAAAAATCAAATAATTCCATTTACTTATTCAAATGGATATCCTACAAGGCTAATAATCTGATGAAATATCAATAGCCACTTTCATAATGATGGAATGAATAATGTCAGACATCATAACCACATAGTCAGGGCCTTCTTCCAAGACTACAAATACGATTTTATCATGGCCTTGTTCCAAGACACTAGTTTGTCTCATTAGACCTACCAATCCATCGAGGAGCTATAGAAGGCTCCACCTGTCACTTACTATGTCCAATGATTTTCTAATATCAAAAGGTTTAAACCTAACATAAACATTCGTATTAAAACTACCATACGAAATGTCTATACATTATCCATAATCCATAAATGGCATTAAAATAATGTGTCCACAGTCAAACATATCACAAAACAATCAATACAATATGGAAGATTTGTATCATAAGAAATCAACTTCAAAAAAACTAAAAATCCATCAAATGATGTTGACATAGAAGAAATAAAAACATTTTTTAAAGAAATATCTCTTCATATTTTGAAATAATTTAAAAGACATATAATTATAAAATAAAATATTTATTTTCAAAATATTCTTATAAGGTTTTACTGGGTGATTCGATGATTTTATAATGATATAAAATAGACACAACCACCGTATATGTTAAAAAAGATATTCTTACCTTAATTTTGTCGAAAACGTAATAAAGTACCTTCTTTGGAAAATGACAGAAATATTCCTTTCAAACCATTTTATAAAAAGTAAAACAAGGGTATAAATAAAACTAACCTATAATATATTATTTAGTAAAAACGTTTTGAAATACATTTTTAAGAAACATGGATGTGGATGATAATGAGGTCCCATTAGATACTTATGTAAAAACCGCCTCGGATAATAATGAGATTGTGAAATTAACCCTTACCTTGAAATTTTCCTTATTCGATGGAATTTTAACCTCTTGTATAATAGTTAAATCATTTTTATTAAATTATACATGAATAATATACTTAAATATGATATCATATATGATCTTATAATATTTATTTGTTAATAATATTTTAGTAGTATCATCGGTTCAGGTGTTAATTGATTCATTTTCCTATATATGCTTGGTTATGTAAGCCATGATATTTATGGATATAATGTATTTGATTCATATAAATAATGATAGTATGTTCATAAAAATTATTTTTAATCATAAAACTAAAATTATTCTTGAATTATCACGATGAGGAATGATTCTCATCGCGTTCATGGAGATAGTAATCTGTATGCAAGAATGATTGATAATATCATTATATTGATGGTGAAATAGTATAATTGGATGGTATATCATATATACAGAATCATTAACATGTAATATATATTATTTACATCAGTTATAACCATTATTATACCCATCCAAAAAATGAAGTGTTGGAATAACAAACTACACCACTACATGCAGACGGTAAGCCGTACATATGCATGTATGGTGACTTTGTCATTCATATGATGGATAGAATAAAAAATATGGTTGTACCATTATTATAATAATATCAAAGTATATATAATATAATGGAGTTATTATTTTATAATGGAAACAATTAAGAATAAGAAAGTGGAAGAAGAAAAAAACTTGAAAGAGGTGAAGAAATATTTACCTCTTCTTCAGGCACTTCCTTTTGATTTTATCAAAATGGCTTCTTAGGTTGAATTTATGACAAAAGTTAGGCCACTTGGATGATGGGAGGAATGTTGGGAGGATATTTCAGTATGTTTTGGAGAAGAAAAATGGCTATGGAGGTTTGAAATTAAGATAAGGTGAAGTACCATTTTATAAGAGAGGTGAGGGTCACTTTAGGAAAAGCTTGAAATATTATTTTATAATAAAATAATTTTCTGTTTCTAATGTCTCCAAAATTACTTATTTAGAGGATATGGTGGGGATGTGTCAAAAACCTCTCAACCAATAGTTTTTGGATAGGTTTATGTCACCATATTAACCTTTTATTTTTTATTTAACTCTTAGTTAAATAGTTTGACATTTACCATGTCTCCTTATATTTTTATATTATATGGTTAATAAACATACTATAACATGCCATGAGAACCCCATGTGGTTCATTATTAATATATATATATATATATATATATTACATTATCCATGTCCTTTGGATGAACCTTATATTTTTAGATATATCATATCAATTAATAATATAGTTTTTGTTTTAAAAACTCAATTATGTCAATTTTGACACTATTTTGTTTTGATTTTTTTGAAATCTATCAAAACATTATCACTTCGAATTAAATTTATTTATCCAACCCTAAAATTTCATATTAAACTATAAAATTCTTGTAATTTATCATATGTCCTAATTTAAATTTATTTTGATATTTCTAATATCTATTATTTTAATATTTCATTATTAAGGAAATTATTGCATCATCATTGTGTCGTAAATAAATTAAATTATTTAATGTCTAAAAATTATAAATAAAATAAAATTATGTAGGAAATAATTATATATTTTTAATTAATATTTATAGTCTAATTTATATTGTGTGTAACCCTATATTAAAAATATTTTAGTTATTAAACATTGAATTTAACTCATTTAACAATTGTTTAAATAAAATAATAGTAAATGTCCTAATCATATCCATGTTGACCAAAGGGGGTAAACATTTATTCTTATGGTTGTTTATGGTTGAATTATACTTTTCCAATATAAATAGGACATGTATTAGGGTAATTATGATATCATTTTTACCCTTAATTAACCTATTTACTTTTAACCATGGTAAATAAAAGAAAAACGTTACTATTCACAAAAACAATATTTTCATCATATTGAAACACATTTTACTTACTATTTTTAACCATGTCTCACATATTTTTGAAATTTAACCAATAGAAGCGGTAAAATTATGTTTTATGCAAATTTTCAAATGCTCCTAGGAGGTGGGTAAAAGATGGTAGAAAGTTTAATAAAATTTTCATATAAATATAAAATCATTATAAAAGAACTCCAATAAATAATATTGAACTTATATAGGTATTATATATCTATTTTTACATAAAAAATATAAATAAACTAAATTATTATTAAATAAAAAGTCAGTTTTGACCAATAACGTAGTGTTCTTCACTATTCATCAAAAATGAAATGTTTTCAAAAAAATACATAAAATTCACTCTAAGAGAATTTCGATATTCCAAATTCAATAATAAAGTCCATTTTGAAAAATAATATATATATAATTTAATGAAGTGGGTATTACTATTCATAACAGCTAGTTAGATTAGTCGCGGTGTGTTAGAATCTCAAAGTTGTGTGAAATGAAAACTATTACATTATTCAAAGGAAATGTATCATGGAAGCTTAGGGTGTTACATTCTTCCATCATTCAGATAATTTTTTCCTAAAAATTCCTAGAATACTACTGCACAAAAAGATTCGTGTGGTTCTTTATCATAAGTTCCTCTGGTTCCCATGTGGCATCTTCCATCTTATGTTTTCTCAGGAGAACATTAACCAGATCAGTCATTCGGTTTCTCAACACTTTTTCTCTATTATCAAGAATCTTGAAAGTCTCTTCACAATAAGAAAAATCAGTTTCCAGTTCAATTTCATCATAGGTGAGTACATTCGTTGGGTCAGGAATTTATTATCTCAACAGTGATAGGTGGAAAACATCGTTAACTTTGGAGAAACTTGGTAGCATTTCCAAATGGTAATAAATAGCACCAATTCGTTCTAGAATTTTGAATGTTACAATTCGATACAATTTTTATCCCACCTGATAATAAAAGTTTAACAGAGGAAACAATTTATAATCAAATAGAATATATCATAACAAAAAATCTATCCACACCTATGAAGAAGGTTGAACATGATAAGAAAGAATGTTTGATCAAATATTCTGATGAGTTATAAAAGGGGAAAATAAAAAAACGAAAAACATTGAGAATTCACCAATTGCTCAAGTGAATATGAAATTTTCAAACAATAATAAACCTGTAAAAGAAGAGAAACCCATGTTTCCTAAACACGAATTTTTAGAATGTCAGAAATAAGAAAGTGCAAAGAAAATCAAACACTTTTGAGCTACAAAGAAATGTCCTCTAGTGTTGAGAAAAAAAGCCAAATAACATAGATGTTGATAAACACACCTTATTACCATACTTGTTGATATAAAACAACACTCAAATGGAAATTTAACATAACACACACTTCACATATATATATTTTTTGAAGGAAAATAATTTTTCAAAATGAATCCTTCATATAGTGTTGTTATTCCATTAAAAAATCAACATTGAGAAAATACGATAATACATTCTTGTTACTCACATCTCTAAAAAAAATTCAACACCTTTCCCATGAGTTAATTAAATATTTATAAGGAACTTTTCATCTAGATAAAACTTTATAATTTAATAAAATATGGTTACCCATTCAATTGTATGTGAATCCAAAAAGAAAAACACACTTTTACATAAACCAATTTCCCTACACATGCATCATGAACATATTAAAATAGTATACTTTAGATATCATTTTCATTTTAAAATTATAACACTCCATTCACATGAAAACTAAATCCACAAAGCATCAATGGTATGAATAATTCTACACATAAAATATTCTTAACATTTTTATGAGCTCCAAATGATTTCACATAGAATATGATATTATTTATAAAACTAGAAACACATCATATATTGTTCAACAAAATCACAATAAAATAATGTTCTCATGGAATCTTCAACGTGAACTTCAAATGTTTTATATCTAAAAAAACTACAATGATAACTATTTTTTGTTTTGAGAAAACCATAATCAATCATATATCATAGTATGATATTGATTTTCATGAATTCATTAATTTAATGTTGAACATAAAATTATCCTACCAACACTCAAGCTCTAGGTTGAAACTCGGGGTATTCCAAACTTGATTCAATAGAGGTCTATATATGTCTATCCGTGCCTTCCATTATCCAAGATGATTTCCTTGACAAGGAACCATGACGAGGTATATTAACCATTCCATGGACCACTAACCTAACACACATTAACAATTCCAGGGATATCTTTCATATTCAATGGGTTAATGGACTTTTTTGTGAATTATCATTATATAAAAGATTACATTCCAAAGGAGAATGAATAATGATAAGTGTGGAGTGACCATTCTAGGTATTATATAACAATTCATCAAGAACAACCAAGAGCAAAAACCCCAACAAAACACCAAAACATGACAAATATTTTGACATATGACACATTTTTTTATTCATTAAAATTAAAAATTCTCATTCCTCATATTCCATTATGTCAAATATCAGTTCATTTAAATATAAAATTGTGTCTTTTCCAATTTCATACCAATTATACAGTTAGATTCTACATTATCATTCACTTTTCAACTATGTCTATTCCAATTCACATACTGATAATTACAAATTCTAATTCACATGTCATGAGAAGAACAAATTCAATTCACAATTCTATTAATTCCTTTATCAATTTCTCATTCTCAGTATAAGGCACTGGATTCATACCATCCATGCTCTAACCCAAGGTTATAGATAAGAACACCTCTTTGGTGGGAAAAGGATCATGGTCTTCACCACCAATAGAGCCAACAAGTTATGTGAAAGGTATAACAGTGAAGATTTGAGAAATTTCCATGGATTATAAATAAAAGAGGTCATACATATGACATGATGAAACTATCATACATGATGCAGATACTATAAAACCAATGAAGACATTAGGAAGATTTTTCAAATCACCCACCTCTATACAAAAATATTAATCTGAAAACATAAAATTAAAAAGAATGTAATCCACCATAACCCCATATGGAAACTGGTAAATACACCACATCAAGTCCATTAGATGAATATCAATGTGAAAAATAAATGTAATTCACCAATTTCGAGTAGAACACAATGAATCTATATAAGAACCTGAACCTTCATTTCAGGTATGTTTTTTCTTTTATGGAATTTTTGAGAAAAGATAAGTTTTTGGAAATTTTTGAAGTACATGGCGTGTACTTTATGAGTACACACGATGTACATCGTTGCCGTGTGAGGCCATGTGCTGGCCGTGTAAGGGTCACACACACAGTCGTGTGGGGTGACGTGGAGGCCGCCTAAAGTGGAGTATGGAAACAGTAAGTACACGCCGTGTACTCCAGAAGTGCACATCGTGTATTTTATTTTTTTCATTAAAGGCACCGGGGTCACTTCTACTCACCAGAAACCCCTCATTTTAGGTCTTGCTTGGCCGAGAGCTCCCAAACATCCGCAGATCTTTGATGAAGCCCCGAGCGATCATTTGTCCTCTGAATGGAACTTCGTCGATTGCATTGGAAACGTATTAGTGAGTTATCTATTCTCTTGTAACCTTGTTTCCCAATTTCTTCTCTTTTCCAGGTTAACTTGGGTTGACCGTTTTAGAAGTTTTCTAGATCTTCAAAATTGTAAGGCGATTCAAGCCCCATGTTTAAAGTATATCAATCTCCAAACATCAAGGTAGGTTGTTTTTTTCCTTTCTGTAAAATGTCTTTGAATATTATGTGCATATTCCACCAATACCCTTGAACGGGGTATTGCGTGTTTCCTGTTTTTCCCTTTTTGTTTGCTTGTTATGAATATATGAATGTGTAGAGGTTATTGTTTGGGAATAGGGTACTTTACTATGCTTTGGATGTTTTTCCATTCATGTTTTTCTTGTTTATGACCGTTTGGTCTAGTTTTTCACATTTGTCTTTTTCCAGTTCCATGCTTAGTTTGTAGGATGGTGTGACTATTTTTATTCCTTGCTGAGATGTTGTAAAATTCTATCCATGTAGTTCTTGAGGATAATATGGCCGTTACATGATGTGATACTTACTGACTTTACATAGGGCTGAGAGAACCTAGTGTAGTAGACCATAGGAAGAATGGACGTAAGGGATTCTCCAGAGTGTCTTTATAATAAGATGCCAGAACATAAGGGGAATTGACATTGAATGCTTCCTCAGAGTGTTTGTAGTTCCTTGACGCAGGCCACATGGGGAATGAGATATTGAGTGCTTCCCCAAAGTTCATTTAGTACGATACGAGACTACCGGGGGAATTGACGGTGAGTGCTTCCTCAGAGAGTCTATTCTTTAGCAGAACCAGAGGGGTGAGACAGTGTGTGCCTCCTAGAGGGTTGCTAGTACTTGTAGGATGAACCATAGGTCTTAGGCTATGAGAACTACCCAAAGGGTTTCCTGTTTGTTCTACATACTTGAATGGTTTCTTTTTTGTTTGTAAATTATATTCTAAAAACTATGAATTTCTTGTTGTAGAGTAATTTCTTGTTTACTGATTTCTATACTTTTACCTACCATATATTCATTGACTATTATTCATATATCTTTAAGTGGTTGCCTACTGGGATTTTGTCTCACCCCCTATTTGGGTCATGATTTTGGGCCCAAACAGATTGTATTGTTGAAGGTATAGATTAGTGCAAGTTCCCTTCTACTTTAGATTCTTGATTTGACTGGAGCTAGAGAGCATGGGACCAAGCTGAGGCTTGCGATGCTGAAGAGTTGTTTATCTATTTTCCTTCAGTACTTAGGTTTAGTATTGTATTCATCATTTTGACTTGTTTGGATACTTTCCTAGATGCATTTGTATCCTACATCATTTATATATTTTTCTCTAGTTCATTATTTATCAGTCTTCCGCTATTTACTGTTGTTGGATATTTACTGCTTTCCGCTATTGTATGTATTTGTGTACTTATGGTGTGTACTCTACCAATGACGACATAGTTTCCCCACTATCAAACTCAAGGCCCTCACTGCTAGTCGGCAACCTCTAGAATTCAGGGAAATGTGTTTCAGGCTATGTGACCTACCGGGTATGGGGCGTCTCTGGGTGGCTTCCAGAACCAGGACATTATAAAGTTGTATCAGAGGCTTTCTTTTATCTTGACTTACTATTTAGAGCCTATATCCTGGGATAGGATGAAATAGTTACTTGGTAATAAGTTATACTTGAGAGTAGCTAACCCGTGTATAGGAAAAATCCATACTACCTCGTTTATTGTAATTTTACTGGTTTGTAATTTTACAGTTTATTTGATTTCACCATCGGGTGATTCACATGCTTTGTTCTGTTACCGTTGTTGTTATTGTGGTTCTATTTCTGTCACAACCCGATGAGATGAGGGTATGCCATCTCATGCATCATATAGAAACTTGTTAGAAATAACATGCCATGAATTCTTGTCATGCCATCTAGGATGCATTAGCGATTGCATGTTGTTGTGATATATGTTTTGTAGATTGTGCATGTTGTTGTGACAGATGATTTTATAGAATCCCTTCCGTTTGACAGGGACTTTGTTTGTATAGTACATTTCTTATATAGACGCCAAACATTGGTTCTTGAGGTGTTGTGGGCCCTCATGGACCGGAATTTGGGGGATCATTTCATGTTTTCCTTGTTATAACTTGTATAAGATGCCAAGATTTGATTCATGTGGAGTATGGGCCCTCAAAGATCGGAATTTGGAATCTTAATGTTTGTTTTCTGCATTTTCTGGGCTTCGGAGCACTTTCTAAGGCTACTACCCGGAGAAAAATAGAATACATAGCATGTAATTTATTAATACACAATGTGTAGTTTTTAACCGTGTCACTGACTGTGTGGGTAGGGACATGAGGTTATGAAAAATCTTCCATGAACACTCCGTGTATGGAACTTACATGATGTGTTGTAGTGACCGTTTGTCTACCCGTGTGACTAACAACCTGGATGGTTGAAACATCGACTATATAAGCTGTTTCCTAATTCCACACATCGTGCCTTGTAACCTAGGAACCTGGATGTGTCACTAACAACGCTGGTCAGGGAGATCCTTCAATTACACACCCTGTGCACATGGGGCACACCATGTAGAGTGAACTGTCTAGCTGGCCGTGTAACTAACAACATGGGTCGGTTGGGACTTCATGGTATATGTTGTGTTCATCTGGAACACGCAGTGTATTGTGACCTGGGTACATAGGTCGTGTCACTAACAACACGGGCTATGTGAAGCTTGTTGAGTACACGCCGTGTATACCTTGAACATGTCATGTAGTTTTCTCTTAGGCTAGCCATGTGGCTTAACCGTGAAAAAGGACTTAGGAAGGGGATGAGGATTCGGGTACACACTATGTGTTAGGATAACACTTTGTGTTTTTGTGGTGATACACGACCAATTTTTGCAAAAGTAGACGCCCATGTAAATAACATAAGGGAACACATCGTGTAGTCTTTATACATGGCGTGTAGTTATGTTTTGAAAATTATGGATGCTTTCTTTCCCCATTTCCCTTCTTACTCTCTTAGTTTTCAGTCCCTGATAATGTGATCTAAATTGTGTGTTTGACCTCGTAGAGTCAAGGCAATGAGACATCCTCCGGTTGCATGCTAGTTGCCTGGTGGTGATCAGACGCTGGGTATGGTTGATCAGGGACTTCCTACAGATTCTCCTGTTGTGCTAGCCTTGGCACCAATAGTGATACTGGTTATAGGCACCGATGCACAGTTTAGGGAAGGATTTTGGAGGATGATGCAAACCTTATAGGGAGCTCCGCCTTTTGCCTCGACTATGGCAGACATGACGTGGGTTTTCCAGCCGCAGCATCCTCCCACCATCTTAGGGGAAAGAGAACCTCATAAGAAATAGTCATGGCTAGAATCCATGATGATGATCTTTGAGAATCTAGAGATGCCTCCAGAGAGGTGCGTCAAGCTCACTACCTATATGCTACGAGACTCTGCCAAGAGGTGCTGGGATGTGATCTCACGGGCGGGTCATCAGCAGGTTATGGTGTGGGAGGAGTTTCAGTGCGTCTTTTATGATTACATCTATTCGGAGACCCTAAGGGCTGACTAAGCCTGGGATTTCATGATCCTAGGGTAGGGTACACATTCTTTTATGGAGTATTCCTCTCGTTTCACTGAGCTTTAGCATTTCACACCCTTCTAGGGTGGAGATGATTTTTTTGGAAACAAATTTTGAGTATTGTCTCAGATGGGATATCCGCTCATAGGTGAATATCTTCAGGCTGACTTCCATCACTTCCATCATCAACTAGGAGTTGATTGTAGAGCACAATATGAGAAATTATGGAGCTGAGAGCCATGGCGGTTTCACTTCCAGTGTTAGTGATTCACTAACTGATAGACGGAAGCACTGTAGGGAGTCTACACATGGTGATTTGAGGCAGTGAGACATATCTTTAGGTAGCCAGGTAGTATGCTAACAGTGTAGAAGGGTTGGGCATACGAGGAAGCAGTGCTAGAGAGAACTAGTGGAGTGCCGATCTTGCGTCAATATGGGTCACCATTACTGCTTCTGTCAGTTTTTCTCACCAAAATCTGGTGACATGGGTTCATCCATGACTTCTCATTTAGGGGCATCGCCACAAATTTCTCCCCAGTATAGGAACTGCAGTTCTTCCATCCATTCGGGCTGAGGTGGAGGTTGAGGCCGTGGTGGTCAGTCACTAGTCTTTCGGTGACAGTAGGGTGGATCATCTTAGAGCAGTCATGCAAGGTCATAGGGTCATGGTGAATGACATGCTTTTGCAGTGGATCAGACCCAGTAGGAGCAAGATCCTGAACCCTCTACAGTTTGAGGTATGATCTTAGTAGCCTTGGTTTTATCTTCTACTCTTTTTTATATAGGGTCTTCCCATAGCTTTATCTTTTTTGTTATTATGGAGAGCCTTGGGCTCAATATCTTTTCATATACCAATATTTTGACTCTTGACACACCGATGGGGACTAGGATGGCTAGTTTACGTCAGTGCAGTGAGTGACCACTATAAGTGGTTGGGTATCACTTTCTATGGGACCTCTATATCCTAGAGATGACAGGCTATGATGTCATTCTCAGGATGGACTAGCTAGTTCCCTTCTAAGAAGTCGTCGACTGTTATCACCATAGGTTGAGTTTCATATCACCAGATGGTGGATCATTTCTTCATAAGGGTGAGTTGGATGTCTAGGAATGTAGAGAAGGACCCAAGCATCATGGGCTAGGTAGAGTTACAGCTCAGATTTCCAGCATATATCTAGATGACCGGGGGACTTTGTTGTTAGAATTTCCTCCAGTGGTGGATCATTTCAGGGGTGTCTTTCTTGAGGAATTTTTAGGTTTTCCTCAAGAGTGTGAGGTAGACTTTTATACTGAGCTCATGCCTGGAGAAGCACTGGTGTCCATTCCTCCTTATAGGATGGCTACACCTAAGTTGCAGGAGCTTAAGAAGTAGATCTAGGAGTTGCATGCAAAGGGTTTTATCTGACCCAATAATTCTCTTTGAGGTTCGCCTATTCTATTTGAAAAGAAGGCAGAGGGAACCCTTAGGTTTTGTGTTGATTATCGGAAGCTAAACCAGTTGACAGTCAAGAACCAATATCCCTTACTGAGTATTGATGATCTCATTGATCAGCTTTGAGGAGCCTGAGTGTTCTTGAATATTGACTTGAGATTCGGTTATCATTAGTTGCATGTTAGAACACCTGATATACCTCTTATACCTTTTTGAAGTACTTATGGTCTCTATGATTATATGGTTATGTCATTCGGTCTCACGAACGCACCTGCAGTTTTCCTAAAACTGATGAACTGAGTGTTCCATCCATGCATGGATTCCTTCGTGGTGGTTTTCATGGACGACATCTTGGTGTACTCTCACACTTGACATGACCTTGCAACCCATATTGAGATTGTTTTGATTACACTTAGAGAGCATCATTTATATGCAAAGCTCTCAAAATGCAACTTTTGGATGGACCCGATTCACTTTTTGGGACAAGTTATTTTAGAGATAGGAGTACCAGTGGACCTATAGATAGTGACAGCATTAGTTTCCTATGAGAAGATGAAGAATGTCTTTGAGGTGTGGAGTTTTCTAGGACTGGCTGGATACTACAGACCCTTCATACATGACTTTTCATGCTTAGCAGCACCGCTGACAGGCCTGACCAAGAAGGGTGTGGTGTTCGTATGGTTAGATTATTGTGAGTCAACCTTTCAGGATCTGAAAGTGAGGTTGACTTGAGCACCGATACTGGTCATTCTAGAGATGAGAAGAAGATACATAGTTTACTGTGATGCTTCAGGTATCGGTCTAGGAGTTGTGCTTATGCAGGGAGATGGGGTCGTCGGGTACAGTTCTTGGAAGTTGATGCCAAATGAGAGGAACTACTTGACGCATGATCTAGTGTTGACAGTTTTTGTCCATGCCTTCCGTTGTTGGAGACATTATCTCCTGAGAGAGCACTTTGTGGTTTTCACCGACCACAAGAGTTTCAAGTACATATTCACTCAGCATGATCTGAATTTAAGATATCATAGGTGGGATGAGTACCTACAGTCCTTTCACTTTAAGCTTGCTTATACAACTAGGAAAGGCAACGTAGTGGATGACGCGTTGAGTAAGAGAACTCAGATACAGGAAGTTCAGTAGGCCATCAATGAGTGGCAACTTATGGCTCTGTTCTCTGAGATGCATTTGGAGGTGCAAGACAGACAGTGGAATACTTTCCTATCTTCTATAGCTGTTACGTCTACACTTCCTGATCGGGTACAAATGAGGTAGCTATCAGACTCAGAAGGCCTAGTCCTGTGGGAGAGGGTGTCAGGAGAGGAAACTATTCCTGGATGGATAGTAGGTGAGAATGAGACCTTGCATTTCCATGAATGTTTATGGGTGCCAGCAGACATACACATGGTGCTGATACGTGATTTTCATTCCTCAGTATGGGCAGTTCATCCTGGAATCACCAAGATGTATTGTGATCTTCACCGCCAATATTTGTGGTTAATTATTAAGAGAGATGTTTCTAGTTTCGTCATGAGATGTTCTACTTGTCATTAGGTGAAGGCGAAACATCAGTGACTAGTAGGTCTTTTACAGCAGTTACCCATTCCTGATTGGAAGTGGAAATACTTTGTAATGGACTTTTTGATAGGGTTGCTAAGATCACCTCATGAGAATGATGTTGTTTGGGTTTTCATCGACAGGATTACGAAGGTTTCTCAATTCTTTCCGATCAAGGAGACCATTAGAGTTTATGAGATAGGACAGTTGTACATCTGATTGGTTTAACATCTAGAAGGATTTCCACACTCCATTGTTTCGGACAAGGATGCACATTTTACCTATCGGGTTTGGAAGGGGCTTCAGAAGGCTTTGGGTACATAGGTACTTTTGAGTATAGAATACCATCCCTAGATAGATGGTTAGTCCGAACGTAGGATTAATGTGTTTGAGGATATGCTTTGAACATTCATTCTAGACTTTGGAGGTTCTTGGGAGAAGCATATACCTCTTGTGGAGTTTTCTAAAATAATTGTTTTCAAGAAACTATTCAGATGGCACCTTATGAGGCATTGTATGGTAGGTCATTCCAATCACCCTTATGTTGGATGGAGGTAGGGGATGCAGCTTTTCTGGGACCTCGTCTTGTTCAGGACACCACTGAGCTGATAGAGTTGATTAGGAAGAGGATGGATACTACACAGTCTCGACAGAAGTCATATGCTGATTATAGGAGACGACCTCTGGAGTTCGAGGTTGGGGATTAGGTTTTCCAGCATGTCACACCGAGGCTGGGGCACATGAGGATTAGGATATAGTGTAAGCTTTCACCAAGGTATGTCGTACTATTTTAGGTTTTGGATAGAGTTTGGTCGGTTGCTTATTAGTTGCAGTTACATCATAGGTACCATGTTATGCACAACTTTTTTCACGTTTCTTAGCTCTGGCATTACATTTCATACCTATCTCATGCTTTTCAATCAGAAGAGTTTGAGCTCAAAGAAGATGCATTGTTTGAGGAGAATCATATTTGTATTTTCAATCGTAGTATGGAGTTTCTCTGTGGTCGGTCTGTTCCTCTGGTATGGGTGCTATTGTAGCATGAGCGAGTACAGGACGAGACTTGGGAAAGGGAGGCCGATGTACAATCGCAGTGGCCGAAGCTGTTTGGGGTTTCTTATTCCATGCCTCACTAACAAAATTTAAGGATGAATTTATTTAAGGGGGGATGTTTGTAAGAACCTGAACCTTCTTTTCAGGTATGTTATTACTTATTCTAAAGCTTTTTAGAAAATAGGAGTTTTAAGAAATTTTTGAAGTACACCCTGTGTACATTGTTAGTTCATGCCATGTACTTCGTTGCTGTGTGAGGCTGTGTGATGTCCGTGTAAGGTTCACAAACATGGTCGTGTGGGTTGACATGGAGGCTGCCTAAAGTAGAGTACAGAAACAGCAAGTACACACCATATACTCCAAAAGTACACACTGTGTATTTTGTTTTTGTTTCATTAAATACACCAGGGTCACGTCCAATCACCTGAAACACCTCCTTTTAGGTCTCGTTCGGCCGAGAGCTCCTAAACAGTTGCGGATCTTCGACGAATCCTCGAGCAATCCTACGTCCTCTAAATTGAACTCCGTTGATTTCATTGGAACCACATTGGTGAGTTCTCTCTTCTAATGGATCCTCGTTTCCCAATTCCTTCTATTTAATAGGTTATCATGGGTTGAACATTTTAGAAGTTTTTGTAGATCTTCAATGTTCTAAGACAATTCAAGCCCCATGGTTCATGTATATCAATCTCCTAGCATCATAGTAGGTGTTTGTACCTTTCTGTAGAAAGTCTTTGAATATTCTGTGCAAATTCCCCCAACAACCTTAAATGGGGGTATTGTGTGTTTCTTGTTCTGTCCTTGTTTTTTTCCTGCTTTGCTTATATGCCCGAGTAGAGGTTATTGTTTATGAATATGGTAATTTACTTTGCTTTGGATGTTTTTTCAGGCTTGTTTTTCCTGTTTATGACTGTTTGTTCTTGTTTTTCATGTTAGACTTTTTCCAGTTCCATTTCTAGTTTGTAGGATGGTGTAACTATTTTTCTTCTTTGCTGAGAGGCTGTAGAATTATAGCCATGTAGTTTTTGAGGTTACTTTATCCATTATGGGAAGTGATACTTGGTGAATTTACATAGTGCTGGGAGAACCTAGTGTAGTAGACCATAGGGATAATGGACGTAAGGGATTCTCTAGAGTGTCTTTATAATACGATGCAAGACCATAGGGGAAATTGAAGTAGAGTGCTTCCTCAAAGTGTCTATAGTTCCTCAACATGGGCCATAGGGGGGATGAGATGTATAGTTCTTCCCCAGAGTGACTTTAGTACAATACAAGATAATAGGGGGAATTGACGGTGAGTGCTTCCCCAGAGAGTCTATTATTTAGTTGAACTATAGGCGTGATACTGCCTCCCATAGGGTTTCTAGTACTTGTAGGTTAAACCGTAGGGGTTAGGTTGTGAGAACTACCAAGAGGGTCACCTATTTGTTCTACTTTCTTGAGTGGATTCTTTCTTTTTGTAAATTATATGCTAGAAAATGTGGATTTCTTATTGCGGAGTACATTCCTATTTACTACTTTCTGTACATTTACCTACCATATATTCACTAACGGTTAGGAATAGTTCTTCAGGTTCTTGCCTACTGGGATTTGGTCTCGCACGCTGTTTGGGTCATGCATTTGGGCCCAAATAGATTATATTGTTGCAGGTATAGATAAGGTAAAGCACCCTTTTACTTTAGGTTCTGGATTTCACTGGAGCTGAAGAGCAAGGGACTAAGCTGAGGCTTGCGATGCTGCGAAGTTGTTTATCTATTTTCTGTTAATACTTGGGTTTAGTACTGTATTCATAATTTGGACTTGTTTGGATACTTTCCTAGACGAATTTGTGTCATGAAACATTTATATATTTTGTTATAGTTTTTTATTTATCAGTATTATGAAGTTTAATATTGTTGGATATTTTCTACTTTTTCTATTGTATGTATTTGTGTACTTCTACTGTTTACTTTTACATTAAGGGAATTGTTTCCCCACTATCACACCCAAGGCCCTCACTGCTAGTCGGCAGCCTCTGGCGTTCGGGGAACTGTGCTTGAGGCCATGTGACCTACTGGGTACGGGGCGCCTCTAGGTGGCTTATGTAAATGGGATGTTACAATCTAGATGTTTGAATCGAAGAATGGATTGAGAGATCATTGATTCATGGTATCTTACCAATGAGGTATACATGAATTGGGGTTGAAATCTTGGAGAGATCCGTTCTGGAGAAAGTGAGATTGCAATGGAGGAAGTGAGCTCACCATGTAAGGTTCTTGCTCGGGGGTAGGGTTGGAGGAGTGATCTCATTGGAGGAGGAGATCTCTGTTAGTGGAGATATATGATCGAGTAGAGATTTTTTTTGATGGAGGAAGTGAGCTCACGGGTTTGTGCTCAGGAAGTAGGGTTCGACGGAGTAGAGATCCGTTCAACGATGTGTGAAGAGATCTGTTCGCGAGTTAGCTATGACTATTTGGGGGTTTTTCAACGTTTTATAAAATCATAGAAAAAAATTATTTGGTGGGGGGGTTCCATATGGTTTCTAAAAACAATAGGAAAATATTTCTGAATGTAATCTATTCCCAATGTTTTAATGAAACAGTTGGGAAAACACATAAAATTATTACTTAAACCAACCTTTTTTCAAACCATTGGTACGAAGGTGTTGGTATTAGTTTGATTTACACCGGTGAATGTGATTTAAAATATCATATTGAATCTAGCTATATACAGGTAAATTCAATCAATTTGGATGTGGAATCAACCCACCAAAAGGAGGACATATTGCATGATCTAAATCAATCTTTATAAGGTATAATTAAAAAAGTGGAAATAGTGGCCTGTATTTTTAAATGAAAAGTTGTTAAATCCATACCAATAACAACTAGTGGAATCATACAAATTCTGATTTTTTGCAACTAATATCAAGAAATGATTTAGATAAATCAATTTGTTGTAAATAGGAGTTCATATTTGGAGAAACCTAATCATGATGAAATGGGGGAATTAGAGATTGATTGTAATGGTTATTCAACCATGTCTAAGATTATAAAAACCTATAGGGACTAATTACACCCCCCCCCCCCCCCTAACCCACCCCCCTTGCCCCACTGCCCCACTGCCCCCCCCCCCTATCCTGTAGACCCCACTGCAGACCACCCCCCTACACCTGCCCTGCAGACCTTTCTACTGCACCCTGCCACCTCCACCCACCCCCTACCCTGCAGAACTCCTCCTTGACCTACAGAAATCCCCCTCCCCCTCCCCCCTACGCTGCATACATCCACATTTCCCCTACCCCCTCAACCCTACCCCCTGCCCCTGCCCCACCCTCCCCCCCCCCCCCTCCACCCTGCCCCATGCCCCTTCCCCCGGCCCCCCTTCAACCACCCCTACCCCCTGCCCCCAACCCCTGATCTGCAGACCTCACCCTATCCCCTACCCCTCTGCACCTGCCCCCTGCCCTTTCCCCCTACCCCCTGCACCCTCTAGCCCCTATCCTGCACCATCCCCCTAGCCTGCACCACCCCTAACCTGCACCATCCCCCAAGCCATCACACCCCCTTGTGAGTCAAAAAAATATTTGGAGATGCCTGTGGTGTCTCAAATGAGAGGTGTAAGGATTAAAATAGAAAACATAAATGCAGTAATGTCTATCAAGATATATAATCATAAATTAGCATTAGAGGATCCTTATATATATTCTCACATGTAGAAACATGGGATATGTTTTGTTCCTGGTTCTATGCGTAGCATGCATCTCTATCCAGAGACACAACCTATCATGGGAAAGCCTACACACAAGAAATCCAGTTCTTGTGAAGAAATTGAGATAAATAAAACCCCATAAATATATACTCAGAATGAGTTATATAAATAAAAGGGATGAGAAGAATGTTTGGGGATGAATCCATTTCAAAAGGACCATAAGTTTTTGAGAAATAATATTGGAAAAATGGGTTCCCATGTAAATGTACTCCAAAAGCTTGTACTAAAAATAACAACACAATGGTTATCAAAATAAATGAAAAAAAGTATTATTACGTTAAAATTTATTGTAATTACATCTCAATGTCATCAAGGTTTATGATTCATAATTGTGACTTATAGGCATCCTCAAATACCTGAAAAGAACAGGTGCAAAAAAATGACTAAAAGTATTTTGTATACAAGTTGAAAATTCAATAATCATAAACAAATGGATGGATGCGTGTACCATAGGAGAATTTATTAATTCATTATGCATGTTGTAGTTGAGGGGTGAGTAGTATTGGCACTATAATGGGACTCTGATCTCCATTATATAGTGAACAACTCTTTTTTCTAATGCTAGGGAGGTTGTGGAATTGATTTGTAAGAAGAATATGAAGGAGTACAATAACCACATGAGGTTTTATCCTAATCTGACCCCCTTCCACTCCCCCTACACAAACCCCCCTGCCGACCCCCTTTCCCCTTGCAGACCCTCCTGGACACCCCCCATCCCCCTGCCAGTCCACCCATATAGGGTCTTTTCTATTGGTTCTTTTAATGTGGAACCATGGATTTTAGACCATCCCTGGCCATTTTCCTGGTGGGTATGATTTTTTTCTACTCATAGTGGTTGACCAGGGTATTGATAACCCTCTACTACATGATCTCCATAAGGGAATGTCGGTGACAATGATATCAGTCATTTCATCATAATAGAGGTATGAAATTTCAATGTTTGGGTGATCATTGGTTTTAATATAATCATGGGAACATATTCTACCACTACACCTATTATCAATGGTTGGGGAACCTCACCTATCAGAATCTATGACTTGGAATTCCATAAGATAATTTGAATCATAATTTTATAATTTTTTGATGATTATGTTGACTAATATTTCCTATGTTACTCATTATATTTTTTAAGGTTACTAAATTTTTAACGGGTTCACAAATCCCTGAATTTGATGCCCAATGATACTCATCCTCTATAGGCTAGTCACCTGAGGTATTTTTGGATCATCACCTAATAAACTTGAGGCTCATCACCCAAGGAATTCCATGCTCTTCGCATTATGAAGGATGGGATTATGATGCATTAGGAAAGGTTAATCGTCCTATTCTTATCACATAACAAATCTTATACTTTTCAATAATGCATTTAAAGACATCTCTAAACATATAAGATCACATCACCAGTAAAATGGATGCCCATGACTTCAAGAGAATTATTTCCCATGTTTTAACCAAATATTCAAATTCCTAAAACATGGGTACTCACACATCATTGATCTATATTCCTAATTAAACAATATTCTATTCAAAATTAAAATATTTTCTTCCTGAAGGGATCTTATTAAGAGGGGGAGTGCTCCTTGGTTCTCAAATATTTATCATTATAATCCCATGAATCATTAATATAAATATAATAAATTTATTAATAATTATTTGTAGGTTCCCTACAACATATATGTGCACATGATCAATGGCTATATTCATATTCTTCTTTTCACAAAGCTAGTGGTTATTAGAAAACGATTTTTTAAAATAATAAAGAAATTCTGGAAAAAAGTTATTAAAATAATTAGGAAATTATAGAATTCAAATTAAAGGTTTAGGAAGAGGGAACCTACCTCAACCTCAAGTTGTGTTTCTTTTGATGATGACAACTTGAATCTTCCTTTTTTCCACTTGCATGCATATGCAACTTCACATATATATAAGAACATCTAGCCCTTATGTACAAATTTTCATGGCCAAATATGCACAAGGGGGACCTTATATATATATTTATACTTTCATATACCCTTTTACACATAAACATGTATGAATTTTTCATTTTTGTTTGATTGGTATAGAATATTCTAAAACACGTTCCTCTATTTTTGGACACATTCTATGAATATAGAAAAATAAAATTTCTATCTCCCTACACATGAGTCATATCTATGTAGGGAATCTGATATTCATGGAATAAAAAACCTTGATGGTGTAATTACCCTAATAACTATTAGTAAAATCCATTCATCCTAAAAAATTATTGTAATTTGGTCCTATAAAGCCCTAAACGTTCCAATTGTAGAGTCATTTTCCTGTTACCATTATTATAAGCTTAACATGATTATACTTAGTCATTATGACAAGAAAATATGTCTAATCCATTATTCCTATTAAAATTTCAATGGAAATTTGTTACAAAGTGATAGATTATTGAGAGCATAAAATATTCCAATCATTGAAAAAACTACGTAGGAGTATCCACATCCTAGAGTCTCTCTTGACCTTATTAGGAAATGAAATAGAAATGATGTGACTATAGTGAGATTTGACCTACCAGATTCAATAGATCTGATAATTCCTAACAAAAGGTGTTAAGGGCCTACTCGAGATTGGTTCTATGACTAGCTCCATTTTTTGTTAGAGTATGAATTTGTGTAAGAAAGGTGTTTATCACTTGTATTTTCTAATTTATGTATTCTAGCACAATGTTTTTATGATAGTTTTTCCTTTATTCTATCCATGTGGGCCACATATTCTTGCATCTGTATAGTCTGTATAGAAATATAATCCTAAAGTGTCACTTCCTCTATAGTTAAGATATTTAAATCATTAGTTTTATCCTTTAAATATATTGTATGGTGGTTGGAAAAATATACTTGATGAGATCATATTCATGGGTGGCTAAATCATCTCAATAAATGAGAAACTTATGAACAAGGATGTTCCAGTGTCAATAATAAAACACACCCACGCCTAGGCCAAGGAACATTGTTGAAGGTTGTCATCTTTATCAAAATATTTCTCCAAATGATTTTATTTGAAAAAAGTTTAAACCTTGCACCAAGACCACTTTCATTCATCCTGGTGCTAGATGACAATATTGGGACCAGACTCTATTCACCTTCCACTATAGGCATATAATCCATAATTGTATTTTTCATGGACATATCTTCATTAAATTGTGTTATAGTTGTAAGAAAGTCCTCCATCATTGCCTTCTATTTAACATTAGGGATTGAAATTAATAGATTATCATTGATCAGATGAATACCTAACATTGTTCCACTATGAAAAATGTAATAAGGTCTTCCAACACTAGTAATCAAACATGTAAAGTATTCACCAATCCCAAAAAAATATCATGAGGATGAAGCTCAATCAAAATTATTAGAATTTTGGGAGATATTTTCTCCCCCAATAATTTATAAGGATAGTATGACATGAAAGGATCTTTGAGAATCCAATTTTTTATACACCCATCAGACTGCTTTCCCAAATACCCCCTCATTATAGTATTCAAACCAAACATGGAATAATCCCATGAAAATTTATTTGGACCATTCTCAAATTGTATTGTAATTTATATGTTAGAATCCTCATGCATCATCATTGGAAAAATTTCATAAAGGAAAAAATGGGTTATATTATCTCTATATACTGATTAGATTTAAATTTGTAACCTGTTCTAAATGACCAAATTATCGTGAGAACCTATAAGGATAAAAAGGAACTAAAATGGTTAATCCATCTATAAAATCATCCAAAATACCATCTCACAACAAGATAATTTATGAAATTTATTCTAAATTCCCTCTATCATTATCTAACACTACACCAAAATGTGTTGAATAAAAAATGAACCTAAAATGGGAATCATCCTTTAACAAATAAATTATACCATCGAGTCATTAATTGAACAAGAACAAGACCATCTACCATAGCTTCGTAGCTCACACCATATCCATTATTAGTTTCAGATTCATGAATGAACAGAATAAATCAATGAAATTTTCAAATACCTTGATGATAGGGTGTGGGGGTGTCAACCTCGGCATCCAGGGTGTTGAGGGTTGTGGGGGAGAGTCATCGGGAAGGAAGGGAGGAGGTGGGAGGCCACTTGAAGCAGCTTTGCTGGAGGAGGAGGAGGATCGTGTGGAGGAGGTCGTAGTGAGGAGGCGTCATGGTTATTGAGGAATATTGGTGAGGAGGCGTCGGGGAGGAAGCATCAGGTATGTGTTAGGAAGTAAGTGGGGAGGAGGGAATGGCACTCGGAGAAACTTCTCTGGATGAGGAGGGTCGTGGAGAGATGGCGTTGGGGATGGCATCGGGCTGTTGAGGGGTTTTGTGGAGGATGGATCAAGCAGAAGGAAGATAAAATTAATGGTTCATGGTATTCAGCCATGTATCCTTGGCTAATTGTGGGGGTTTATCCATATATATTTTAATCAGTGGCTTTATAGGCGTGGCTATAGCTCAATTTCCTAGTAGTGAAACATTCATATTAAAAATATCATACCAAATGTCAATACATTAACCATAAACCATGAATGGTATAAAAAATATCGCATCCATAGTTTAACATATCAGAAAACCTTAAATAAAATTGGTAATATTTATATCATAATTAATCAACTTCAATCGATTGTCAATTTTATCAAAGGATTTTGACATAGATGAAATAAAAACATTTTGAGAGAAATATCTGTTTCTATTTTTAAATCATTTAGGAGTCACATAATTATCAAAGAAAACACTGATTTTGAAAATATTCAAATATGATTGTAAGGAAATATTCAAAGATGTTAATACAACGTAAAATAGCCGCACCCACTGTATAAGTTAAAAAAATATTCTTTCCTTAATTATGTTGTAAAGGTCATAAAGTACCTTGTTTGGAAAATGACAGAAAGATTCATTTCTAACCATTTTATAAAAATTAAAAAAAGGTATAAATTACTTTAATAAATAGAATAGTAAATAGTAAAATGTTTTGAAATACATTTTTAAGAAACAAGGATGTTGATGATAAATAGGTCCTAGTAGATACTTGAATAAAAACAACCTCAGATAATAAAGAGATTGTTGAATTAACCCTTAACTTGTACATTTCCGTAGTAGATGTTATGTTAACCTTCTATATAATAGTTAAAATAGTGTTATTAAATTATACAAGAATCAAATACATAAATATGATATCATATATGATCTTATAATATATATTTTTAATAATGTTATAGTAGTTTCATCGTTTTGGGTGTTAACTGATTTGTTTGGCTTTATATGCTTGGTTGCATAAGTCGTGTTTTTTATGGATTGGATGTATTTTATTTATATATAGAATAATATTATGTTCATAAACTTTATTTCTATTCATAAAATGAATTTTTTAAATGATTACGATGGGGAATGAATCTCATCGCGTTTGTGGAGATGGAAATCCGTACGTACGCACGAGCGACAATATCATTATATTGATTGTGAAATTATGTGTAATTTGACAGTATATAATATATAAAGAATCAATAACATGTTATATTTATTATTTACAGTAGTTATACTCATTATTATAGCCATCCAAATAATGAAGTGTTTGAATAACAAACTACACCACAACATGGAGACAGTAAGTCCTGCATACACACATATGGTGACTTTGTCATTCATATGATGGATAGAAAAATGAAAATCATTGTAAAAATTTTATAATAACATCATAGTATATAGAAGATACTGGAATTATTTTTTATAATGAAGAAAACAAATAAATATGAAGTAGAAGAATAAAAGAACTTGAAAGAGGTGATGGGATATTTACCACTTCTTCGGGATCTTTCTTTTGATTTGATCAAAAGCGCTCCATAGGTTGGATTTCTGACCAAATTATGGCCTCTAGGATAAAGGTAGAAAAGTTGGGAGAATATTTGGGTAGGGTTTGTCCTAGCCAAATGGCTTTGGAGGTGTGAAATTCTGAGAAGGGGAAGTACACTTTTATAAGAGATGTGAGGGCATCTTTAAGAAAATCTTCAAATATTACTTTATAATAAAAACATTTTCTGTTTCTAATGGATCCAAAAAGATTTATTTCTAGGATAAAGTGGAGATGGGTCTAAAACATCTCAACCACTAGGTTTTTGATAGGTTTAGGTTTCAATATTATCCTTATCTTTTTAGATTTATCAATAAGTTAAATAGTTTGACATTTACCATGTGTCTTTGTATTTTTATATAATATGGTTAGTAAACTTACTATAAGAAGCCAAGTGAAATCCATGTGGTTCATTATTAATATATATAACTTTATCCAAGTTCTTTGGCTGAACCTTAGATTTTTAGGAATACTATTTAAATTAATAATATAGTATTTGTTTTAAAAGCGCAATTATGTAAATTTTGACACTATTTATATTTCTATTTTTTGAGAGCCATTAAAAAACTATCAATTAGAATAAAATTTATTTACACAACCCTAATATGTCATATTAACTCCTAAAATTAGTTTATTTTATCATTAGTCTCAATTTACATTTATTTGGATATTAATAATTTCAATTATTTTAATATTCCATTATTAAGGTAATTACTGCATCATCATTGTGTCATAAATAAATTAAATTATTTAATGTATTGAATTTATAAATAAACTACCATTATGTAGAAAAACATTTTATCTTTCTAATGAATATTTATAGTGTAATTTATATTATCTGTAACCATATATTGAAAATGGATTAGTTATTAAACATTGAATTTAACACTTTTAACTCTTCTTTGAAAAAAATCATAATAAATGTCATATTCTAATCCTAGTGGACCAAAGGGGGTCATGTTCTATTCATATGGGTTTTTTTCGAATTATACTTATCCAATAGAATTTGGTCATGTATTAGTGTAATTATGATATCATTTTTACCCATAATTACCCTATTCACATTTAACTGTGGTAAATAAAAGTGAAAAGTTACTATTCACCAAAAATTATTTTCATCTTAACAAACCATATTTTATTTAATAATATTAACCATGTCTCTTTTATTTTTGAAATTACACTCATAGAAGCGGTAAAATCATGTTTTATGCAAAATTTGCAAATGCTCCTAGGAGGTGGGTAAAAGATGGTAAAAAGTTCAATAATATATTAATACATAACGAAACATATTATAAAATAACTCCAAGGAATTACATTGAACATATATATTTATTATGTATCATTTTTGATCTTAAATAAATTTAAATAACATAAATAATTATTTAAATAAAAATTCGGTTTAAACAAATAATACAGTGTTTTTCACTATTCATCAATAATTGAAAATTTTCATAAAAATACCAAAAATTCACCCTAATATAATTTTGATATTCCTAATTAAAAAATGAAGCCCATTTTGAAAAATAAAATTTAAAAAATTTCAAAAAGTGGGTATTACTATTCATAACATCTAGATTGATTGGTCGCGGTGTGTTTGAATCTCGAAGATGCGTAAAACGCAACGTATTGCATTATTCAAATGGAAATGTAATGTGGAAGCTTGTGGTGATACATTCTTCCCACCTTCTAATAATTTCATCCTTAGAATTTATAGAATAATTCCACAGAAAAAGTTTCAGGTGGTTCTTCATCGTAGGTTCCTGTAGTTCCCGCATTGCCTCTTCCATCTTATGGTTTCACCATTGAACTTTTACCAGACGAGTTGTTCAATTTCTCAACACATGTTCTCTAGTATCAAGAATCTTGACAGGCTTTTCATAATAAGGAAGATCATGTTCCCATTCAATTTCTTCATAGGTTAGTACATTTGTTGGGTCAGGAATGTATTTTCTCAAAAGTGATATGTGGAGCACAATGTGAACTTTGAGGAGACTTAGCATCATTTCTAAATGGTAAGCTATTTCCCCAATTTGTTATATGATTTCAAAATTTATGATGTACATGGGACCTAATTTAACCTTCTTATTGAATCGTATAACTCCCTTCAATCGATATACCTTCAATAAAACAAGATCTCCTACCTTAAATTCTCAATCCTTCCATTGGTTGTCGAAATAGCTTTTATGCCTACATTGAGCTGCTTTGATGTGGGTTTGTATTTCCTTCACCTTTTCCATCGTTTCCTCAAAATTTTCTGCGCCTATGAGTTTTCTTTCACCAACATCATCCCAACAAGTTGGTGTGTGACATCTCTTTCCATATAACGCTTCATATGGTGCCATCATAATACATGAATGTAAGCTATTGTTATAGTAAATTTCTACTGGTGGTAAATATTGATCCCACATACCTTTAATGTCATGTGAGCAAGATCTCAACAAGTCATCTGAGGTTTGAATAGTCCGCTCTGATTGTCCATCAGTTTGAGGGTGGTAGGAAGGGCTCAAACAAAGTTCAGTATCCAAGGCCTTCTAAAGACTCTTCAAAAATATTGATGTAAAACGAGGATCACGATAAAAAATAATTGATAGGGGTACACCATGGAGTCTTACAACTTCATTAAAATATAGTCTTTCTATACGTTCAAGTGGTAAATGATTTATTATAGAAATAAAATGTGCGGACATGGTAAGATGATCATCAATGACTCATATTGAATCATTCCTTCTAGGAGTCTTTGGTAGCCCCATGACAATGTCCATCGTAATATTATCCCATTTCCACACAGGTATGAGAAGAGGTGCCATGACTCTGCTAGGATGTTTTCTTCCAGCATTCACTTGTTAGAAATCCATATAAATTAATACAAAATCAGAAATCTCCCTTTCATATTATCCCACCAAAAATGTTCCTTCAAATATCTATACATCTTGGTGCCTCCAGGAAGTATAGAGAAATTGGAGCTATGAGCATCATTCAACAATTCTCTTTTTAGATCAAGTGTTTCAGGAACACAATTTCTCTTCCAAAATATCAAAATTCCATTTCTATAAAGAAGTCACTCAATCTTCCATCATTTAAAGATTTAATTTTCTTTTGAAACTCCTCATCATTAGTCAGATAAATTTTTATCCTTTCTATTAAAGATGGTTTTGAAACCATTTGAAAAAGTATTGATGTTTCACCCTCCATGGTTATTCCCATATACATATTTACTAGATCCATGAATATAGGATCCCTTTTAATTCTCATCTTCATCAAAACATCCTGATCCTTCCTGTTCAAAGTATCTACCAGCTTATTTTCCCTCCCTAGGTGGTAGTGTATTGGGCAATCATAATTCTAGAGTAGTTCAAACTATCTCCTTTGCCTCATGATTATTTATTTTTGTGAGAAAATATACTTCACACTCTTATGATCAATATAAATCTCACATTTTTCACCATAGATATAGTGTCTCCATATCTTCAGAGTGAGTATTACAGCTACTAAATCAAGATCATAAGTGGTATAATTTTGATCATGAATTATTAGCTGTCATGGTTCATTGGCAATAACTCTATCATTCTACATAAGGAAAAAACCAAGTCCTTTATTTGAAGCATCACTATAAATAATAATACCACCATTCCCTGGTAGTAGAGTCTAGAGAAGATCATTGAATTATATTCTATTCAGTTCATTTAAACATTCATCAGACTCTTCTATCCAAACTAATTTAACCCCAATACTTGTGAGCTTGGTTAATGGGTTTTCCAACCAGGCAAAATTCAGGACGAAACTTCGATAATAACCTGCTAAACCTATAAAACTGTGTAAGTCAATTATACTCATCGGTGCTGGCCATTCTTGGATTTCCTTGTTCAGTGATGGATCAAAAAATATTCTATCCATAGAGACAATATGGCCAAGCAAAGAAATCTCTTGAAGCAAGAATTTACACTTCCTAAATTTCCCATATAATTCGTTTATTTTAATAGTCTTTATAATAATGCCCATATGATTTTCATGATCTTCATCTCTTTTAGAGTATACCAAGATATCATCAATAAATACCACTAAAAATTCATCATGATATTACTAGAAAACATTATTCATTAGATACATGAAGACAGAGGGTTCATTATTCAATCCATAAGGCAATACAGTAAACTCGTAATGCCTGTATCTGGTGTAAAATGTTGTTTTCGGAATGTATTCCTTCTTCACACACAACTGATGAATCCATATTGAAGTTAAATCTTTTAAAAATATTGAGCTCTATGATTTTGGTCAAATAAATCATCAATTCAAGGTAGGGGATACTTGTTCTTTATTCTTATAGCATTGATCTCCCGGTAGTCAACGCACAACCTCATAGATTCGTCTTTCTTCTTAACAAAAAGGTTAGGGGCTCCCCATGGAGAAAAAATAGGGATAATAAATCCCATATTACTAAATTAATCTAGTTTTTTCCTTAGTTCCACTAATTACACACTTGAAATTCTATAAGGGGTCTTCGATATGGTCCTTGAACCAGGAATTAAATCAATGGATAACTCAATTTATTGTTCTGAAGGATGTCCAGGTAAATCCTCTGGAAACACATCAACATATTCATTGAAAATAGGTACATAATCTAATCAAACAATCTTTTCCTCACCCATAATTATTTCATTCTCATCCTCAAAAATAATTGAATTTTCTAGACCTACTAGGGGTGGATCTAGATAAGAATCAAATGGTGATGTTTCTACTCTAAATTTATGGTAAACTTTTTCATCGTTGAGAATTGTAACCTCCTTATTATAGCAATATATTTTCACATCATGATCCAAAAGGCAATCCATACCGAGGATTATATCATATTCAATCATGAGTATGATGATTAGATTAGAAAAAATATATCTTCTATATGCCTTAATGGGGACTGATTCACAAAACGTTGTTAAAATGATACATTCCATAAGAGTTTTGACTAAAAAATACCTTGTTAAATAAAATTGGAAATATCTAATTTTTTTAGAAAACTGGGAAGATATGAAACAATGTGATGATCCAGAATCAAATAAAGCATTGTCTAAACATGTGGAAACAACAAAATTACCTGCCACCATGTCTTTTGGAGCATCAACCTAAGCAGTATTGATCACATAAGCTTGTCCTTGATACCTTTGCCTTTTCAGAGATAAGTTGCTCTGATGCTTAGGACATTCATTTGCATAATGTCTTATCTCCCTTCAATTGTAGCATTGAACACTAGTAGCTTCTTTCTTCCCCTTACAATCACCAGCAAGATGGCTGATCATACCACGATTCACTCTGTAATTTTCACCATTAAACCACTATATTGAACTTGTTTTATATTGAAAATTTTAAAAATAATGACAAAATTCATTCCATTTTTGAATCATTTATTTTGTTTTTATCACTGTTAAAAAGGTCAATGATACTTGTTATGATGATTCTCTTGTAGGAAGTGGTGATTTAGAGGGCCCATGATGATGTCCAAGAAAAATGGTCCAAACCGCACAGGATCCAAGCACACCAGTGGATTAATCCACACACTTATACTAGACCATAGACCCAATTGGGATGAACATTCGTGTTATTGTCCACCATTTATTGGGCTACATTTCATATGAAGAAACCCAAGACTAATTCGTCAATCTGATGGTCTTTGCAACCTTTTCTGTCCAGCACACCAAATCTGCAGAGAGTCAAAATTTGTGTGTTGTGATCTGTCCATATCTCAGGATATAGGTGCCCAAATTGTTCCAATTATTCTGTGGAGATATCCAACCGGTGAGGATAAAACTTTTTTATTTTATTCATATCATGTTAAGGCTGTCTAGAGGCCCAAAAACCTGTGACAAGTGGTTATAATAATTCTGTGTGCTCAAAAACACCTTCCCATTTTCCTATAAAATGTCACATTGGGTTCCTCATTTTCAAGTTCGACTTGGAGGCAAAGATAAAGTCTTTTGGAGACCCAAATGAGTTATATACTTATATTTGATGTTCTGGAGGCCCCTATCATCATAAGGGGATCATCAATGAAGAAGTAGTTCCACCCGAGCCTTCTCCTCCACTCAATGGAAAGTTAAATGGTGGACAATCATTTCGAGGGAGATACACATACTTGGGAGAGAGTTCCAACACTTTATAGTCTACTGGTTTTGTGTAATTTGTGTTTGGAGTATTTCCCTTATGTTTTATCTAAACTTTTTTCTCATCTGAGTTATTTTTTTGGGTTTAATAAAGTGAATTTCTTTTCATTTCAACACCGGTTGGGTTGAAATTTCAAGTGGGAAACATGAGTTGTTACGATTAGGAAACACAAGGATCCTCTTTCTCTCAAACATAAAAAAGATTTTAGTATGATTTGGGAACCTTTAATTTTTTCTTGAATTCCAAAGCTTGATAACACAAATGTTGTTTCATGGTTTGGTACTTTGTGCAATGTTTAGAGAGGCAAGAGGGGAATCAAGATCTTGACAACCCTCAACAAAAGAATTAAACAAAACCGTGTGAAACTTTCAGAACAATTAATTATCCAACATGTGTAGTGAACAAGAATTGATATCCTTATCTCATAATTCTAAACCACCTCCTTATTCTATAAACTATTAAACTTTTTATGTTATGTTGCTTTCTTAAAACTGTTTTCAAAATCACCCCCTCTTTTAGTAATCTTTATTAAAAATAAATATTCAAAACCTATCAACGCTCCTAGAGAGATGACCTAGTATCTTCCCTGAACTATATATTAACCTTAAAAACATTATCAATTTGATATGTCATGACAGCGTAGTCAAATTTTAGCATCCTTGTCGGGGAGCGCATTGATTTTTAATGCGTGTTTTTGAAAAAAAAATTAAATTTTGTGAATATTTATCTATTTTATACCCATACCTATATTTTTGTATTCTGATCTATTATTTGTATAGGTTTAGTTCATGACGCATTCTAATCCTAGAGATTTAGCTCCATTCAAACTTGAACTAGGGAGGATCTTACGTCAGCAACCCCAAGACACACAAGACAACCAATCAAAGGAGGACACACAAAACATTGACACTCTTCTTGATCGTTCCTCTTCTTCTTATAGAACCAATAAAAACTAAAATAAACTTGCATAATATGGCTGAAAAAACTATACATTAAATGAACTGACCTCTCCTGATGTTAATATCCAACCCACCTATATTCAATTATAAGGTGAGGCGCCAAATTTTGAACTAAAATATGGCATAATTCATCTATCACCAAGATTCCATGGACTTCCTATAGAGGATTCACACAAGCACTTAAAAGAATTTCATACTACTTGTTCAACATTAAAACCTGCTAATGTGGATGAGGAATAAGTAAATCATAGATAATTCCCATTTTTTTTGGAAGACACTGTGAAAGATTGGTTATATTATGTTAATTCCCCAATAAGAGGTTGGGCAGACATGGAACGCCTTTTTCTTGAAATATATTGCCCACCCTCTCGCACTGCAAAAATAAGGAATGAAAATTGTGGGATAATAAAATCTCCAGGGGAGACCTTACATGAATATTTGGAACGTTTTAAAAGGCTATGTTCATGTTTCCCACACAACCAAATAAGTGATCGACTTTTAATTCAATATTTTTATGATGGTTTAATCCCTATTGATCGAAATATGATCGATGCTACTATAGGTGGTGCACTAGTTGATAAGACTTCAAATACTGCAAGAAACCTGATTGAGAACATGGCTCAAAACACACAACAATTTGTTTCAAGGACCAATGTACCTATTTGAGGTGTCCATGAGGTGAAAATTACTGAATTCGAGAAGAAGATGGACACAAAGTTCAAAGAGGTAAGTACCCTTCTTTGATAACTTTCTCTTTCCCATGGGAAATGCAAATATGATCCTCCTATCCATTATGGTATATGTTCTTCTGACACCAACTACTCTGTCCAATTTTCTCAATTGAGGGAAATGTCTGACAGTTGTGAGGAAATAATTCTAGGCTACCCCTATACAAAAAATTTTAGGTAAGAACCATACTATCCATAAAACCCTGGGTGTAAAGAGAACCAATCCTATAAGCAATGAGGGTATTCAAACCAACTTCAACAACAATGGAACCAACTAGGGCAGAGTAGTCATCAACCACCACAACCTTGAAACCCTCAACAACCCCAAAGGTATTTCCTACAAACCCCTCGAAAATCTGATCCTAACCTAGAAGATATAATGAAAAGATGGATTCCAATAATATCCAATTCCAACA
The DNA here is from genome assembly GCA_963277665.1 of Viscum album. Classification (NCBI taxonomy): domain Eukaryota; kingdom Viridiplantae; phylum Streptophyta; class Magnoliopsida; order Santalales; family Viscaceae; genus Viscum; species Viscum album. The sequence continues at coordinate 884,576,619 of OY728135.1, read as the reverse complement.
AATCACTCAGGCATCCATACAAGACCACAAAACCCAATTAGGCCAACTAGCTAACTCAGTGGGTGAAATTCAATGTCATGGGTTAGGTAAACTTCCCTCTCAACCAGTAGTTAACCCTCGGGATAAAGTAAACGTTAGTGCCATCACCCTTAGGAGTGGAAAACAAAAAGAATGTAAAATGAATCCTCCATTAGAGTCATCCCGTCATGACGAAACCTCTATCCAAACCATTAAGTATGTTTGAAATGTTGATTAACCTTGTATTGGGAGAATCCCTTTCAAACGACAGAGTGTGAATATTGATGATTCACCTATCCTAACCATTCCTCTAACATTTCCTCAAAGTTCCACCCAACCAATAAAACAAAAGGAAAATGAACATGAAATGGAAATATTGGAAATTTTCAAGAAAGTACATGTTAGAATCCTATTGATTTATGATGTGAAGTAAATTAAATGGTATGCTATGTTTCTAAAGAAGATGTGTACACACCGAAGGCAACTTCAGGGTGATGAGAAAGTGAGATTAGGAACGAATGTTTTAGCATTGATAGAGTTATCACCCCCCACAATGTGCAATGAACCTGGAGCATTCTCAATTCAATGCACTATAGGGAAGTATTGTTTTTCTAATGCTATGCTTGATTTAGGTTCCTATATAAATGTAATGCCTCACTCCATTTACTCTACATTGTAGGTCGGGGAACTAATGCCCACTTGAATTATTGTTAAACTAGCTATCCAAAGTATTGCACACACCTCTGTTGTGTTAGAGGATGTTCTTTTGAGGGTCCAAAATTTAATTATTCCTGATGACTTTTATGTGCTTAAAATGGAGGATGATAGGATGAATGGACATGACCTGATTATATTGGGGAGACCTTTCGTGAAAACCACCAAAACCATAATTAATGTCCATAATGGTACATTATCTATGGAGTTTTGTGGTGACATGGTCCATTGCAACATCCATGATGCCATGAAGCACCCCTTAGAAGAACATTCCTCTCTCTCTGTTAATTCAATTGATGTACTCCCTACCCCTAAAAAACAAATTTTCTTTCCCCCGATCCCCTTTTTGAGTTTTTATTATTGACAAAAATTATAGGAAATGATTCATGCATTTATTGTTGTAGTGGTATAGAAAAGTGTCATGCATGTTCATTGATTGATGATTTCTGGAACATTAATGATCCACTGACCATAGATGATACTACTAAGCTTGTAAAAGCTCATTCCTCATCTGAGGTTGTTATCATTGAGCAGTTAGATGAGATTAGTGACCTATCACATTCACACACACTCCCATAAATCCAAAATCCACCAGAATTGGAACTAAAACAATGGACTTAGGATTTAAAATATTCATATCTTGAGAATGGATACAAGTTTCCCGTCATCATTTCTAGTTCACTCCCTCCGGAACATGAATTGTGACTTCATGAAATTTTGGGAGAGTATAAACAAGCTTTGAGGTGGAAACATGCTGACATTCCTGGTATTAACCCATCAATTTGTATACATCATATTTTGTTAAATGATGAGGTTAAACTAGTGACGCATCCACAACGTCGACTAAACCCAAACATCCAAGAAGTTGTGAAAAATGAAGTAAAAAAATTATTGGCTGCTGGAATCATTTACCCCATCACTGGCAGCCAATGGGTCAGTCCTGTTCAAGTAGTTCCTAAAAAGACTATCCTTACAGTAATGAAAAATAAAATTAATGAATTAGTTCTAACTCGTGTGAAAAATAGTTGGTTTGTCTGTATAGACTATAACCAACTAAACCAACATGCAATGAAGGACCATTTCCCTTTTCCATTCATTGACCAAATGCTAGAGATGCTAGAGGGTAAGTCCCACTACTGTTTCCATAATGGGTATTCTGGATATATTCAGATCCATGTTGCCACTGAAGATCAGGAACAGACAACCTTCACTTGCCCCTTTGGCAAATTTTCCTATAGAAGGATGCCATTTGGTCTGTGCACTGCTCTGGGTACTTTCCAATGATACATGGTTAGTATTTTTTCAGATTACCTAGAGAATTGCATGGAAGTATTAAGGGATGATTTAAATGTTTATGCCTCTTCTTTTGAGGAATGTTTGTGTATTCTTGGTTCAGTCCTATATCTCTATATTGAAAAGAATCAGGTATTAAATTCTGAGAAATGTCATTTCATGGTGCAACAAGGGATAGTTTTGGGGCATGTGTTTTTTGGGGATGGAATCCAAGTAGATAAATCAAATGGGGATTTCATTTCTTCCATACCATTCCCCAAAAATGTATGGGATGTGCGGTCTTTCCTAGATCATGCTGGATTTTACCATCATTTCATTCGTGACTTTAGTAAAATTGCACTCCCCCTCTCCCAATTACTCAAAAAAGAAAAGGAATTTTTTTTGATATAGAATGTGAGGAAGATTTTAATAAGTTAAAATGGAGTCTCACTTCACCCCCAGTATTCCAACCACCTCAGTGGGATTTACCGATTGAGATCATGTGTGATTCCTCGAATTATGTAGTTGGGGCAGTCTTGTCACAAAGGTTTGATTGAGCTCCACATTTCATAACCTATGCATCATGTACTTTGGACCCTGCCCAAGAAAACTACACTACAACTAATAAATAATTAATTGCCATTGTGTTTTCCTTGGAAAAATTCAGGTCATACCTTTTGGAGTCCAAAGTCATTATGTCCTCAGACCATGAAGCCCTCCGGTATCTCCTAAAGAAACCAGAATCCATGCCATGTCTCATTCGCAGGATGCTCCACCTTCAAAGAATTTAATCTAGAAATTAGAGATAAAAAGGGAGAAGAGAATGTGGTGGCATACCATATCCGTAAGATTCCCCAATCCTCAGTAATAGACGGATCACCCTATATTACCATTGATGACATGTTTCCTGATGAGCAATTGTACCGAGTGTAAGATGTTATTTCTTGGAATTAAAAAATGGTAAATATTTGGTATGATCTTGCATTCCTACTGATTTCAATAAAAACCAAGCCAATCGTGTAAAAAATGAGTCACATTGGTATATTGGGGATAACACCTATCTTTACTTCACATGTAGCGATCAATTCCTTAGGCGTTGTGTTCCCGATATCGAGTTTCAATCTATCCTTAGATTTTTCCACACTCTTCCCTGTGGGGGGAACTATGGTCCCCAACGAACTTCTCGCAAGGTCCTTGATTATGGTCTCTTTTGGCAAAGCATATTTTAGGGATGTCCATGATTTTTGAAACTGTTGTCATCATTGTCAAAGAATGGGGAATATCTCTAAAATAAATGAAATTCCACAACAACCATAGCTCTTTCATGACATTTTTGATGTTTGGGGCATTGACTTTATGGGTAAATTTCCAAATTCCTTTGGAAACATGTACATTTCTTCTGGCAGTTGATTACGTGTCAAAATTGGTAAAGGCACGAGCTACAAGGATTGATGATTCTATGGTATTTGTAGAATTTTTGAGAACCCAAATCTTCTGTAGGTTTGGCTTAACAAGGTTCATCATCAGTGACCAGGTTTCTCATTTCTACAATCGAACAATGCAATCACTTTTGCGTCGGTATGTGGTTTGTTATAAAATTTCTACGACATATCATCCATAGACCAATGGTCATGCTAAGGTGTCAAATAGAGAGGTAAAACAAATTCTTGAAAAAATTGTTCAACCCAATAGAAAATATTGGAGTATTCGACTGGATGATTCATTTTGGGCCTATCGTACTTCTTTCAAAACTCCCATTGGAATTTCACCTTATTGTCTTGTGTTTAGAAAGAGTTGTCACCTACCTATTGAGATTGAGCACCAGGCCTACTGGGCCATCAAACAATGTAATTCTAATCTTTCTGGTCTGGGTTCCCAAAGGAAGCTACAGATTCAAAAGTTAGAGGATATGAGAAGAGATGCATATGAAAACACCAGGATTTATAAGGAGCAAACCAAGGCTGCCCACAACTGTCTTATCCTTCATAGTCAGTTCCACATTGGGTAGAAGGTCCTCCATTATAATACATGTCTGATGTTGCATCCAGGTAATCTTTGTTCCCACTATTTTGGCACATACATTATTATTAATGTATCCCCATTTTATTTTGTCTAGGATCAAAATGAAGAAACTAAGAAAACATTCACTGTCAATGGGAAGTGGCTGAAGCACTTCCACAAATCCCTTTCAGAGTTCCCAATGGAAGAACTCCAAGTTCAAGAAGCAATATACCAGTGAAACACACCAGGTTTTATCCTTCATTCTCATCATCTCAATTATTACAGTGAGGACAGTGCACATTCTAGATGTGGGGGGATGGGAACATTCCTAGGTTAGATAGGAATTTTCAGCATTTTGTTTTCTTTCTTTCTTCTCTTTTTCACCATCTTTATGGCATTTTCACTTTTCCCTATCTTTTTGAGTTCATTAGTCTTCCCATTGTATTTCTTCTTTCTTCTCTTTTTCACCTTCTTTCAGGTATTTTCATTTCACCCCCCCCCCCATCAAAAATGTCAAAGTTCCATGATTCGGTGACCATAAATGGGGAAAAGAAAAAATACCATAATGAATGGTATAAAGTAATTTTTGTATGATGTTAACATCAGGGACTGATTTTTAGTGAATTGGTTTTTTTCCAATGATATAAACGGTTGTATCACTGTGAAACATTTGAGATGATTGATGCCCCTTGTGTAAGTAGTTTTTGGGATAACTGTGTCACTAATATCTCCATACATTTTTGCACGAAACCACTAAGTGTGAATATTTATTACTTAATATAAGGTAAATATATGTTAGGTTAATATTTTTCATCTTTAAATGATATTTTCATTCATTCATTCCTTATCCAATTTGTTTCATTACTATAGCATATTGACCTATGCATGTGTACCTAATGTCTGAATGTTGTATACCCTTAAAACAAATTCTTGGGAAGGTTAAAAACCACTCCACCTCAACATTTTATCATGTTATAACGATTGAAATTAGTGTCATGAGGACATCAAAAAAGGGTTGAGAGATTAGTGTGAGATTTTTTCCAAATTAAACTTCAATAAAATGAGGGGAGTGATGAAATGTGAAACATATGGGGATATCTAGGTTAGGAGCTTATGGTTTGACATCTGGGAATTCTTAAGTGAGTGGGTCTTGAAATATGATTGCAAAGGATGTATGATAGGTTTCGTTTAAAAACATTTAAAGCTGAATAATGCTAAAATAACCTATATTTATTTGATAGAAAGAGGAAAGAATATCATAGAATTATTTTCACGCACACATATGGAGAGTTAGTGTAATGGTTGAATTTTGAATTCCTTTCTCATGTTGGTGTCATGAATCACTTTGAATTTTATTTTGATGTGATTTATGAGACATATTTTTCCTTTGGAAAAACTCCTTGGTCTGGTTTTTGCATTAATATCATTACTTTAATGAATTAAAATTTCCTCAAATGTTAAATCATAATGATATTGGGAATATTTATATGCCTCATTTTATTTGGATATGTGAATTTGCCTAGGAGTGAAAATATTTAGGTGTGGGGGTGTGATTGTACCACGATCCACTGTGTAATTTTTACCTTTACACCACGGTGTTGAAATTGTTTTATATAGAAAATTATAAAAATAATGACAAGTTGAATTACGTTTTTGAATCATTTATTTTTTTATCACAATTAAAAAGTACAATGATACTTGTTTTGATGATTCCAATGCAGGAAGAGGTGATTTAGAGGGCCCGTGATGATGTCCAACAAAAATTTTCCAAAATGCGCAGGATCCAAGCACACAAGTGGATAAATCCGCACACTCCTACTAGAACGTGCATCCAATTGGGATGATGTTTTTTGGTCTGTTCCAACCGCCATTGGTCTACATTTCATATGAATAATACCAAGACACATTCGGCCATTTCATGGCCTTTCCGACCCAATAAGTCAATCACACCAAATCTGGATGGAGCCAAAAGTGGTGTGTTGTCATGTATCCATATCTCAGGATATAGGTGTCCAAATTGTAACACACATTCTGTGGAGACAGCCACGATATGGGGAAACAACTTTGTATTTTCACCAAATAGATATAAGGCTTTCTGGAGGTCAAAACACCTATGAAAATTGGTTTTAATAATTCTGTGTGCACAAAACCACATTCCCATTTTCCTATAAAATGGTACATTGGGTTCCTTATTTGAAAGTTCGACCAGGAGTCAAAGATCTGGTATTTTGTAGACCAAAGGAGTTCTATCCTCATACTAAAACTTCTATTAGTCCCATATCGTCATTGGGGTATCAACAATGAAGAAGGAGTTCCACCAGAGCCTTATCCTCCTCTCTATGGTGAGCTAAACAGTGGACGATCATTTCGATGGATCTACACCTACTTGGGAAGGAGTTTTGGATAATTATATTCATCTGGTTTTGTGTAATTTGTGTGTGGATTATTTCACTTATGTTTTACCTAAACATTTTTCTCCTCTGAGTTCAATTTATTTTTTTAATTAAGTGAAATGCTTTTCATTTCAACACTGAATGGGTTGAAATTTCAAGTGTGAAACTTGAGTTTTTCTGATTGGGAAACACAAGGATCCTCTTTCTCTCAAACATGTAAAAGATTTTAGTATTTTTTGTAACCTTTAATCTGTCCTTGAATTCCAATACTTGACAACAGGATTTTTGTGTCATGGGTTGGTATTTTGTGCAACATTTAGAGATGCAAGAGGAGAATCATGATCTTAAAAACCCTCATCCAAAGAATTAAACAGAACCATATGAAATTTTTAGAGCAATAATCTATCCAAGATGTGTAGTTAACTTGAATTGACCTCATTATCTCATAATTCCTAAACCACCACATTATTCTATCAACATTTAAACTCTTTATGTTAATTTGATTTCTTGAAACTGTTTTCAAAATCACCCCCCTCTTTTAGTAAACTTTATAAAAATACATTCTCAAAACCTATAAACTCTCCTCGAGAGATGACCTATGGTCTTCCCTAGACTATAAATTAACCATAAAAACATTATCAATTTGACATGTCATGACAGCGTGGTCAATGGCCTTTCTGTCCACACATGTAGCATACTCCTTTTCCTTTTAGACAGGCATCAGGGTGCTTCCTTGAAAAATTATCACAGGGTGGAAATTCAACTCTTCTCTTCATCCTTGTTTCCTTATTTCATTTCCCATAGTGTTTACTAGATCTCTTCTTCTCTTGCTCTTCTTTAAAGTCTTAGGACTTAGATAATTCATTTTCTATCTTTATAGCACTTGAGACAATATATTCATACGATAAGAAGGATTGTGAGACTAATGCTTGAAGGAAGAATGTTTTCAACCCATCAACGAAATTATCAATATTACTTCTTGGGTTATATATATAATCTGCAGCCTACCTTGATAACCATGAAAGTTAGCTTCATACATTGCGACATTCTCATCCTCCTTTTGTCTTAGACTCAGAAATTGCCTTTCCATATATGCTCAATGGTCACGAGGAAATTATATTTCCAATAAAATATCTTTAAACTCCCTCCATTACATAATTTATACTTCTTCATTCTCCTTTGTGTTTTGAATTAATGGACACCATTGATCTGCATCTCCTGTGAGGTGATAAACTGCCATGACAGTTTTTTCCTTCTCACTACTCCCCAAAGCATGAAATATTTTCTCCAAGGAACTTATCCACTGCTTAGATACAAATGGATTTGTAGACCCATTAAATATTGGTGTTTGTTTCCTCATGAATTAGTCTAACATTGATCCTCCACATTACAGATCAGGGTGCTCCATATGTGTAAAGTTACTATTCATAACCTGAGTGAGTTTCCCCAGTATGGTGATAAGATTATCAGATCAAGATGAATCACTATCTCCTATATACTTATCTTGAGTTGGAGGGAAATCCCTATATGGATTATGTGCATTGATATGGTTTCCATTCCTTCCATTAGGCACCATTTCTAAATAATTTCATACAATATATTAATTTATGAATCTTAATACATATTTCTAAACATGTAATACACTTATCATAAATTGAGAAATCTATAGATACAATCCATAATAATAAAAAAATCCTTTCTAAAAAGAGGTATATACTCATAAATCCTTCATAATTTTTTTAATGAAAATGTGAATTATCCAATGCATATCCCCTGGGAGTGTCATAACCAAGAGTGCAGCAAGGCCCGTTGTTGTGTACCAGGATACCCCAGTTCAAGCCTAAAACTCCTTGTCGGAGTTTTCACTCCTAGGTACATTTGATCCAGAGCCGCCTCTACCTACTCGTATCCAGACAGGTAAGTATTTCTTATAAAATACACAAATTCTTTACATTACCAAAATTCTTGGGCATTCATCTAGACCAATCCTCAAAGTCTATCTCAGGGTAATGTTCTCTAACAAGAATTTATCAAAATCTTGTTTCCATGGTTTGTACTAAACATTCTCTGATACCAACTATAACGCCCCTACCGTAGTTACCTAGAGTTGGTGCTTTATTACATAACATTGGCATGATACAAGGAATCATGTCTCAATTGACTGATCATTTTAGTATTATTGGATACAAGATACCTACATAAGTTCAACATTACAACATGAAAAGAAATATAACACTAATTTATTCCATTGGAATGATCCAAGCCTCCAAGATTATGCCTACAAGTCACTCATAGCTACCTTCTTCATATCCTGGGAAAATGAAACATAAGAAAGGGGTGAGCTCAAATGCTCAGTAAGGGTAAGGAATAAAACAGATGATAAAATAAACATCAGGCATGGGGAATAATTAAAAACACAAGCCTATAAAAATAATAAACATGAACACTTTATGTTAGAAATATGAGCTGTGTAAATAATTCCATAATAAAAAATTGTCATGGGAATTCTATTAGTTGAATAACCACATTAACCATCATTATTATTTTCATAATTAGGGAATGTATAATGCCGAACATTTTGAGACATCTTGTCAAGTCCTAATCCCAGACGTATGAAAATGATTTAGGCCTTAGCAAAAACCATATATCGAATTTGGAAAGGCTTTGGCCAATTCCATGTCTAATTGTATCATGAGACCTACCAATGCACAGAGGAGCTATAGAGGGTTCCACCCATCACTTACTAAGTCCCATACGTTTCTCATATGAAAATGTTGAAACGTAATATAAAAATTCGTATTATAACTAGCATAAGAAATGTCAATAATTTAACAATAAACCAAAATGGTATAAAAAATAACACATCCACAGTTGAACATATCACAAATAGATAATTAAATATGGAATATTTTTATCATAATGAATCAACATCAAATGAGTGTAAATTCTATCAAAGGATGTTGACAAAGATGAAATCAATACATTTTGAATGAAATATATCTTTCTATTTTGAAAACATTTAAGATTCAAATAATTAAAAAATAAAAAAATTAATTTGAAAATATTATAATTATCTTGAAAGGGAAGCTTATAATATGTTATAATAGCATAAAATAGTCTCACCCCCCATATAAGTTTAAAAAAAATTCTTAACCTAATATTTTCGAAAAGGTAATAAAGTACCTTGATTGGAAAACGACGGAAAGATTCCTCTCAAACCATTTATTAAAAAGTAAAACAAGGGTATAAATAACATTAAAACATTTTATAGTAAATAATAAAAAAATTTAAAAACATTTTTAAGGAACATGGATGTGGATGATAAATAGGTCCCAGTCGATAATTTCATAAAAAACCTAGGATAATAAGGAGATTGTGATATTAAACCTTACTATGCAGTTTTCCTTAGTCGATGGTATGTTAACCTACTGTATAATAGTTAATACATTATTATCAAATTATAAAAGAATAATATAAATAAATATGATATCATATATGATCTTATAATATTTATTTTTTAATAATATTTAAGTAGTATCATCGTTTCGGTGTCAAAAGATTTGTTTTCCTTTATATGCTTTGTAACGTAAGTCATGTGTGTTATGGATAGGATATATTTGACTCATATACAGAATTATATTATTTTTATAAACATTATTTATAATAATAAAATTAAACTTATTCATGAATGTTTATGATGGGTAATGAACCCATCACGTTTGTGAAACAATATTTCTATTCATAAAATGAAAACTATTCTTGAATGTTTATGATGGGGAATGAATCTCATCACGTTCGTGAAGATGGTAGTCCGTGCGTGCACACAAGGGAGAATATCATTATATTGATGGTGAAATTGAATGTAATTGGATGGTATATCATATATAAAGAATCATTAACATTTTATATTTATTAAATACATTAGTTATTCTCATTATTATACTCATCCAAATAATGAAGTGTTTAAATAACAAACTACACCATGACATGGAGACAGTAAGTCGTACGTACATAGGTATGGTGACTTTTCCATTCATATGATGGATAGAATAATGAATATATCTTTAACATTTTTTTAATAACCACAGAGTATATAGAAGATACTAGAATTATTATTTTCAATGGAAAAAACAAATAAATAAGAAGTGGAAGAAGAAAAGAACATGAAAGAGGTGATGAAATATTTACCTCTTTTTCAGGTTCTTCATTTTCATTTGATCAAAATGGATCCTTAGGTTGGATTTATAAACAAATTAAGGCCTCCATGATTAATGGAGGAAGGTTCTAAGGATATTTGGGTTGGGTTTGGCCGAGCCAAATGGATTTGGAGGGGTGAAATTAAGAGAAGGGGCAGTACCCTTTTATAAGAGAGGTGAGAGTCACTTTAAAGAAAGCTTGATATAATATTTTATAATAAAATTGTTTTCGGTTTCTAATGGCTCCAAAATGATTTAATTTGATGATATGGTGGGTATGGGTCAAAAACCACTCAACCAATAGGTTTTCATAGAAACATACTTTCCTCGTGACTATCAAGCAGATATGGAAAGACAATTTATGTGTATGAGGTAAAATAAGGATGATAATGTCGCCAAGTATGTGGATAACTTTACAATGTTAGCAAGTAATGAAGTAGATTATATACATAACCCAAGGAGTAAAATTGAATGATTCATTAATGGGTTAAAACCATTTCCACATCGAGCATTATTCTCCCAATCCTTCTCATCGTATGATGATTCTATCTCATGCGCTATCAAGACAGAAAAGAAATTCTATAAGTCATATCACTTCAAAGAAAAGAAAGAGAATAAGAGATCTTCTGATCACTATAGAAATTTAAATAAGTGGAAGAAGGTAAAATTTGAATATCTATCCTAAGGAAAATGTTGGAAGAAACACCCCAGTACTTTCCTGAAGGGAATGTGAGTCTGTTATAAGTGTGGTGAAAAAGGCCAAAAAAATCGTGGTTATAATGGAAAGAAAGAGTCTGTCAATGTTGAATGCTACAATTTTAGAAAAAATGGGAATAATGAAAATGAATGTCCTAATCAGTAAGGGAAATTACTTCAAAAAAGGCCAAATGAAAATGGCTAAGCTTATGAAATCACTACTACTGAGGTTGAAGCTCCAAAAGACATGGTGCCAGGTAATTTAATGGCTTCCTTAAGTTTATCAAATTCTTTATTTGATTCTAGATCATCGCATTGTGTCATATCTTCCTAGTTTGATAAGTAAATTAGATACTTTCAATGTGAATTAACAAAGGGGTTTTCAGTTAAAAATCCTAATGGAAGTATCATCCCAACAAATTTTGTGTATCAGTTCCCATTAGGGCATATAAATGTTCTTAATCTACAAATCTCATCGGCATACCCTGATTGAATTTGATATAATCCTCGAAATGGATTTTATTTCAGACCATGATGCAAAACTTTATTGTAATAAGAAGGAGGATAAAAATTTTATGATGATAAGGAGTACCTTATCTTTAGAGTAGAAATGTCCCCACCTGATTCTTATCTAGATCCACCTCGAGAAGCTCTACTCAATTCAATTATTTCGAAGGAAGAGAATGAAATAATTATTGGTGGGGAAAATAATGTTCAAATAGAGGACGTACGTATTGTGAAAGAATATATTGATGTATTTCTATAGGATTTACCGGGACATCCTCCAGAATAATAAATTGAATTTTCCATTGATTTAATTCCTAGTTCAAGGCTCATTACAAAGACCCCTTATAGAATGGCCACTGTGTAATTAGTGGAAATAAAGAAACAACTAGAGGAATTGAGTAATAATGGATTTATTCGCCCATGTGTTTCTCTATGAGGAGCCCCCTGTCCTTTTTGTTAAGAAGATTTACAAATCTATGAGGTTGATCATTGACTACAGGGATATCAGTACTATAATAATAAAGAAAAATATTCCCCTACCTCCCATTGATGATTTATTAGACCAAACATCATAGAGCTCAATTTTTTCGAAGATTGTCCTTCGATCTAGATATAATCAGTAGTGTGTGGAGAGGGAAGACATTTTGAAAATAAATTTTCAAACTAGGTACGGGCATTATGAGTTTATAATAATGCCTTTTGGATTGAATAATGCACCCTCTGTCTTTATGGATCCAACGAATAGAGTTCTCAAGGAATATCATGATGACCTTTTAGTGGTATTTATTAATTATATCTTGGTATACTCCAAAAGCTATAAAGATCAGTAGAATCACTTGCGCATTATTCTAAAGGAACATAGAAGCAATAAATTATATGGCATGTTTAGAATGTATAAATTCTGGCTTCAAGAGATTTATTTTCTTGTCTATATTGTCTCTATGGATGGAATCTCTATTCATCCATAAAAAAAATGGTAATCCCGGAATGGCCAGCATCGATGAGTATAACTGAGGTACACAGTTTTATTGGTTTAATAGGTTATTATAGACATTTCGTCCAAAATATTTCCTGTTTGTCTAATGCATTAACCAAGATCACAAGTATAAAGATTGAATTTGTTGGAACAAAAGAGTGTGAAAAATGTTTTGATGAATTGAAGAGAAGATTAGTCAATGCTTCTATCTTGACTCTACTATCAGGGAATGATGGGTTTGTTATTTATAGTGATACTTCATAGAAATGACTTGGTTGTGTCCTTATGCAGAAAGATAGAGTTATTTCCTATGCGTCATGACCTCTAAAAATCTCTGAGCAAAACAATCCCACTCATGATCTTGAGTTAGCATCTATAAGCTTTTCTCCAATAATATGGAGACACTATCTCTATTATGAGAAACGTGATATTTATTCTGAACACAAGAGTTTTAAGTATATTTTCTCACAAAAAGAACACAACATGAGGAAATAATGATGGCTTTAAATTCTTAAGGATTATGATTTCACAATACACTACCAATCGGGGAAGCCAAATAAGGTGGAAGATGCTTTGAGCAGAAAGGATCATGGAGTTTTGAACAAGATGAGAGTTGAAAGGGATCCTATTTTCAAGGATCTAGTAAAAATGGATAAGGGAATAACCATGGAAGGATAAACATCAATACATTTTCAATTTTTTTCCAAACCATATTTACTAGAAAGGATAAAAAGTTCTCAGACTAATGATTAGGAGTTTCAAAATAAGATTAATGCTGTAAATGATCGGAGATAGAGTCACATCGTATATAAAGATGGAATTTTGAAATTTTTGAAGAGACTTTGTGTTCCCGATATACCTGATTTAAAAAAAGAATAGTTGTATGATGCTCATAGCTCCAATTTCTATATACACCCAAGGAGCACCGTGATTTATAGTGATTTGATGGAACATTTTAGGTGGGACAACATGGAGAGGGAGATTGCTGATTTTGTGTCAAGATGTATGGTTTTTCAACAAGTGAAAGTTGGAAGGAAAAAACCTGGAGGAGTCATGAAACATCTTTCCATACCTGAGTAGAAATGGGATAATATTGTGATGGACTTTTTCACGGGGCTACCAAGGACTCCGAGAAGGAATGATGCAATATGACTCATTTTTTATCATCATACCGATTCGACACATTTTCTTACTATAAGAGAAGATTTACCAATTGAGTGTCTAGCAAGTCTATATATTAATGATGTTGTAAGAGTACATGGTGCACCACCATTGATTATTTCTAATCGCAATCCCCACTTTTCATCATGTATTTGGAAAAGTCTTCTGATGGCCTTGGATACTAAACTTTGTTTGAGCACTTCCTACCACCCTCAAACTTATAAAAAATCAGAATGCACTATTCAAACCTTAGAAGACATGTTATGATATCAATAACATGACATTAAAGGTATGTGGGATCAATATTTACCTCTGGTATAATATTCCTATAAAAATAGCTTCCATTCAAGTATTCAGATGGTGCCATATGAAGCATTATATAGAAAGTGATGTTGTAGATGAACTTGTTGAGATAATGTTTTTGAAAGAAAACTCGTAGGCCAAGAAATTTCTGGGGAAATGATGGAAAATGTTAGGGTTATCCAAACAAACACCAAAGTAGATCATAGTAGGCAGAAGAGCTACGTCGATAACCAATGGATGGATTTGGAATTTCAGGTAGGATATCATGTTTTCATAAAGGTATCTTCATGGAAGGGAGTTATATGATTTGGTATGAATGATAAATTATGTCCCAAGTACATCAGACCTTTTGAAATTCTAGAATTAATAGGGGCTGTACATTTCCGTTTAATAATGCCTCAATGTCTCTCCAAAGTTCACGATGTGCTCCACTTATCACTATTGAGAAAATACATGACACATCCAATGCATGTACTCACCTGTGAGGAAACCTAATTGAAACCTGATCTATCTTATTGTGAAGATCCTTTCAAGATTATTGATACCAGAGAACAAGTGTGGAGAAACCAGAAGACTCATTTGATAAAATTTCTATGGAGAAAAATCATATGATGGAAGAGGCAATGTGGGATCCAGAGGAACATATGATGAAGAACCACCCGAATCATTTTGTGCAGTTGTATTCTAGAAATTTTGAGGACGAAATTATTTGAATGATGGAATAATGTTACACCCCAAGCTTCCACGGTACATTTCCCTTTGAATAATGCAATAGCTTTCATATTGCGTAACTTCGAGATTCTAACACACCACATCTAATCAAACTATCAGTTCTGAATTGTAATACCCACTTTTTGAAAGTTTATAAATTTTATTTGTCAAAATGGACTTCATTTTTGAATTCAGAATATCAAAATATTCATAGGGGGAATTTTTGGTATTTTTTTGAAAACTTTCAATTCTTGATGAATAGTGAAAAACACTGCGTTGTTTTAAATAATTTTTTATTTTATTTAAATTTATTTTAGGTCAAATTAGATACATAGTACCTATATATGTTCAATGTAATTCTTTGGAGTCATTTTATAATAAGTTTAAATATATATAAAAATTTTATTTAAATTTTTACCATCTCTTACCCACCTCCTAGAAAGAGATATTTCTCTACAAAAATATTTGATTTCATTTCTATCAAATGTAACACCCCAAGCTTCCACAGTACGTTTCCCTTTAAATAATTAAATAGATTTCATTTTACGCAACTTCGAGATTCTAACACACCGTGACCAATCAAACTAGCCATTATAAATAGTAATGCCCACTTTTTGACATTTTATAAACTTAATTTTTCAAAATGGACTTCATTTTTTAGTTTGGAATATCAAAATTATCTTAGGGTGAATTTTTTTTATTTTTCAGAAAACATTCAAGTTTTCATTGATAGTGTAAAACACTACGTTATTGGTTAAAATGACTTTTTAATTAAATAATTATTTATTTTATTTAAATTAATTTTTGGTCAAAATAGATACATAATACCTATATAAGTTTAATATAATTCATTGGAGTAATTTTATAATAATTATAGATATATATATAAATTTTATTGAACATTTTACCCTCTTTTACCCACCTCCTAGGAGCATTTAAAAATTTTCATAAAACATAATTTCACCACTTCTGTGAGTTGAATTTCTGAAATCCGAGAGACACGGTTAATATCAATTTGTAAAATTTTGTTCAATAAGACAACAATAGTTTTTGGTGAATAGTATCTTTTGACTTTTATTTACCACAATTAAAAGTAAATAGGGTAATTAATGATAAAAATGATATCATAATTATCCAAACACATGTCCTAATTCTATTGGATAGCTATAATTCAATAGAAAACAACCTTAGGAATAAAATATGACCCCCATTTTTTTACTTGTATTAGATTACGACATTTATTATTATTTTATTTAAATAAGAGTCAAAACAGTTAAATTCAAAGTTTAATAACTAAACCATTTTTAATATAGGGTTTCACACAAGATAAATTTGACTATAAATATTAACTAAAAATATAGAAATATTTATAACATAGTATTATTTTATTTATAATTTTTTTAAAATGAAATAATTTAATTTATTTGTGACACAATGGTGATTCAATAATTACCTTAATAATGAAATATTAAAATAATGGATATTATAAATATCCCAATAAATATAAATTGAGACTTCTGATAAAATAAAATAATTTTATATGTTAATATGACATGTTAGGGTTGGTTAAGTAAATTTTATTCTACATAATAATGTTTTAATGGATTTCAAAAAAATCAAATACTAAATAGTGTCGAAATTAACATAATTGAGTTTTTAAAATAAATACTATTTTATTAATTGTTGTAATATTCCAAAAAATCGATGGTTCAGACAAGGACATGGATATAGTTATATATTTTAATAATGAAACACATGGGGTTCTTTAAAATTTTTATAGTATTTTTATTAACCATTTAATATACAAATAAAAAATGACATGGTAAATGTAAAACTATTAATCTGAGAGTTAAATCTAAAATATAATGTCAATATGGTGACCAAAACCTGTCCAAAAACTATTTATTGAGATTTTATTGACCCATCCCCACCATAACCTCGAATTAAATCATTTTTGGGCCATTAGAAACCAAAAATCATTTTATTATAAAATAATATTTCATGCTTTTACAAAAGTGACCCTCAACTATCCTATAAAAGGGTACTTCCCCTTCTCTTATTTTCACACCTCCAAACCATTTGGATCTACCAAAACCTACCAAAATATCCTCCCAACTTTCCTACCTTCATCCTAGAGTCCTTAATTTTGTCATAAAGCCACCCTAAGGAGCCCTTTTGATCAAATTGAAAGGAAGAACCCGAAGAAGACTTAAATATTTCATTACCTCTTACAAGTTCTTTTATTCTTCCACTTCCTCTTTCATTGTTGTTTACATTATAAAATAATAACTATAGTATCTTATATATACTAGGAGGTTTTTATAAAAATGGGAGAACCATATTCATTATTCAATGCATCATATAAAGGAAAAAGTCGCCATACGCGCGTACGTATGACATACCGTCTCCATGTCGTGTTATAGTTTGGTATTCAAATACTTCATTATTTTGGATGGGTGTAATAATGAATATAACTAATTTAAATAATAAATATATCATTTCAATGATTCGGTATATATGATATACCATCCAATTACATACAATTTCACCATCAATATATTGATATTGTGGCTTGTGCGTACGTACGGATTATCGTCTCCACGAAGGCGATGATATTCATTCCCCATCATAATAATTCATGAATAATTTTGATTTTATGATTAAAAATAATTTTTGAGAACTTAATATCATTCTAGATATGAATAAAATACATCCTATCCATAACAAAAATAGCTTACATAACCAAGAATATAACGGAAAACAGACAAGTTAACACTTGAAATGATGATACTGTGAAAATATAATTAACGAAGAAATATTATAAGATCATATATGATATCATATTTATGTATATTATTCTTGTTTAGTTAAATAAAAATGTTTTAGCTATTATACAGGAGGTGAAAATACCATTGACTAAGGAAAAGTACAAAGTAAGGGTTAATTTCACAATCTCATTATTATCTGAGGTTGTTTTTACGTAAGTATCTACTAGGAACTCTTTATCATCTACATCCATGTTTCTTAAATATGTATTCCAAAAGATTTTTACTATTTTCTATACTATGGGAGAAAGTCATTTATACCCATGTTTAATTTTTATAAAATGGGTTTAATGGAATCTTTCCGTCGTTTTCCAAACAAGATATTTTATGACCATTTCGACAAAATTAAGGTAAGAATGTATTTTAATTAACTTATATGGAAGGTGGGATATTTTCTGCCATTATAAAATCATTGAAGATTTAAATACCATAAAATAAGAATATTTTTAACATAAATGTTTTATTTTATAATTATGTGACTTTTAAATGATTTTAAAATAGAAAGTGGTATTTATTTCAAATAGTTTTCATTTCTTCTTTGTCAACAATTTTTTATAGATTTTAATCTTATTCGAAGTTGATTTATTATGATATAAATATTCAATATTGTATTGAAGGTTTTGGTATTTGTTTGACAGTGGAAGTGTTATTTTTAAACTATTCATGGTTTACGGATAAAGCATTGACATTTAATGTGCTAGTTTTAAAATGAATGTTTATGTTAGGTTTAAACCTTTTCAAATGAGGAATTCTTGGACTTATTAAGTGACGAGTGGAGCCTGCTATAACTCCTTGATACATCGGTAGGTCTCATGAGAAAAAATAGTGTCTTGGCACAAGGCCTTGAAAAAAATCTTATTTTTAGTCTTGGCACAAGGCCTTGACTCTCTGGTTATAATTTCACACATTATGCATTCGATCATTGTAATTGTGGTTATTGATATTGCCTGTGATTATTAGACTGGTAGAATATCTATGTGAATAAGTAAATGTCATTATTTTATTTTATCTTTACCATATTATGCATAAGTTTATGTTTAAAAGGCTTTTATTTTAGTCTTATAGATTTCCATAAATGTTTATGCTTAATTATGAATGTTTCTGCTATATTGTTATCCTTACAAAGCATCTGAGCTCAACCATTTCTATGTTTTATTCATCCCAGGAGGTGAAGAAATATTTTTTCTTTGACCTGTAGGGACAGGCTAAGGATATAATTGTGGTCAATGGGGAGAAAATGTTTTTTATGTTTTTATTTCATGATGTAATGTAAAACTTATGAACGTATCTAGTACTTCCAAGGCTAAAAAATTAATCAGTCATTTGAGATATGATTCCTTGTATCATTCCAATGTTATTTAATAATGCACCAACTCTAGGTAACCGTGGTTGGGGTGTTGCAGTTGGTATCATAGGAAGTTTAGTACAATTCGTGGAAAATAGATTTACATAAACTCTTATTATAGTGAATTACCCTAAGATAGACATTGAGGATTTGTATAGAAGAACTTCCTAACATCTTGGTAACATAGAAAGTTTTTGTATTTTCCAAGCAATAAATCCCTATGTGGATACGAGCAGGTAGAGGCGTCTCTGGAAAAAATATACCTAGAAGTGAAAACTCCAACATGGAGTTTCAGGCTTGACCTAGGTTATCTAGGTACATGATAATGGGGGTTGTTGCACTCTTGGTTACAACACACCCATGGGATATTCTTAGGATAATTCGCCTTTTATTTACAAGCCATTATGAAGGATTTATCATTATATACCTCCATAATTAAAACATTTTTTATGATTATGAATTATATCCATAAATTATTCAATTTATGTTAAGTGTTTTACAAAATTGGAATTATGTATTGTGACTCATAAAATAATATAGTGTATGTCATTGTATAGAAATGGCTCCTTGTGGAAGGAATGGAAAATGTATCAATGCACATAATCCATTTAAGGATTTCCCTCCAACTCAAGATAATAATATTGGATCTAGTGATGCAACTGGTGTTGATCAACTTATCACTATATCGGGACAACTCACTCAGGTCATGAATAATAACCTTAACCATATAGAGCACCCTAATCCACAACATGAAGGATTAATGTTAGACCACTTCATGAGGAAAAAACGTCCAACATTCAATGGGAGTACAAATCCATTAGTAGCTGAGCAATGGATAAATTCTTTAGAGAAAATATTTCATGTTTTTGGAAGTAGCGAATGGGAAAAAGTTTTCATGGAAGTTTATCTCCTAATGGGAGTTGCTGATCAATAGTGTTCATTAATCCAAAACAAAAAGGATGATGAAGAAGTATTGAACATGGAATCGAGGGAGTTTAAATATATTTTCATAGAAAAATACATTCCTAGTGACTGTCAAGTGGATATGGAAAGACAATTTCTGAGTCTGAGGGAAAAGGAGGATGAGAATGTCGCAAAGTATTAGGCTAACTTTACAATGTTAGCAAGGCATGAAACAGATTATATACATAACCCAAGGAGTAAGATTGATTGATTATTTTATGGGTTAAAACCATTTCTTCATCGATCACTAGTCTCATAATCTTTCTAATCGTACAAAGATTTTTTCTCATGCGCTATCAAGATAGAAAAAAAATTCTCTAAGTCGTATTACTTCAAAGAAAAGAAAGATAAGAAAAGATCTGTTGAAAAATATAGAAATGGAAATAAGAAAAATAAGGGAAAAGTTAAATATCCATCACGTGGTAAATGTAGGAATAAACACCCTAGTACTTTCCTAAAGGGAATTAGAGTCTGTTACAATTGTGGTGAAAAAGGCCACCAAGATCGTGATTGCAAGGGAATAAAAGAGGTAGTCATTGTTAAATGATATAATTGTAGTGAAAAGATACATAATGAAAATGAATTTCTTATGCACCAAGGGAACAATACTTAGAAAAGGAAAAGGGAGAAAGGACAAGCTTATGTAGTCACTACTGCTGAGGTTGAAGCTCTGAGAGACGTGATGAGAGGTAATTTAATGGTTTCCTCATGTTTAGAAAATTCATTATTTGATTTTGTATCATCACATAATTTCATATATTCTTAGTGTTATATGAAAATTAGATATTTTCATATTGACATAACAAGGTAGTTGTTAGTCCTAAATCCTAACAGAAGTATCATTGCTATAATGTTTTGTGAATCAGTTCCCATCAGGGCATATAAACGATATTTGTCTGATGATCTCATCATCATACCCATGATTGAATTTGATATAATCCTTGGAATGTATTGTCTTTCAAACCATGATGTGAAAATTTATTTTATGAAAAATGAGGTTACAATTTTTGATGATGATAAGGAGTACCTTATCATTAGAGCAGAAACATCACCACCTAATTCTTATCTAGATCTAGCCCCAGTAGCGCTATTAAATTCAATTATTTGGGAGGAAGAGAATGAAATAATTATGGGTGGGGAAAATAATATTTTAATATAGGATGTACATATTGTCTTATAATATGTTGATGTTTTTCCAAATGATTTACCTGGACATCCTCCAGAACGAGAAATTGAGTTTCCCATCGATTTAATTCCTGGTTCTAGGCCCATATCGAAGACCCCTTATAGAATGTACACTGTAGAATTAGTGTAAATAAATAAATAAATAAATGAAATGAGTAATAAGAGATTTATTTTCCCTATTTTTTCTCCTTGGGGAGGCCCTATCCTTTTACATATAAAGAAAGACAGATCTATGAGGTAGTGCATTGACTACATGGGGATCAATGCAATAAATATAAATAAAAATTATCCCCTACCTCGTATTTATGATTTATTCAACTAACTTCATAGAGAAAAATATTTTCCAAAGATTGACCTCTGATAGGGATTTCATCAATTGTGTGTGATGAAGGAATTCATTCTAAAAACAACATTTCGAGCCTAGTACGGGCATTACAAGTTTATAGTAATGCCTTTTGGGATTGACTAATGCACCATATGTCTTTATGGATCTAATAAGTAGTGTTTTAAAGTAATATCCTGAAGACATTGTATTGGTGTTTATTGATGATATCATTGTATAATCCTAAAGCGACCAAGATCATGAGAATAACTTACGCAATATTCTAAAGACTATTAAAAGAAATGAATTATATGGGATGTTTATCAAGTGTGAATTATAAATTTAAGAGATTTCTTATCTTGCCCATATTGCCTCTAAGGATGGAATCTCTGTTGATCCTTCAAATACAAATGAAATCCAAGAATGGCCAGCACTGACAAGTATAACTGAGGTATGCAGTTTTATGGGTTTAGCGGGTTATTATAGACATTTCATCCAGAATTTTTCACGATTGGCTAACCCATTAACCAATCTCACATTTAAAGGGGTTAAATTAGTTTGGAAAAAAGCGTGTGAAGAATGTTTTTAAGAACTAAAGAGAAGATTATTCAATGCTCTTATCTTGACTCTACCATCAGGAAACGATGGGTTTGTTATTTATAGTGATGTTTCAAAGAAATGACTTGGTTGTGTCCTTTTGTAGAATGATGGAGTTATTGCCTATGCATCACGACAGCTAAAAATCCATGAGAAAAACTATCCCACTCATGATCTTGAGTTCGCAGCGGTAATATTTTCTCTGAAGATATGGAGACACTATCTCTATGGTGAAAATTTGAGATTTATACTAATCACAAGATTTGAAGTATATTTTCTCACCAAAAGACATAAACATAAGGAAAATGAGATGGCTTAAACTACTTAAGTATTATTATTGCACAATACACTACCACCCAAAAATGGAAAATAAGGTGGCAGATGATTTAAGCAGAAAGGATCAAGGATTTTTGAATATGATGAGAGTTGAAATGGATCCTATTTTCATGGATCTAGTAAAGGTGGATATGGGAATAACCTTGGAAGTTGAAACATCAATACGTTTTCAAATGGTTTCCATACCATCTTTACTAAAAAGGATAAAAATTTCTCATATAGATGCTGAGGAGTTTCTAAAGAAGATTAAAGCTGTAAATGATGGGAGATTAAGTGACTTCGTATATAAAGATGGAATTTTAAAATTTGGGAAAAGACTTTGTGTTCCCGATATACCAGATCTAAAAAATAATGGTTTTATTATGCTCATAGCTCTAATTTTTCTATACACTCTGGGAGCACCATGATGTATAGATATTTGAAGGAAAATATTTGGTGGGGCAACATAAAGATGGGGATAGTTGATTTTGTGTCAAGATGTATGGTTTTCCAACAAGTGAAAGCTAGAAGGAAACAGCCTAGAGGAGTCATGAAACCTATTCCCATACCGGAGTGGAAATGGGATAATATTATGATGGACTTTGTCATGGGGATACCAAAGACTCCTAGAACGAATGATGCAATATGAGTCATTGTTGATCGTCTTCCCATGTAAGCACGTTTTCTTGCTATAAGAGAAGATTTACCACATGAACATATTGAAATACTATATATTAAGGAAGTTTCAAGACTCTATGGTGTTCCCCTATCGACTATTTGTAATTGTGATCCGCGTTTTACATCATGATTTTGTAAAAGTCTTTAGAAGGCCTTTCATACTGAACTTTTTATTATCACTACCTACCACCCTCAAACTGATGGACGATCAGAACTGACTATTCAAACCATAGAAGACATGTTGATATCTTTCTCACTTGTATTTCAAGGTATGTGGGATCAATATTTACCTCTGGTATAATTTTCCAATAACAATAGTGTCAACTCAAGTATTCAAATTGCACCATATAAAGAGTTATATGGAAAGAGATTTTGCACACCAACTAGTTGGGATGATGTTGGTGAAAGAAGACTCGTAGTCCCAAAACATTTTTGAGGAAACAACTAAAAAAGTGAAGGTTATCCAAACCAACATCAAATCAACTAAAAGTATGCAGAAGATCTATGCCAATAACCAAAGGAAGGATTTGTAATTCCTGGTAGGAGATCATGTTATCTTGTAGGTATCTCCATGGAAGGGTGTTATAAGATATTGTAAGAGGGGTAAGTCAAGTCCCAGATACATCGGACATTTTGAAATCCTAGAATGAATTGGTGTTATATCTTACCGTTTGGAAATGCCGCCAAGTCTCTCAAAAGTTCACGATGTGTTCCACATATCATAGTTGAGAAAATAAATTTCTGACCCAATGCATGTACTCACCTTAGAAGAAATTGAACTGGAACCTGATCTTTCTTATTGTGAAGAGTATGTCAAGATTCATAATACCAGAGAACAAGTGTTGAGAAACCAATGACTCGTCTGATAAAATTTCTATGGAGAAACCATAAGATGGAAGATGCAACGTGGGAACTAGTGAGACTTATCATGAAGAACCACCTGAATCTTTCTATGTGGTAGTATTCAGGAAATTTTTTAGAAAAAGTAATTTGGAGGGAATAATTTTACACCCCCAGATTCAAAAATACATTTCCCTTTTAATAATGCAATTACTTGCATTTTAAGAAACTTCGAGATTCTAACACAACACGACCAATCAAACTAGCCGTTATGAATAGTATTACACACTTTTTGAAAATTTATAAATTTTATTTTTAAAAATGGACTTCATTATTGAATTTGGAAAATCAAAATTATCTTAGGGTGAATTTTTATTATTTTTCTGAAAACATTAAATTTTAGATGAATAGTGAAAAACAGTACATTAGTGGTTTAAACCAACATTTTATTTAAATAATTATTTATTTCATTTATATATATTTTAGGTAAAAATAGATACATAATACTTATATAAGTTCAATGTAATTTATTGGAGACATGTTATAATAAGTACAAATATATATAAAAATTTTATTGAACTTTTTATAGTCTTTTACCCACCTCCTATGAGCATTTGAAAATTTTCATAAAACTTATTTTTAATGCTTTTGTGAGTTGAATTTAAAAAAACCAAGAAACATGGTTAATATTAGTAAGTAAAATTTGGTTCAATAAGAAGAAAATAATTTTGGTTGAATAGTAACTTTAGAAATTTTTGTACCATGGTTATAAGTAAATAGTGTAATTAAGGGTAAAAATTATATCCCAATTACCCTTATGCATGCTGTAATTATATTGGATAAGTATAATTCGACCAAAAACAAACATTGGAATATAATATGACCCCCATTGGTCCACTTTTATTAGTTTAGGACATTTATTATTATTTTAATTAAAGAAGAATTAATATAGTTAAATTCAAAGTTTAATAACTAAACCATTTTTAATATAGGGTTACACACAATATAAATTAGACTATAAATATTCATTATAAATTTAAAAATATTTATTACATAATGGTATTTTATTTATTATTTTTAGAATTTAAGTAATTTCATTTATTTATGACACAATGATGATGCAATAATTACATTAATAATGCAATATAAAAATAATTTATATTATAAATATCCAAATAAATTTAAATTGACACTTATATTAAATTAAAGTATTTATATAGGATAATATGATATGTTAGGGTTGGTTAAATAAATTTTATTCGATGTGATATGGTTATAATGGCTTTCAAAAAAATAAAATACTAAATAGTGTAAAAATTGACATAATTGAGTTTTTAAAACAAATACTATTTTATTAATTGATATAATATTCTTAAAAATCTAAGGTTCAGCCAAAGGACATGGATAAGGTTATATATATATATTAATAATGAACCACATGGGAGTTCTTCTGGATTTTTATAGTACGTTTAGTAACCATATAATATAAAAATACCAAGATACACGGTAAATGTCAAACTATTTAACAGAGAGTTAAATCTAAAAGATAAGGTTAACATGGTGACATAAACCTGTACTAAACATATTTGTTAAAAGGTTCTCTAACCTTCCCCTCCATAGGCATGAAATAAATCATTTTTGAGGCATTATAAACTGAAAAATGATTTTATTATAAAATTATATTTTAATATTTTCGTAAAGTGACGCTCATCTCTATTATAAAAGGGTACACCACCTTCTCTTAATTTCACACCTCCAAATAAATTTTTCTAAAGAAAAACCTGCGCAGATATCCTCCCAACATTCCTCCCTTCATCTTAGAGACCATAATTTGGTGAGAAATCCAACCTAAGGAGCCCTTTTGATCGAATCAAAAGAAATAACACGAAGAAGAGGTAAATATTTCATCACCTCTTTAATGTTCTTTTCATCTTCCACTTCTTATTTTTTATTGTATCCAATCTAAAATAATAACTCTAGTATATTCTATATC
The DNA here is from genome assembly GCA_963277665.1 of Viscum album. Classification (NCBI taxonomy): domain Eukaryota; kingdom Viridiplantae; phylum Streptophyta; class Magnoliopsida; order Santalales; family Viscaceae; genus Viscum; species Viscum album. The sequence goes on along the minus strand of OY728135.1, from coordinate 884,550,608 downwards.
CTATGATGTTATTATAAAAAATGTACAACCTTATTCATTATTATATCCATCAAATTAATGACAAAGTCACCATACATGCGTACGTACGGCTTATCGTCTCCACGTCGTGTTATAGTTTGTTATTCAAACACATAATTATTTTGGATTGGTATAATAATGAGTATAACTAATGTAAATAATAATTATAATATTTTAATGATTCTGTATATATTATATACCATCCAATGAAAAATGATTCGTCATCAATATAATGATATTGTCGCTCGTGCGTACGTACGGATTACCGTCTCCACGAACGCGATAAGATTCATTCCCCATCATAATCATTCAAGAATAATTTTTATTTTAGTATTGAAATTTTTTTATGAACTTAATATCATTTTGTATATGAATAAAATTCATCTGATCCATAAGAAACATGTCTTACGTCAACGATCATATAATGGAAAAAGGATTAGTTAACACCTGAAACGATGATACTACTCAAATTTTATTAACAAATAAATATTATAAGATCGTAAATGATAACATATTTATGTCTAGTATTATTCTATAATTTAATAACAATGTTTTAACTATTATACAGGAGTTTAACATACCATCTACTAAATAAAAGTACAAGGTAAGGATTAATTTCACAATCAGTTTATTATCCGAGGGTGTTTATACGTAAGTATATACTGGGACCACATAATCATCCACATCCTTGTTTCTTAAAAATGTATTCCAAAAGATTTTGACTATTTACAAGACTATGGGTTAAATCCATTTATAACCTTGTTTGACTTTTCATAAAATGGTTTGAATAGAATCTTTCTGTCATTTTCCAAAACAAGTTTTTTTATGAACTTTTCAAAAAACATTAAGGTAAGAATGTCTTTTTTTAACTTATACGGTGGGTGTGGATATTTTTTAGGGTTATAAAATCGTTAAAGCTTTTCATACTTGAATATAAGAATATTTTCAAAATAAATGTTTTCTTTTATAATTATGTGACTTGAAAATGATTTCAAAATAGAAAGATGTATTTCTTTCAAATAGTTTTCATTTCATCATTGTCAAAGTCCTTTTTTTGATTTTAAACTTGTTTGAAGTTGATTTGTTATGATATAAATCATCCATATTGTATTGAAGTTTTTTTGATATGTTTGACTATGGATGTGTTATTTTTACACCATTCATTTTTTATAGAAAAACTAATGACATTTCATATTCTAGTTTTAATACACATGTTTATGTTATGTTTAAACCTTTTTGCATGAGGATTGCATTGGACATAGTAATTTATGGGTGGAGTGTACTATAGCTCCTTGATAAATCAGTAGGTCCCATGAGACAAACTAGTGTCTTGGAATAAGGCCTTGAAAAAAACTTATTTGTAGTCTTGGCACAGGGCCTTCACTATGTTGTTATGAAGTCTAGAATTACGCATTTCATCATTATGAATGTGGCTATTGATATTTCATGTGATTATTTGACTAGTATAATATCCATGTGAATAAGTAAATGGAATTATATGATATTATATTTTCCTTATTATGCTGATGTTTAAGTTTGAAATGATTTTGTTTTATTCTTATACATTGCCTTAAATGTTTGTGCTTAATTATGAATGTTTACGCTATACCGTTATCATTACTGTTCATCTGATATCACCCCTTTCTATATTTTATTTCTTCTAGGAGGTGAAGAAATATTTAATTTTTGACTTCCAAGGATATTATAAGGATATAAGTGTGGTCAATGGGTACAAAATGTTGTGGATGTTTTTATTTCATGATGTATTGTAAATCTTATGAATTTATCTAGTACTTCCAAGGCTACTAAATCGATCGGTCTTTTGGTATATGATTCATTGTATCATGACAATGTTTTGTAATAATGCACCAACTCTAGGTAAATGGAGTTTTATACACACTATGGTCATTATACAGGAGTTTAAACAGAATCTTGACCAAATGAAAGGGCAAGGTGAGGGTTATTTTCACAATCTATTTATTATTCGATGTTGTTTTTATGTGATTATCTACTGGTACATTATTACATACCATTGGAATGATACAAGGAATCATGTCCTGATTGACTGATCAATTTAGTAGCTTTGTAAGTACTGGATACATTCATATTTTTTAAGTCACACCATGAAATAAAAAATCAACAACATTTTTCCCCATTGACCACACTTATACCCTTATCTTATCCCTGCTGGTCAACCATAATATATTTCTTCACCTCCTAAGAAAAATAAAACATAGAAAGGGGTGAGATTAGATGCTCATTAAGGATAAAAATATAGCAGAAACTTTCATAAATAAGAATAAACATTTAAGACAATGTATAAGACTAAAACAAAATCCTTTTTAACTTAAATATCTGTATAATATAGAAATGATAAAATCAAATAATGTGATTTAATTATTCACATTGATATTCTACTAGTCGGATAATCACATGAAATATAAATAGCCACTTTTATAATGATGGAATTCATAATGTCAGACTTCATAAAATAGCCACACCCGCCGTATAAATCAAAACTTTTGTTAGAAAAATACCTTTTTATATTTTGAAATCATTTAAAAGACATATAATTATAAAAGAAATTTTTATTTGAAAATATTCTTTAAATATTGTATGGGAAGCTTCGACAATGGCAGAAAATAGACACACCCACTGTACAAGTTAAAAAAAGACATTCTTATCTTAATTTTTTCAGAATGGTTATAAAGTAACTTGAATGGAAATTGACAGAAATATTCCATTAAAACCAATTTCTAAAAATTAAAACAAGGGAATAAATGACTATAAACAATTTCATAGTAAATAGTAAAAAAAATTGAAATAAATTTTTATGAAACATTAATGGGGATGATAAAGAGGTCCTAGTAGATACTTACCTAAAAAAACCTCAGATAATAAAGAGATTGTGAAATTAACCCTTACCTTGTACTTTTCCTTAGTCAATGGTATGTTAATATCATGTATAGTAGTTAACAAATTGTTATTAAATTATAAAAGAATAATATACATAAATATGATATCATATATGATCTTATAATTTTTCTTTTTTTATCATATATTAGGACTATCATGGTTTCAGGTGTTAATTGATTTGTTTTCCTTTATATGCATGGTTATGTAAGACATGTATGTTATGTATTGGATGTATTTGATTCATATACAGAATTACATTATGTTCATAAACATTATTTGTAATAATAAAATGAAAATTATTCTTGAATGATGGCGATGGGGAATGAATCTCATCATGTTCATGAAGACGGTAATTCGTACGTACGCAGAAGTGAAAAAAACATTCTATTGATGGTGAAATCATTTTTAATTGGATGTTATATCATATATACAGAATAATTAACATGTTATATTTATTATTTAAATCATTTATACTCATTATTATTTCCATCCAAATAATGTATTTTTTGAATAACAAACTACACCACCACATTGAGACGGAAATCCATATATACACACGTATGGTAACTTGGTCATTCATATGATGGATAGAATAATGAATATTGTCATAAAAGTTTTATAATAACATCACAGTATATAAAAGATACTGTATTTATTATTTTATAATGGAAATAACAAATAAAGAGGAAGTGGAAGAAGAAAATAACTTGAAAGAGGTGATGAAATATTTACCACTTCTTCAGGTTCTTCCTTTTGAGTTGATCAAAAGGTATCCATAAGTTTTCTTTAAAACCAAATAAAGTCCTCTAATATGAATGTAGGATATTTGGTCTGGTTTTGGCCGAGCCTATGGGATTTGGAGCTGTGAAATTAAAATAAGGGGAAGTACCCTATTATAAGAGTGGTGAGGGTCACTTTAGGAAAAGCATGAAATATTATTTTATAATAAAATAATTTTCAATTTCTAATGGCTCCAAAATAATTTTTTATAGGATAATGTAGGGATGGGTTGAAAACCTCTCAACCAATAGGTTTTAGATAATTCTAGTGTAACGTTTTATCCTTATCTTTTAGATTTAACTCTTAGTTAAATAGTATGACATTTACCATGTCTCTTTTTATTTTTAAATTATATGGTTAATAAAAATACTATATCAAGTCAATAGATCCCCATGTTGTTAATTATTAATATATATAACATTATCTATGTCTTTTTTCCAAACAATAGATTTTAGGAAAATTATATCAATTAATTATATAGATTTTGTTTTAAAAACACAATTATGTCAATTTTGAAACGCCAGTGCTATTTTAACCTCATGTATAATATTTAAAACATTGTTATTAAATTATAAAATATTAATATACATAAATATTAAATCATATATGACCTTATAATATGGATTTGTTATCAATATTTTAGTAGTATCATAGTTTCGGGTGTTAACAGATCTTTTTTCTATTATATGCTCGGTTACATACGCACGTATTGTGACTTTTTCATTCATAAGATCGGTATAATAATGAGTATAACTGATGTAAATTATAAATACATCATGTTAATAATTATTTATATATGATTTACCATTCAATTACTTACGATTTCACCATCAATATAAGGATATTATCGCTCGTGCGTACGTATGGATTACCGTCTCCCCGAACACGACGAGATTCATTCCTCATCGTAATGATTCAAGAATAATTTTCATGGGATGATTAAAAATAATGTTTATGAACATAATATCATTTTGTATATGAATTTAATACATCATATATATAAAAAACATGTCTTATTTAATAATTCATATATAGGAAAATGAATCAGTTAACACCTGAAACGATGATACTACTAAAATATTGTTAACAATGAAATATTATAAGATCATATATGAAATCATATTTATGTATATTATTGTTTTATAATTTAATAACAATGTTTTAACTATTATTCAAGAGGTTATCATACCATCAACTAAGGAGAATTACAAGGTAAGGGTTAATTTCACAGTCTCTTTATTATCCAAGGTTGTTTTTACATAAGTATCTACTGGGACCTCTTTATCATCCACATCTGTGTTTTCTTAAAAATTTATTTCAAAACATTTTTAATATTTACAAGACTATGGGTTAAATTTAATTATACACTTAATTTACATTATATGTTTTTAAAGTAATCTTTCCATCATTTTCCATACATGGTACGTTATGACATGTTCGACAAAATGAAGGTAAGAATGTTTTTTAACTTATAAAGGTAGTGCAGCTATTTTACGTCGTTAGAACATCGTCGAATATTCCCATACATGATTATTAGAATATTTTAAAAATAAGTGTTTTCATTAATAGTTATTTGACTCTTAAATTATTTCAAAATTTAATGATATATTTCTATCAAAAAGTTTTATCACATAATAAATCTTATACTTTTCAATAATGCATTTCAAGACATATCTAAAAGTATAAGATCACATCACCAGTAAAATGGATGCCCATGACTTCAAGAGAATTATTTCCCATGTTTTAACCAAAGATTCAGATTCCTAAAACTCGGGTACTCACACATCATTGATCTATATTCATAATTAAACAATATTCTATTCAAAATTAAAATATTTTCTTCTTGAAGGGATCTTATTAATAGGGGGAGTGCTCCCTGGTTCTCAAATATTTATCCGTGTAATCCCATGAATCATTAATATAAATATAATAAATTTATTAATAATTATTTTTAGGTTCCCTACAACATATATGTGCACATGATCAATGGCTATATTCATATTATTCTTTTGACAAAGCTAGTGGTTTTTAGAAAACCATTTTTTAAAACAATAAAGAAATTATGGAAAAATGTTATTAAAATAATTAGGAAATTATAGAATTCAAATTAAAGGTTTAGGCAGAGGGAACCTACCTCAACCTCAAGTTGTGTTTCTTTTGATGATGACAACTCGAATCTTCCTTTTTTCCACTCGCACGCATATGCAACTTCACATATATATAAGAACATCTAGCCCCTATGTACAAATTTTCATGGCCAAATATGCACAAGGGGGTCCTTATATATATGTTTATACTTTCATATACCCTTTTATACTTAAACATGTATGAATTTTTCATATGTGTTTGATTGGTATAGAATATTCTAAAACATGTTCCTCTATTTTTTGGACACATTCTATAAATATAGAAAATTAAATTTCTATCTCCCTACACATGAGTCATATCTATGTAGGGAATCTCATATTCATGGAATAAAAAACCTTGATGGTGTAATTACCCTAATAACTATTAGTAAAATCCATTCATCCTAAAAAATTAGAGTAATTTGGTCCTACAATGCCCTAAACGTCCCAATTGTAGAGTATTTTTCATGTTACCATTATTATAAACTTAACATGATTATACTTAGTCATTATAACAAGAAAATATGTCTAATCCATTATTCCTATTAATATTTCAATGGAAATTTGTTACAAAGTGATAGATTATTGAGAGCATAAAATATTCCATTCATTGAAAAAACTATGTAGGAGTATCCACATCCTAGAGTCTCTCTTGACCTTATTAGGAAATGAAATAGAAATGATGTGACTATAGTGAAATTAGACCTACCTCATTCAATAGATCTGATAATTCCTAACAAAAGGTATTAAGGGCCTACTCGAGATTGGTTCTATGACTAGCTCCATTTTTTGATAGAGTATTAATTTGTGTAAGAAAGGTGTTTATCACTTGTATTTTCTAATTTATGGATTCTAGATCAATGTTTTTATGATAGTTTTGCCTTTATTCTATCCATGTGAGCCACATATTCTTGCATTTCTATAGTCTGTATAAAAATATAATCATGAAGTTTCACTTCCTCTATAGTTAAGTGATTTAAATCAGTAGTTTTATCCTTTAAATATTTTGTATGGGGGTTGGAAAATATACGTGATGATATCATATTCATGGGTGGATAAATCATCTCAATAAATGAGAAACTTATGAACAATGATGTTCCAGTGTCAATAATAAAACACACCCATACCTAGGCCAAGGAACGTTTTTGAAGGTTGTCATCTTTATCAAACAATTTCTCTAAATGATTTTATTTGAAAAAATTTAAAACCTTGCTCCAATCCCACTTTCAATCATCCTGGTGCTAGATGACAATATTGGGACCCAAACTCTATTCACCTTCCAATATAGGCATATAATCCACAATTGTATTTTTCATGGACATATCTTCTTTAAATTGTGTTATAGTTGTAAGAAAGTCCTCTATCATTGCCTTCTATTTAACATTAGGAATTGAAATTGACAGTTTAGCATTGATCATATGAATACCTAACATTGTTCCACTATGAAAAATGTAATTAGGTCTTCCAACACTAGTAGTCAAACATGTAGAGTCTTCACCAATCCCAAAAAAATTATCATGAGGATGAAACTCCTTCAAAATTATTAGAATTATGGGAGATAGTTTTCCCCCAATAATTTATAAGGATAGTATGACATGAAAGGATCTTTGAGAATCCATTTTTTTATACACCCATCAGACTGCTTTCCCTAATACCCCCTCGTAATAGTATTCAAACCAAACACAGAATAACCCCATGAATATTTATTTGGACCATTCCCACGGTGTATTGAAATTTATATGTTAGAATCCTCATGCATCATCATTGGCCACATTTCATAAAAGAAAAAATGGGTTATATTATCTCTAAATATTGATTAGATGTAAATTTGTAACCAGTTTTAAATGAACAAATTATCGTGAGAACCTATAAGGATAAAAAGGAACTAAAATGGTTAATCCATCTATAAAATCATCCAAAATACCATCTCATAATAAGATAATTTATGGAATTTATTCTGAATTCCCTCTATCATTATCTTCCACTACACCAAAATGTGTTGAATAAGGAATGAACCTAAAATTGGAAACATCCTTTAACAAACAAATAGTACCATCGAGTCATTAATTGAACAAGAACAAGACCATCTACCATAGCTTCATAGCTCACTCCACATCCAGTATTAGTTTCATATTCATGAATGAATAGAATAAATCAATGAACTTTTAAAATACCTTGATGATATGGCATGGGGGTGTCAACCTCGGCGTCCGGGGTGTTGAGGGTTGTGGGGGAGAGTCATCGGTAATGAAGGGAGGAGGTGGGGAGGCCGCTTGAAGCAGCTTTGTTGTAAGAAAAGGATCATGTGGAGGAGGTCACAGTGAAGAGGTGTCATGGTTATTGAGGGATATTGGTGAGGAGGCGTCGGGGAGGAAGCATCAGGGATGTGTTAGGAAGGAAGTGGGGAGTAGGGAATGCCACTTGGAGAAACTTCTCTGGATGAGGAGGGTCGTGGCGAGGAGGCGTTGGGGATGGAGTCGGGCTATTGAGGAGTTTTGTGGAGGTTGGATCGAGCGGAAGGAAGATAAAATTAATGGTTCGGAGTATTCAGCCATGTATCCTTGGCTAATTTTGGGGGGGGTGTAGCCATATATTTTTTAATCTGTGGCTTTATAGGTATGTCTATAGCTCAATTTCCTAGTAGTGAAACATTCATATTAAAACTAGTATACCAAATGTCAATACTTTAACCATAAACCATGAATGGTATAAAAAATATTGCATCCACAGTTTAACATATCACAAAACCTTAAAAACAATAGGTAATATTTGTATCATAATGAATCAACTTCAAACGATTGTCAATTTTATCAAAGGATTTTGACATAGATGAAATAAAAACATTTTGAGAGAAATATCTGTTTCTATTTTTAAATCATTTAAGAGTCACATAATTATTAACGAAAACATTGATTTTGAAAATATTCAAATATGTTTGTAAGGAAATCTTAGATGATGTTAATACAATGTAAAATAGCCACACCCACTGTATAAGTTAAAAAAAATATTCTTTCCATAATTTTTTTGAAAAGGTTATAAAGTACCTTGTTTGGAAAATGACGGAAAGATTCATTTCTAACAATTTTATAAAAATTTAAAAAAAGGTATAAATTACTTTAATACATAGAATAGTAAATAGTAAAAAAATTTGAAATATATTTTTAAGAAACATGGATGTGGATGATAAATAGGTCCCAGTAGATACTTGAATAAAAACAACCTGAGATAGTAAAGAGATTGTGGAATTAACCCTTACCTTGTACATTTTCTTAGTAGATAGAATGTTAAACATCTGTATAATAGTTAAAATAGTGTTATTAAATTATACAAGAATCAAATACATAAATATGATATCACATATGATCTTATAATATATGTTTTTTAATAATGTTTTAGTAGTATCATCGTTTCGGGTGTTAACTGATTCATTTGGCTTTATATGCTTGGTTACATAAGTCATGTTTTTATGGATTGGATGTATTTGATTTATATATAGAATGATATTATGTTCATAAACTTTATTTATATTCATAAAATGATTTTTTTAAAATGATTACGATGGGGAATGAATCTCATCGCGTTCGTGGAGATGGTAATCCGTACGTACGCACGAGCGACAATATCATTATATTGATTGTGAAATTATATGTAATTGGATAGTATATAATATATAAAGAATAAATAACATGTTTTATTTATTATTTACAGTAGTTATACTCATTATTATAGCCATCCAAATAATGAAGTGTTTGAATAACAAACTACACCACAACATGGAGACGGTAAGTCCTGCATACACACGTATGGTGACTTTGTCATTCATATGATGGATAGAAAAATGAATATGGTTGTAAAATTTTTATAATAACATCATAGTATATAGAAGATACTGGAATTATTTTTTATAATGAAAACAAAAAATAAAGATGAAGTATAAGAAGAAAATAATTTGAAAGAGGTGATGCGATATTTACCACTTCTTCGGGTTCTTCCTTTTGATTTGATCAAAAGGGCTCCATAAGTTGGATTTCTGACCAAATTAAGGCCTCTAGTATAAAGGTAGATATGTTGGGAGAATATTTGGGTAGGTTTTGTCCTAGCCAAATGGATTTGGAGGTGTGAAATTCTGAGAAGGGGAAGTACACTTTTATAAGAGATGTTAGGGTATCTTTAAGAAAAGCTTCAAATATTACTTAATAATAAAAACAGTTTCTGTATCTAATGGCTCCAAAATGATTTATTTCTAGGATAAAGTGGAGATGGGTCTAAAACATCTCAAACACTAGGTTTTGGATAGGTTTAGGTCACAATAGTAACCTTATCTTTTTAGATTTATCTCTAAGTTAAATAGTTTGACATTTACCATGTGTCTTTGTATTTTTATATTATATGGTTAGTAAACGTACTATAAAAATCCATGTGAAATCCATGTGGTTCATTACTAAAATATATATAACTTTATCCACGTTATTTGGCTGAACCTTGGATTTTTAGGAATATTATTTAAATTAATAATATAGTATTTGTTTTAAAAGTGCAATTATTTAAATTTTCACACTATTTAGTATTTCTATTTTTTGAGAGCCATTAAAAAATTATCACTTAGATTAAAATTTATTTACCCAACCCTAATATGTCATATTAACTTATAAAATTAGTTTAATTTATCATGAGTCTCAATATAAATTTATTTGGATATTAATAATTTCAATTTTATTAATATTCAATTATTAAGGTAATTACTGCATCATCATTGTGTCATAAATAAATTAAATTATTTAATGTATTGAATTTATAAATAAACTACCATTATGTAGAAAAACATTTTATCTTTCTAATTAATATTTATAGTCTAATTTATATTGTCTGTAACCATATATTAAAAATGGACTAGTTATTAAACATTGAATTTAACACTTTTAACTCTTCTTTGAATAAAATCATAATAAATGTCATATTCTAATCCTAGTGGACCAAAGGGGGTAATATTTTATTCATATGGTTTTTATTTCGAATTATACTTATCCAATAGAATTTGGGCATGTGTTAGTGTAATTATGGTATAATTTTTACCCACAATTACCCTATTCACATTTAACTGTGGTAAATAAATGTGAAAAGTTACTATTCACAAAAAATTATTTTCATCTTATCGAACCATATTTTATTTAAGAATATTAACCATGTCTCTCGGATTTTTGAGATTCAACTCATAGAAGTAGTAAAATCATGTTTTATGTAAAATTTGCAAATGCTCCTTGAAGGTGGGTAAAAGATGGTAAAAAGTTCAATAAAATATTAATACATATTGAAACTTATTACAAAATAACTCCATGGAATTACATTGAAAATATATATGTATTATGTATCATTTTCAAACAAAAATAAATTTAAATAACATAAATAATTATTTAAATAAAAATTCGGTTTAAACCAATAATACAGTGTTTTTCACTATTCATCAATAATTGAAATTTTTTTGAAAAATACCAAAATTTCACCGTAATATAATTTTTATATTACTAATTCAAAAATGAAGACGATTTTGAAAAATAAAATTTATAAAATTTCAAAAAGTGGGTATTACTATTCATAACGGCTAGATTGATTGGTCGCGGTGTGTTTGAATCTCGAAGTTGCGTAAAATGCATCGTATTGCATTATTCAAAGGGAAATGTAACGTGGAAGCTTGTGGTGCTAAATTCTTCCCTACTTCTAATAATTTCATCCTCAGAATTTCTAGAATAATTCCACACAAAAAGATTCAGGTGGTTCTTCATCATAAGTTCCTCTAGTTCCCACGTTGCCTCTTCCATCTTATGGTTTCGCCATTGAACTTTTACCAGACATGTTGTTCAGTTTCTTAACACGTGTCCTCGAGTATCTAGAATCTTGACAGGCTTTTCACAATAAGACAGATTAGGTTCCCATTCACTTTCCTCAGAGGTGAGTACATGCGTTGGGCCAGGCATGTATTTTCTTAAAAGTGATATGTGGAGCACAATGTGAACTTTGAAGGGACTTAGCATCATTTCCAAATGGTAATATATTTCCCCAATTTGTTATATAATTTCAAAATGTATGATGTACATGGGACTTAATTTAACCTTCTTACTGAATCGTATAACTCCCTTCAATGGATATACATTCAATAAAACAAGATCTCCTACTATAAAATCCAAATCCTTCCATTGGTTATCGAAATAGATTTTCTGCCTACATTGAGCTGCTTTGATGTGGGTTTGGATAACCTTCACCTTTTCCATCATTTCCTCAAAATGTTCTGGGCCTATGAGTTTTCTTTCACCAACATATTCCCAACAAGATGGTGTGTGACATCACTTTCCATATAACGCTTCATATGGTGCCATCTTAATACTTGAATGAAAGCTATTGTTATAGTAAATTTTTTTTGGTGGTTAATATTGATACCACATACCTTGAATGTCATGTGAGAAAGATCGCAACAAGTCATCTGGGGTTTGAATAGTCAGTTCTGATTGTCCATCAGTTTGAGGGTGGTAGGCAGGGCTCAAACAAAGTTCAGTATCCAAGGCCTTCTGAAGACTCTTCCAAAATATTGATCTAAAACGGGGATCACGATAAACAATAATTGATAGAGGTACACCATGGAGTCTTACAACTTCATTAAAATATAGTCTTGTTATACGTTCAAGTGGTAAATGATTTCTTATAGAAATAAAATGTGCGGACATGGTAAGATGATCAACAATGACTCATATTGAATCATTCCTTCTAGGAGTCATTGGTATCCCCCAGACAAAGTCCATCGTAATATTATCCCATTTCCACAAAGGTATGGGAAGAGGTTTCATGACTCCTCTAGGATGTTTTCTTCCAGCATTCACTTGTTGTAAATCCATACATAGTAATACAGAATCATCAATCTCCCTTTCATATTTTCCCACCAAAAATGTTCCCTCAAATATCTATTCATATTTGTGCCTCCAGGAAGTATAGAGAAATTGGAGCTATGAGCATCATTCAACAATTATGTTTTAAGATAAAGTGTTCCAGGAACACAAAGTCTCTTCCAAAATTTCAAAATTCCATCTCCATATAGAAGTCACTCAATCCTCCATCATTTAGAGATTTAATTTTCTTTTGAAACTCCTCATCATTAGTCGAATAAGTTTTTATCCTTTCTATTAATGATGGTTTGGAAACCATTTGAAAAAGTATTGATGTTTCACCCTCCAGGGTTATTCCCATAACCATATTTACTAGATCCATGAAAATAGGATCCCTTTTAATTCTCTTCTTCATCAAAACATCTCGATCCTTCCTGCTCAAAGAATCTACCATCTTATTTTCCCTCCCTAGTAGGTAGTGTATTTCACAATCATAATTCTAGAGTAGTTCAAACCATCTCCTTTGCCTCATGATTAGTTCTTTTTGTGAGAAAATATACTTCACACTCTTATGATCAGTATAAATCTCACATTTTTCACCATAGAGATAGTGTTTCCATATCTTCAGAGCGAGGATTACTTCTAATAACTCAATATCATAAGTGGGATAATTTTGATCACGAATTATTAGCTGTCATGGTGCATAGGCAATAACTCTATCATTCTTCATAAGGACACAACCAAGTCCTTTCATTGAAGAATCACTATAAATAATAATCCCATCGTTCCCTGGTGGTAGAGTCTAGAGAAGATCATTGAATAATATTCTCTTCAGTTCATATAAACATTCTTCACACTCTTCTATCCAAACTAATTTAACCCCAATACTTGTGAGCTTGGTTAATGGGTTTTCCAACCGGGAAAAATTTAGGAAGAAACTTCGATAATAACCTGCTAAACCAATAAAACTGTGTAACTCAATTATACTCATTGGTGCTGGACATTCTTGGTTTTCCTTGTTCATTTATGGATCAAAAATATTCTATCCTTAGAGATAATATGGCCAAGCAAATAAACCTCTTGAAGCAAGAATTCACACTTCCAAAACGTCCCATATAATTAGTTTCTTCTAAGAGTCTTTATAATAATGCCCATTTGATTTTCATGATCTTCATTTTTTTCGAGTATACCAAGATATAATCAATAAATACCACTACAAAGTCATCATGATATTACTAGAAAAAAATTATTCATTAGATACATAAAGACAGAGGGTTCATTATTCAATCCATAGGGCAATACAGTAAACTCGTAATGCTTGTACTTGGTGTAAAATGTTGTTTTCGGAATGTCTTCCTTCTTCTCACACAACTAATGATATCCAGATTGAAGTTCAATCTTTTAAAAATATTGATCTCTATGATTTTGGTCAAATAAATCATCAATTTGAGGTAGGGGATACTTATTCTTTATTGTTATAGCATTGATATCCCTGTAGTCAATGCACAACTTCATAGATTCGTCATTCTTCTTAAAAAAAGGTAGGGGCTACCCATGGAGAAACACTAGGGATAATAAATCCAATATTACTCAATTAATCTTGTTTTTTCTTTAGTTCCACTAATTAAACATTCGAAATTATATAAGGGGTCTTCGATATGGGCCTTGAACCATGAATTAAATCAATGGATAACTCAATTTATTATTCTGAAGGATGTCCAGGTAAATCCTCTGGAAACACACAACATATTCATTGAAAATAGGTACATAATCTAATCAAACAATCTTTTCCTCACCCATAATTATTTCATTCTCATCCTCCTCAATAATTTAATTTTATAGACCTACTAGGGGTGGATCTAGATAATAATCAAATGGTGATGTTTCTACTCTAAATATAAGGTAATATTTGTCATCATTGAGAATTGTAACCTCCTTATTATAGCAATAAATTTTCACATCACGATCCAAAAGGCAATCCATACTGAGGATTATATCAAATTCAGTCATGATTATGATGATTAGATTAGCAGAAAAATATCGTTTATATGCCTTAATGGGGACTAATTCGTAAAACATTATTACAATGATACTTTCCATAAGAGTTTTGACTGAAAAATCACATGTTAAATAAAATTGGAAATATCTAATTTTTTTGGAAAAATGGGAAGATATGAAACAATGTGATGATCTAGAATTAAATAAAGCATTGTCTAAACATGAGGAAACAATAAAATGACCTACACCATGTCTTTTGGAGCATCAACCTCAGCAGTATTGAACACATAAGCTTGTCCTTGATACCTTTGCCTTTTCAGAGATAAGTTGCTCTGATTCTTAGGCCATTCATTTGCATAATGTCTAATCTCCCTTCAATTATAGCATTGAACAATAGTAGCTACTTTCTTCCCCTTACAATCACTAGTAAGATGGATGATCATACCAGGATTCACTCTGTAATTTTCACCATTACGCCACTATATTTTACTTGTTTTATATTGAAAATTGTAAAAATAATGAAAAAATTCATTCCATTTTTGAATCATTTATTTTGTTTTTATCACTATTAAAAAGGTCAATTATACATGTTTTGATGATTCCATTGCAGGAAGAGGTGATTTTGAGGGCCCATGATGATGTCCAGGAAAAATGGTCCAAACTGCACAGGATCCAAGCACACCAGTGGATTAATCCACACACTTCTACTAGACCATGCACCCAATTGGGATGAACATTGGTGTGATTTTCCACCATCCATTTGTCTACATTTGATATGAAGAAATCCAAGAATAATTCCTCCATCTGATGGTCTTTACAACCTTCTCTATCTAGCACACTAAATCTGCACCGAGTCAAAAGTTGTATGTTGTGATCTGTCCATATCATGGGCTATAGGTGCCCAAATTGTGCCAACTATTCTGTGAAGATATCCAAGCGGTGGGGATAAATATTTTTTATTTTATTCAAATCATGTTAAGGCTATCTAGAGGCCCAAAAACCTATGATAAGTGGATTTAATAATTCTGTATGCTCAAAAACACCTTCCCATTTTCCTATAAAATGTCACATTGGGTTCCTCATTTGCAAGTTCGACCAGGAGGCATAGATACATTCTTTTGGAGACCCAAATGAGTTATATCCTTTTATTTGAAGTTTTGGAGGCCCCTATCATCATAGTGGGATCAACAATGAAGAAGGAGTTCCACCCGAGCCTTCTTCTCCACTTGATGGCAAGCTAAACGGTGGACGATCATTTTGAGGGAGCTACACATACTTGGGAGGGAGTTTCGGCACATGATACTCTACTAGTTTTGTTTAATTTGTGTTTGTATTATTTCACTTATGTTTTATCTAAACCTGTTTCTCATTTGAGTCCTTTTTTGGGTTTAATTAAGTGAACTAATTTTCATTTCAACACTGGTTGGGTTGAAATTTCAAGCGGGAAACATGAGTTGTTACGATTGGGAAACACAAGGATCCTCTTTCTCTCAAACATAAAAAAGATTTTAGTATGATTTGGGAACCTTTAATCTTTTCTTGAATTCCAAACCTTGATAACACAAATGTTGTGTCATGGTTTGGTACTTTGTGCAATGTTTAGAGAGGCAAGAGGGGAATCAAGATCTTGACAACCCTCAACAAAAGAATGAAACAAAACCATGTGAAATTTTTAGAACAATGAATTATCCAACATGTGTAGTGAACTTGAATTGATATCCTTATCTCATAATTCTAAACCACCACCTTATTCTATCAACTATTAAACTTTTTATGTTAAGTTTCTTTCTTAAAACTGTTTTCAAAATCACCCCCCTCTTTTAGTAATATTTATTAAAAATACATATTCAAAACCTATCAACAGTCCTCGAGAGATGACATAGGGTCTACCCTAAACTATATATTAACCTTAAATACATTATCAATTTGATGTGTCATGACAGCATGGTCAAATTTTAGCGTTATTTCTGGGGAGCGCATTGATTTTTAATGTGTGTTTTTGAAAAACAAATTGTAAATTTTGTGAATATTTATCTATTTTATACCGATACCTATATTTTTTTATTCTGATCTATTTTTTGTGTAGGTTTAGTGCATGACGCATTCTAATCCCGGAGATTTATCTCCATTCAAACCTGAACCGGAGATGATCTTACATCAGTGACCCCAAGACACACAAGACAACCCATCAAAGGAGGACACACAAAACATTGAAACTCTTCTTGATTGTTCCTCTTCTTCTTCTAGAACCAATAAAAACTGAAATAAACTTGCATAATATGGCTGAAAAAAACTAAACATTAAAAGAACTGACCTCGCATGATGTTGATATTTAACCCACCTATATTCAATTATAAGTCAAGGCACCCAATATTGAACTAAAATCTGGCATAATTCATCTATTACCAAGATTCCATGGACTTCCTGGAGAGGATTCACACAAGCACTTAAAAGAATTTCATACTACTTGTTCAACATTAAAACCTGCTAATGTGGATGAGGAATAAGTAAAGCATAGATAATTCCCATTTTTTTAGAATACACTGTGAAATATTGGTTATATTAGGTTAATTCCCCAATAAGCGGTTGGGCGGACATGGAAAACCTTTTTCTTGAAAAATATTTCCCACCCTCTCAAACTGCAACAATAAGGAATGAATTTTGTGGGATAATGAAATCTCCAGGGGAAACCTTAAATGAATATTGGGAACGTTTTAGAAGGCTAAGTTCAAGTTTCCCAGACCACTAAATTAGTGATCAAATTTTAATTCAATATTTTTATGATGGTTTAATCCCTATTGATTGAAATATGATCGATGCTGCTACTGGTGGTGCGCTAGTTGATAAGACCTGAACTACTGCAAGAACACTGATTGAGAACATGGCTCAAAACACACAAAAAATTGGTTCAAGGACCAATGTACCGATACGAGGTGTCCATGAGGTGCAATGTACTGAATTTTAGAAGAAGGTGGACACAAAGTTCAAAGAGGTAAGTACCATTCTTTGATAACTTTCTCTTTCTCAAGGGAAATCCAAATATCATCCTCCTATCCATTATGGTATATGTTCTTATAACACCCACTACTCTGAATAATTTTCTCCATTGAGAGAAATGTCTGACTGTTGTGTGGAAATATTTCCAGGCTACCCCTATAAACAACACTTTAGGCAAGAACCATACTATCCATAAAACCATGGGTGGAAATAGAACCAATCATATAGGCAAGGAGGGTATTCAAACCAACCTCAACAGCAATGGAACCAACCAGGGTAGAGTAGTCATCAACCACCCCACCTTGAAACCCTCAACCACCCAAAAAGCCTTTCCTACAAACCCCTCAAAAATCTGAGCCTAGCCTAGAAGATATGATGAAAAAATGGCTTCCAACAATATCCAATTCCAACAAATCACTCAGGCATCCATATAAGACCTCAAAACCCAATTATGCCAACTAGCTAACTCAATGGGTGAAATTCAAAGTCATGGGTTAGGTAAACTTCCCTCTCAACAAGTATTTAACCGTAGGGATAAAGGAAATGTTAGTTCCATCACCCTTAGGAGTGGAAAACGACAAGAAATTAAAATGAATCCTCCATTAGAGTCATCCTGTTATGAGGAAACTTCTATCCAAACAATTAAGAATGTTCCAAATATTGATTAACCTTGTCTTGAGAGAATCCCTTTCAAATGAAAGAGTGTTAATATTGATGATTCACCAATCCTAACCATTCCTCTTCCATTTCCTCAAAGGTCCACCCAACAAAGAAAACAAAAGGAGACTGAACATGATAAGGAAATATTGTAAATTTTCAAGAAAGTACAGGTTGGCATCCTATTGATTGATGTTGTGAAGAAAATTCCACGGTATGCTATGTTTCTAAAGAAGATGCTTACAGACTGAAGGCAACTTCGAGGTGATGAGAAAGTGATCTTAGGAAGGAATGTTTTAGCATTGATAGAGCTATCACTCCCCACCAAGTGCAATGATCCTGGAACATTCTCAATTCAATGCACTATAGGGGAGTATTATTTTTCTATTGTTATGCTTGATTGAGGTTCCTATATAAATGTAATGCCTCACTCCATTTACTCTACATTGTAGGTCGGGGAACTGAAGACCACTTGAATTATTGTTCAACTAGCTAACCAAAGTATTGCACACACCTCTGGTGTGTTAGAGGATGTTCCTGTGAGGGTCCAAAATTTAATTTTTCCTGCTAACTTTTATGTGCTTAAAATGTAGGATTAAAGGATGAATGGATATACCCTGATTATATTGGGGAGACCTTTCTTGAAAACCGTCAAAACCACAATTAATGTCCATAATGGTACATTATCTATGGAATTTTGTGGTGACATGGTCCATTTCAACATCCATGATTCCATGAATCACCCCTCAGAAGAACATTCCTCTCTCTCTGCTAATTCAATTGATGTACTCCCTAACATTAAAAAACAAATTTTCTTTCCCCTGATCCCCTTTTTGAGTTTTCATTATTGAAAAAAATTCTAGGAAATGATTCATGCATTGATTGTTGTAGTGGTATAGAAAACTGTCATGCATGTTCATTGATTGATGATTTCTGGAACATTGATGATCCACTGACCATCGATGATACTTCTAAGCTTGTAAAAGCTCATTCTTCATATAAGGTTATTACCATTGAGCAGTTAGATGAGATTAGTGACCTATCACATTCACACAAACTCCCATCAATCCAAAATCCACCAGAATTTGAACTAAAACAACTTCCTCAAGATTTAAAA
Organism: Viscum album; assembly: GCA_963277665.1. NCBI lineage: Eukaryota > Viridiplantae > Streptophyta > Magnoliopsida > Santalales > Viscaceae > Viscum > Viscum album. The sequence continues at coordinate 884,531,127 of OY728135.1, read as the reverse complement.
TATTCATATCTTGAGAATGGATACGAGTTTCCCATCATCATTGCTAGTTCACTCCCTCCTGGACATGAATTGTGACTGATTGAACTTTTAAGGGAGTATAAACAAGATTTGAGGTGGACACTTACTGACATTCCTGGTATTATCCCATAAATTTGTACACAACATATTTTGTTAAATGATGAGTCTAAACTAGTGAGGCATCCACAACGTCGACTAAACCCAAACATCAAAGAAGTTGTGAAAAATGAAGTAACAAAATTATTGACTGCTGGAATCATTTACCCCATCACTGGCAGCCAAGGGGTCAGTCCTGTTCAATTATTTCCTAAAAAGACTATCCTTACAGTAATGAAAAATGAAATTAATGAAGTAGTTCTAACTCGTGTGCAGAATAGTTGGTGTGTCTGTATAGACTATCACTAACTAAACCAACACACATGGAAGGACCATTTCCCTTTTCCATTCATTGACCAAATTCTATTGAGGCTAGCGGGTAAGTCACACTACTGTTTCCTGAATGGGTATTCTAGATATATTCAAATCCATGTTTCCACTGAGGATCAGGAAAAGACAAACTTCACCTGCCCATTTGGCAAATTTTCCTATAGAAGGATGTCTTTTGGTCTGTGCACTGCTCCGGGTACTTTCCAATGATACATGGTTAGTATTTTTTCAGATTACCTATAGAATTGCATGGAAGTATTAAGGGATGATTTAAATTTTTATGCCTCTTATTTTGAGGAATTTTTTTTGTATTCTTGGTTCAGCCCTATATCGTTATATTAAAAAGAATCAGGTATTAAATTCTTAGAAATGACATTTCATGGTGATAAAAGGTATAGTTTTGGGGAATGTCTTTTCTGGGGATGGAATCCAAGTAGATAAATCAAACGTCGATGTCATTTCTTCTATACCATTCCCCAAAAATGTATGGGATGTGCGGTCTTTCTTAGGTCATGCTGGATTTTACCATCGTTTAATTCGTGACTTTAGTAAAATTGCACTCCCCCTCTCCCAATTACTGAAAAAAGAAAAAGATTTTTTTTATATAGAATGCGAGGAATATTTCAATAAGTTAAAATGGAGTCTCACTTCACCCCCAGTATTCTAACCACCTCGGTGGGATTTACCGATTGAGCTCATGTGTGATGCCTCTAATTATGCGGTTGGGGCAGTCTTGTCACAAAGGTTCGATTGAGCTCCACATGTCATAGCCTATGCCTCATGTAATTTGGACCCTTCCCAAGAAAACTACACCACAACTGATAAATAATTACATTCCATTGTGTTTTCCTTGGACAAATTCAGGTCATACCTTTTGGGGTCCAAAGTCATTATGTTCTCAGACCATGAAGCCCTCTGGTATCTCCTTAAGAAACTAGAAGCCATGCCATATCTCATTCGAAGGTTGCTCCGCCTTCAAGTAATTAATCTAGAAATTAGAGATAAAAATGGTGAAGAGAATGTGGGGGCTGACCATATTAGTAGGATTCCCCCATCCTCAGTAATTTACGGATCACCCTGTATTCCCATTGATGACATGTTTCCTGATGAGAAATTGTATCGAGTTCAAGATGTTATTTCATGGAATTCCAAAATTGTAAATATTTGGTAGCATCTTGCATTCCTACTGATTTCAATAAAAACCAAGCCAATCATCTAAAACATGAGTCTCATTGGTACATTTTGGATAACCCCTATCTATGATGCACATGTAGCGATCAATTCCTTAGGCGTTGTGTTCACTATATCGAGTTTCAATCTATCCTTAGATTTTTCCACACTCTTGCCTGTGGTGGGAACTTCGGTCCCCAACAAACTTCTCATAAGGTCCTTGATTTTGGTCACTTTTGGCCAACAATATTTAGGGATGGCCATGATTTTTGAAAATCTTGTCCTCATTGTCAACGAATGGGGAATGTCTCTAAAAGAAATGAAATTCCACAACAACCATAGCTCTTTCATGACATTTTTGATGTTTGGGGCATTGAATTTATGGGCCAATTTCCGAATTCCTTTGTAAACATGTACATTTCTTCTAGCAGTTGATTACGTGTCAAAATTGGTAGAGGCACGAGCTATAAGGACTGATGATTCTATGGTAGTTGTAGAATTTTTGAGAACCCAAATCTTCTGTAGGTTTTTCTTACCAAGGTTCATCATCAGTGACCAGATTTCTCATTTCTGTAATCGAACAATGCAATCAATTTTGTGTCGGTATGGGGTTTGTCATATAATTTCTTGGACATATCATCCATAGACCAATGGTCAAGCTAAGGTGTCAAATAGAGAGGTAAAACAAATTCTTGAAAACATTGTTCAACCCAATAGAAAAGATTTGAGTCTTCAACTTCATGATTCATTGTGGGCCTACCGTACTGATTCCAAAACTCCCATTGGAATGTCACCTTATTGTCTTGTGTTTAGAAAGAGCTGTCACCTACCTATTGAGATTGAGCACCAAGCCTACTAAGCCATCAAACAATGCAATTCTAATCTTTATGGTGTGGGTTCCCAAAGGAATATACAGATTCAAAATTTAGAGGATATGAGAAGAGATGCATATGAAAACACTAGGATTTATAAGGAGCAAACCAAGGCTTCCCATAAATGTCTTATCCTTCATAGTCAGTTCCACATTGGGTAGAAGGTCCTCCTTTATAATTCAAGGCTGAAGTTGCATCCAAGTAAGCTTTGTTCCCGCTGTTTTGTCACATACATTATTATTAATGTATTCTTATTTTATGTTGTCCAGGTTCAAAATGAAGAAACTAAGAAAACCTTCACTGTCAATGGGAAGCGGCTGAAGCACTTCCACAATGCCCTTTTAGAGTTCCCAATGGAGGAACTCCATGTTCAAGAAGCAATATACCAGTGAAACATACCAGGTTTTATCCTTCATTCTCACCATCTCAATTATTATAGTGAGGATAGTGCACATTCTAGATGTGGGGGGATGGGTACATTCCTAGATTTGATAGGAATTTTCATCATTTTTTTTCTTTCTTTCTTCCCGTTTTCACCTTCTTTATGGAATTTTCACTTTTCCCTATCTTTTTGAGTTTATTAGGCTTTCCATTGTATTTCTTCTTTCTTCTCTTTTTCACCTTCTTTAAAGTATTTTCATTTCCCCCCCCCCATAGAAAATTTCAAAGTTCCATTATTCGGTGACCATAAATGGGGAAAAGAAAAAATACCATAATGAATGGTGAAAAAGAATTGTTGTATGAAGTTAACATCAGGGAGTGATTTTTAGTGAATTAGTTTTTTGTCAATGATATAAACGGTTGTATCACTGTGAAACATTTGAGATGATTGATGCCCCTTGTGTATGTAGTTTTTGGGAAAACTGTGTCACTAATATCTCCATACATTTTTGCACCAAACCACGAAGTGTGAATATTTCATACTTAATATAAGGTAAATATATGTTAGGTTAATATTTTTCATCTTTAAATGATATTTGCATACATTCACTCCTTATCCAATTTGTTTCATTAATATATTAGATTAACCTATGCATGTATACCTAATGTCCGACTGTTGTACGCCCTTAAAAAAAATTCTTGGGTAGGTTAAAAACCACTCCACCTCAACCTTTTCTCATGTTATAACTATTGCAATTAGTTTCATGAGGAGATCAAACAATAGTTGAGATATTAGTGTGAGATTTGTTCCAAATGAAACGTCAAAAAAATGAGGGGAGTGATGAAATGTTCAACATATAGGGATATCTAGGTCAGGAGCTTATGGTTTGACATCAGGGAATTCTTAAGTGAGTGGGACTTGAAATATGATTGCAAAGGATGTATGATAGGTTTGGTTTAAAAACATTTAAAGATGAATAAATTTAAAATAACCTATATTTATTTGATAGAAAGAGGAGTGAATATCATGGAATGATTTTCACACACAAACATGGAGAGTTAGTGGAATAGTTGACTTCTGAATTCCTTGCACATGTTGGTGTCATGAATCACTTTGAATTTTATTTTGATGTGATTTATGAGCCATCTCTTTCCATAGTAAAAACTCCTTGGTGTGGTTCATGCATTAATATAATTACTTTAATGAATTAAAATTTCCTCAAATGTTAAATCTTAATGATGTTGGGAATATTTATATGCCTCCTTTTATTTGGATATGTGACTTTGCAAAGGAGTGAAAATGTTTAGGTGTGGGGGTGTGATTGTACCACGATTCACTATGTAATTTTTACCTTTACACCATGGTGTTGAAATTTTTTTATATAGAAAATTATAAAAATAATGACAAGTTGAATTATATTTTTGAATCATATATCTTTTTATCACAATTAAAAAGGACAATGATACTTGTTTTGATGATTCCAGTGCAGGAGAGGTGATTTGGAGGGCACGTGATGATGTCCAAGAAAAATTGGCCAAACTACACAGGATCCAAGAACACAAGTGGATTAATCCGCACACTCTTACTAGAACGTTCATCCAATTGGGATGAACTTTTGTGGTCTGGTCCAATTTCCATTGGTCTACATTTCATATGAAGAAACCCAAGACACATTTGTCCATTTCATGGCCTTTCTGACCTGATCTGTCCATCACACCAAATCTACATGGAGTCAAAAGTGGTGTGTTGTCATGTATCCATATCTCAGGCTATAGGTGTCCAAATTGTGACACACATTCTGTGGAGATATCCACGACATGGGGAAACAACTTTTTATTTTCACCAAATAGAGATAAGGCTTTCTAGAGTTCGAAACACCTATGACAATTGGTTTTAATAATTCTGTGTGCTCAAAACCACCTTCCCATTTTCCTATAAAATGGTACATTGGGTTCCTCATTTGAAAGTTCGGCCAGGAGTCTAAGATCTAGTATTATGGAGACCAAAAGGAGTTCACTCCTCATACTAAAACTTCTAGTAGGCCCATATCGTCTTTGGGGGATCAACAATGAAGAAGGAGATCCACCAGAGCCTTCTCCTCCTCTCGATGGTTAGCTAAACGGTGGTCGATCATTTCGAGGGAGCTACACCTACTTGGGAGGGAGTTTTGGCAAATGATATTCTTCTGGTTTTGTGTACTTTGTTTGTCGATTATTTCACTTATGTTTTACCTAAACATGTTTCTCCTCTGAGTTCATTTTATTTGGTTTAATTAAGTGAACCACTTTTCATTTCAACACTAACTGGGTTGAAATTTCAAGTGGGAAACTTGAGTTGTTCTGATTGGGAAACACAAGGATCCTATTTCTCTCAAACATGTAAAATATTTTAGTATTTATTTGTATCCTTTAATCTATTCTTGAAGTCCAATACTTGACAACAGGATTTTTGTGTCATGGGTTCGTACTTTGTGCAACGTTTAGAGAGGCAAGAGGAGAATCATGATCTTGACAACCCTCATCCAAATAATTAAACAGAACCATATGAAATTTTCCGAACAATGATCTATCCAATATGTGTATTTAACTTTAATTGACCTCCTTATCTCATAATTCTTAAACCACCACCTTATTCTATCAAAATTTAATCTCTTTGTGTTAATTTGATTTCTTGAAACAGTTTTCAAAATCACCCCCCTCTTTTAGTAAACTTTATTAAAAACACATTCTCAAAACCTATAAACGGTCCTTGAGAGATGACCTATGGTCTTCCCTAGACTATAAATTAACCACAAAAACATTATCAATTTTATGTGTAATGAAAGCGCGGTCAATGGCCTTTCTATCCACACGTGCAGCATACTTCTTTTCCTTTTAGACAGGCACCAGGGTGCTTCCTTCCAAAATTATCACAGGGTGGAAATTCAACTCTTCTCTTCATCACTGTTTCCTTATTTCATTTCCCATAGTGTTCAACAGATCTCTTCTTCTCTTGCTCTTCTTTAAATTCCTAAGACTTAGAGAATTCATTTTTTGTCTTGATAGCACATGAGACAATATATTCATACGATAAGAAGGATTGCGAGACTAATTCTTGAAGGAGAAATGTTTTCAAACCATCAAATAAATGATCAACATTACTTCTTGGGTACATATATAATCTGTAGCCTACCTTGATAACCTTGAAAGTTAGCTTCATACATTGCGACATTCCCATCCTCCTTTTGTCTTAGACTCAGAAATTGCATTTCCATATACGCTCGATGGTCGCGAGGAAATTATTTTTCCATGAAAATATCTTTAAACTCCCTCCATTACATACTTGATACTTCTTCTTTCTCCTTTGTGTTTTTAATTAATTAACACCACTGATCTGTATCTCCTATGAGGTGATAGACTTCCATGACAGCTTTTTCCATCTCACTACTCCCCAAAGCATGAAGTATTTTCTCCAAGGAACTTATCCATTTCTCAGATACAAATGGATTTGTAGACCCATTTAATATTGGTGTTTGTTTTCTCATGAAGTGGTATATCATTGATCCTCCACATTATAGATCAGGGTGCTCCATATGTGTAAAGTTACTATTCATAACCTGAGAAGAGTTGTCCCAATATGGTGATAAGATAATTAGCTCCAGATGAATCACTAGCTCCTTTATACTTATCATGAGTTGGAGGGAAATCCCTATATGGATTATGTGCATTGATATGGTTTCCATTCCTTCCATTAGGCACCATTTCTAAAAAAATCAGACACTATATTATTTTAAGAATCATAATACATATTTTCAAACTTGTAAAACCCTTAACATAAATTGAAAAATTTATAGATACAATCCATAATCATAAAAAAATCATTTCTAAAAGGAGGTATATACTCATAAATCCTTCATAATGGTTTTTAATGAAAATGTGAATTATCCAAAGCATATCCCCTGGGAGTGTCATAACCAAGAGTGTTGAAAGGCCCATTATTGTGTACTAGGATACCCCAGTTCAAGCCTAAAACTTCTTTTCGGAGTTTTCACTCCTAGGTACATTTGATCCAGAGCCACCTCTACCTACTCGTATCTAGACGGGGATGTATTTCTTAAAAAATACACAAATTCTTTACATTACCAAAATTTTTGGGCATTCTTCTATAACAATCCTCAATGTCCATATCAAGGTAATGTTCTCTAATAAGAATTTATCTAAATCTAGTTTCCATGGTTTGTATTAGACATTCTCTGATACCAACTATAATGCTCCGACCGTAGTTACCTAGAGTCGGTGCTTTATTACATAACATTGGCATGATACAAGAAATCATGTCCCGATTGACCGATCGGTTTAGTATTATTGGATACAAGATACATACATAAGTTCAATATTACAACATGAAATGAAATATAACACTAATTTATTCCATTAGAAAGATCCAAGCCTCCAAGATTATGCCTACAAGTCACTCATAGTTGTCTTCTTCATATCCTGGGAAAATGAAACATAAGAAAGGGGTGAGCTCAAATGCTCAGTAAGGGTAAGGAATATAGCGGAAGATAACATAAACATTAGGCATGGGGAATAATTAAAAACACATTCCTTTAAAAATAATAAACTTGAACACTTTATGTTAGAAATATGAGATGGGTAAATAATTCCATAATAAAAAATTGTCATGGGTATTCTATTAGTTTAATAACCACATTAAACATCATTATTATTTTCATAATTAGGGAATGTATAATGCTGACCATTTTGAAACATCTTTTCAAGGCCTCAGCCAAGACGTATGAAAATTATTTAGGCCTCGGCCCAAACCATATATCAAATTTGGAATGGCCTTGGAAAATTCCATTTATAATTGTATCATGAGACCTACCAATGCACCATGGAGCAATAGAGGGTTCCACCCATCACTTACTAAGAATAATACATTTCTCATATGAAAATGTTGAAACATAATATAAACATTCGTATTATAACTAGCATACGAAATGTCAATACTTTAACAATAAACCAAAAAGGTATAAAAAATAATGCATCCACAGTTGAACAAATCACAAATAGAAAATACAATATGGAATATTTTTATCATAATGAATCAAATTAAAAAGAGTGTAATTTATATCAAAGTATTTTGACAAAGATGAAATCAAAACTTTTTGAAATAAATATATCTTTTTATTTTGAAAACTTTTAAGAGTCAAATAATTATAAAATAAAACAATTATTTTGAAAATATTATAATAATCTTGTAAAGGATGCTTAGAAGATGTTATAATAGCGTAAAATAGTCTCACCCACCATAAAAGTTTAAAAAAATTTATTAACATAATATTTTCGAAAAGGTCATAAAGTACCTTATTTGGAAAACGATGGAAAGATTCCTCTCAAACCATTTTTTAAAAAGTCAAACAAAGGTATAAATAACATTAACCCATAGTATAGTAAATAAAAAAAATTAAAAAAATTATTATGAAACATGGATGTGGATGATAAAGAGGTCCCAGTAGATAATTTCAAAAAAAACCTAGGATAATAAAGAGATTGTGATATTAAACCTTACCATGCACTTTTCCTTAGTGGATAGTATGTTAACCTCCTGTATAATAGTAAATACATTATTATTAGATTCTAAAATAATAATATAAATAAATATTAGATCATATATGATCTTATAATATTTATTTTTTAATAATATTTAAGTATTATCATCGTTTTGGGTGTTAACAGATTCGTTTTCCTTTATATGCATTGTAATGTAATTCATGTGTGTTATGGATAGGATGTATTTGTCTCATATACAGAATGATATTATGTTCATAAACATTATTTCTAATCATAAAATTAAACTTATTCTTGAATGATTATGATGGGTAATGAACCCATCACATTTGTGAAACATTATTTTTATTCATAAAATGAAAACTATTCTTGAATGTTTACGATGGGAATGAATCTCATCACGTTCGTGAAGATGGTAGTCCGTATGTACACACGAGGTAAAATATCATTATATTGATGGTGAAATTGAATGTAATTGGATGATATATCATATATAAATAATCATTAACATTTTATATTTATTAAATACATTAGTTATTCTCATTATTATACTCATCCAAATAATGAAGTGTTTGAATAACAAACTACACCATGACATGGAGACAGTAAGTCGTACATATGCATGTATGGTGACTTTTCCATTTATATGATGGATAGAATAATGAATATATCATTACCATTTTTTTATTAACCACACAGTGTATAGAGGATACTGTAATTATAATTTTACAATGGAAAAACAAATAAATTGGAAGTGGAAGAAGAAAAGGACATGAAAGAGGTGATGAAATATTTACCTCTTCTTCAGGTTCTTCCTTTTCATTTCATCAAAATGGATCCTTAGGTTGGATTTCTAAACAATTTAAGTCCTCTAGGATGAATGGAGGAAATTTTTAAGGATATTTGGGTTGGGGTTGGCTGAGCCAAATGGATTTGTAGGTGTGAAATTAAGAGAAGGGGCAGTACCCTTTTATAAGATAGGTGGGGGTCACTTTAAAGAAAGATTGATATAATATTTTATAATTAAATTGTTTTCAGTTTATAATGGATCCAAAATTATTTGATTCGATGATATGGTGGGGATGGGTCAAAACCCACTCATCAAATAGGTTTTTATAGAAACATACTTTCCCCGTGACTATCAAGCAGATATGGAAAGACAGTTTATGTGTCTAAGGCAAAAGAAGGATGATAATGTCGCCAAGTATGTGGCTAACTTTACAAAGTCAGAAAGTAATGAAGTAGATTAAATACATAACCCAACGAGTAATATTGAATGATTCATTAATGGGTTAAAACCATTTCCCCATCGAGCATTATTCTCCCAATCCTTCTCATCGTACGAAGATTATGTCTCATGTGCTATCAAGACAGGAAAGAAATTCTATAAGTCATATGACTTCAAATAAAAGAAATAGAATAAGAGATCTTATGATCACTATAGAAATTGAAATAAGTGGAAGAAGGCAAAACTTGAATATCTATCCTAAGGTAAATGTTGGAATAAACACCGCAGTACTTTCCTGAAGGGAATGTGAGTCTGTTACAAGTGTGGTGAAAAAGGCCACCAAAGTCGTGGTTATAATGGAATGAAAGAGTCTGTCAATATTGAATGCTAAAATTTAAGAGAAAATGGGAATTATGAAAATGAATGTCCTAATCACCAAGGGAAATTACCTCAAAAAATGACAAAAGAAAAAGCCTAAGCTTATGCAATCACTACTACTGAGGTGGAAGCTCCAAAAGACATGGTGCCAGGTATTTTAATGGCTTCCTTAAGTTTATCAAATGATTTATTTGATTCTAGATCATCGCATTGTGTCATATCTTCCTAGTTTTTTAAGTAAACTAGATACTTTCAATTTGAATTAACAAAGTGGGTTTCAGTTAAAAATACTAATGGAAGTATCATCATAACAAATTTTGTGTATCAGTTCCCATTAGAGCATATAAATGTTCTTAATTTGCTGATCTCATCATCATACCCTTGATTGAATTTGATATAATCCTCAGAATGGATTTTATTTCAGACCATGATGCGAAAATTTATTAGAGTAAGAAGGAGGATAAAAAATTTTATGATGATAAGGAGTACCTTATCTTTAGAGTAGAAATGTCACCACCTGATTATTATCTAGATCCACCTCGAGAAGCTCTACTCAATTCAATTATTTCAAAGGAAGAGAAAGAAATAATTATTGGTGAGGAAAATAATGTTCAAATAGAGGACATACGTATTGTGAAAGAATATATTGATGTATTTCTATAGGATTTACAGGGACATCCTCTAGAACAATAAATTCAATTTTCCATTGATTTAATTCCTAGTTCAAGGCTCATTACAAATACCCCTTATAGAATGGCCACTGTGTAATTAGTGGAAATAAAGAAACAACTAGAGGAATTGAGTAATAATGGATTTATTCACCCATGTGTTTCTCTATGAGGAGCCCCCTGTCCTTTTTGTTAAGAACATTTACAAATCTATGAGGTTGATCATTGACTACAGGGAGATCAGTACTATAACAATAAAGAAAAATATTCCCCTACCTCCCATTGATGATTTATTAGACCAAACATCATAGAGCTCAATTTTTTTCGAAGATTGGCCTTCGATCTAGATATAATCAGTAGTGTGTGAAGAGGGAAGACATTCTGAAAACATATTTTCAAACCAGGTACGGTCATTACGAGTTTACAATAATTCCTTTTGGATTGAATAATGCATCCTCTGTCTTTATGGATCTAATGAATAGAGTTCTCAAGGAATATCATGATGGCCTTTTAGTGGTATTTATTAATTATATCTTGGTATACTCCAAATGATATAAAGATCAGTAGAATCACTTGCGCATTATTCTAAAGACACTTAGAAGCAATAAATTATATGGCATGTTTAGAAAGTATAAATTCTGGCTTCAAGAGATTTATTTTCTTGGCTATATTGTCTCTATATATGGAATCTCTATGGATCCTTCAAAAAAATGGTAATCCAGGAATGGCCAGCACCTACGAGTATAACTGAGGTACACAGTTTTATTGGTTTAATAGGTTATTATAGACATTTCGTCCAAAATATTTCCTGGTTGTCTAATGCATTAACCAAGATCACAAGTATAGGGATTGAATTTGTTGGGACAAAAGAGTGTGAAAAATGTTTTGATGAACTGAAGAGAAGATTAGTCAATGATTCTATCTTGACACTATCATCAGGGAAAGATGGGTTTGTTATTTATAGTGATACTTCCTAGAAATGACTTGGTTGTGTCCTTATATGGAAAGATAGAGTTATTTCCTATGCATCGTGACTCCAAAAAATCTCTGAGAAAAACTATCCCACTCATGATCTTGAGTTATCATCTGTAAGCTTTTCTCCAATAATATGGAGACACTATCTCTATTATGAGAAATGTGAGATTTATACTGATCAAAAGAGTTTTAAGTATATTTTCTCACGAAAATAACTCGACATGAGGAAATGAAGATGGCTTTAAATTCTTACGGATTATGATTTCACAATACAATACCAATCGAGGAAGGAAAATAAGCTGGAAGATGCTTTGAGCAGAAAGGATCATGGAGTTTTGAACAAGATGAGAGTTGAAATGGATCCTATTTTCAAGGATCTAGTAAAAATGGATAAGGGAATAACCATGGAAGGTGAAACAACAATACTTTTTCAAATTGTTTCCAAACCATATTTACTAGAAAGGATAAAAAGTTCTCAGACTAATGATGAGGAGTTTCAAAATAAGATTAAAGTTGTAAATGGTGGGAGATAGAGTCACATCGTATATGAAGATGGAATTTTGAAATTTTTGAAGAGACTTTGTGTTCCCGATATACCTGATCTAAAAAAAGAATTGTTGGATGATGCCCATATCTCCAATTTCTCTATACACCCAGGGAGCATCAAGATATATAGATATTTGAAGGAACATTTTTGGTGGGACAACATGAAGAGGGAGATTTCTGATTTTATATCAAGATGTATGGTTTTTCAACAAGTGAAAGATGGAAGGAAACAACCTGGAGGAGTCATGAAACATCTTTCCATACCTGAGTAGAAATGGGATAATATTGTGATAGACTTTTTCATGGGGCTACCAAAGACTCCGAGAAGGAATGATGCAATATGAGTCATTTTTTATCGTCTTACGAATTTGGCACATTTTATTACTATAAGAGAAGATTTACCAATTGAATGTCCAGCTAGTATATTTATTAATGAAGTTTTAAGAGTCTGTGGTGCACCACTATCGATTATTTCTAATCACAATCCCTGTTTTACATCATGTATATGGAAAAGTCTTCAGATGGCCTTGGATACTGAACTTTATTTGAGCGCTGCCTACCACCCTCAAACTTATAAACAACCAGAATGGACTATTCAAACATTAGAAGACATGTTAAGATCTTAATAACATGACATTAAAGGTATGCGAGACCAATATTTACCTCTGGTATAATATTCCTATAACAATAGCTTCCATTCAAGTAATCAGATGCCACCATATGAAGCATTATATGGAAAGAGATGTCACGGATGAACTTGTTGAGATGATGTTTTTGAAAGAAAACTCGTAGGCCAAGAACTTGCTGAGGAAACGATGGAAAATGTGAAGGTTATCCAGACCAACACCAAATTAGATCATAGTAGGCAGAAGAGATATGTCGATAACCAATGGAAGGATTTGGAAGTTCTGGTAGGAGATCATGTTTTCTTAAAGGTACCATCATGGAAGGGAGTTATATGATTTGGTATGAATGATAAATTAAGTCCCAAGTACATCAGACATTTTGAAATTCTATAATTAATAGGGGCGGTATATTACCGTTTAACAATGCCTCCATGTCTCTCCAAAGTTCACGATGTGCTCCACATATCACTGTTGAGAAAATACGTGACACACCCAATGAATGTACTCACCTATGAGGAAACAGAATTGAAACCTGATCTATCTTATTGTGAAGATCCTGTCAAGATTCTTGATACCAGATAACAAGTGTGGAGAAACTAGAAGTCTCATCTGGTAAAAGTTCTATGGAGAAAAACCATATGATGAAAGAGGCATTGTGGGATCCAGAGGAACTTATGTTTAAGAACCACCCGAATCATTTTGTGAAGTAGTATTTTAGGAATTTTTAGGATGAAATTATTTGAAGGAGGGAAGAATGTTACACCCCAAGCTTCCATGGTATGTTTCCCTTTGAATAATTCAATAGCTTGCATATTATGCAAATTCGAGATTCTAACACACCACATCTAATCAAACTAGCATTTCTGAATAGTAATACCCACTTTTTGAATGTTTATAAATTTTATTTTTCAAAATGTACTTCATTTTTGAATTCAGAATATCGAAATATCCATAGGGGGAATTTTTGGTATTTTTTTTTTGAAAACATTCAATTCTTGATGAATAGTGAAAAATACTATGTTATTGGTTAAAACCGAATTTTTATTTAAATAATTTTTTATTTTATTTAAATTTATTTTAGGTCAAATTCGATACATAATACCTATATAAGTTCAATGTAATTAATTGGAGTCATTTTATAATAAGTTTAGATATATATAGAAAATTATTGAAATTTTTACCGTCTCTTACCCACCTACTAGAAAGAGATATTTTTCTACAAAAATATTTGATTTCATCTTAGTCAAATGTAACACCCCAAGCTTCCACAGTACGTTTCCCTTTGAATAATGAAATATCTTTCATTTTAAGCAACATCGAGACTTTAACAAACCGTGACAAATCAAACTAGCCATTATAAATAGTAATGCCCACTTTTTGACATTTTATAAACTTAATTTTTCAAAATGGACTTCATTTTTTAGTTTAGAATATCGAAATTATCTTAGGGTGAATTTTTGGTATTTTTCAGAAAACATTCAATTTTTCATTAATAGTGTAAAACACTACGTTATTGGTTAAAAATGAATTTTTAATTAAAAATTTATTTATTTTATTTAAATTAATTTTTTGTCAAAATAGATACATAATACCTATATAAGTTCAATACAATTCATTGGAGTAATTTTATTATAATTCTAGATATATATAAAAATTTTGTTGAACATTTTACCCTCTTTTACCCACCTCCTAGAAGCATTTGAAAGTTTTCATAAAACATAATTTCACCACTTCTTTGAGTTGAATTTCAGAAATCCAAGAGACATGGTTAATATCAGTTTATAAAATTTTGTTCAATAAGATGACAATAGTTATTGGTGAATAGTATCTTTTGACTTTTATTTACCACGGTTAAAAGTAAATAGGGTAATTAATGATAAAAATGACATCATAATTATCCAAACACATGTACTAATTCTATTTGATAGCTATAATTCGAAAGAAAACAACCTTAGGATTAAAATATGACCCCCATTTTTTTACTTGTATTAGATTACAACATTTATTATTATTTTATTTAAAGAAGAGTTAAAAGAGTTGAATTCAAAGTTTTATAAGTAAACCACTTTTAATATAGGGTTTCACACAATATAAATTTTACTATAAATATTAATTAAAAATCTAGAAAGATTTATAACATAGTTTTATTTTATTTATAATTTTTTTGAAATTAAATAATTTATTTTATTTGTGACACAATGATGATACAATAATTACCTTAATAATGAAATATTAAAATAGTGGATATTATAAATATCCCAATAAATATAAATTGAGACTTCTGATAAAATAAAATAATTTTATATGTTAATATGACCTGATAGGGTTGGTTAAGTAAATTTTATTCTAAGTGATAATGTTTTAATGGCTTTCAAAAAAAATCAAATGCTAAATAGTGTCGAAATTGACATAATTGAGTTTTTAAAACAAATACTATTTTATTAATTGTTGTAATATTCCGAAAAATCGATGGTTCATACAAGGACATGGATATGGTTATATATATTAATAATGAACCACATGGGGTTTTCTAGGCTTTTATAGTGAGTTTTTTAACCATATAATATACAAATACAAAGAGACATGGTAAATGTAAAACTTTTAATCTAAGAGTTAAATCTAAAATATAAGGTCAATATGGTGACCAAAACCTGTCCAAAAACTATTTATTGAGAGTTTATTGACCCATAACCACCATAAAATCTAATTAAATCATTATAGATCCATTGGAAACCAAAAATGATTTTATTATAAAATAATATTTCAAGCTTTTACAAAAGTGACCCTCAACTATCTTATAAAAGGGTACTTCCCCTTCTATTAATTTCACACATCCAAAGCCATTTGGATCTACCAAACCCTACCAAAATATCCTCCCAACATTCCTACCTTCATCCTAGAGTCCTTAATTTGGTCATAAAGCCAACCTAAGGAGCCCTTTTGATTAAATTGAAAGGAAGAACCCGAAGAAGACTTAATTATTTCATTACCTCTTCATGTTCTTTTCTTCTTCCACTTACTCTTTCATTGTTGTTTCCTTTATAAAATAATAACTATAGTATCTTATATATACTATTATGTTTTTATAAAAATTGTACAACCATATTCATTATTCAATGTATCATATAAATGAAACAGTCACCATACATGCGTACGTATGACATTCCGTCTCCATATGATGTTATAGTTTGTTATTCAAATACTTCATTATTTTGGATGGGTATAATAATGAATATAACTAATTTAAATAATAAATATATATTTTTAATGATTCGGTATATATGATATACCATCCAATTACATACAATTTTACCATCAATATATTGATATTGTGGCTTGTGCGTACGTACGGATTATCGTCTCCACGAAGGCGATGATATTCATTCCCCATCATATTCATTCGTGAATAATTTTGATTTTATGATTAAAAATAATTTTTGAGAACTTAATATCATTCTAGATATGAATAAAATACATCTTATCCATAACAAACATAGCTTACATAACCGAGCATATAAAGGAAAACAGACAAGTTACACTTGAAACGATGATACTACGAAAATATTATTAACGAATCAATATTATAAGATCATATATGATATCATATTTATGTATATTATTCTTGTATAATTTAATAATGATGTTTTAACTATTATACAGGAGGTGAAAATACCATTGACTAAGGAAAAGTACAAGGTAACGGTTAATTTCCCAACCTCATTATTATTCGAGGTTGTTTTTATGTAAGTATCTACTAGGAACTCTTTTTCATCCACATCCATGTTTCTTAAATATGTATTCCAAAAGATTTTTACTATTTTCTATACTATGGGATAAATTCATTTATACCCATGTTTTAATTTTTATAAAATGGTTTTAATGGAATCTTTTCGTCATTTTCCAAACAAGATACTTTATGACCATTTCAACAAAATTAAGGTAAGAATGTATTTTCTTTAACTTATATGGCAGGTGGGCTATTTCATGCCATTATAACATCATTGAATATTTCAATACCATAATATAATAATATTTTTAACATAAATGTTTTCTTTTATAATTATGTGACTTTTAAATGATTTTAAAATAGAAAGTGGTATTTATTTCAAATAGTTTCCATTTCTTCTTTGTCAACAATTGTTTATAGATTTTAAACTTATTTGAAGTTGATTTATTATGATATAAATCTTTGATATTGTATTTATGGTTTTGGGATTTTTTTTGACTGTGGATGTGTTATTTTTAAACCATTTATGGTTTATGGATAAAGCATTGACATTTCATGTGATAGTTTTATAATGAATGTTTATGTTAGGGTTAAACCAATTCATATGAGGAATTCTTGGACTTATTAAGTGCCAAGTGGAGCCTGCTTTAACTCCTTGATACATCGGTGGGTCTCATGATAAAAACTAGTGTCTTGGCACAAGGCCTTGAAAAATTCTTATTTTTAGTCTTGGCATAAGGCCTTGACTCTCTGGTTATAAAGTCACACATTATGCATTAGATCATTATGATTGTGTTTATTGATATTGCATGTGATTATTAGACTGGTATAATATCTATGTGAATAAGTAAATGTCATTATTTTATTTTATCTTTACCATATTATGCTCAAGTTTATGTTTAAAAGGCTTTTATTTTAGTCTTATAGATTTCCATAAATGTTTATGTTTATTTATTAATGTTTCTGCTATATTTTTATCCATACAAAACATCTGAGCTCACCCATTTCTATGTTTTATTCAACCCAGGAGGTGAAGAAATATTTTTTGTCTGACCTGTAGGGATAGGCTAAGGATATAACTGTGGTCAACAGGGAGAAAATGTTTTTTATGTTTTTATTTCATGATGTAATGTAAAACTTATGAATGTATCTAGTACTTCGAAGGCTACAAGATTGATCAGTCCTTTGAGATATGATTCCTTGTATCATTCCAATGTTATTTAATAATGCACCGACTCTAGGTAACCGGGGTTGGGTTGATGCAGTTGGTATCATAGTATATTTAGTACAATTCATGGAAAATATATTTACATAAACTCTTATTATAGATCATTACCCTATGATAGACTTTGAGTATTGGTATATAAGAACTTCCTAGCATCATGGTAACATAGATATTTTTTGTATTTTCCATGTAATAAATCCCTATGTGGATACGGGAAGGTAGAGGCGTCTCTGGAAAAAATGTACCTAGAAGTGAAAACTCCAACATGGAGTTTCGGTATTGACCCTGGTTATCTAGGTACATGACAACGGGAGTTTCTGCACTCTTGGTTACGACACTCCCATGGGATATTCTTAGAATAATTCACATTTTCTTTACAAACCATTATGAAGGATTTATCATTATATACCTCTTTAATTAAATTTTTTTTATGATTATGAATTATATCCATAATTTTTTCCATTTATGTTAAGTGTTTTACAAGATTGGAATTATGTACTGTGACTCATAAAATAATATATTGTATGTCATTGTTTAGAAATGGTGCCTTGTGGAAGGAATGGAAACTATATCAACGCACATAATCCAAGTAAGGATTTCTCTCCTACTCAAGATAATAATATTGGATATAGTGATGCAACTGGTGTTGATCAACTTATCACCATATTAGGACAACTCACTCAGGTCATGAATAATAACCTTACCCATATAGAGCACCCTAATCCACAACATGAAGGATCAATGTTAGAGCACTTCATGAGGAAAAAACTTCCAACATTAAATGGGAGTAAAAATACATTAGTAGCTGAGCAACGGATAAATTCTTTAGAGAAAATATTTCATGCTTTGGGAAGTAGCGAATGGGAAAAAGTTTTCCAGGTAGTTTATCTCCTCACAGGAGATACTGATCAATAGTGTTCATTAATACAAAACACAAAGGATGATGAAGAAGTACCAAACATGGAATTGAGGGAGTTTAAATATATTTTCATAGAAAAATACTTTCCTAGTGACTGTCAAGTGGATATAGAAAGACAATTTCTGAGTCTGAGGCAAAAGGAGGATGAGAATGTCGCAAAGTATTAGGCTAACTTTACAAGGTTAGCAAGGCATGCAACAGATTATATACATAACCCAAGGATTAATATTGATTGATTATTTTATGGGTTAAAACCATTTATCCATCGATCATTAGTCTCATAATCTTTCTAATCATACGAAGATATTTTCTCATGCGCTATCAAGATAGAAAAGGAATTCTCTAAGTCATATGACTTCAAAGAAAAGAAAGAGAAGAAATGATATGTTGATCAATCCGGAAATGGAAATAAGACAAAGAAGGGAAAAGTTAAAGATCCATCATGTGGTAAATGTAGGAAGAAACACCCTAGTACTTGCCTGAAGGGAATGAGTGTCTATTACAAGTGTGGTGAAAAAGGCCACCAAACTCGAGATTGCAAGGTAATGAAAGAGTTAGTCATTTTTGAATGGTATAATTGTAGATAAAAGAGACATTATAAAAATGTATTTCTTATGCACCAAGGGAACAATACTTAGAAAAGGCCAAGGGAGAAATGACAAACTTATGCAGTCACGACTGCTGAGGTTGAAGCTCTGAAAGACGTGATGGGAGGTAATTTAATGGTTTCCTCAAGTTTAGAAAATTCTTTATTTGATTCTATATCATCACATAATTTCATATATTCTTAGTTTTCTATGAAAATTAGATATTTTCATATTGACATAACAAGGTATTTGTTAGTCAAAAATCTAACGGAAGTATCATTGCTACAATGTTTTGTGAATCAGTTCCCATCAAGGCATATAAACGATACTTGTCTGATGATCTCATCGTCATACCAATGATTGAATTTGATATAATCCTTGTAATTTATTATCTTTCAAACCATGATGTGAAAATTTATTTTAATAAAAAGGAGGTTACAATTTTTGATGATGATAAGGAGTACCTTATCTTTAGAGCAGAAATGTCACCACCTAATTCTTATCTAGATCCAACCCTAGTAGCTCTACTAATTTCAATTATTGGGGAGGAAGAGAATGAAATAATTATGGGTGGTGAAAATAATGTTTTAATAGAGGATGTGCATATTGGGTTAGAATATGTTGATGTTTTTTCAAATGATTTACCTAAACATCCTCTAGAATGAGAAATTGAGTTTTCCGTCGATTTAATTCCTGGTTCTAGGCCCATATCGAAGACCCCTTATTGAATGGACACTGTAGAATTAGTGGTAATAAATAAATAAATAGAAGAATTGAGTAACAAGAGATTTATTTTCCCTAGTGTTTCTCCATGGGAAGGCCCTATCCTTTTTCATATAAAGAAAGATAGATTTATGAGGTAGTGCATTGACTACATGGGGATCAATGCTAAAAAAATAAAGAAAAATTATCCCCTACCTCACATTGATGATTTATTAGACCAAATCCATAGAGAAAAATATTTTTCAAAGATTGACCTTTGATCTGGATATCCTCAGTTGTGTGTGATGAAGTAATTCATTCCAAAACATCATTTCGAGCCTGGTACGGGCATTACAAGTTTACAGTAATGCCTTTTTGGAATGACTAATGCACCATATGTCTTTATGGATCTAATAAGTAGTGTTTTAAAGTAATATCATGATGACATTTTATTGGTATTTATTGATGTTATCTTTGTATAGTCCTAAAGCTATAAAAATCTTGAGAATCACATACGTAATATTCTAAAGACTATTAAAAGAAATGAATTATATGGGATGTTTATCAAGTGTGAATTCTGGATTTAAGAGATTTCTTATCTTGGCCATATTTCTTCTAAGGATGGAATGTTTTTTGATCCTTCAAATACAAATGAAATCCAAGAATGGAAAGCACTAAAAAGTATAACTGAGGTACGTAGTTTTATGGGTTTAGCAGGTTATTATAGACATTTCATCCAGAATAATGCACGATTGGCTATCCCATTAACCAAGCTCACACGTAAAGGGGTTAAATTGGTTTGGAAAAAAGAGTGTGAAGAATGTTTAGATGAACTAAAGAGAAGATTAGTCAATGATCTTATCTTGACTCTACCATCAATAAACGATGGGTTTGTTATTTATAGTGATGTTTTAAAGAAAGGACTTGGTTGTGTCCTTTTGTAGAATGATGGAGTTATTTCCTATGCATCACGATAGCTAAAAATCCATGAGAAAAACTCTCACACTCATGATATTGAGTTCGCAGTGGTAATATTTTCTCTGAAGATATGGAGACACTATCTCTATGGTGAAAATTTGAGATTTATACTAATCACGAGATTTGAAGTATATTTTCTCACCAAAATAACTCAACATGAGGAAAATGAGATGGCTTAAACTACTTAAGTATTATTATTGCACAATAAACTACAACCTGAGAATGGAAAATAAGGTGGAATATGATTTAAGCATAAAGGATCAAGGATTTTTGAACAAGATGAGAGTTGAAATGGATCCTATTTTCATGGATCTAGTAAAGGTGGATATGGGAATAACCATGGAAGTTGAAACATCAATACATTTTCAAATGGTTTCCAAACCATCTTTACTAAAAAGGATAAAACGTTCTCATATAGATGATGAGGACTTTCAAAAGAAGATTAAAGCTGTAAATGATGGGAGATTAAATGAATTCGTATATAAAGATGTAATTTTAAAATTTGGGAAAAGACTTTGTGTTCCTGATATAACTGATCAAAAAAGAATGGTTGTATTATGCTCATAGCTCTAATTTTTCTATACACTCTGAGAGCACCATTATGTATAGATATTTGAAGGAACATTTTTGGTGGGACAACATGAAGATGGAGAAAGCTGATTTTGTGTCAAGATGTATGGTTTTTCAACAAGTGAAAGCTAGAAGGAAACAGCCTAGAGGAGTCATGAAACCTCTTCCCATATCGGATTGGAAATGGGATAATATTATGATGGACTATGTCATGGGGATACCAAAGACTCTTAGAATGAATGATGCAATATGAGTCATTATTGATCGTCTTCCTAAGTAAGCACATTTTCTTGCTATAAGAAAAGATTTACCACATGAACATCTTGAAATACTATATATTAATGAAGTTTTAAGACTCCATGGTATTCCCCTATTGACTATTTCTGATTATAATCCGTGTTTTACATCATGATTTTGGAAAAGTCTTTAGAAGGACTTTGATACTGATCTTTTTATTATCACTACCTACCACCCTCAAACTGATGGACGATCAGAACTCACTATTCAAACCATAGAAGACATGTTGATATATTTCTCACCTGTATTTCAAGGTATGTGGGATCAATATTTACTTATGGTATAATTTTCCTATAACAATAGTCTTAATTCAAGTATTCAAATTGCACCATATAAAGTGTTATATGGAAAGAGATGTTGCACACCAACTAGTTGGGATGATGTTGGTGAAAGAAGACTCATAGGCCCAAAAAAATTTGAGTAATCAATTGACAAAGTGAAGGTTATCCAAACCCACATCAAATAAACTCAAAGTATGCAGAATATCTATGCCAATAACCGAAGGAAGGATTTTGAAGTTCAGGTAAAAGATCATGTTTTCTTGTAGGTATCTCCATGGAAGGGTGTTATAAGATTTGGTAAGTGTGGTAAGTTAAGTCCCTGATACGTCGGACCTTTTGAAATCCTAGAATGAATTGGGGTTATAGCTTACCGTTTGGAAATGCCTCCACATCTCTCCAAAGTTCATGATGTGTTCCACGTAACATAGTTGAGAAAATAAATTCCTGACCCAATGCATGTACTCACCTTAGAAGAAATTGAACTGGAACCTGATCTTTATTATTGTGAAGAGTATGTCAAGATTCTTAATACCATAGAACAAGTGTTGAGAAACCAATGACTCGTCTGGAAAAATTTCTATGTAGAAACCATAAGATGGAAGATGCAACATGGGAACTGGTGAAACTTATCATGAAGAACCACCTGAATCTTTCTATGTGGTAGTATTATAGAATTTTTTTAGAAAAAATTATTTGGAGGGAATAATGTTACACCCCCAGATTCAAAAATACATTTCCCTTTGAATAATGCAATTGCTTGCATTTTAAGCAACTTTGAGGTTCTAACACAACGCGACCAATCAAACTAGCCATTATGAATAGTATTACCCACTTTTTGAAATTTTATAAATTTTATTTTTAAAAATGGACTTCATTATTGAATTTGGAAAATCATAATTAGCTTAGAGTGAATATTTGTTATCTTTCTGAAAACATTTGATTTTAGATGAATAGTGAAAAACACTACATTAGTGGTTTAAACTGACATTTTATTTAAATAATTATTTATTTTATTTAAATATATTTTAGGTAAAAAGAGATACATAAAACCTATATAAGTTCAATTTAATTTATTGGAGACATTTTATAATAAGTATAGATATATATAAATATTTTATTGAATTTTTTACAATCTTTTACCCACCTCCTAGGAGCATTTTCTAATTTTCATAAAACATGTTTATAAATCTTTTGTGAGTTGAATTTAAAAAAACCAAGAACCATGGTTAATATTAGTAAGTAATATTTGGTTCAATAAGAAGAAAATAATTTTGGGTGAATAGTAACTTCAACCATTTTTTTACCATGGTTATAAGTAAATAGTGAAATTAATGGTAAAAATGATATCCCAATAACCCTTACGCATGCCTTATTTCTATTTTATAAGTATAATTTGACCAAAAACAAACATTGGAATAAAATATGACCCCCTTTGGTCCACTTTGATTAGATTAGTACATTTATTATTATTTTAATTAAAGAAGAATTAGAAGAGTTAAATTCAAAGTTTAATAACTAAACCATTTTTAATATAGGGGTACACACAATATAAATTAGACTATAAATATTCATTAGAAATATAAAAATATTTCTTACATAATGGTATTTTATTTATTATTTTTATACATTGAGTAATTTAATTTATTTATGACACAATGATGATGCAGTAATTACATTAATAATGCAATATTAAAATAATTTATATTATAAATATCCAAATAAAATTAAATTGAAACTTCAATTAAATTACAGTAATTTTATAGGATAATATGATATGTTACGGTTGGTTAAATAAATTTTATTTGAAGTGAAATGGTTTTAATGGATTTCAAAAAAAATCAAAAACTAAATAGTGTCAAAATTGACATAACTGAGTTTTTAAAACAAATACTATTTTATTAATTGATATAATATTCCTAAAAATCTAAGGTTTAGCCAAAGGACATGGATACAGTTATATATATATTAATAATGAACCACATGGGAGTTCGTCTGGCTTCTTATAGTAATTTTATTAACCATATAATATAAAAATACCAAGATACATGGTAAATGTCAAACTATTTAACAAAGAGTTAAATATGAAAGATAAGGTTAACATGGTGACCTAAACCTGTAATAAACCAATTAGTTGAAATGTTCTCTAACCATAACCTCCATAGGCATGAAATAAATCATTTTGGTGCCATTATAAACTGAAAAATGATTTTATTATAAAATTATATTTCAATCTTTTTGTAAAGTGACACTCAGCTCTCTTATAAAAGGGTACTTCACCTTCTCTTAATTTCACACCTCCAGTCAATTTTTCTAAGGAAAACCCTTCCCACATATCCTCCCAACATTCTTCCCTTCATCCTAGAGACCATAATTTGGTGAGAAATCCAACCTAAGGAGCCCTTTTGATCGAATCAAAAGAAATAACACGAAGAAGAGGTAAATATTTCATCACCTCTTTGAAGTAATTTTCATCTTCCACTTCCTATTTTTTGTTGTTTCCAATCTAAAATAATAACTCTAGTATATTCTATAACCTATAATATTATTATAAAAAATGTAAAAACCTTATTCATTATTCTATCCATCATATTAATGACAAAGTCACCATACATGCGTACGTACGTCTTATCGTCTCCACGTCGTGTTATAGTTTGTTATTCAAACACATAATTATTTTGGATTGGTATAATAATGAGTATAACTAATGTAAATAATAAATATAACATTTTAATGATTCTGTATATATGATATATCATCCAATGACATATGATTTCGTCATCAATATAATGATATTGTCGCTCGTGTGTACATACGGATTACCGTCTCCACGAACGTGATAAGATTCATTCCCCGTCATAATCATTCAAGAATAATATTTATTATAGTATTGAAAATAATTTTTAAGAACTTAATATCATTTTGGATATGAATAAAATACATCTTATCCATATGAAACATGGCCTACGTCACCGAGAATATAATGGAAAAAGGATTAGTTAACAACAAAAATGATGATACTACTCAAATATTATTAACAAAGAAATATTAGAAGATCTTAAATGATATCATATTTATGTCTAGTATTATTGTACAGTTTAATAAAAAAATTAACTATTATAAAGGAGTTTAACATACCATATACTAATGAAAATTACAAGGTAAGGATTAATTTCACAATCAGTTTATTATCTGAGGGTGTAAATACGTAAGTATATACTGGGACCACATAATCATCCACATCCTTGTTTCTTAAAAATGTATTCCAAAACATTTTTACTACTTACAAGACTATGGGTTAAATCCATTTATAACCTTGTTTGACTTTTTATAAAATGGTTTGAATATAATCTTTCTCTCATTTTCTAAAACAAGTTTCTTTATGAACTTTTCAAAAAAAAATTAAGGTAAGAATGTCTTTTTTTTAACTTATACGGTGGGTGTGGCTATTTTTTAGGGTTATAAAATCGTTAAGACTTCCTATACTAGATTATAAGAATATTTTCAAAATAAATGTTTTCTTTTATAATTATGTGACTTGAAAATGAATTCAAAATAGAAAGATGTATTTCATTCCAATAGTTTTCATTTCATCTTTGTCAGAATCTTTTTTTGGATTTTAAACTTGTTTGAAGTTGATTTGTTATGATATAAATCATACATATTGCATTGAAGTTTTTTTGATATGTTTGACTATGGATGTGTTATTTTTACACCATTCATGGTTTATGGAAAATGTATTGAAATTTCATATTCTAGTTTTAATACGAATGTTTATGTTATGTTTAAACCTTTTTGCATGAGGATTGCATTGGACATAGTAATTTGTGGGTGGAGCCTACTGTAGCTCCTTGATGCATCAGTAGGTCTAATTAGATAAACTAGTGTCTTGGAATAAGGCCTTTAAAAAATATTATTTGTATTCTTGGCACATGGCCTTGACTATGTTGTTATGAAGTCTAGAATTACACATTTCATCTTTATTCAAGTGGATATTGATATTGCATGTGATTATTTGACTAGTATAATATCCATGTGAATAGGTAAATGGAATTATTTGATATTATATTTTCCATATTATGCTGATGGTTAATTTTAAAAGGCTTTTGTTTTATTCTTATACATTGACTTAAATGTTTGTGCTTATTTATGAATGTTTAAGCTATACCGTTATCATTACTGCTCATCTGATATCACCCCTTTATATATTTTATTTCCACTAGGAGGTGATGAAATATTTTATTTTTGACTTGAAAGGATATTATATAGATATAAGTGTGGTCAATGGGTACAAAATGTTGTGGATGTTTTTATTTCATGATGTATTGTAAAACTTATGAATTTATCTAGTACTTAAAAGGCTACTAAATCGATTGGTCTTTTGGTATATTATTCATTATATCATGATAATGTTTTGTAATAATGCACCAACTATAGGTAAATGGGGTTTTATACACACTATGGTCATTATACAGGAGGTTAAACATAATCTTAACTAAAGGAAAGGGCAAGGTGAGGGTTAATTTCACAATCTATTTATTATCCGATGTGGTTTTTATGTAATTATCTACTGGTACATTATTACATACCATTGGAATGATATAAGGAATCATGTCCTGAAAGACTGATCAGTTTAGTAGCTTTGGATGTACTGGATACATTCATATGTTTTACGTTACATCATGAAATAAAAAATCAACAACATTTTTCCCCATTGACAACACTTATATCCTTATCTTATCCCTGCTGGTCAACCATAATATATTTCTTCACCTCCTAAGAAAAATAAAACCTAGAAAGGGGTGAGCTCAGATTCTCAGTAAGGATAAAAATATAGCAGAAACTTTCATAAATAAGAATAAACATTTAAGGCAATGTATAAGACTAAAACAAAAGCCTTTTTAACTTAAATATCTGTATAATATGAAAATGATAAAATCAAATAATGCAATTTACTTATTCACATTGATATTCTACTAGTCGGATAATCACATGCAATATAAATATCCACTTTTTTAATGATGTAATTCATAATTCCAGACTTCATAAAATATCCACACCCGCTGTATAAATAAAACCTTTTGGTAGAAAAATACCTTTTTATATTTTGAAATCATTTAAAAGACATATAATTATAAAAGAAAATTTTTATTTTGAAAATATTCTTTAAATATTCTAGGGAAGCTTCGACAAAGGCAGAAAATAGACACACCCACCGTACAAGTTAAAAAAAGACATTCTTACCTTAATTTTTTCGGAAAGGTCATAAAGTAACTTGAATGGAATTTGAAAGAAATATTCCTTTAAAACCAATTTCTTAAAAGTTAAACAAGGGTATAAAAAAATTTAAAAAATTTCATAGTAAATAGTAAAAAAATTTGAAATACATTTTTATTAAACATTAATGGGAATGATAATGAGGTCCCAGTAGATACTTACCTAAAAACAACCTCAGATAATAAAGAGATTGTGAAATTAACCCTTACCTTGTACTTTTCCAAAGTCGATGGTATGTTAACATCCTGTATAATAGTTAAAAAATTATTATTAAATTATACAAGAAAAATATACATAAATATGATATCAATATGATCTTATAATTTTTCTTTTTTAATCATATTTTAGGACTATCATGGTTTCAGGTGTTAATTGATTTGTTTTCCTTTATATGATTGGTTATGTAAGACATGTATGTTATGTATTTGATGTATTTGATTCATATAAAGAATTATATTATGTTCATAAACATTACTTGTAATCATAAAATGAAAATTATTCTTGAATGATGACGATGGGGAATGAATCTCATCGTGTTCATGAAGACGGTAATCCGTACGTACGCAGAAGTGAACAAATCATTCTATTGAATGCGAAATCATTTGTAATTGGATGTTATATCATACATACAGAATAATTAACATTTTATATTTATTATTTACATCATTTAAACTCATTATTATATCCATACAAATAATTAATTGTTTGAATAAAAAACTACACCACCACGTGAAGACGGTAATCCATACATACACACGTATGGTAACATGGTCCTTCATATGATGGATAGAATAATGAATATTGTTGTAAATGTTTTATAATAACATTATAGTATATACAATATACTGTATTTATTATTTTATAATAGAAACAAGAAATAAAGAGGAAGTGGAAGAAGAAAATAAATTGAAAGAGGTGATGAAATATTTACCACTTCTTCAGGTTCTTCCTTTTGATTTGATCAAAGGGGATCCATAAGTTTTCCTTCTGACCAAATAAAGTCCGCTAAGATGAAGGTAGGAAATTTTGGAGGATATTTGGGTTGGTTTTGGCAGAGCCTAAGGGATTTAGAGGTGTGAAATTAAAAGAAGGGGAGGTACCCTATTATATGAGTGGTGAGGGTCACTTTAGGAAAAGCTTGAAATATTATTTTATAATAAAATAATTTTCAATTTCTAATGGCTCCAAAATAATTTATTTCTAGGATAATGTATGGATGGGTTGAAAACCTCTCAACCAATAGGTTTTATATAAGTCTTGGTTAACATTTTATCCTTATCGTTTAGATTTAACTCTTAGTTAAATAGTATGACATTTACCACGTCTCTTTGTATTTTTAAATAATATGGTTAATAAAAATACTATATCAATCCAATAGATCCCCATGTTGTTCATTATTAATATAGATAAAATTATCTATGTCCTTTTCCCAAACCATATATTATTAGTAAAATTATGTCAATTAATAATATAGTTTTTGTTTTAAAAACACAATTATGTCAATTTTGACATGTCAGTGCTATTTTAACCTCATGTATAATATTTAAAACATTGTTATTAAATTATAAAAGAATAATATACATAAATATTATATCATATATGACCTAATAATATTGATTTGTTAACAATATTCTAGTAGTATCATAGTTTTGGGTGTTAACTGACATTTTTTCCATTATATGCTCGGTTACGTACGCACGTATTATGACTTTTTCATTCATATGATGGGTATGGTAATGAGTATAACTGATGTAAATTATAAATACATCATGTTAATCATTATTTATATATGATTTATTATTCAGTTACTTACAATTTCACCACCAATATAAGGATATTATCGCTCGTGCATACGTACGGATTACTGTCTCCCCGAACACGACGAGATTCATTCCCCATCGTAATGATTCAAGAATAATTTTCATTTGATGATTAAAAATAATGTTTATGAACATAATATCATTCTGTATATGAATATAATACATCATATACATAAAAAACATGTCTTATTTAATAATGCATATATAAGAAAACGAATCAGTTAACACCTGAAACGATGATACTACTAAAATATTATTCACAACGAAATATTATAAGATCATATATGAAATCATATTTATGTATATGAATATTTTATAATTTAATAACAATGTTTTAACTATTATTCAAGAGGTTATAATACCATCGACTAAGGATAATTACAAGGTAAGGGTTAATTTCACAGTCTCTTTATTATCCGAGGTTGTTTTTAAATAAGTATCTACTGGGACCTCTTTATCATCAACATATGTGTTTTCTTAAAAATTTATTTCAAAACATTTTTAATATTTACTAGACTATGGGTTAAATTCAATTATACCCTTAATTTACCTTATATATTTTTAAATTAATCTTTCCATCATTTTCCATACATGGTACTTTATGACATGTTTGACAAAATTAAGGTAAGAAAGTTTTTTTAACTTATACGGGGAGTGTGGCTATTTTACGTCATTAGACCATTGTCAAATATTCCCATACATGATTTTTAGAATATTTTAAAAATAAGTGTTTTCTTTAATAGTTATTTTACTCTTAAATTATTTCAAAATTGAATGATATATTTCTATCAAAAAGTTTTATTTTCATCAATGTCAACATCCTTTGATAAAATTTACACTCATTTGAAGTTGATTCATTATGATACCAATATAAAATATTTTATTTAAGGTTTTGTGATATGCTCAACTGTGTATGTATTATTTTTCATACCATTCATGATTTATGGTTAAATTAATGACATATCATATGCTATTTTTAATATGAATGTTTATGTTATGTTTCAAACATTTCATATGAGGAATGTATTGGAATTATAAGCGGATGGGTGGAACCTGATATAGCTCCTCGGTGTATTGGTAGGTCTCAGGATACAATTTGATGTGGAATTGGACGAGTCCGTTCCCAATTTGATATATTGGCCTAGGCCCAAATCATTTTTAGGCATCTTGGCTAAGGCCTTGACATGATGTTTTAGAATGTCCGGCATTATACATTCCCTCATTATGAAAATAATAATGATGGTTCATGTGGTTATTTAAATAGTAGAATACATGTGACTATGTTTTATTATGGAATTCTTTACTCATCTCAAATTCCTACCTTAAGTGTTCATTTTTTTTATTTGTAAAGGCATGTGTTTTTAATATTTCACCATGCCTAATTTTTGTGTTATCTTATGCTATATTTCGTTTACTTACTGGTCATTTGATCTGACCCCTTTCTTATATTTCATTTTCCAAATATATGAATAGGTTAGTTATGAGTGACTTGCAGGCATAATCATGGAGGCTTGGATCTCTCTAATGGAATAAGTCAGTGTTGTATTTCCTTTCATGTTTTAATGTTGAACTTATGTCTGTATCTTGTTTCCAATAATACTAAACAGATCGGTCTTTCTGGAAATGATTCCTTTTATCATGCCAATGTTATGTAATAAAGCACTGAGTCGCGGTAATTAATGCATCGTCATTGTGTCATAAATAAATTTAATTATTTAATGTCTAAAAATTATAAATAAAATATCATTATGTTGGAAATGTTTTTACATTTATAATGAGTATTTATAGTAAAAAAGATATCTTATATACCTTCTGTAAGTATTTAAGTCATGATCTAAATGACACGGTCAAGAATCACGAGTTAAAACATGTACGATAACGAAACTGATTATTACCCAAAATGTTAATTTAACCTAGAAATCAATATTAAATGTGTAGTATAAAGTCATAAATGAATAATGGAATGCCTTGAACTTAGTTACCTAGAGTCCGTGCATTATTATATTACATTGGAATGATACAAGGAATCATGTCCCGAAAGACCAATTAGTTTAGTAGTCGTGGAAGTACTAGATACATTCATATGTTTTACAATACAATATAAAATAAAAACATCAACAACATTTTTCTCCATTGACCACACATATAACATTAGCCTTTACCTACAGTTCAACCATAAAATTGTTCTTCACATCCTGGAAAAAATAAAATATTGAAAGGGGTGAGCTCAGATGATCTGTAAAGATAACAATAATGCAGAAACATTCATATATAAGAATATACATTTAAGGAAATATATAAGACTAAAACAAAACCCTTTTAAACATAATATTCAGAATAATATGGCAAAGATAAAATAAAATAAATCCATTTACATATTTCCATGGATATTCTACTAGTCTAATAATCACATGCAATACTAATAGACACTTTCATAATCATGGAATACATAATGTCGGACATCATAACCACATAGTCAAGGCCTTCTCCCATGACTACAAATAAAATTTTGTCAAGGCCTTGTGCCTAGATAGTAGTTTGTCTCATGGGACCTACTGATGCATCGAGGAGCTATAGCGGGTTCCACCCATCACTTACTAAGTCCAATGCATTTCTCATATGAAAAGGATTAAACATAACATAAACATTCATATTAAAACCAGAATAAAAAATGTCAATACATTATTTATAATCCTTGAATAGTGTAAAAATAACACATCCATAGTTAAACATATCACAAAACCTTCAACATAGTATGGAAGATTTATATCATAATTAATCAACTTCAAGCAAGTTTAAAATACATAAAAGGATGTTGAAAAAGCTGAAACAAAACCATTTGAAATAAATAACTCTATCTATTTTGAAATCATTTAAAAGTCACATAATTATAATAGAAAAAAATTATTTTTAAAATATTCTTATAAGCTTGTATGGGAAGCTTCTATGATGTTATAATGGGAGAAAATATCCACATTGGTAGTATAAGTTAGAAAAAATACATTCTTATCTTAATTTTGTCGAAAAGGTCATAAAGTACCTTGTTTGTAAAATGACAGAAATATTCCCTTCAAACCATTTTATAAAAATTCAAAAAAGTGTATAAATGAATTTAACCCATAGTCTAGTAAATAGTAAAAATGTTTTGTTATAAATTTTTAAGAAACATGGATGTGGATGATAAAAAGGTTCCAGTAGATACTTATATAAAAACAACCTCGGATAATAAAGAGATTATGAAATTAACCCATACCTTGTACTTTTCCTTAGTCAATGGTATGTTAATATATTTTCTAATAGTTAAAGAATTATTATTAAATTATACATTAGTCGTATACATAAATATGATATCATATATAATCTTATAATATTGCATCGTTAATAATATTTTTGTGTTATCGTCGTTTCGGGTGTCAATTGATTCGTTTTTCTCTATATGATTGGTTACATAAGTCATGTTTATTATGGATAGGATGTATTTAATTCATATAAGGAATTATATTATTTTAATTAACATTATTTTTAATCATAATACTAAAATTATTCTTGAATTATTATGATGAGGAATGAATCTCATCGCGTTCGTGGAGACGGAAATCCGTACATACAGACATATGGTGACTTGTTCATTCATATTATGGATAGAATAATTAATATTGTTGTAAAATCTTTATAATAACCTCATATTTTATTTAAGATACTGGATTGATTATTTTAGAATGAAAACAATGAAGAAAGAGGAATTGGAAGAGGAGAAGAACTAGAAAGAGATGCTGAAATATTTACCTCTTCTTCAGGTTCTTCCTTTTGATTTGATAAAAAGGAATCCATAGGTCAGTTTTCTGACCTAAGTAAGGCATATAAGAAGAAGGGAGAAAATTAGGGGGGATATTTGGGTAGGGGTGGCTGAGCCAAATGGCTTTGGTGATGTGAAATTAAGAGAAGGGGAAGTGCACTTTTATAAGAAAGAAGAGGGTCACTTTAGGAAAATCATGAATTGTTATTTTATAATAAAATCATTTACGGTTTCTATTGTATAAAAAATGATTTATTTCGAGGATATGGTGGGTATGGGTCGAAAAACTCTCAAAAAAATGTTTTAGTAAATTTTAGGTTACTATTTTGACCTTATCTTTTAGATTTAACTCTTAGTTAAATAGTTTGACATTTATCATGTCTCTTTGTATTTTTATATTATATGGTTAAAAAACTTACTATAACAAGACATGAAAACCCCATGTGGTTAATTATTAATATATATAACATTATATACGTCCTAATTCTGATCCTTATAATTTTATGAATTTTATATCAATTAATAATATAGTATACTTTTTAAAAACTCCATTATGTCAATTTTGACACTATTTAGTATTTGATTTTTAGAAAGCCATAAAAACATTATCACATCAACTAAAATTTAATCAATAAACCCTAAAATGTCATATTAACCTAGAAAATTAGTGTAATTCATCAGAAGTCTCAATTTTAATTCATTTGGATATTTTTATTATCAATTATTTTAATATTTCATCATTAAGGTAATTTCTGCTTAATCATTGTGTCATAAATAAATTAAATTATTTAATTCTTAAACAATAATGGAAATTTGTTAAAGAGAAAAGAAAATTGTACTAGAAAAATACAAACAGAAAACACCAAAACCATAAAAAATGGTTAAGGTGAAAAAGAAAGAAACCAGAGCAGACAACAGCCCTGGCCTTTATTAGCCAAAAAACAGCAACATAAAAACCTTCCTTCCACCAAAAGAAGCCAACAACTAAGCCACCAGCCTGCTCCAAACAGCACATTGATTCCTAGAATTTGGGAAACCAAATGAAGCCAGTAACTCTGCAGACCCCAGCTGTCCAGATGGGAACTATTCATCCATTACCAGCACCAGAAAAAGATAGACCGACTCCTTAAATTCCGAAAAATCATCCTCAGAACTGAACCAACAATCGGCGCTTTTGCTGTTCCTGAGGGTAAGCTCAAAAGGTTCAAACCAAAACCAGCAAAGAAAATCACCCAAAACCATGATGTCCGGCCCATTCACAGCCATTTTCAGCTCCATGTGAACTCTGAAAAAAATAGCTTTGAATCCTTTTAATGTCCAAACCATTGCCATTAAGTGACATGAACCAGCCGAGATAAAAACTCATGGTAATTTATTTCCAGATTCAACCAGCTCATCAAGAAAAGATTTAGTCATTATGGGAATATGTTTTGAACTCCTTACCTTTAAAGCAGTATCCGTGATTTTCCTGGCTTTAGGGGGTCTCTCTACTTTCCTTTTCGAGCATTGAGGACCTTTGTAGCCTTGAAGCAGGTCATCAATGTTAACAACTTCAGGTATCCCACTATCCTTTGAAAATCTTTGAGAGCATCCATGGGAACCAGAATGATGTGCATCATTTTGAGCATTTTTTACAAAAGAAACATTACTGTTAATAGTAGATAACATAGCCGAAGTATCAAACATGCTCTCCATGGAAGCTGGTAGATGAATCTGCAGGTTCTTTTGAGTATTGATGCTGAAATCCAGTTCTGTAGCTGAATTAGGATCACAGTTCTTCCCATCTTCAACCTCTGTGGAAGTATCCAGGTTTGAAGCAACAATTACATCTTCTTTATCATCCTGTAAAGAGATCAAAAAATCATGGATTTCATTCTGATAATTCAGAAAAAACTGATACTCATCTTCCTCATTCTGTAAGTCATAAACCAGAATACAAACATCATTGCTAATCTCAGAGAATGGGTGAAGATCCTCCTTTGAAACCCATTCAAAAACTGGCCGAATAGGCACAAGTTTTAAGATCCTCTCTTCCTCCTCAGCCACATCATCCCATGAAACTATTTGTGATGAAGAAGAAACAGGATTCTTTGGTAAAGAAGAATTTTCAGAAGGAATATGAGTTTTAACAGGGGGGACATCTGACTTTAGAATTCCTTTTTCTCAATAAAGACAGCTTTGTTCTTTTTATTTCTGTTGACATCATTCCATTCAGAAACCTTAGATGACACCTTATCATTTCTCTGAATCAACCTACAGTTAGAGATATTATGTCCCACAATTTTACAAACATCACAAAAGTAGGGCACATTCTCATATTCCAATCGAATATCAGATTTAATACCATTAGCATTAAACAGAATCGAAGCAGGTCTTTTGACTTCCGGGTTAATGTCCACAAGTATTCTGGAAAAATAACCATTTTCACCATCCAAGGTGTGTTGATCTATCCTCATAGGAGTACCAATACATGAAGCAATGTCGTTGAGGATTCTAGGATGCCAATACACCCAATTTAATCCATGCAATTTTACCCAAATTTATGTATTAGATTGCTTGAGGTTAAAAGGATTAAAATTAATATTCCCTGCTGATAACCTTAGAATTCCAGGTTTGAGTTGAAGGCTACCTATCTTCCAAACCGAATTCAAGGAAGCAGAGGAGGTGAAGATAATGTGAAAATAACCTTTTCCGATGGAAATAAATTTCAAATCTCTTAAACTCCAGCAATGAGAAATTCTGTTTTTGAGATCAGCAAAAGACCAGGGTTTGTCTCCCTTCGAGTAAATAACACGACCTAGTAATGAATACTTACAAAGGTCCAGCCGTTGTTGCAGTGCATTTGAATCCGCAACCACTGAGAATCCACCATTTTCTAACTAGGTGATATTTGATTTATATGAATCCACCTTTGTAGGATTTTCTGCTCCAGAAAGAACCTCTGCGAAGGAAAGATTCTTCTTTCGAAGAATCGATGAATCTTTGAAGCCCGAGGGTTTTTAAATTTCCTTCGCTTCTTGACGATTTTCCCTGAAGGACATTTCCCACTCTGGATTGAAAGAATCCATTGAGAGATTCAGGTAATAAGATCAAGGTTCTCCGAATCGCCATTGATACGAAGGAAGCTTAGGGTTCTTTCTCCGAAGCTTAGGGTTCTTTCTCCGAAGCGCCATTATATAGGAAATTTATTTATCTTTATAATTAATATATATTGTTGAATTCATATTGTGTGTAAATTTATATTAAAAATGGTTTAGTTTTTAAACATTGAATTTAACTCTTTTAACTCTTATTTAAATAAAATTATAATAAATGTCCTCATCTAATTCAAGTGGACAAAAGGGGGTAATATTTTATTTCAAAGGTTGTTTCTGGTCGAACTACACTTATCCAATAGAATTAAGACATGTTTTAGGGTAATTATAATATCATTTTTCCCTTAATTACTCAATTTACATTTAACCGTGGTAAATAAAAGTCAAAGGTTTCTATTCAGCAAAAATTATTTTCATCTTATTGGACAAAATTTTACATACTAATTTCAACAATGTGTCTCAATGTTTTGAAATTCAACTCATAGATGCGGTAAAATTATGTTTTATACAAATTTGTTAATGCTCCTAGAAGGTGGGTATAAGACTGTAAAAAGTTCAATAAAATTTCATATATCTAAACTTATTATAAAATGACTCCAATGAATTACATTGAACATATATAGGTATTATGTATATATTTTTACCTGAAATAAATTAAAATAATATAACTAATTATTTAAATAAAAATTCATTTTTGAATAATAACGCGGTGTTTTTCACTATTCATCAAAACATTAATGTTTTTAGAAAAAAACCAAAAATTCACCCTAAGCTAATTTCGATAATCAGAATTAAAAAAAGATGATCATTTTGAAAAATAAAATTTATAACATTTCAAAAAGTGGGTATTACTATTCATAATGGCTTGTTTGATAGTCTTGGTGTGTTAAAACGCTAAGTCGCGTACAATGCAAGATACGACATTGTTCAAAGAGAAACGTACCATGGAAGCTAGGGGTCTTACATTCTCCCATCTATAAAATAATTTCATCCATGAAATTTATAGAATATCACAACCTAAAAAGATTTGGGTGGTTCTTCGTCATATGTTCCTCGGGTTCCCACGTTGCCTCTTTCATCTTATGGTTTCTCCATAGAACTTTTACCGGATGAGTCATCCAATTTCTCAGCACCTGTTCTCTAGTATCAAGAATCTTAACATGCTCTTCACAATAAGGAAGATCAGGTTCCAGTTCAATTTTAGCATAGATGAGTACATTAATTGTGTCAGGCATATATTTTCTCAACAGTGATATGTGGAACACATTGTGAACTTTGGAGAGACTTGTGGCATTTCCAAATGTTATGTTATGGCCCCAATTCGTTCTAGAATTCCAAAAGGTCCGATGTACTTGGGACATAATTTACCATTCTTACCAAAACGTATAACTCCCTTCTATGGAGATACATTCACGAAAACAGGATCTCCTACCTGAAATTCCAAATCCATCTTTGGTTATCAGCAGAGATTTTCTGCCTACTTTGAGCCGCTTTTATGTGGGATTGGATAAACTTCACTTTTCCATTGTTTCCTAAACATTTTCTGGTCCTAAGAGTCTTTTTTCACAAACAACATCCGAACAAGTTGGTGTGTAACATCTCTTTCCATATAACACTTCATATGGTTCCATCTGAATACTTGAGTGGAAACTATTGTTATAGGAAAATTATACCATTGGTAAATATTGATCCCACATAACATGAATGTCAGGTGAGAAAGATCAAAACATGTCTTCAAAGGTTTGAATATTCAATTATAATTTTCCATCAGTTTGATGGTGGTAGGAAGAGCATAAACAAATTCAGTATCAATGGCCTTCTGAAGACTTTTCCAAAATCTTGATGAAAAATGGGTATCACAATCAGAAATAATCAATAGAGGTGCCCCATGGAGTCTTACAGCTTCATTAGTATATAGTCTTGCTAGACGTCCAAGTGGTAAATATTCTCTTATAGAATAAAATGTGTTGACTTGGTAAGACGATCAAAAATGACTCGAATTGCATCATTCCTTCTAGGAGCCTTTGGTAGCCCCATGAAAATTTTCATTTTAATATTATCCCATTTCAACTCAAGTATGGGAAGAGGTTTCATTACTCCTCCAGGTTTTTTCCTTCTAGCTTTCACATGTTAAGAAACCATACATCTTGACACAAAATCCTCAATTTCCCTCTTCATGTTGTCCCAACCAAAATATTCCTTCAAATCATTATACATCATTGTGCTCCAAGGGTGTATAGATAAATTGGATCTATGAGCATCATCCAACAATTATTTTTTTAGATCAGGTATATCGGGAACACAAAGTCTCTTCCAAAATTTCAAAATTCCATCTTCATATAAAAAGTCCCTCAATCTCCCATCATTTACATCTTTAATCGTATTATGAGACTTCTCATCGTTAGTTAAAGAACTTTTTATCATTTCTAGTAATTATTGTTTGGATACCACTTGAAAAAGTATTTATGTTCCCCTTCTGTTGTTATTCCCATATCTATCTTTACTAGATCCATGAACAAAGGATCTCTTTTTAACTCTCATATTTTTCAAAACTCTATGATCGTTTCTTCTCAAAGCATCTGCCACCATATTTTCCATTCCCAAGTGGTATTGTATTGTGCAATCATAATCCATAAGTAGTTCAAGCCATCTCCTTAACCTCATTTTGAGTTCTTTTTGTGAGAAAATATACTTCAAACTCTTGTGATCATTATAAATATCATATTTTTTACCATAGAGAAAGTTTCTCCATATATTTAGAGCAATGATTATAGCTACTAACTCATGATTATGAGTGGGATAGTTTTCTCATGGATTTTTAGCTTGCGTGATGCATAAGAAATCACACCATCATTCTGCATAAGGAAACAACCAAGTCCTTTCTTTGAAGCATCACTAAAAATATCAAACTCAATGTTTCCTGATAAGTTATTTCCTATGCATCATGATAGGTAAAAATCCATGAGAAAAACTATCCCAATCATGATCCTGAGTTACCAGTTGTAATATTTTCTCTGAACATATGGAGATATTATCTCTATGGTGAAAATGTCAGATTTATACTGATCACAAGTGTTATAAGTATAATTTCTCACAAAAAGTACTCAACATGTGGCAAACGAGATGGCTTGAACTACTTAAGGATTATGATTTCACAATACACTACCACCCTGGGAAGGAAAATAAGGTGATAGATGCTTTGAGAAGAAATGATCATGGGGTTTTGAACAAGATGAGAGTTGAAAGGGATCCTATTTTCATGGATATATTAAATATGGATATGGGAATAACCATGGATGAGTGGTGGACCATAAATACTTTTCAAATGGTTTCCAAATCATCTTTACTAGAAAGGATAAAAAGTTCTCAGACTAACGATGAAGAGTTTCATAAGATGATTAAAGCTATAAATGATGAGAGATTGAGTGAATTCATATATGAAGATATAATTTTGAAATTTGGGAAAAGACTGTGTGTTCTCGATATACCTGATCTAAAAAAAGAATTGTTGGAGGATGCACATAGCTCCAATTTCTTTATACATCATGGGAGCACCAAGATGTATAGATATTTGAAGGAACATTTTTGGTGGGACAAAATGAAGAGGTAGATTGTTGATTTTGTGTAAAGATGTATGGCTTGTCAACAAGTGAAAGCAGAAAGGCAACAGCCTGGACGATTCATGCAACCTCTTCCCATAACTAAGTCTAAATGGGATAATATTACGATGGACTTTTTCATGGGGCTACTGAAGACTACAAGAAGGAATGATGGAATATGATTCATTATTGATCATCTTAACAAGTCAGCACATTTTATTTCTATAAGAGAAGATTTACCACTTGACCATCTAGCAAGAATATATAATAATGTAGTTGTAAGACTCCATGGTGTACCCCTATCGATTATTTCTGATCGTGATCTCCATTTTACATCAAGATTTTTGAAAAGTTTTCGGAAGGCCATGGATACTAAATTTTGTTTGAGCATTGTCTACCACTCTCAAACTGATGGAAAATTAGAATGGACTATTGAAACCATTGAAGAGATGTTGTGATATATCTCACCGGACTTTCATGGTCTGTGGGATCAATATTTACCTCTGGTAGAATTTTCCTATAACAATAGCTTCCATTCAAGTATTTAGATGGCACCATATGAAGCATTATATGGAAAGAGATGTCGCACACCAACTTGTTGGGATGATGCTGGTGAATGAAAACTCATAGGCCTAGAACTTATTAAGGAAATGATGGAAAAGGTGATGTTTATCCAAACACACATCAAAGTAGCTCAAAGCAGACAGAAGAGATATGCTGATAACCAAAGGAAGGATTTGGAATTCTGGTAGGAATTAAGGTTTTCTTGAATGTATCTTTATGGAAGTGATTTATATGATTCGGTAAGAAGGGTAAATTAATTCTGAGGTACATCAAACATTTAGAAATTCTATAACTAATTTGGGTTGTAGCGTACCATTTGGCAATTCCGCCAAGTCTCTCTATTGTTCATGATGTGTTCCTCATACCACTATTGAGAAAATACACGCCTGACCAAACGCATGTAGTCACCTATGGGGAAATTGAACTGGAACCTGATCTGTCTTATTGTGAAGAGCATTTCAAGATTCTTGATACCAAAGAAAACGTGTTGAAAATCTGGATGACGAGTCTGGTAAAAGTTATATGGAGAAACTATAAGATGGAAAAGGCAACATGGGAACCAAAGGAAATTATGATGAATAACCACCCAAATCATTTTATGTGGAAGTATTCTAGAAATTTCGATGATGAAATTATTTGATGGTGGGATGAATGTAACACCCCAAGATTCCATGGTATGTTTCCCATTGAATAATGTAATAGCTTGCATTTTATGCAACCTTGAGATTATAACACACCACGTCCAATCAAATAAGCAGTAATAAATAGTAATACCAATTTATTCAAATGTTTTAAATTTTATTTTTCAAAATGGACTTCATTTTTGAATTCGAAATATAAAAATAATCTTAGGGTAAATTTTTTGTATTTTTTTGAAAACTTTAAATTTGTAATGATTAGTGAAAAACACAACGTTATTGTTTAAAACTGGCCTTTTATTTAAATAATTAGATATATTATTTTAATTTATATTAGGTAAAAATAGATACATAATACCTATATATTTTCTATGTAATTCTTTGGAGTCCTTTTATAATAAGTTTAGATATATAAAATTTTATTGAACTTTTTACCGTCTTTTACCCACTTTCTTGGAGAATTAAAAAATTTGCATAAAACATAATTTTACCACTTCTATGAGTTTAATTTCAAAATCTTGAGAGACAAGTTTGACATCAGTAAGTAAAATTTTGTTCAATAAGATGAAAATAATTTTTCATGAATAGAAACTTTTGACTTTTATTTACCACGGTTAAAAGTAAATTGAGTAATTAAGGGTAAAAATTATATTATAATTACACAAACACATGTCTTAATTCTATTGGATACGTTTAGTTCGACCAAAAATAACCTTATAAATAAAAAAATATCCCCCTTTGGTCCACTTGGATTTGATTAGGACATTTATTAATATTTTTTTTAGAGAAGAGTTAAAAGAGTTAAATTCAATGTTTAATAACTAAACCATTGTTAATATTGGGTTACAAAAAATATAAATTACACTATAAATATTCATTAGAAAGATAATAATATTTATTACATAATGGTATTTTATTTATATTTTATTGACATTAAATAATTTAATTTATTTATGACACAATGATGATTCTGTAATTACCTTAATAATGAAATATTAAAATAATTGATATTATAAATATCCAAATAAATGTAAATGGAGACTTATAATAAGTTAAACTAATTTAATATTATAACATGACATGTCAAGGTTGGTTAAATAAATTTTATTTGAAGTGATAATTTTTTAATGGATTTCAAATAAATCA
Source organism: Viscum album (assembly GCA_963277665.1). Lineage (NCBI taxonomy): Eukaryota > Viridiplantae > Streptophyta > Magnoliopsida > Santalales > Viscaceae > Viscum > Viscum album. The sequence continues at coordinate 884,489,068 of OY728135.1, read as the reverse complement.
AATACTGAATAGTTTCAAAATTTACATAACTGAGTTTTCAAAAAAATACTATATTTTTAATTGATATAATATTCTAAGAAATATATGGTTTGTCCAAAGGACTTGGATAAGGTTATATATATTAATAAATAACCACATGGGGTTCTCTTGTCTTGTTATAGTAAGTTTATGAACCATATAATATAAATATCCAAAGAGACATGGTAAATGTCAAACTATTTAACTAAGTGTCAAATCTAATAGATAAGGTTAATATGGTGACCTAAACCTATACAAAACCTATTGGTTGAGATATTTTCAACCCATCCCCACCTTATCCTTGAAATAAATTATTTTCTCTCCATTAGAAACAGAAAATTATTTTATTATAAAATAATATTTCAAGATTTTCCTAAAGTGGACCTCACCTCTCTTATAAAAGGGTACTTCCCCTTCTCTTAATTTCACACCTCCAAATCCATTTGAATCAGGAAAAAACTGCCTGAATATCCTTCCAACAGTCAACCCTTCATCCTTGAGTTCTTCCTTTGGACATAAAGCCATGCTAAATAGCCATTTCAATCAAATCAAAAGGAAGAACATGAAGAAGAGGTAAATATTTCATCACCACTTACAAGTTTCTTTATTTTTCCACCTCCTCATTCTTTGTTTTTTCCATTATAAAATAAAAACTATAGTATCATATACACACTATGATTTTATTATAAAAATGGTACAACCATATTCATTTTTTTATCCATCATATGAATTAACAAGTCACCATATGTTTGTACGTACAGATTAGAGTCTCCACGTCGTGGTATAGATTGTTATTCAAACACATAATTATTTGGATGGGTATAATAATAAGTGCAACTAATGTAATTAATAAATATAACATGTTAATTATTCTGTATATATTATATACCATCCAATTACATACGATTTCTCTCGCAATATAATGATATTGTCTCATGCGTATGTATGGATTACCGTCTCCATGAAGGCGATGAGATTCATTCACCATCGTAATCATTCAAGAATAATTTCCTTTTTTTGATTAAAAATAATTCTTATGAATATAATATCTTTCTGTATATGAATCAAATACAACCTATCCATAACAAACATGAAATACGTAACCCAGCATATAAAGAAAAAAAATCAGTTAAAGCACAAAATGATGGCACTAATAAAATATTATTAGAAAATCATTTTTATAAGATCATATATGATATAATATTAATATATATGATACTTGTATAATTTATTAAAAATATTTTATCTCTTATACAGGAGGTTAACATACCATCAACTATGTAAAAGAACAAGGTAAGGCTTGATTTCACAATCTCTTAATTATCCCAGATTGTTTTTACGTATGTATCTACTGAGACCTCTGTATCATCCACATCCATGTTTCTTAAAAATGTATTCAAAAACATTTTTACTATTTAGATGACTATGGGTTAAAGTCATTTATACCCTTGTTTTAATTTTTTTAAAATGGTTTGAATGGAATCTTTCCATCAATTTCCAAACTAGGCACGTTATGACCTTTTCGACAAAATTAAGGTAAGAATGTCTCTTTTTAACTTTTATGATGGGTGTGGCTATTTTCTGTCATTTTAACAACGTCGATGATTCCCATAAAATATTATAAGATTATTTTCAAAAGAAATGATTTCTTTTATAATTATGTAACTTTTAAATGATTTTAAAATTGAATGTGGTCTTTATTTCAAATAGTTTTCATTTAATATTTGTCAACATACTTTTATGGATTTTAAACATGTTTGATGTTGATTTATTATGATATAAATCATCAATAATGTATTGAAGGTTTTGGGATTTGTTTAAAAATTGATGTGTTATTTCTACATCATTCATAGTTTATGGATAAAGTATTGACATTTTTTGTGCTAGTTTTAATAAGAATGTTTATTTTATGTTTAAAAAATTTCATATGAGGAATGCATTGGACATATTAAGTGATGGGTGGAGCCCACTATAGCTCCTTGATGCATCCGTAGGTCTCAAGAGACAAAATAGTGTCTCGGCACAGGGCCTTGACAAAATTTTATTTGTATTCTTGGCACAAGGCCTTGACTATGTGGTTATGAACTCTTGCATTATGCATTCCATCATTATGAAAGTGGATATTGATACTGAATGTGATTATTCGACTAGTAGAATTTCCATGTGAATTAGTAAATGACATTACTTGATTCCATATTTTCCATATTATGCTGAATTTTAATTATAAAAGGCTTTTGTTTTAGTCTTATGCATTGCCTTAAATGTTTATGCTTATGTATTAAAGTTTCTAGAATATTGTTATCCTTTCTGAGCATCTGATCTTACCCCATTATATGCATTATTTTTCCTAGAATGTGAAGAAATATTTTATTTTTGACTTGTAGGGATAGGCTAAGGATATAATTGTGGTCAATGGGGAAAATGTTTTTGATGTTGTTATTTCATTATGTAATGTTAAACATATGAATGTATCTAGTACTTCCAAGGCTACAAAAATAATCGGCCTTTTGGGACATGATTCATTGTATCATGCCAATGTTATATAATAATGCATTGACTCTGGGTAATTGGGGTTGGGGTGTTATAGCTGGAATCTCTGTTAACCTATAATATAATAGTTGAAGGAAAGGTAGACCATAATATGGTCCTGATACAAAGGTAGTGATATTTGGAAAATACATGGTTGAAGGAAGGGTAAACCATAATATGGTCCTGATACTAAGTTAGTGATTTTTTAATAATATATGACTTATTTGGATAAATTATATTGTATATTCTTGACAACCTTGAAACTAATTAATTATTTGTATATTCCATCATTGTTGGAGTTTACAAAATTTTTGGATAGAAGGAGTATATCCATTATTCTATAAGGAATAAGGGAGTATGGAAGTAATCAATGAGGTGTTATGGTAATTCAGGGTTTTAGAGTGTTTTAAAAGAATACATGATGAAGGTATTCATATGTTATTACATAGAGAAAAAGATATTCATTGTGTTTACCTTCCATATAAATTTTGGACTGTGAGTTTAGACAGATTTTTTGGATAAGTCTAAAGGTTTGAATCGATTAATTTTGACATATGAAACTATTTTTAAGGTTAAATCATCTCTTGAGATTGTTTTTGGAATGTAATAAAAAGGACAACCCAGAGGTCCGGCGATAATCAGTCGCGTCCAAGAAGGCCACGAGACTTGAACCTGCAACTAAAGGGTGAAAAGGGTGGATCACCTACCACACGCTTATGTGATGTCCTGGTTTGTATTATGTAGTTTTTTTAATAGTCGGAAATATGAAATATAAATTCATTATTTTTGGAACCCTATGAGATTATGATAAATATAGTATTTTTTATTTCCATTCTCTTTTGGAGTGATTGATGAGTTTGTGGTAGTAATTAGTTGAAGGATGAAACTCCACTTCTCAAGTATATATATATATATATATTCATCTTATTATATGAATAAATTAATTCTTAATCTTTCGGTAAGGAATATTAAAACAAAAAATGTGTTATCTTAAAACCATATGTTTTGTTAAACCGATGATATTTTATATCATGTTAGATTTATGGCTTCGAGGCCCTCAATTTTACACTTGTTTGAAATTGATGACCTCAATCACTCCGTATTAATATTTATATTTTTCTAAAATTATTTGTCTCTAATTTCCACCAATTTTCTCCTAGTGGAGATCATAATTTGGTGGTCACTTTTTCATTTCCCTTTCCCTCTTGTTAAATTTTTTTTTATTAACCCAATTTCCGATGTGAGTTTTCCAAAAACTTATTTTTCTCTTTTTAACCTTTTATTTTCGAAGAAAAATTTTTAAATTTTTAGGACACAATTTATTCAAGGAGGGGAAAATGTAGCTCTTCCAGATTTTATAGTATGTCATCTCTTCAATGTATTTCAATAACTTAAGCTACACGTAACACTGAGTTGGAGCACACTACGACTAACCAAACGAGTCATTCAAAAAAATGTTATTAATAGTATTAAAAAAATTAAATTTATATATATCCTATATAATTTTTACATTTGTATTTTCTATTTTTTAGACATAATATAAAAAAGATTCAATTTTTATGAAAAAAGTGGTATTTTTCATAATATGCAGTTTTCAACATTTTAATGGAGAACCCATTTTAAATCCAATATTTGAATCTTTTATATATTAAATTTAGCGAAATTAAATTCTTATTTAGAAGAGGGACATAAAAATTTAGTTTGGATAAATTTTTGGTACTTTTTTGAAAACATTCAATATTTGATGAATAGTGAAAAATACTAAATTCTAATTAAAAATAACTTTTTATTCAAAATAATTGATATTGATAAATTATAAATTTGAGTAATTTTAAAGTATAATTGGATTATATTTTTATCATTTAATATAATTTAGGTAATTTTATGTAATATCACATTTAAACTGGAAATTAAAAAGTGTCAATCTTTTGATAGTTATTATTTTCTTAAAAACACGCTTATTTTTGGACAACGAAAATTAAATTTAAATGAATATATTCCTCTTATATGTTTTGAATTTAGAAAAATGGATTCTTTATTTTCTATCTAGTGGTCTAAATTTTTTAAATTGGTAGCTTGTATTTTTAGATATTATGAATAATTACTTCGGTAAATATTTTATTTACCATGGTTAAAGGATAAATCCGGTAAATAAGGGTAAAAATAATATTATATAGTTCTAAATTACCCTAAAATGTGTCATATTCCTCTTGGTTGATACATGTCCAACCATGTGAATCCTTGGGTTGATTTTTGGACTCCATGTAGCCACTTGAGAGTGATAATGATACTTTATATTAATTAATTTAAATTATAGACAAAAATGACATAAACATATATCTTTTATTAAAACAATTTTTACATGGGGTTACATAATTTATATTTTAGACTCTATATACTCATTAAAATATAGAAATATTTCCTAAATAATTTTATTTTATTTATAACTTTAATAAAATAAATAATTAAATTTATATATGACACAATGATGATGCAGTAATTACCTTATTAATGAAAGTATCAAGTAAATGGTATTGTAAATGATAAAATAAATATAATTTGAACTTTTTGATGACATACAAGAATTTTTATAACTAAATATGACATTTTCAGATTGATTAAATGTATTTTTTTCAAAGTAATCAAGTTGTGATGACTTTTAGAAAAACCAAATACTAAATGTTGTCAAAATTGACATAAATGAGTTTTTAAAACAAATATTATATTATTAAATTATATAATAATCCAAAAAATCCAAGGTTCTTGCCAATGAAATTATATAAAGATAGGTATATTAATAAAGAACCTTATGGGGTTCTCTTGTCTTGTTATAGTAATTTTAATAACCATATAATATAAAAATACAAAGAGACATGGAAAATGTCAAACTATTTAACTAAGTGTTAAATCTAAAAGACAAGGTTAATATGGTAACATAAACCTATATAAAACCTATTATATGTGAGGTTTCGACTCATCCCCACCTTAGCCTCTAAATAAATTATTTTTGAGCCATTCGATACAGAAAATGATTTTATTATGAAACAATATTTCAAGATTTTCCTAAAGAGACCATCACCTCTCTTAAAAAAGGGTATGTCCCCTTCTCCTAATTTGACACCTCAAAAGCAATTTGGATTGGACAACCCCTGACCAAATATCCTCCCAACTTTCCTCCCTTCATTTTTGATGCCTTCCTTTGGTCATAAATCCTACTTAAGGAAACGTTTTGATCACATCAAAAGGAATAACCCGAAGAAGAAGTAAATATTTCATCACCTATTTCAAGTTATTTTCTTCTTCCACTTCTTCTTTATTTGTTTTTTCCATTCCAAAATAATAATTCCAATATCTTCTATATACTATTATGTTATTATAAAAATGGTTCAACCATATTCATTATTCTATTCATCATATTAATGACCAAGTCACCATATATGTGTACCTACGGATTACCATCTCGATGTCATGGTGTAGTTTGTTATTTGAACACTTAATTATATGGATGGGTATAATAATGAGTATAACTGATTTAAATAGTAAATATAACCTATTAATGAATCTGTATATACTATATACCAACCAATTACGTATTATTTCACCATCAATACCATGATATTGTCGCTCGTGCGTACGTATAGATTACCATCTCCACGAATGCGATGAGATTCATTTCCCATCGTAATCATTCAAGAATAATTTTATATTATGATTAAAAAAATTAAGATCATAATATCATTCTTTATATGAATCAAATACTTCCTATCCATAAAAAACATGTCCTACATAACCAATCATATAAAATAAAACGAATCAGTTAACACCCAAAACGATGATACTAATAAAATATTAGAAACGAAGCAATATTATATAATCATATATGATATCATATTTATGTATATTATTCTTGTATAATTTAATAACAATGTTTTAACTATTATATAGGAGGTTATTATAACATTGACTAAGGAAAAGTATAAGGTAAAGGTTAATTTCAAAATCTCTTTACTATCGGAGGTTGTTTTTACGTAAGTATCAATTGGGTCCTCTTTATCACCCACATCCATGTTTCATAAAATTTTATTCCAAAACATTTTTCATATTTACTAGACTAGGTGTTAAAGAAATTTATATCATTTTTTGACTTTTTATAAAATGGTTTTACTGGAATCTTTCTCTCATTTTCCAAACAAGGTACTTTATGACCTTTTTGACAAAATTAAGGTAAGAATGTCTTTTTTAACTTATACGGTGGGTCTGGATATTTTCTGTTATTATAACATCTTCGAAGCATCCCATACAAGATTATAAAGTTATTTTCAAAATAAATATCTCTTTTATAACAATGTTACTTTTAAATGATTTCAGTATAGAAAGGGGTATTTATTTCAAATAGTGTTCATTTCATCCTTTCCAACATCCTTCTATGGATTTTCATCATGTTTGGAGTTGATTTATTATGATATAAATCATCCATATTGTATTGAAGGTTTTGTGGTATGTTTGAATGTGTATGTGTTATTTTTTCACCATTCATGGTTTATGTGTAACGTATTTTCATTTCATATGCTAGTTTAAATAGAAAGGCTTATGTTATGTTTAATCCTTTTCATATGAGGAATGCATTTATCTTAGTATGTGACGGGTGGAGCCCACTATAGCTCCTTGATGCATCGGTATATCTCATGAGCCAAACTAGTGTCTTGTCACAAGGCCTTGAATAAATCTTATTTTTAGTCTTGGCATAAGGCCATGACTATGTGGTTATGAAGTCTGGCATTATGCATTCCATCATTATGAAAGTGGATATTGATATTTCATGTGATTATTTGACTAGTAGAATATCCATGTGAATAAATAAATGGTATTATTTTATTTTAACTTATCTATATTATAATTAAGTTTATGTTTAAAATGATTTTTTTTATTCTTATACATTTCTATAAATATTTATACTTATTTATTAATGTTTAGGGTATATTGTTATCCTTACTGAGAATCCGAGCCCACCCCTTTCAATGTTTTATTTTTCCCTATATGTGAAGATAATTTTTATGGTTGACATATAGGGATAGGAAAAGGATATATGTGTACTCAATGGGGAAAAAATTTTATGATGTTTTTATTTCTGGATGTAATGTAAAACTTATGAAAGTATCTAGGACTTTCAAGGCCACTAAACTGATCGGTCTTTCAAGAAATGATTCTGTATATCATGCCAATGTTATATAATAATGGGAGTCTGCTACAAGTAACATAAAAAGGCCACAAAGCTCATGATTGAAAGGGAAATATATAGTTTTTCAATGTAGAATGCTACAGTTGTAGAGAAAATGGACATTATGCAAATGAATGTCCTAAGCACCAGGTGAACATACCTGAGAAAAGGCCAATAGAGCAAGGACAACCTTATGAGATCACTATTGTAGAGGTTGAAGCTCCAAAAGAAGTAGTGGTAGGTAATTTAATGGTTTTCTCATGTTTAGAAAATGATTTATTTTATTTTGGATCATCGCATTGTTTCTTATCATCCCAGTTTGCTAAGAAAATTATATATTTTCAATTTGACATAACTAGAGAGTTGTCAGTCAAAACTCCTAAGGGAAGTTTCATCGTAACAATGTTTTTTGAATTAGTTCCATTTAAGGAATATAATTGATATTTATCTAATGATCGCATCTTCATACCCATGATTTAATTTAATATAATCATCAGAATGGATTCTCTTTCAGACCATGATGTGAAAATTTATTATTAGAAGAAGGAGGTTAAAATTTTCGATGATGATAAGGAGTTCCTTATCTATAGAGTAGAAACACCACCACCTGATTCTAATCCACCCCCAGTAGCTCTACTAAATTCCATAATTCTGGAGGAAGGGAATGAAATAACTGTGGGTGAGGAAAATAATGTTCAAATAGAGGATGTACCTATTGTGCAAGAATATGTTAATGTGTTTCCATAGGATTTACCTGGACATCCTCCAGAATAAGAAATTGAGTTTTCAATTGACTTAATTCATAGTTCAAGGCCCATATCAAAGACCCCTTATAGAATGGACACTATGGAATTAGTGTAACTAAAGAAACGACTAGAGGAATTGAGTAATAAAATATTTATTCTCCTTAGTGTTTCCCTATGGGGAGCCCCTGTACTTTTTGTTAAGAAGAAAGATAGATCTTTGAGGTTGTGCATTGACTACCAAGAGATCAATGCTATAACAATTAAGAAAAAGTATACCCTACCTTGCATTTATGATTTATTCAACCAACTTCATGGACCTCAATATTTTTCCAAGATTGACCTTTGATCAGGTTATCATTAGCTATGTGTGAAGAAGGAAGACATTCTAAAAACAGCATTTCAAACCAGGTATGTGCATTATGAGTTTACAGTAATGCCTTTTGGATTGACTAATTAACCCTGTGTCTTCATTGATATAATGAATTGAGTTTTTAAAGAATATCTTGATGGATTTTTAGTAGTATTTATTGATGATATCTTGGTATACTCCAAAATCGATGAAGATCATGAGAATCACAAGTTCATTATTCTAAAGACTCTTAGAAGAAAGGAATTATATGGTATGTTTTTCATGTCTGAATTATGGCATCCAGATATTTCTTTTCTAGGACATATTGTCTCTATGGATGGAATATCAATTGATCCTTCATAGACCAAGGCAATACAATAATGTCCAGCATTGACGAATATTACTAAGGAACACATTTTTATTGGTTTAGCAGGTTATTATCGACATTTCTTCCAGAATTTTGCCCGGTTGGCTAACCAATTAACCAAGATCACACGTAAAGAGGTTAAATATGTTTGGATAAAAGAGTGTGAAATTGTTTATTGAAGAATTGAAGAGAATATTAGTTAATTCTTCACTCATGACTCTAACATCCATGAATTATGGGTCTTTTATTTAAAGTGATGATTCATAGAAAGGACTTGATTGCGTCCTTATGCAGAATGACGGAGTTATTGCCTACGCATCATGACAGCTAGAAATCTTGGAGAAAAACTATCCCACTCAGGATCTTGAGTTATAAGTTGAAATCACTACTCTAAAGATGTGGAGACACTATCTCCATGCTGAAAAATGTGAGATTTATATTGATCACGAGAGTTTGAATTATATTTTCTCACAAAAATAACTCAACATGAGGCAATGGAGAAGTCTTAAACAACTTATGAATTATTATTGACCAATAGACTGTCCCAAATTTAGTGCATTATTTCATTACATTGGAATGATACAAGGAATCATGTCCTGAAAGACCAATCAGTTTTGTAGCTTTGGAAGTAATAGATACATTAATAAGTTTTACATTACATCATGAAATAAAAACATCAACAAAAAAGTTTCCCCATGGAGCACACTTATATCCTTAGCCTATACCTGTAGTTCAACCATAAAATATTTCTTCACCTCCAGAGAAAAATAAAACATAGAAATGGTTGATCTCAGATGCTCAATAAGGATAACAATATATGATAAACTTTCATAAATAAACATAAACATTTATGGGAATGTATAAGACTAAAAGAAAAGACTTTTAAACTTAATCTTTAGTTTAATATGGAAAATATAAAATCAAATAATTACATTTACTTATTCACATGGATATTATACTAGTATAATAATCACATGCAATATCAATATCCACTTTAAGGATGGAATGTATAATGCCAGACTTCATAACCACAAAGTCAAGGCCTTTTTCCATGACTAAATATAAGATTTTGTCAAGGCCTTGTGCCAAGAAACTAGTTTGTATCATGAAATATAACTATGAATTTTTTGAATACATTTTAAAAAAACATGTATGTGGATGATAAAGAGGTCCTAGTAGATACATACATAAATACAACCCCAGATAATAAAACTATTGTGAAATTAACTCTTACTTTGTACTTTTCCTCTGTCGATGGTATGTTAACATTCTGTATAATAGTTAAAAAACTGTTATTAAATTATAAAATAATAATATACTTATATATTTTCTTATAATATTTCTTCATTAATAATATTTTAGTACTATCATCATTTTGGGTGTTAATTGATTCGTTTTACTTTATACGCTTGGTTACGTAAGTCATTTTTGTTATGGATAGGATGTATTTTATTCATATACAAAATGATATTATGTTCATAAAAATTATTTTTAATCATAAAATGAAAATTATTTTTGAAATATTTTGTTGGGTAATTAATCTCGTCGCATTAGTGGATACGGTAATTCGTACATACACACAAGCGACAATATCATTATACTGATGGTGAAATCATATGTAATTGGATGGTATATCATATATATAGAATACTTAATGGTAAAAATGATATTATAATTACCCTAACACATGTCCTAATTCTATTGGATAGGTTTAGTTCGTTGAAAATCAACCTTATAAATAAAATATGGCCCCCTTTGGTCTACAGGGATTAGATTAAGACATTTATTAGTATTTAATTTAAAGAAGAGTTAAAAGAGTTAAATTCAATGTTTAATATCTAATCCACGTTTAATATAGGGTTACAGAAAATATAAACTCAATGATAAATATTCATTAGAAATAAAAAAATATTTTCTACATAATGGTTTTCTATTTATAATTTTTATACATTAAATAATTTAATTTATTTATGACACAATGATGATGCATTAATTACCTAATTAATGAAATATTAAAATAATTGATATTATAAATATCCAAATAAATTTAAATTGAGACTTATGATAAATTAAACTAGTTGTATAAGTTAATATGACATTTTAGGGTTGGTTAAATAAATATCATTTGAAGTGATAATATTTTAATGGCTTTCAAAAAATCAAATACTTAATAGTGTCAAAATTTAAATAAATTAGTTTTTTAGAAAAATATTATATTATTAATTGATCAAATATTCCTAAAAATCTACGGTTTGTCCAAAAGACATGGATAGGGTTATATATATATATATTAATAATGAACCACATGGGGTTCACCTGGCTTGTTATTGTAATTCTATTAACCATATAATATAAAAACACAAAGATACATGGTAAATGTCAAACTATTTAATTAATAGTTAAATCTAAAACATATGGTTAATTTGGGGACCTAAACATACCCGAAACCTATTGGTTGAGAGGGTTACGACCCATACCCACCTTATCCTCTAATTAAATCATTTTGGTGCCATTATAAACTGAAAATGATTTTATTATAAAATAATATTTCAAACGTTTCCTAAATTGACCCTCGCCTATCTTATAAAAGTGTACCTCACCTCCACTTAATTTTACACCTCTATAGCCATTTTTATGGGCCAAAACCAACCCAAATATCCTCCCAACATTACTAACTTCATTCTAGATGCCTTTATTTTGTCAAAAATACAACCTAAGGATCCATTTTGATCAAATCAAAAGGAAGAACCCGAAGAAGACGTAAATATTTCATCACCTCTTTCAAGTTATTTTCTTCTTCCACTTCCACTTTCATTGATGTTTCCATTCTAAAATAATAAGTACAATATCTTATATATAAAATGATGTTATTAAAAAAAATTTACAACCAAATTCATTATTCAATCCACCATATGAATGACAAAGTCACCATACCTGTGTATGTATGGCTTACCGTCACCACATCCTGTTACAGTTTGTAATTCAAATACTTCATTATTTTGGATGGGTATAATAAGGAGTATCACTACTATAAATAATCAATATAACATGTTAATGATTATATATATATATGATATACCATCCAATTACATAATATTTGACCATCAATACAATGATATTTTCGCTCGTGCTCACATATATATGGATTACCGTCTCCAAGAACTCGATAGGATTTATTACCCATCATAAAAATTCAAGCATAATTTTTATTTTATGATTAGAAATAATTTTTAAGAAATTAATATCATTATAGATATGAATAAAATACATCTTATCAACAAAAAACTTGTCTTACGTAACCGAGCATATAAAGGAAAACAGATCAGTTAACACCCAAAATGATGATACTACTAAAATATTATCAACAAAGAAATATTATAAGATCATATATGATATCATATTTATGTATATTATTCTTGTATAATTTAATAACAATGTTTTAACTATTATACATGAGGTTAACAGACCATCAACTAAGGAAAATTATAAGGTAAGGGTTAATTTCATATTCTCTTTATTACCCGAGGTTGTTTTTACGTAAGTATCTACTGGGACCTCTTTATCATCAACATCCATGTTTCTTAAAAATGTATTCCAAAACAATTTTAATATTTACTATACTATGGTTTAAAGTCATTTATACCCTTTTTTTACTTTTTTTTAAATGTTTTGAATGGAATATTTCCTTTTTTTTCAAACAATGTACATTATGACATTTTCGAAAAAACTAGGGTAAGAATTTATTTTTTTTAACTTATACAGCGGGTGTGGCTATTTTCTTCCGTTATAACACTATCAAAACTTCCATTACAATGTTATAAAAATATTTTCAAAATAAATGTTTTCTTTTATAATTATGTGACTTCTCAATGATTTCAAAGTGTACAGAGGTATTTATTTCAAACAGTTTTCATTTTATCTTTATCAACATCATATTATTTATTTTAAACTTGTTTGAAGTTTATTTATTATGATATAAATCATCCATGTTTTATTTGAAGGTTTTTTGATAATTTTTACTGTGGATGTGTTGTATTTACACCATTCATGGTTTATGGATAAAGTATCGATATCTCATATGCTAGTTTTAATATGAATGTTTATGTTCGGATTAAACCTTTTCATATGAGGAATGCATTGGACTTATAAAGTGATGAGTGGATCCCACTATAGCTCCTTGATGCATCAGTAGGTCTCATGAGACAAAATAGTGTCTTGGTAAAAGGCCTTGACCATATCTTATTTTTAGTCTTGTCACAAGTCCTTGACTATGTGGTTATGAAATCGGGGATTACGCATTCCATCATTATGAAAGTGCCTATTGATATTTCATGTGATTATTCAACTAGTAGAATATCCATGTGAATAATTAAATGGAATTATTTTATTTTATCTTTTCCATATTATGTTGAAGTTTATGTTTAAAAGGATTTTGTTTTAGTCTTAAATATTTCCTTAAATGTTTATGATTATTTATGAAAGTTTCTGCTATATTGATATCCTTACTGATCATTTGAGCACACCTATTTCTATGTTTTATTTTTCCCATAATGTGAAGAAATATATTATGGTTGACCTAGAGGGATAGGCTAAGGATATAACTATTGTCAATTGGGAAAAAAATTTTTGATGTTTTTATTTCATGTTGTAATGTAAAACTTATGAATATATCTAGTACTTCCAAGGCTATTAAACTAATCGGTCTTTCGAGACATGATTCCTTGTATCATTCCGATTTTATGTAATAATGCACTGAATCTGGGTAACTGGGGTTGGGGTGTTAAATTTTCTATCAGAGAAAGTTTAATACTAACCAAGGAAACTATATTTAGATAAACTTTTATTAGAGCACATTACCCTAAGATAGACTTTGAGGATTGGTATAGAAGAACTTCCTAGAATTTTGGTAATATAGAAATTTTGTGTATCTTCCATGAAATACATCCCTATATGGATACGATCTAGTAGAGTCGGCTCCAGCACATATGTACCTTGGAGTGAAAACTCCAACAAGGTGTTTTGGGCTTGACGCAGGGTATCTTGGTACCTAACAACAGGCCTAGCTGCACTTTTGGTTACGAAACTCCCGGGGGATATACATAGGTTAATTCACATTTTATTTCCAAACCAATATGAAGGATTTATGAGTATATAACTCCTCAAAGAATTTTTTTTATGATTATGGAATATATCAATAAATTTGTCAATTTATGTTTAATGTTTTACAAGTTTGGAATTATGTATTGTTATTCAAAAACTAATCTATGTAAGCCATTGTTTAGAAATGGAATCTAGTGGAAGGAATGAAAACCATATCAATGCACGTAATCAATGTAAGGATTTATCTCCTACTCAAGACAATTATAGTGGAGATGGTGATTCTACTGGTTCTGGTCAGATTATCACCATACTATGACAACTCACTCAGGTTATGAATAACAACCTTACCCCTATGGAACACACTGATCAACAATGCGGAGGATCAATGTTAGAATGCTTCATGAGGAAACAACAACCAATATTCAATGGGAGTAAAAATCCAATAGTATCTGAGTAATGGATAAATTCCTTATAGAAATTATATCATGCTTTGGGGAGTAGTGAAAGGGAAAAGTTATCATGGAAATTTATCGCCTCATGAGAGATTCAGTTCAATGGTGGTCATTAATCCAAAACCCGAAGGAAGATTAAGAAATATAGAACATGGAATGAAAGAAGATTAAAGATATTTTCTTTTAAAAATACATTCCTCATGACCATCAAGCAGATATAGAAAGGAAATTTCTTTGTCTAAGGAAAAAGGAGGATGAGAAAGTCGCAAAGTATGAGGCTAACTTTACATGGTCAGCAAGGCATGTAGAAGATTATATACATAATCCAAGGAGTAAGATAGTTAAATTTTTATGGGTATAAACAATTTCTCCATCGAGAATTTTTCGTACAATCCTTCTCATCATACGAAGATATTGCCTCATGCACTATTAAGACAGAAAATGAATTCTCTAAGTATTATAACGTCAATGAAAATTAAGAGAAGAATAGATCTGCAGATCACACTTGAAATGGAAATTTGGGAAATAAGGGGACAGTTTAATATCCATCCTGCGGTAAATGAGTGAAAATACACCTCGGTACATTCCTGAAGGGAATGAGAGTCTGTTACAAGAGTGTTGAGAAAGGCCACCATGATCATGATTGGAATGGAAAGAAAGAGTATGTCAATGTTGAATTCTAAAATTTTAGAGAAAAGGGACATTATGTAAATTAATGTACTATGTGCTAAGGTAAATTACCTCATAAAAGGCCAAAGGATAATGGAAAAGATTATATGATCACTACTGATGAGGTTGAAGATACTAAAGATGTGGTTCCAGGTAACATAATGGTTTCCCCATGTTTAGGCAATGATTTACTTGATTCTAGATCAACTCATTGTTTCATATCTTCCCAGTTTTCTAAGAAAATTATATTCATTCAATTTGACTTAATAAGTGAGTTTTCAGTCAAAACTCTTAAGGTAAGTATCATTGCAACAATTTTTTGTGAATAAGTTCTCATTAGGGCATATAAATGTTTTTTCTCTACTGATATCATCATCATAACCATGATTGAATTTGATATAATCCATGGAATGGATTATCTTTCAGACCATGATGAAAACATTTATTTTAAGAAGTTGGAGGTTACAAATTTTTATGATGATACAGAGTACCTTATCATTAGAGCAGAAATGTCACCACCAAATTCTTATCTAGATCCACCACTACTAGCTCAACTAAATTCAGTTATTGTGGAGGAAGAGAATGAAATAATTATGGGGGAGGAAAATAATGTTTGAATACAGGATGTACCTATTACTCAACAATATGTTGATGTGTTTCCATAGGATTTCCCTGGACATCATCCCGAACGAAAAATTGAGTTTTCCATTGATTTAATACCTAGTTCAAGGCACATATCAAAGACCTCTTATAGAATGGCCACTGTAGATTTAGTGGAACTAAAGAAACAATTAGAGTAATTAAGAAATAATGGATTTATTTGCCCTAGTGTTTCTCCAGGGGGATCCCCTGTCCTTTTGGTTAAGAAGAAAGATAGATCTATGAGGTTGTATGTTATCTATAGAGAGATAAATGCAATAACAATAATGAACAACTATCTCCTACATCGAATTAATGATTTATTCATCCAAATTCATGGAGCTTAATATTTTTCAAAGATTGACCTTCGATCTGGGAATCATCATTTGTGTGTGATGAATGAAGACATTCCAAATATAGCATTTCAAACCAGGTACAGGCATTACGAGGTTACAGTAACACCTTTTGGATTGACTAATGCACCCTTTGTCGTCATGGATCTAATGAATAGAGTTTTCAAGGAATATCTTGATGACTTTGCAGTGTTATTTATTGGTGATATGTTGGTTTACTCAAAAAGCAAAAAATATCATGAAAATAACTTGCTCAATATTTTGGATACCCTCAGAAGAAATTAATTATATGGGAAGTTTAGGGAGTGTGAATTCTGGATTCAATAAATTTCATTTCTTGTCCATATTTCCTCTATGGATGTAATCTCTATTGATCCTTCAAAGACCAAGGCAATCCATGAATGGTCAGCACCGATGAGTATAACTAAGGTACAGAGTGTAATTAGTTTAGCAGGTTATTATTGACGTTTTTTCCAAAATTATACCCCATTGTCTTACCCATTATCCAAGTTCACACGTAAAGGGGTTAAATTTGTTTGGAAAAAATAGTGGGAAGAATGTTTTGATGAACTGAAGAGAAGATTATTCAATGCTCCAATCATGACTCTACCATCAGGGAATAATGAGGTTTTTATTTATAGTGATGCATCAAATAAAGGACTTGGTTGTGCCTTTAGTGCATCACGACAGCTAAGAATCCATGAGAAAAACTATCCCCCTCATGATCTTGAGTTAGCTACTCTAACCATTTCCCTAAAGATATGGAGACACTATCTCTATGGTAAGAATGTGAGATTTATACAGATCACAAGAGTGTTAAGTATATTTTCTAACAAAAAGAAATAAACATGAGGGAAAGGAGATGGCTTGAACTACTTAAGGATTATGATTTCACAATAAACTACCACCCGGTTAAGGCAGATAAGTTGGCAGATGCTTTGATCAGAAAGTATCATGGAGTTTTGAACAAGATGAGAGTTGAAAGGGATCCTATTTTCATGGATATAGTAAATATGGAAATGGGAATAACCATAAAAGGTGAAACATCAATACTTTTCCAAATGGTTGCCAAAAAATCATTACTAGAAAGGATAAAATTTTCTTAAGCTGATGATAAGAAGTTTTAATAGAATATTAATGATACAAATGATGGGAAATTTAGTGACTTCATATATGATAATGGAATTTTAAAATTTGGTAAGAGGATTTGTTTTCCCGATATACCTCATTTAATAAAAGAATTTTTCGATGATGCTCATATATTAAATTTCTCTATACACCCTAGGAGAACCAAGATGTATAGATATTTGAAGGAACATTTTTTGTGGGACAACATGAAGAGGGATATTGCTGATTTTTTTCAAGATGTATGGTTTTTCAACTAGTTAAAGCTAAAATGTAAAATCCTAGAGGAGAAATGAATCCTCTTCACATACCTGAGTGGAAATGGGATAATATTATGGTGGGATTTTTCATGAGGATACCAAAGACTCTTAGAAGAAATGATGCAATATGAGTCATTCTTGATCGTCCTAGAAAGTCAGCACATTTTCTTTCTATAAGAGAAGATTTACAACTTGAAAGTCTAGAAGAACTATATATTGATGATATTGAAAGACTCCATGGTGTACCCATATCGATTATTTCTGATTGCGATCCCCGTTTAAGTCATGATTTTGGAAAAGGCATCAGAAGGCCTAGGATACTAAACTTTGTTTGAGCACTGCCTACCACCCTCAAATTGATGGACAACCAGAATGGACAATTCAAACCTTATAAGACATGTTGAGATCATTCTCACTTGTAATGCCCTTACCCCAGTTACCAAGAGTTAGTGCATTATTACATAACATTGGCATGATACAAGGAATCTTGTCCCAAAAGACTGATCAATTTAGTAGCCTTGGAAGTACTAGATATATTCATATGTATTATATTACATCATGAAATAAAAACATTAACATCATTTTGTCCCAATTGACCACATTTATATTCTTAGCCTATCTCTACAGGTCAACCATTAAATATTCCTTCACCTCTTAGGAAAAATAAATCATAGTATGGTGTGAGCCCAGATGCTCTATAAGGATAACAATACAACAGAATCAATCATAAATTAGCATAATCATTAAAAGAATTAAATAAGACTAAAACAAAATCCTTTTAAACATAAACATAAAAATAATATAGAAAATATAAAATCAAATAATTCCATTTAATTATTAACATGGATATTCTACTAGTATAATAATCCCATGCAATATCAATAACCACTTCCATAATGATGGAATACATAATTCCAGACTTCATAACCACAGACTCAAGGCCTTGTGCCAAGACTACAAATTAGATTTGGTTACGGACTTGTTCCAATACACTAGTTTGCCTCATGAGACCTACCGATGCATTGAGGAGCTATTGTGGGCTCCACCCATCACTTAAAAAGTTCAATCCATTCCTCATATGAAAATGTTTAAACATAACATAATCATTAGTATTAAAACTAGTATACGAAATGTCAATACTTTATCCATAAACCATGAATGTTTTAAAAACAACACATCCACAGTCAAACTTATCACAAAACCTTCAATACAATATGGAATATTTATGTCATAATAAATAAACTTCAAACAAGCTTAAAATCTATCAAATTATGTTGAGATAGATGGAATCAAAACATTTTGTAGAGAAATATATCTTTCTATTTTGAAATTATTTAAAAGACATATAATTAAAAAAGAAAATGTTTATTTTCAAAATATTCTTCTAATATTGTATGGGAAGCTTCGATGATGTTATAATGGTAGAAAATAGCCACATCGGTCGTATAAGTTAAAATAAGTCATTCTTACCTTAGTTTTGTTGAAAAGGTCATAAACTACCTTGTTTGGAAAATGACGAAAAGATTCCTTTAAAACCATTTTATAAAAATTTAAACAAGGGTGTAAATTAATTTAACACATAGTATAGTAATTTATAAAAATGTTTTTAAATAAATTTTTAAGAAACATGGATGTGGATGATAAAGAGGTCTCAGTAGATACTTACGTAAAAACAACCTCAAATAATAAAGAGATTGTGTAATTAACCCTTAAATTGTTCTTTTCCTTAGTCAATGGTATGTTAACCTAATTTATAATAGTTAAAATATTGATATTAAATTATATAGGAATCATATACCTAAATATGATATCATTTATGATCTTATAATATTTCATTTTTAATAATATTTTATTAGTATCATCATTTTGGGTGTTAACTGATTCATTTTCCTTTATATGCTTGGTTACATAAGTCATGTTTTTTATGGATAGGATGTATTTGATTCATATGAAGAATTATATTATGTTGATAAACATTATTTCTAATCAAAAAATTAGAATTACTAATGAACTATTAAAATGGGGAATGAATCTTATCGCGTCCGTGTAGACAGTAATCCGTATATACCCACAAGCGACCATGTCATTATATTGATGGTGAAATCATATGTAATTGGAAGGTATGTCATATATAAATAATCATTAACATGTTATATTTATTATTTAAATTATTTATACTCATTATTATACACATCCAAATAATGATGTGTTTGAATAAAAAACTACACCATGTCGTGGAGATGGTAAGCCGCACTTATGCGTGTATAGTGACTTTGTCCTTAATATGATAGATAGAATAATGAATATGATTGTACCATTTTTATAATAAAATCAATTTATATATAAGATACTGGAATTATTATTTTTGAATGGGAACATCAAAGAAAGAGGTATTGGAAGGAGAAAAGAACTTGAAAGAGGTAATGAAATTTTTACCTCTTCTCCAGGTTATTCCTTTTGATTTGATCAAAATAGATTTTTAGGTTGGAATTATGACCAATGAAATTCCTCTAAGATAAAGGAAGTAATTTTGGGAGGATATTTGGGTAGGGGTTGCCTGAGAAAAATGGCTTTGGAGGTGTAAAATTAAGAGAATGGGAAGTACCCTTTTATAAGAGAGGTGAGGGTCACCTTAGGAAATGCATGAATTCAGTTTCTAATGTCTCCAAAATTATTTATTTCAAGGATAAGTTGGATATGTGTCGAAAACCACTCAACCAATAGGTTTTGTACATGTTTAGGTCACCATATTAACCTTATATTTTAGATTTAACACTTAGTTAAATAGTTTGACATTTACCATGTCTCTTTGTACTTTTATATTATATTGTCAATAAACAAACCATAATAATCCAGGAGAACCCCAATTAGTTCATTATTAATATATATAATCTTATCTAAGTCTTTTGGATTAACCTTATATTTTTAGGAATATTATATCAATTAATAATATAGTATTTGTTTTAAAAACTCAATTATGTCAATTTTGACACTATTTAGTATTTGATTTTTTTAGAAAGCCATTAAAACATTATAACATCATATAAAATATATATATAAAATCCTAACATAGCATATTAATCTATAAAATTAGTTTAATTTATCAGAAGTCTCAATTTACATTTATTTGGATATTTATAAAATCAATTATTTTAATATTTCATTACTAAGGTAATTAGGAAATCATCATTGTGTCATAAATAAATTAAATTATTTAACGTCTAAAAATTAAAATTGACTAAAATTATGTAGGAAATACTTTTATCTTTATAATGAATATTTTTAGTTGAATTAATATTGTGGGTAACCCTATATTAAAAATGGTTTTGTTATTAAACATTGAAATTATCTCTTTTAACTCTTCTTAAAATAAAAAAATAATAAATGTCCTAATCTAATCCAAGTGGACCAAAGGGGGTCATATATTATTCCTAAGGTTTATTTTGGTCGAATTATGCTTATTCAATAGAATTAAGACATGTGTTAGCGTAATTATGATATCATTTTTACCCTGAATTATCCAATTTAATTTTAACCGAGGTAAATAAAATTCAGAAGATATTATTCACCAAACAATATTTTCATCTTATCGAAACACATTTTACATAATGATATTAATTGGGTCTCTTGGATGTTTGAAATTCCACTCAAATAAGTGGTAAAATTATATTTTATACAAATTTGGAAATTCTCCAAGGAGGTGGGTATTAGATGGTAAAAAGTTCAATAAAATTTTTATATATATCTAAACTTATTATATAATGAATCCAATGAATTACATTGAACTTATATTGGTATAAATTTTATATTTTGACCTAAAATAAATTTAAATAAAATAAGTAATTATTTAAATAAAAATTCACTTTTAACCAATAATGTAGTGTTTTTCACTATTCATCAAAAATCGAATGTTTTCATAAAAATAAAAAAAATCAAACTAAGATAATTTTGATATTCGGAATTCAAAAATGAATTTCATTTTGAAAAATGAAATTTATTATATTTCAAAATGTTGGTATTACTATTCATAACAACTAGTTTGATTGGTCGCAGTGTGTTAGAATCTTGAAGTTGTGTAAAATGCAAGCTATTACATTATTTAAAGGGAAACTTACCATGAATGCTACAAGGGTTACATTATTCCCTTCATCAAATAATTTAATCCTCAAAATTTATAAAATACTACTGCACAAAAAGATTCAGATGGTTCTTCATCATAATTTCATCTAGTTCCCACGTTTCCTCTCCTATCTTAGTGTTTCACCATAGAACTTTTACCAGACGAGTCGTCCAATATCTCAACAGTTGTTCTCTGGTATTAAGAATCATGATAGGATCATCCCAATAATACAGATCAGGTTCTAGTTCAATTTCCTCATAGTTGAGTACATGCGTTGGGTCAGGCATGTATTTTGTCAACAGTGATACGTGGAACACATCATGAACTTTTGAGTGACTTGGCGACATTTCCAAATGGTAAGCTATATCCCTAATTCATTCTAAAATTTTCAAAGGTTTGATGTACCTGGGACTTAATTTACCTTTCTTACTGAATTGTATAACTCCCTTCCAGAGATATACCTTTAAGAAAACATGATCTCCTACCTAAAATTCCAAATCCTTTTTTAGGTTATCGGCATAGCTCTTCTTCCTACTTTAAGCTTCTTTGAGGTGGGTTTGTATAACCTTCACATTTTCAATTGTTTTCTCAACAAGTTCTAGGCCATGAGTTTTCATTCACCAGCATCATCCCAACAAGTTGGTTTGTGACTTCTCTTTCCATATAACGCTTCATATGGTGCCATCTGAATACTTGAATGGAAGATATTGTTATAACAAAATTCTACCAAAGGTTAATATTGATCTCACATACCTTGAAAGTCTGGTGATAAGGACCTCAATATGTCTTTTAAGGTATGAATAGTCCATTCTGATTTTCCATCAGTTTGAGGGTGGTAGGCAGTGCTCAAACAAATTTCAGTATCCAATGCCTTCTGAAAACTTTTCCAAAATCATGATATAAAATGGGTATCATGATTAGAAATAATCAATAGGGGTAAAATATTTTTTCTTAAAACTTCATTAATATATAGTCTTGCAAGATGTTCAAGTGGTAAATCTTACCATATAGCATGAAAATGTGCTGACTTGGTAAGACGATCAATAATGACTCATATTGCGTCATTCCTTCTAGGTTTAATTGGTTTCCCCTTGACAAATTCCTTCGTAATATTATCCCACTTCTACTCAGGTATGGGAATATTTTTCATGACTCCACTAAGATGTTTCCTTTCAGCTTTCACTTGTTGAAAAACCATACATCCTGACACAATATCACCAATCTACCTCTTCATGTTATCCTGCAATTTTTTTTAAATCTATATACATCATGTTGCTCCCAGGGTGTATAGAGAAATTGGAGCTATGATCATCATCCAACAATTATTTCTTTAGATCAGGAATATCGGGAAAACAAAGTCTCTTCCCAAATTTTTAAATTCCATCTTCATATACGAATTCACTCAATCTCCCATCATTTAATGCTTTAATCTTCTTTTGAAATTCCTTATCATTAGTCTGAGAATGTTTTATCCTTTATAGTAAAGATTATTTGGTAACCATTTGAAAAATTATTGATATGTCACTTTTCATGGTTATTCTCATCTCCATCTTTACAAGATCAAATAAAATAAGATCTCTTTCAACTATCATCCTATTCAAAACTCCATTATCCATTCTGCTCAAAGCATCAACAAACTTATTTTCCTTCCCTGGGTGGTAGTGTATTGTGAAATCATAATACTTAAGTAGTTCAAGTCATCTCCTTTACCTCATGTTGAGTTCTTTCTGTGAGAAAATATACTACAAACTCTTTTGATGAGTATAAATCTCAAATTTTTCACCATAGCGATAGTGTCTCCATATATTGATAGCAATGATTTCAGCTGCTAACTCAAGATCGTGAGTGGGATAGTTTTTATCACGGATTTTTGGCTATCGTGATGCATAGTAAATAACTCCATTATTTGGCATAAGGACACAACCATGTCCTTTATTTGATGCATCACTATAAATAACAAACACATCATTCCCTGATGATAGAGGTAAGATTAGAGCTTTGACTAATCTTCTCTTCAGTTATTCAAAACATTCTTCACACTCATTTGTTCAAAAAAATTCACCATTTACGTGTGAGCTTGGTTAATGGGTTAGCCAACCGGGAAATATTCTAGATGAAATATCGATAATAACCATCTAAACCAATAAAACTACATACCTCAATTATACTCATTGGTGCTGGCCATTCCTAGATTGCCTTGGTCTTTGAAGGATCAACATAGATTCTATCCCTAGAAACAATATGGCCAAGAAAATAAATCTCTTAATGCTAGAATTCACACTTTTTAAACTTCCCATATAATTCATTTATTCTTTGAGTCTTTAGAAAAATGTGCATGTGATTCACATGATCTTTGTAGCGTTTTGAGTATACCAATATATAATAAATAAATACCACTAAAAAGTCATCAAGATATTCCATGAATACTCTATTCATTAGATCCATGAATATAGAGGGTTCATTACTCAATCCAAAAGGCATTACAGTAAACTCATAATTCCCATACATGGTTCAAAATGTTGTTTTTGGAATTTTTTCCTTCTTCACACACAACTGATGACATTTAGATTAAATTTCAATCATTAAAAAATATTGAGCTCCATGAAGTTGGTCGAATAAATAATCAATGTGAGGTAGGGGATACAAGTTCTTTTTTTATAGAATTAATCTCCCTATAGTCAGCTCACAACCTCATAGATCTGTCTTTCTGATTAACAAAAAGGACAGGGGATTCCCATAGAGAAACACTAGGGAGAATAAATCCCTTATTACTCAATTAATATAGTGGCCAATATATAATGGGTCTTCGATATGGGCCTCAAACCTGAAATTAAATCAACGGAAAACTCAATTTCTAGTTCTGGATGATGTCCAGGTAAATCCACTGGAAACACATCAACATATTCTTGAACAATAGGTATGTCATATATTCAAAAAATCTTTTCAACACCCATTACTATTTCATTCTCTTTCTCCCCAATAATTGTATTTATTAGAGCTACTGGGTGTGGATCTACATAAGAATTAGGTGGTGATGTTTCTACTCCAAATATAAAGTACTCTTTATCATCATTGAAAATTGTAACTTCCTTCTTATTATGATAAATTTCCACATAATGGATTGAAATCCAATCCATTCCAAGGATTATATCAAATTAAATCATAGGTAAGATGATGATATCAGTAGATAAATATAGTTTATATTCCCTAATGGGAACTGATTCAAAAAATGTTGTTGTGATGATACATCCCTTTTGATTTTTGAATGACAATTCCCTTGTTATGTCAAATTGAAAACATCTAGTTTTTTTAGAAAACTAGGAATATATGAAACAACATGATGATACAGAATCAAATAAAGCATTGGATAAACATGATAAAACCATTAAATAACCTTCCAATACGTCTTTCAGGGATTCAACCTCAGCAGTAGTGATCAGATAAGCTTGGACTTGATCCCTTGGCCATTGTTTAGGTATGTTTCTATGATGCTTAGGAAATTCATTTTCACAATGTCCCATATCCCTTCAATTGTAGCATTTAACATTGGTATCTTCTTTCCCCCCCCCCCTTACAATCACCAGCAAGATGACCTTTCTGTCCACATCTGTGTCGTACTCCTTTTCCTTTTAGATAGGGACTAGGGTGATGCCTTCAACAATTATTACAGGTAGGAAATTCAACTCTTCCCTTCATCCCTATTTCCTTATATCCTTTCCTAGAGTGTTTAGTAGATATCTTCTTCTCTTTATTTGCTTTAATGTCATAAGACTTAGAGAATTCATTTTCTTCCTTGATAGCACATGAGAAAATATCATCATAAGATGAGAATAATTATGAGACTAATGCTTGACGGAGAAATGGTTTCAACCCATCAAATAAATGATCAATCATACTTTTTGGGTTAATTATAAAATCTACCACATGCCTTGTTAACCATGTAAAGTTAACTCTTACTTTCTAATATTCTCATCCTCTTTTTTTAGACTCAGAAATTTCATTTCTATATCCGCACGATGGTAATGAGGAAGGTATTTTTCTAAGAAAATATTTTCAATCTCCCTCAATTCCATACTTGATACCTCTTCATCCTAATTTTTTTTTGAATTAATGACCACCATTCATCTGCATCTCATGTGAGGTGATAAACAGCCATGACAACTTTTTCCCATTCACTACTCTCCAAAGAATGATATATTTTCTCTAATGAACTTATCCATTTCTCAGCTAAAAATGGTTTTGTAGACCCATTGAATGTTGGTGGTTGTTTCCTCATCAAGTGTTCTATAATTGATCCTCCACATTGTGGATTAGGGTGCTCTATATGGGTAAGGATATAATTCATAAACTGAGTGAGTTGTCCCAGTATGGTGATAAACTGATTAGCACCAGTTGCATCACCAACTCCACTATAATTATCTTGAGTTAGAGGGAAATCCCTACATGGATTATGTGCATTGATATGGTTTTCATTCCTTCCACTAGGTTCCATTTCTAAACAATGTCATACACTAGATTTGTTTATAAATCACAATACAAAATTCCAAACTTGTAAAACACTTAACATAAATTGAGAAATTTATGGATATAATCCATAATCATAAAAAAAATCTTCAAGGAGGGATATACTCATAAATCCTTTATTATGGTTTGTAAATAAAATTTGAATTTTCCAAAGAATATCCCTCGGGAATTTCATAACAAAGCGTGCAGCAAGGCCCGTTGTTGTGTACCAAGATACTCCAGGTCATTCCCAATACAACTTTTCTGAGCATTCACTCCTAATTATATTTTTTTCAGAGCCACCTCTACCTGCTCGTATCTAGATAGGGATGTATTTCTTGGAAAATACACAAAATCTCTACATTACCAAAATTCTAGGAAGTTCTTCTATACCAGTCCTCAAAAACTATCTTATGGTAATGAGCTCTAATTAGAGTTTATCTAAATATTGTTTCCATGGTTTATACTAAAATTCCTCTGATACCAACTATGATGCCCTGAACCTAGTTACCCAGTGTTGGGGCATTATTACATAACATTGGCATGATAAAAGAAATCATGCCATGAAAGACTGGTCAGATTAGTGGCCTTAGAAGTACTAGATACATTCATAAGTTTTACATTACATCATGAAATAAAAACATCAAAAACATTTTGTCCTAATTGACCAAACTTATATCCTTAGCCTATCCCTACAGTTCAACCATAAAATATTTCTTCACCTACTGAAAAAAACATATAAAGGGGTTATATCAGATGCTCAGTAAGGATAACAATATAGCAGAAACTTTCATAAATAATCATAAAAATTTAAGGCAATGTATAAGACCAATACAAAAGCCTTTTAAACTTAATCTTCAACATAATATGGAAATGAAAAAATCAAGAAAAGTCATTTACATATTCATGTCGATAATATAATAGTTGAATAATCACATGAAATATCAATAGCCACTTTCAAAATGATGGAATTCATAATGCCAAACATCATAACCACGTAGCCAAGGCCTTATGCCATTACTACAAATAAGATTTTGTCAAGAACTCATACCAAGACACTAGTTTGTCTCATGAGACCTACCAATGCATCGAGGAGCTATAGCGGTCTCCACCGGACACTTAGTAAGTCCAATGCATTCTCATATGAAAGGGTTTAAACATAACATAAACATTTGTATTGAAACTAGCATTCGAAATGTCAATACTTTATCTATAAACCATTAATGGTATAAAAATAATACATCCACAGTCAAACATATCACAAAACCTTAAATGAAATATATAAGATTTATATCATAATAAATCAAATTCAAAGAAGCTTAAAATCCATCAAAGGAAGTTGACGTATATGAAATCAAAACTTATTATAGTGAAATATCTCTTTCTATTTTGAAATCATTTAAAATAAATATAACTATAAAAAGAAACATTTTATTAAAAATATTCTTATAAGTTTGTATGGTAAGCTTTGATGATGTTATAAAAACTAAAATCATAAGTAATTGGATGGTATATCATATATATAGAATCATTAACATGTTAAATTTTTTATTTACATTTTTTATACTCATTATTATACCAATCCAAATAATGAAGTGTTTGAATAACAAACTACGCCACAATGTGAAGACGGTAAGCTATATGTGTACATGTATGGTGACTTTTTCATTCATATGATGGATAGAATAATGAATATGGTTGTACCATTTTTATAACAACATCAAATAATATATAATATATTGAAATTATTAATTTATAATGGAAATGAAAAAGAAAGCGAAAGTGGAAGAAGAATGGAACTTGAAAATGGCGATGAAATATTTACCTCATCTTCAGATTATTCATCTTGATTTGATCAAAATGGATCCTTAGGTTGGCTTTATAACCACAGGAAGGCCACTAGGATGAAGGGAGGAAATATGGGAGAATGTTTTGTCATGTGTTGGCCGAGAAAAATGGCTTTGGAGTTGTGAAATTAAGATAATGGGAAGTACCATTTTATAATAGCGGTGAAGGTCACTTTTGGAAATGCTTGAAATATTATTTTATAATAAAATCATTTTTAGATTCTAATGGAAACAGAATGATTTATTTTGACAATAATGTGGGGATGGGTCTAAAACCTCTCAACGAATATTTTTTTTATAGGTTTAGGTCACCATATTAACTTTATTCTTTAGATTTCTCTCTTAGTTAAATAGTTTGACATTTACCATGTCTCTTTGTATTTTTATAGTATATGGTTAATAAACTTACTATAACAAGCCAAGAGAACCCCAAGTGGTTAATTATTAATATATATAACCTTATCTATGTCCATTGGTAGAACCTCGTATTTTTTTGAATATTATATCAATTAATAATATTTTATTTGTTTTAAAAACCCAATTATATCAATTTTGACACTATTTAGTATTTAATTTTTTGGAAATCCATTAAAACATTATCAATTAAAATATTATTTATTTAACCAACCCTAACATGTCATATTAACCTTTAAAATTAGTTTAATTTATCTGAAATCAAAATATACATTTATTTGGATATTTTTAATAACAATTATTTTAATATTTTATTATTAAGGTAATTACTGCATCCTCATTGTTTCATAAATAAATTAAATTATATAATGTCTAAAAATTATAAATAAAATACCATTATGTAGGATATATTTTTATCTTTATACTTAATATTTATATTTAAATTTATATTATGTGCAACCATATATTAAAAATAATTTAGTTATTGAACATTGAATTTAACTCTTTTAACTCTTCTTTAAAATGTGGAAGTACTAGATACATTCATACGTTAATATTACATCACGATAAAAAACATAAACAAAATTTTGACCCCATTGACCACAATTATAACTTTATCCTATCCCTATAGGTCAACCATAAAATTTTTCTTCACCCCCTGGGAAAAATAAAACATAGAAAGGGGTGAGCTCAAATGCTCAATAAGGATAAAAATAACATAAATATTCATAAATAAGCATAATCATTTACGACATTGTATTAGACTAAAACAAAAGTCTTTTAAACTTAAACTTCATCATAATTTGGAAAAGTTAAAATGAAATGATGTCATTTCCTTTTTTTACATGGATATTCTACTAATCAAATAATCACATGCAATATCAATAGCCACATTCATAATGATTGAATGCATAATTCCAGACATCATAACCACATAGTCAAGGCCTAGTGCCCAGACTAGAAATAATATTTTGTCAAGGCCTTGTTCCAATACACTATTTTGTCTCATGAGACCTACCGATTCATTGATGAGATATAGTGGGCTCCACCCATCAATAGCATATAAAATTTCAATACTTTATCCATAAACCATAAAAGGTATAAAAATAAAACATCCATAGAAAAACAAATTCCAAAACCTTCAATACAATATATAAGGTTTGTATCATAATAAATCAACTTCAAACAAGCTTAAAATCCATCAAAAGATGTTGACATAGATGAAATAAAAACATTTTGTAGAGAAATATCTCTTTCTATTTTAAAATCATTTAAAAGAAATATGATTATAAAAGATAAAATTTGTTTTGAAAATATTCTTATAATATTGTATGGGATGATTGGATGATTTTATAACGGTAAAAAACAGCTGAACCCACCTTATAAGTTAAAAATACATTCTTATATTAATTTTGTCAAAAAGGTTATAAAGTAATTTGTTTGGAAAATGATGGAAATATTTTTTTCAAACCATTTTATAAAAAGTTAAACAAGGGTATAAATTAATTTTACCCATAGTATAGTAAATAGTTATTTTTTTGAAATACATTTTTAAGAAACATGGATGTGGATGATAAAGAGGTCCTATTAGATACTAACGTAAAAACAACCTCGGATAATAAAGATATTGT
This sequence comes from Viscum album, assembly GCA_963277665.1. Classification (NCBI taxonomy): domain Eukaryota; kingdom Viridiplantae; phylum Streptophyta; class Magnoliopsida; order Santalales; family Viscaceae; genus Viscum; species Viscum album. Next base: position 884,458,728 of record OY728135.1, on the reverse strand, counting down.
AAAATTAACACTTACCATGTACTTTTCCTTAGTCAATGGTCTGTTAACCTCCTTTATAATAGATAAAACATTATTATTAAAAAATAAAAAATAATATAAATAAATATGATATCATATACGATCTTATAATATTGCTTTGTAAATTGTATTTTAGTAGTATCATCGTTTTGGGTGTTAACTAATCTGTTTTCCTTTATATGCTTGGTTATGTAAGCCATGTTTGTTATAGATTGGATGTATTTTATTCATATCCTGAATTATATTAAGTTCATAAAAATTATTTTTAATCATAAAATGAAAATTATTCTTTAATGATTATGATGGGGAATGAATCTCATCGTGTTCGTGGAGACTGTAATCCGTACGAAGGCATGAGAGAAAATATCATTATATTGATTGTGAAATAGTATGTAATTGGATGATATATCATATATATAGACTAATTAAAATCATATATTTATTATTTAAATTATTTATACTCATTATTATACCCTTCCAAAATAATGAAGAGTTTGAATAACAAAGTATAACACGACGTGCAGATGGTAAGTCGTACGTGCGTACGTTTAGTGACTTCATCATTCACATGATGGATAGAATAATGAATATGGTTGTAACATTTTTATAATAACACACTAGTATATAGAATATACTGGAGTTATTATTTTATAATAGAAACAAAAATGAAATAGGAAGTGGAAGATGAAAATAACATGAAAGAGGTGATGAAATATTTACCACTTCTTCGGGTTCATTCTTTTGATTTGAGAAAAAGGGCTCCTTAGGTTTGCTTTCTGAAAAAAGTAATGCCTTCATGATGAAGGGAGGAAATTTGGGAGGATATTTTTTAGGGGTTTGTATATCCAAATGGCTTTGGAGGTGTGATATTAAGAGAAAGGGAAGTATCCAATTATAAGAGAGTTGAGGGTCACTTTAGAAAAACCTTGAAATATTTATTTTATAACAAAATCATTTTCGAATTTTAATGGATAAAAAATGATTTATTACAAGTATAAGGTGGGTATGGGTCTAAAAAATCACAAAAAATAGGTTTTATATAGGTTTAGGTCACTATATTAACCTTATCTTTTAGATTTAAGTCCTAGTTAAATAGATTGACATTTACCATGTCTCTTTGAATTTTTATATTATATGGTTAATAAACACACTATAACAAGCCATAAGAATCCCATGTGGTTATTTATTAATATATATATAACCTTATCCAATTCCATTTGCCAAAACTTTGATTTTTAGGAATATTATATTAATTAATAATATAGTATTTGTTTTAAAAACTCAATTTTGTCAATTTTGACACTATTTAGTATTTGATTTTGTAAAGCCATTAAAACATTATACCTTCAAATAAACATTATTTAACCAACCCTAACATGTCATATTATCCTATAAAATTAGTTTCATTTATCAAAAGTCTCAATTTACAATTATTTTGATATTTATAATATCAATTATTTTCATATTTTATTATTAAGGTAATTACTTCATCATCGTTGTGTCATAAATAAATTAAATTATTTAATATATAAAAATTATAAATACAATACCATTATATAGGAAAGATATTTATCATTATAATGATTATTTATAGTCGAATTTATATTGTGTATAACCCTGTATTAAAATTGTCTTAGTTATTGAACCTTGAATTTAACTCTTTTAACTCTTCTTTAAATAATAATAAATGTCCAAATCTAATCCAAGTGGACCAAAGGAGTTATATTTTATTCATAAGGTTTTTTTTGGTCGAATTATATTTATCCAATAGAATTATGAAATGTGTTTGGGTAATTATGATATCATTTTTACCTTTAATTTCCCTATTTACTTTTAACTGTGGTAAATAAAAATCAACCGTTATTATTCAACAAAAATTATTCTCATCTTATTGAACCACATTTTACTTACTGATATTAACAGTGTATCTCAGATTTTTAAAATTCAACTCACAGAAGTGGTAAAATTATGTTTTATGCAAATTTTCAAATGCTCCTTGGAGGTGGGTAAATGACTGTAAAAAGTTCAATAAAATTTTAATATATATATAAACTTATTATAAAATTACTCCAACGAATTACATTGAAATTATATAGGTACTATGTATTTATTTTGACCTAAAATATATTTAAATAAATGAAATAATTGTTTAAATAAAATGTTAGTTTTAACCAATAACGCATTGTTTTTCACTATTCATCACAAATTGAATGTTTTCAGAAAAATACCAGAAATTCACACTAAGCTAATTTCGATATTCCAAATTCAAAAATGAAGTCCATTTTGAAAAATAAAATTTATAAAATTTGAAAATGTTTGTATTTCTATTCATAATGGCTATTTTGATTGGTTGCGGTGTGTTAGAATCTCAATTTTGCATAAAATGCATGCTATTGCATTATTCAAAGGGAAATGTACCATGGATTCTTGGGGTGTTACATTCTTCTCTCCTTAAAATAATTCCGTCCTCAAAATTTATAGAATACTACTGCACAAAAAGATCTGGGTGGTTCTTCATCATAAGCTCCTTTGGTTCCCATGATAATTCTTCCATCTAATGATTTCTCCATAGAACTTTTACGAGAAGAGTCATCCAGTTTCTCAACACTTGTTCTCTGGTATCAAGAATCTGGATAAGCTCTTCAAAATAAGACAAATCTGGTTCCAGTTCAATTTCATCATAGGTGAGTACACGTGTTGGGTCAGGCATGTATGTTTTCAACTGTGATATGTGGAACACATCATGATCTTCGGATCGACATGGCAGCATTTACAAAAGATAAGCTACAGCCTCAATTCGTTCTAGAATTTCAAAAGTTCTAAGGTAACTGGGACTTAATTTACCCTTATTATTGAATCGTATAACGACTTTCCATGGATATACCTTCAAGAAAACATGATCTTCTACCTGAAAATCCAAATCCATCCATTAGTTATTGGAATTATTCCTTCATATCTATATATATCTTAGTGCTCCCACAGTGTATAGTTAAATTGGAGCTATGAGCATCATCCTAATATTCTTTTTTAGATCAGGTATATTGGGAACACAAAGACTCTTCCAAAATTTTGAAATTCCGTCTTCATTTTCGAAGTCACTCAATCTCTCATCATGTATAGCTTTAATCTTCTTTTGAAACTCCCCATAATTAGTCTGAGAACGTTTTATCTCTTCTAGTAAATATGGTTTGCAAACCTTTTGAAAAATTATTTATGTTTTACCTTCCATGGATATTCCCATTTCCATCTTTACTAGATCCATGAAAATAGGATCCCTTTCAACTCTCATCTTGTTCAAAACTCCTTGATCCTTTCTGCTCCAAGAATTTTCTACATTATTTTACTTCCCCAGTTGCTAGTGTATTGTGTAATCATATTCCTTATGTAGTTCAACACATCTCCTTTGCATCATATTGAGTTTTTTTTTGTGATAAAATATACATCAAACTCTTTTGATCAGTATAAATCTCACAATTTTCACCATAGAGATAGTGTCTTCATATCTTCATATCAAAGATTACAGCTGGTAACTCAAGATCATGAGTGGGATATTTTTTCTCATGGATTTTTAGCTGTCACAATGCAATGAAAATATCTCTATCATTCTGCATAAGGACACAACCAAGTACTTTCATTAAAGCATCACTATAAATAACAAACCCATCATTTTGTGATTGTAGAGTCAAGATAGGAGCATTGAATAATATTATCTTTAGTTCTTCAATTCATTATTCACACTCTTTTATCCAAACAAATTTAACCCCTTTACGTGTGATCTTGTTTAATGGGTTACCCAACCATGCAAAATTATGGATGAAACGTCGATAATTACCTGCTTAACTAATAAATCTGCATACCTCAGTCATACTCGTTGGGGCTGGAATTTCTTGGATTGCCTTGGTATTTGAAGGATCAATAGTTCTTCCATCTTAAGAGAAAATATGGAAAACAAAATAATTCTCTTTAATCTAGAATTCACACTTGCTAAACTTCCCATATAATTCATTTCTTCAGAGGGTTTTTATAATCGTATGCAAGTGATTTTCATGATCTTCGTAGATTTTTTATTATACCAAGATTTGATCAATAAATACCACTAAAAATTCATCATGATATTCCTTGAAAACTACATTCATTATATCAATGAAAATAGAGGGTGAATTAGTTAATCCAAAAGGAATTATTGTAAACTCGTAATGATTGTACCTGGTTCGAAATGATGTTTTCAAAATGTCTTCCTTCTTCACACTCAACTGATAATATCCAGATCGAAGGTCAGTATTTGAAAAATATTGAGCTTTGTGATGTTGGTTGAATAAATCATCAATGTGAGATAGGGGATAATTGTTCTTTATTGTTAAAGCATTGATCTACCTGTATTCAATGCACAACCACATAGATCTGTCTTTCTTCTTAATAAAAAGGACAGTGGCTCCCCATGGAGAAACACTAGGGTGAATAAACCCCTTATTACTCAATTCCTCTAGTTCTTTCATTAGTACCACTAATACTACAATGTCCATTATAGAAGGGGTCTTCGATATGTGCCTTGAACTAGGAATTAAATCCTTGGAAAACTCAATTTCTCATTCTGGAGGATGTCCAGGTAAATCCTCTGGAAACACGTCAACATATTCTTTCACAATAGGTACGTCCTCTATTTGAAAATTATTTTCCTCACCCATAATTATTTAATTCTATTCCTCCCCAATAATTTAAATTAGTAGAGCTACTGGGGGTGGATCTAGACAACAATCATGTGGTGATGTTTATTCTCTAAAGATAAGGTACTCCTTATAGTCATCGAAAATTGTAACCTCCTTCTTCTTACAATAAATTTTTGCATCATGGTATGAAATCCAATCCATTCTGAGGATTATATAAAATTCAATCATGGGTATTATGATGGGATCATTAGATAAAGAACATTTATATTACCTAATGGGAATGATTCACAAAACATTTTTGCGATGATACTTCCCTTTGGAGTTTTGACTGACCACTCCCTTGTTAAGTCAAATTGAATGTATCTAATTGTTATAGAAAACTAGGAAGATATGAAATAATTTGATGATCCGGAATCAAATAAAACATTGTCTAAAATTGAGTAAAATATTAAATTACATTCCACCACCACATCTTTCAGAGCTTCAACCGCTACATTACTGATCCCATAATCTTGGCCTTGCTAACTTGGCCTTTTCTGAGGTAATTTCTAGTGGATCATAGGAAATTAATTTGCATAATGTCCCTTTTCAATATAATTGTATCATTCAATATTGGTATCGTCTATCTTCCCCATACAATCCCCAGCAAGATGGCCTTTCTGTCCACATTTTTAGCATACTCATTTTCCTTTTAGACAGGCACTAGGGTGCTTCCTTCCACAATTATCACAGGGTGGAAATTCAAATCTTCCATTCTTCAGTATTTCCCTATTTCCTTTCCTAGAGTTTCTTGAAGATCTTTTCTTCTCCTACTTTTTTTTAAAGTCGTAAGACTTAGATAATTATTTTTCTATCTTGATAGCACATGAGAAAATATCTTCATATGATGAGAAGGACTGTGAGAGTAATTCTCGATGGAGAAATGGTTTCAACCCATTAAAGAAACAGTCAATATTACATCTTGTGTTACGTATATAATCTACATCATACCTTTCTATCCTTGTAAAGTTAGTGTAATTCTTTGTGACATTCTCATCCTCCTTTTTTCTTAGAATCATAAATTTCATTTCCATATCTTCTCGATGGTCATGAGGAAAGTATTTTTCTATGAAAATCTCTTTAAAATACCTTCATTCCATACTTGATACTTCTTCATCCTCCTTTTTGTTTTGAATTAATGACCACCATTGATCTACATCTCCCTTGAGGCAATAAACTTCCATGACAACTTTTTCCCTTTTGATATTCCCCAATGTATGATATATTTTCTCTAAGGAAGATATCCATTGCTCAGCTACAAATGGATTTGTAGACCCATTGAATGTTTGTGGTTGTTTCCTCATTTAAATGTCTAACAATTATCCTCCACGTTGTGGATCAGGGTGCTCCATATGGTTAAGGTAATTATTCATAACCTGAGTGAGTTGTCCTAGTATGGTGATAAGCTAATCAACACCAGTTGCATCACCATCTCCACTATAATTATCTTGAGTTGGTGGTCAATTCCTACATGGATAATATGCATTGATTTGGTTTCCATTCCTTCCACTAGGAACTATTTCTAAAACATAGCAGACACTAGATTAATTTATGAATCACAATACATAATTGCAACCTTGTAAAACACTTAACATAAACTAGGCAATTTATGGACATAATCCATAATCTTAAAAAAAATGTTTTCTTTAAGGAGTTATATAGTCTTAAATCCTTCATAATGGTTTGTAAAAAAAATTTGAATTTTCCAAAGCATATCCCCTGGGTGTGTTGTAACCAAGAGTATAGCAAGCATGTTGTCGTGTACCAACATACCCCACGTAAATCCTGAAACTACATGTAGGTGTTTTTACTCCTAGGTAAATTTGTTCCAGAGCGACCTCCACCTGCTCATATCAAGATAGGGATGTATTTCATTGAAAATACACAAAATCTCTATATTATTGAAATTCTAGGATGTTCTTATATACCAATCCTCAAATTCTATGTTATGGTAATGTTCTATAATTAGAGTTTATCTAAATCTAGTTTCCAGGGTTTGTACTAAATTTCAGGTTCCGAAATACAATCCATATGAAGGATTATATCAAATTAAGTCATGGGTATGATGATTATATCAGTAGATAAATACTGTTTATATGCCTTAATGGGAACTGATTCACAAAACATTGTTTCAATGATACTTTCCTTAGGAGTTTTGACTGAAAACTCACTTGTTTAATCAGATTGGAAATATCTAATTTTCTTACAAAACTGGGAAGATATTAAACAATGAAATGATCCAGAATCAAATAAAGAATTGCCTAAAATTGGGGAAGCCATTAAATTACCTGCCACCACATCTTTTGGAGATTCAACCTCAGCAGTAGTGATTGCATAAGATTTTCCTTGATCCCTTGGCCTTTTCTGAGTAAAGTTTCTCGGATGATTAGGACATTTATTTTCATAATGTCCCATATCTTTACAATTATAGAATTGAACATTGGTATCTTATTTCTTCCCCTTACAATCACCAGTAAAATGGAATTTCTATCCACATATTTAGCACATTCCTTTTACTTTTAGATAGGCACTAGGGTGCTTCCTTCCACAATTATCATTGGGTGGAAATTCAACTCTTCCCTTCTTCCCTGTTTCCTTATTTCATTTCCTTGAGAGTTCAACAGATCACTTCTTCTCTTTCTTTGCATTAAAGTCATAATACATAGAGAATTACTTTTTTTATCTTGATAGAACATGAGAAATTATCTTCATACAATGAGAAGAATTGTGATACTATTTCTCAATTTGGAAATGGTTTCAACCTAGTAATGAAATGATTAATCTTACTTGTTGGGTTATGTATATAATCTGTAGCATTCCTTTCTAACCTTGTAAAGTTATCTTCATACTTTGCGACATTCTCATCCTCCTTTTTTTGTAGACTCATAAATTTCCTTTCCATATCCACTCAAAGCTCACGAGAAATGTATTTTTCTAAGAAAATATCTTAAAACTCCCTCTATTCCACACTTAATAATTTTTCATCCTCCTTTGTGTTTTGAATTAATGACCACCATTGATTTACATCTCCCATGAGGCAATAAACTACCTTTAAATTTTTTTCCCCTTTGAAACTTCCCAAAGCATGAAATATTTTCTCTAATTAACTTATCCATTTCTCAGCTACAAATGTATTTTTAGACCCATTGAATGTTGGTGGTTGTTTCCTCATGAAGTGGTCTAACATTGATCCTCCACGTTGTGGATCAAGGTGCTCCATACGGGTAATGTGATTATTCATAACCTGAGTGAGTTTTGAAATAGACCTTTCTAATCAGAGTTTACCATTCTAGTTTTGAAATACATTTTTAAGAAAACCCGGATGTGGATGATAAAGAGGTCTCAGTAGATACTTAGGTAAAAACAGCCTTGGATAATAAAGAGATTGTGAAATTAACCCTTACCATGTAATTTTCCTTAGCCGATGGTATGTTAACCTTCTGTATAATAGTTAAAACATTGTTATCAAATTATAAAAGAATAATGTACATAAATATGATATCATATATGATCTTATAATATTTCTTTTTTAATAATAGTTTAGTAGTATCATCGTTTTATGTGTTAACTGATCCATTTTCCATTATATGCTTGGTTACGTAAGCCATGTTTGTTATGGACATGATGTATTTTATTAATATTTAGAATTATATTAAGTTCATAAACATTATTTTTAATCATAAAATGAAAATTATTCTTGAATTATTTTGATGGGGAATGAATCTCATTGTGTTCATCGAGATGGTAATCTGTACGTATGCACGAGTGACTATATAATTATATTAATGGTAAAATCGTATGTAATTGGATGTTATATCATATATACATATTCATTAACATGTTATATATATTATTTACATTATTTTTCCTCATTATTATACCCATACAAACAATTTAGTGTTTTAATATCAAACTACACTCCGACGTGGAGATGGTAATCTATACGTACACACGTATGGTGACTTGGTCATTCATAAAATGGATAGAATAATGAATATGGTTGTACCATTTTAATAATAACATCACAGTATATAGAATAAAAAATATTTATTATTTTTGAATGGAAACAATAAAGAAACAGGAAGTGGACGAAGAAAAGAACTTGAAAGATGTGATGAAATATTTACCTCTTCTTCAGGTTCTTCATTTTGATTCGATCAAAAGGGCTCCTTATGTTGGCTTTATGGACAAAGTAAGGCATCTAGGATGAAGGGAAGAAAGTAGGGAGGTTATTTGGGTATGTTTTGGCCGATCCAAATGGCTTTGGAGTTGTGAAAGTAAGAGATAGGTATGTACCCTTGTATAAGAGTGGTGAGGGTCACTTTAGGAAAAGCTTGAAATATTATTTTATAAAAAAATTTATTTTAAGTTTCTAGTGGCTCCAATTTTATTTACATCAAGGCTATGTTGGGGATGGGTCAAAAACCTCTCAACTAATAGGTTTTAGAGTTTTTTATGTTACCATTGTATCCTTATCTTTTAAATTTAACTCTTAGTTAAATAGTTCAAAATTTACCATGTCTCTTTGTATTTTTATATTATATAGTTAATAAACTAACAATAACAAGCCAAGAAAACCCCATGTGTTTATTTATTAATATATATAACCTTATATAAGTAATATTTCCATAAAATAGATTTTTAAGAATATTATATCATTTAATAATATTGTATTTGTTTAAAAAACTCAATTATGTCAATTTTGACACTATTTAGTATTTGATTTTTTTTAAATCCATTAAAACATTATCCCTTTGAATAAAACTTATTTAACCAACACTAACATTTCATATCAAACTATTAAATTATTTTAATTTATTAGAAGTCTCAATTTACATTTATTTAGATATTTACAACTTCATTTATTTTAATATTTCATTATTAAGGTAATTACTGCATCATCATTATGTCAAACATAAATGAATTTATATAATGCCTAAAAATTATAAATAAAATACCATTATGTAGAAAATATTTTTATATTTATAATAAATATTTATAGTCGAATTTATATAGTGTGTAACCCTATTTTAAAAATGGTTTAGTTATTAAACTTTGAATTTAACTCTTTTTACACTTCTTTAAATAAAATAATAATAAATATCATAATATAATTATAGTGGAAAAAAGTAGGACATATTTTATTTCTAAGGTTTTTTTTGGTCGAAATAAACTTATCCTATAGAATGAGCCATGTTTAGGGTAATTATAATATCATTTTTACACTTAATTACTCAATTAACTTTTAACCGTGGTAAATAAAAGTCAAAACTTACTTTTCATAAAAAATTATTTTCATCTTATTGAACCACATTTTATCGATTAATTTCTACTATGTCTCTATGATTTTTGAAATTTATCTCACATAAGCGGTAAAATTATGTTTTATGCAAATTTGTGAATGCTCTGAGAAGGTGGGTAAAAGACGGAAAACAGTTCAATAATATTTTATATATCTAAACTTATTATAAAATGACTCAAATTAATTACATTGAACATATATATTTCTTATTTATCTTTGTATACATAAAATAAGTTTGAATTAATTAAATAATTATTTAAATAAAAAGCTGGTTTTAACAAATAACGCAGTGTTTTTCACTATTCCTCAAAAATTGAATGTTTTTAAAAAATACCATAAATTCACCCGAAGAAAATTTCAATATTCCAAAGTCAAAAATGAATTCCATTTTGAAAATTTAAATTTATATAATTTCAAAATTTTGGTATTACTATTCATAATGACAAGTTTGATTGGTCGCGGTGTGTTATAATCTTGAAGTTGCGTTCTCATCCTCCTTTTTGCTCGGACTCAAAAATTGTCTTTCCATATTCGCTTGATGGTCACGAGGAAAGTATTTTTCTAAGAAAATATATTTAAACTCCCTCCATCCCATTTCTGATACTTCTTCATCTTTATTTTTGTTTTGGATTAATGACCACCATAGATATGCATCTCCCGTGAGGCAATAAACTGCCATGAAAAATTTTTCCCTTTCACTACTCCACAAAGCATGAGTTATTTTCTCTAAGAAATTTATCCATTCCTTATATACTAATGGAATTTTACTCCCATTTAATGTTGGTGGTTGTTTCCTCCTGAAGCGTTCTAACATTGATCCTCCATGTTGTGGATCAGGGTGATCCATACGGGTAAGGTTATTATTCATAACCTGGGTGAGTTGTCCCAGTATGCTGATAAGTTGATCAGCACTAGTTGCATCACTAGATCCACTATAATTATCTTTAGTATGATTGAAATCCCTAAATGGATTGTGTGCATTGATATGGTTTCCATTCCATCCACTATGTGTCATTTCTAAACAATGGCGTACAATAGATTAGTTTATGAGTCACAATATGTAATTCCAATCTTGTAAAACACTTTACATAAATTGAACAATTTATGGATATAATCCATAATTATACAAAAACAGTTTTCTCTGAGGAGGTACATACTCATAAATCCTTCATATTGGTTTTTAAATAAAATGTGAATTATCCTAAGACCGATCAGTTTAGTGGCCTTGAAAGTACTAGATACATTCATAAGTTTTACATTACATCGTGAAATAAAAACATCAACAACATTTTTCCCCATTTACCACACATATATCCTTATATTATCCCTATAGGTCACACATAAAATATTTCTACACTTCTTGGGAAAAATAAAACATAGAAAGAGGTGAGCTCAGATGCTCAGTATGGATAACAGTATAGCAAAAACTTTCATCAATAAGAATTAACATTTAAGGAAATGTATAAGACTAATACAAAAGCTTTTTAAACATAAACTTCAGCATAATATGTGAAATATAAAATTAAATAACTCCATTTACTTCTTCACATGGATATTCTACTCTTTGAATAATCACATGCAATATCAATAGACACTTTCATAATGATTGAATGCATTAGGCCAGACTTCATAATCACACAGTAAAGTCCATCTTCCAAGACTAAAAATAATATTTTGTCACGGCCTTGTGCCAAGAAACTATTTTGTCTCATGAGAACTACTGATGCATCGAGGAGCTATATCGGGCTCCACCCATCACTTACTAATTCCAATTCACTCATTATATTAAAAGGTTTAAACATAACATAAACATTCATATTTAAACTAGCATACGAAATGTAAATACATTATCCATAAACTATGAATGGTATAAAAATAACACATCCATAGTCAAACATATCAATAAAAATTCAATAAAATATGGAAGATTTGTATCATAATAAATCAACTTCTAACAAGCTTAAATTCTATCAAAGTATTTTGACATAGTTGAAGTCAAAACGTTTTTATAGATAAATATCTATTTTCTTTCTAAAATCATTTAGAAGACATATAATTATAAAATAAAACATTTATTTTGAAAATATTTTTGTATGATTGTATGGGATGATTCTATGATGTTATAATGGTATAAAATATCCACACCAACCGTATAAGTTAAAAAAAGACATTGTTACCTTAATTTTATCAAAAAGGTCATAATGTTCTTTGTTTGGAAAATGACAGAAAGATTTCTTTCAAACCATTTTATAAAAAGTCAAACAAGGGTATAAATGAATTTAACCCATAGTCTAGTAAATAGTAAACATGTTTTGAAATTCATTTTTATCAAACATTTATGTGGATGATAAAGAGGTCCCAGTAGATATTTAAGTAAAAATAACCTCGGATAATAAAGAGATAGTGAAATTAACCCTTAACTTGTACTTTTCCTCACTCGAAGGTTTGTTAACATCTTGTATAATAGATAAAAATTGTTATTATATTATAAAATAATCATATACATAAATATTATATCATATATGATCGTATAATATTGCTTCATTAAATATATTTTAGTAGTATCATCGTTTCAGGTGTTAACAGATTCATTTTCCTTTATATTCTTGGTTAAGTAAGTCATGTTAGTTATGTATAATATGTATTTTATTCATATAAATAATGATATTATGGTCATAAACATTATTTCTAATCATAAATTGAAAATTATTCTTGAAATATTATGATGGGGAATGAATCTCATCATGTTCGTGGAGACTATAATCCTTACGTACGCAGGAGTGAAAATATCATTATATTGATGTTGAAATCATATAGAATTGGATGGTATATCACATATAAATAATCATTAACATTTTATATTTATTATCTACATCATTTATACTCATTATTATACCCATCCAAATAATTATGTTTTTGAATAAAAAACTACACCACGACGTGGATACAGTAATCCGTACGTACGCACGTATGGTGACTTGGTCATTCATATGATGGATAGAATAATGAATATGGTTGTACCATTTTTATAATAACATCACATTATATAGAATATAGTATATTTATTATTTTATAATGGAAAAAACAATGAAATAGGAAGTGGAATAAGAAAAGAACTTGAAAGAGGTGATGAAATATTTACCTGTTCTCTAGGTTCTTCATTTTTATTTGATCAAAATGGATTCTAGGGTTGGCTTTATAACCAAATTAAGGACTATAGGATGAATGGAGGAAATATTAGAGGATATTTGGGTTGGGTTAGGCCAATCCAAATGGCTTTGGAGGAGTGAAATTAAGAGAAGGGGATGTACCCTTTTATATGAGAGGTGAGGGTCACTTTTGAAAAATCATGAAATATTATTTTATAATAAAATCATTTTTTCTTTATAATGTCTCCTCAATAATTTATTTCAAGGATAAGGTCGGTATGGGTCTAACACCTCTCAAAAAATCGGTTTTGGATAGGTTTAGGTCACCATATTAACCTTATCTTTTAGGTTTAACTCTAAGTTAAATAGTTTGACATTTACAATGTCTCTTTGTATTTTTATATTATACTGTTAATAAACTTACTATAACAAGCCAAGAGAACCCCATGTGGTTAATTATTAATATATATTTATATAACCTTATCCAATTTCATTGGAAGAACATTAGAGTTTTTGGAATATTATATAAATTCATAATAGAGTATTTGTTTTAAAAACTTAATTTTGTCACTTTTGACACTATTTAGTATTTGATTTTTTGAAAGCCATTAAAAATTTTATCACTTCAAATAAAATTTATATAACCAAATCAAAAATGTTAAATTAAACTATAAAATTAGTGTAATTTATCATAAGTCTCAATTGAAATTTATTTGTATATTTTTAATATCAATTATTTTAATACTTCATCATTAAAGTAATTACTACATCGTAATTGAGTCATAAAAAAATTAAATTATTTAATGTCTAAAAATTATAAATAAAATACCATTATGTAGTAAATCTTATTATATTTCTAAAAAATATTTATAGTTGAATTTATATTGTGTGTAACCCTATATTAAAAATACTTTAGTTATTAAACCTTGAATTTAACTCCGTTAACTCTTCGTTAATAAAATAAAAATAAATGTCCTAATCTAATCCATGTGGACCAAAGGGGGTCATATATTATTTCTAAGGTTGTTTAGGTCGAATTATACTTATATAATAGAATTAGGACATGTGTTAGGGTAATTGTGATATAATTTTTACCCTTAATTACCCTATTTACTTTTAACCATGGTAAATAAAATTCCAATGTTACTATTCACCATAAATTATTTTAATCATATTGAACCACATTTTACTTACTAATATTATCCATGTCTATTAAATTTTAAAATTCAACCCATAGAAGCAGTAAAATTATGTTTTCTATAAATTTTCAAATGCTTCTAGGAGGTGGGTAAAAGACGGTAAAAAGTTCAATAAAATTTTTATATATATTTAAACGTATTATAAAATTACTACAATGAATTACATTGAAATTATATAGGTATTATGTATATAATTTTAAATAAAATAAATAATTATTAAAATAAAAATTTGGTTTTAATTAATAACATAGTGTTTTTCACTATTCATCGAATATTGAATGTTTTTAGAAAAATAAAAAAAATCACCCTATGCTAAATTCAATATTCTAAATTAAAAAATGTAGTCCATTTTGAAAAATAAATTTTTTTCAAATTTCAAAAGGTGAATATTACTATTCATAACGGCTTGTTTGATTGGTTGAAGTGTGTTAGAATCTCGATGTTTTGTATAAGGCAAGCAATTGTATTATTCAAAGGGAAATGTACCATGGAATCATGGGGTGTAACATTCTTCCATCCTTCAAATAATTTCACCCTCAAATATCTAGAATACTATGGCTTAAAAAGATTCGGGTTCTTCTTCATCATAAGTTCCTCTGGTTCCCACGTTGCCTATTCCATCTTATGGGTTCTCCATAGAACTTTTACCACATGAGTCATCTGGTTTCTGAACACCTGTTCTCTGGTTTCAAGAACATTGACTTGCACTTCACAATAAGATAGATGAGGTTCCAGTTCAATTTCTTCATAGGTGAGTACTTGTGTTGGGTCAGGCATGTATTTTCTCAATAGTAATACCTAGAACACATTGTGAACTTTGGAGAGACTTGGAAGCATTGTCAAACGGTAAGCTACATCCCCAATTCGTTCAACAATTTCGAATGTTTTGACGTACCTGGGAAATAATTTACCCTTCTTAATGAATCGTATAACTCCATTCCAAGGAGATACCTTCAAACAAACATGATCTCCAACTTGAAATTAAAAATCATTCCTTCAGTTATCAGCATAGCTCTTCTACCTACTTTGAGCTGCTTTGGTGTGGGTTTGGATAACCTTCACCTTTTCTATTGTTTCCTAAACAGGTTTTCGGCCTACGAGTCCTATTTCACCAACATCATCCCAACAAGTTGGTGTGTGACATCTCTTTCCATATAACGCTTCATATGGTGCCATCTGAATACTTTAATAGAAGATATTATTATAGGAAAATTATACCATAGGTAAATATTGATCCCACATACCTTGAAAGTCAAGTGAGCAAGATCCCAACTTGTCTTCTATGGTTTGAATAGATTATTCTAATTGTCAATCAGTTTGAGGGTGGTAGGCAGTGTTCAAATGAAGTTCTGTATCAAAGGCCTTCTGAAAACTTTTCAAAAATCATGATGTAAAAAGGGGATCGCCATCAGAAACAATCGAATGAGGTACACATATTGCATCATTCCTTATAGGAGTCTCTGGTATCCCCATGACAAAGTCCATCATAAAATTAGCCCATTTCTACTCAGTTTTGGGAAGAGGTTTCATTACTCCTCCAGGTTTTTCCTTCCAACATTCAATCGTTGGCAAGCCATACATTTTGACACAAAATCAGCAATATCACTCTTCATTTTGTCCTACCCAAAATGATCATTCAATTCTCTATACATCTTGGTGCTCCCAGGGTGTATAGAGAAATTCTATCTAAGAGAATCCACCAGCAATTCCCTTTTTAGATCAAGTATATTGGGAACACAAAGTCTCTTCCCAAATTTCAAAATTCCATCTTAATATACTAAGTCACTCAATCTCCCATCATTCAAAGAATTAATCTTCTTTTGAAACTCCTCGTCATTATTCTGAGAAATTTTTATCCTTTCTAGTAAAGATGGTTTTGCAACCATTTGAAAAATTATGGATGTTTCACCTTCCCTAGTTATTCCCATATCTATATTTACTAGATCCATAAAATTAGGATCCCTTTAAACTCTCATCATGTTCAAAACTCCATGATCCTTTCTTCTCAAAGAATCTTACACCTTATTTTCCTACCCCGGGCGATAGTGTATTGTGAAATCATAATACTTGAGTAGTTTAAGCCATCTCCTTTGCCTCATGTTTAGTTCTTTTTGTAATACAATATACTTCAGACTATTGTGATCATTATAAATCCCACATTTTTCACCATAGAGATAGTGTCTCCATATCATTATAGTGATGATTATAGCTGCTAACTCAAGATCTTGAGTGGCATAGTTTTTGTCATGAATTTTAAGTTGTCTTGAGGCACAATCAATAAGTCTATCATTATGCAAAAGGATACAACCAATTCCGTTTTGAAGCATCACTATAAATAACAATCCCATCATTCCCTGATGGTAGTGTCAAGATAAGATAATTGACTAATCTTCTCTTCAGATCTTCAAAACATTCTTCACACTCTTTTTTACAAAAAAATTTCACCCCTTTACATGTGATCTTGGTTAACGGGTTGGCTAACCGGGAAAAATTCTGGATGAAACTTCGATAATAACCTACTAAACCAATAAAACTGCGTACCATAGTTTTACTCATCAGTGTTATCCATTCATGGATTGCCTCAGTCTTTGAAGGATCAATATAGAATCCATACTTAGAGACAATATGTCCCAGAAAATAAATCTCTTGAAGCTAGAATTCACACTTTCCAAACTTCCCATATAATTCATTTCTTCTAAGAGTCTTTACAATAATGCATAACTGATTCTCATGATCTTCGTAGATTTTAGAGTATACCAATATATCATCAATAAATAAAACTAAAATTTCATCAAGATATTCCATGAAAACTCAATTAATTAGATCTATGAAGATAGAGGGTGAACTCGTCAATCCAAAATGCATTACTGAAACTTGTAATGCCCGTACTTGGTTCAAAATGCTATTTTCAGTACGTCTTCCTTCTTCACTCACAACTGATGATATCCAGATCGAAGGTAAATCTTTGAAAAATATTTATCTCCATGAAGTTGGTCAAATAAATCATCAATTAAAGGTAGGAGATACTTGTTCTTTATTGTTATAACACTGATCTCCCTGTAGTCAATGTACAACCTCATATATTCATCTTTCTTTTTAACAAAAAGGACAGGGGATCCCCATGGAGAAACACTAGGGTGAATAAATCCCTTATTACTCAATTCCTATAGTTGTTTCTTTAGTTCCACTAATTCCACAATGGACATTCAATAAGGGGTCTTCTATATGGTCCTTGAACCAAGAATTAAATAAATGTAAAACACAATTATTCATTTTGGAGGATGTCCAGGTAAATCCTCCTGAAACACATCAACATATTCTTGCACAATTGGTATGTCCACTATTCGGACATTCATTCCTCGCCCATAATTATTTCATTCTGTTTTTCTCCAATAATTGAATTTAGTAGAGCTACTGGGGGTGGATTTTGATAATAATTAGGTGGTGATGTTTCTGCTCTAAAGATAACGTACTTCTTGTCATCATTGAAAATTGTAACCTCCTTCTTCTTACAATAAATTTTCACATCATGGTTTGAAAGCCAATCCATTCTGAGGATTATATCAAATTCAATCATGGGTTTGAAGATGAGATAAGTAGATAAATATTGTTTATATTCCCTAATGGGAACTGATTTACAAAACTTTGTTGTGTTGATATTTTTCTTATGAGTTTTGACTGATAACTCCCTTGTTAATTCAAATTGAAAATATCTAATTTTCATAGAATACTGGAAAGATATGAAATAATGTGATGATCTAGAATCAAAAAATGTTTTGCTAAACATGATGAAACCATTAAATTACCATCCATCCATGTCTTTCAGAGCTTCAACATCAGTAGTAGTGATTTTATATGCTTGCCCTCTCTCACATGGCCTTTTTTGAGGTATGTTCCCTTGGCACTTAAGACATTCATTTCCATAATGTCCCTTTTCTATACAATTGTATAATTCATCATTGACAGAATCTTTCTTTCCCTTGAAATCTAGAGAATGTTGGCCTTTTTCACCACACTTGTAACAGACTCCAATTCCGTTGAGGAAAGTACCAGGGTGTTTCTTCCCACATTTACCATAGGATGGATATTCAAATTTTCCATTCTTCTCCATATTTCCATTTCCAATGTGATCAATAGATCTCTTCTTCTCTTTCTTTGGTTTGTAGTCATATGACCTAGAGAACTCCTTTTCTATATAGATAGTGCATGAGATAATATCTTCATGCGATGAGAAGGATTGTGAGACTAATGCTTGATGGAGAAATGGTTTTAACCCATCAAAGAATAGATCAATCTTACTCCTTGGGTTACATATATAATCGGATGCATACCTTGCTAACCTTGTAAAGTTATCCTCAAACATTGTGAAATTCTCATTCTTCATTTGCCTCGGACTCATAAATTGTATTTCTTTATTATCTCGATGGTCACAGGGAAAGTATTTTTCTAACAATGTCTCCTTAAACTCCCTCTATTCCATGTTAAATAATTCTTCAACTTCCTTTGTGTTTTGGATTAATGAACACCATTGATATGTATCTCGGGTGAGGTGATAAACTGCCCTAACAACATTTTTCCTTTCACTAGTCCCCAAAAATTTAAATATTTACTCTAAGGAATTTATCCATTGCTCATATACTAATGGATTTGCAATCCTATTTAATTTTGGTGGTTTTTTCCTCATGAATGTGTCAAATATTGATCCTCCGCATTGTGGATCTGGGTGCTCCTTACGGGTAAGGTTATTATTCATAACCTGAGTGAGTTTTCCCAATATGGTAATAAGTTGATCAACACCAGTTGGATCACTAGCTCCACTATAATTATCTTGACTCGGAGGGCAATCCCGACATTGATTATGTGCATTGATACAGTTTCAATTCCTTCCACTAGGAACCATTTCTAAACAATTTCATACACTAGATTAGTTTATGAATCACAATACATAATTCAAAACTTGTAAAATACTTAACATAAATTGAAAAATTTATGGATATAATCCATAATCATAAAAAAAATTCCTTGAGCAGGTATATACTCATAAATCCTTCATAATGGTTTATAATAAAATTGTGAAATATCCTAAGAATATTCCCTAGGAGTGTCTTAACCAAGAGTTCCGCAAGGCCCATTGTCGTGCACCTGGATTCTACCGTTCAAGACCGAAACTCCTTGTTGGAGTTTTCACTCGTAGGTACATCTCTGCTAGATCTGCCTCTACCTGCTCGTATCCAGACAGGGATGTATTGCTTGGAAAATCCACAACTCACTATGGTTATGAATAATTACTTTACCCGTATGGAGAACCTTGATCCACTACATAGAGGATCAACGATAGACCGCTTAATGAGGAAAAAATCACCAACATTCAATGGGTCTACAAATCCATTTGTAACTGGTCAATGGAAAAGTTCCATAGAGAAAATATTTCATACTTTGGGGGGTAGTGAAGGGGAAAAAGTTGTCAAGGTAGTTTATCACCTAACGGGATATGAAGATCAATGGTGGTCATTAATTCAAAACACAAAGGAGGATGAAGAAGTGTTAGGTATGGAATAGAGGGAGATTAACGATATTTTCATAGAAAAATACAGTCCTCATGACCATCGAGTGGATATGGAAAAAAAATTGAGTTTAAGACAAAAGGAGGATGAGAATGTCGCAATGTATGAAGATAACTTTACAAGGATAGAAAGGAATACTGTAGATTATATAAGTAACACATGAAGTAAGACTTATCATTTCTTCAATGGGTTGAAACCATTTCTCCATTGAGAATTAGTCTCATAATCCTTTCATCATATGAAGATATTGTCTCTTGTGTTATCAAGACGGAAAAGGAATTCTCCAAGTCTTATGACTTTAAAGAAAATCAAGAGAAAAAGAGATTAGTTGAACTCACTAGGAAATGAAACAATGAAATAGGGAAGAAGGGAAGAGTTGAATTTCCACCCAGTGATAATTGTGGAAGGAATCACCCTAGTGCCTGTATAAAAGGAAAAGGAGTATTCAATAAATGTGGACAGATATTCCATCTTGTTGGTGATTGTAAGGGAAATAAAGAAGCTACAAATGTTCAATTCTACAATTGTAGGGATATGGGACATTATGAAAATGAATTTCCTAAGTGTTAGGTAAACATTCCTTCGAAAAGTCCAAGGTATCAAGGGAAAGCTTATGTGATCACTACTTCTAAGTTTGAAGCTCTGAAAGACATTGTGGTACGTAATTTAATGATCTCCTCAAGTTTGGCCAATTCTTTATTTGATTTTAGATCATCACATTATTTAATATCTTACAAGTGTGCTAAGAAAATTAGGTATTTTCAATTTGATTTAACAAGTGAGTTGTCAGTCAAAACTCCTAAGGAAAGTATCATTGCAAAATATGTTTGTGAATCAGTTCCCACTAAGGCATATAAACGATATTTATCGCTGATCTAATCATCATACAAATGACTGAATTTGATATAATCCTCAGTATGGGTTGTCTTTCAGAACATGATGCGAAAATTTATTTTAAGAAGAAGGAGGTTACAATTCTCGATGATGATAAGGAGTACCTTATCTTTAGAGAAGAAATGTCACCATCTGATTCTAATCTATATCCACCCCAAGTAGCTCTCCTAGATTCAATTATTAGGGAGGATGCAAATAAAATAATTATCTGTGATTAAAAGAATGTTCTAATAGAAGACATACCTATTGTTCAAGAATATGTTGATGTGTTTCCTAAGGATTTACCTGGACATCCTCTCGAATGGAAAATTGAGTTTTCCATTGATATAATTCCTTGTTCAAGGCCCATATCAAAGACACCTTATAGAATGGCCATTGTATAATTAGTGAAACTAAATAACAAACAAGAGTAATTGAGTAATAAGGGATTTATTCACCCTAGTGTTTCTCCATGGGGATCCCCTGTCCTTTTTATTAAGATCAAAGATGGATCTAAGAGGTTGTGCATTGACTACAGGGAGATCAATGCTATAACAACAAAAAAACAAGTATCCCCTTTATTCAACCAACTTCATGTAGCTCAATATTTTTCACAGATTAACCCTCAATCTGGATATCACTAGTTGTGTTTGAAGAAGGAAGATATTCCAAAAACAATATATCTATCCAGGTATAGGCATTAAGATTTATAGTAATTCCTTTTGGATTGACTAATTCACCCTCTATCTTCATGGATCAAATGAATGGAGTTTCCAAAGAATATCTTGATGACTTTGTAGAGGTATTTATTGATGATATCTTGGTATACTCTAAAATCTACAAAGATCATGAAAATCACTTGTATTCTATTCTGAGAACCCCCAGAAAAAATGAATTATATGGGAAGTTTAGCAAGTGTGAATTTTGGGTTAAGAGATTTCTTTTCATGGATATATTTTCTCTAAGGATGGAATCTCTGTTGATCCTTCAAAGACCAAGGAAATCCAAGAATTTCCAGCACAGATGTGTATAACTAAGGTATGTAGTGTTATGGGTTTAGCAGGTTATTATTGACGTTTTGTCCAAAATTTGGCCTGGTTGGCTGACCCATTAACCATGCTCACATGTAAAGGGGTTAAATTTGTTTGGACAAAAGAGTGTGAATAATGTTTTGAATAACTATAGAAAAAATTAGTCAATGCTCCAATCTTGACTCTTCCATTAGTGAATGATGGGTTTTTTATTTATTGTGATGCATCAAAGAAAGGAAATGGTTGTGTCCTTATATAGAATGATAGTGTTATTGTTTATGCATCATGATAGCTAAAAATTCATGAGCAAAACAATCCCACTCATGATCTTGAGTTAGCAGTTGTAATATTCACTCTGAAGATATGGAGACACTATCTCTATGGTAGAAAATTTGATATTTATACTGATCACAAGATTTTGAATTATATTTTATCACAAAAAGAAATAAACATGAGGAAAAATAGATGGCTTGAACTACTCAAGTATTATGATTTCACAATGCACTACCACCCGGGGAAGGAAAATTAGGTGCCAGATGCTTTGAGGAGAAATAATCATGGAGTTTTGAAAAATAAGGGAGTTAAAAGGGATCCTATTTTAATAGATCTAGTAAAGATTGATATGGGAATAACCATGGAGAGTTAAATATCAATACTTTTTCAAATGGTATCCAAACCATACTAAATAGAAAAGAAAAAAAATCTCAGAATAATGAAGAGGGGTTTGAAAAGAAGATTAAAGTTGTAAATTATGGTTGATTGAGTAACTTCATATATGAAGATGGAATTTTGAAATTTGGGAAGAGACTTTGTGTTCCCAATATACCTGGTCTAAAAAGGTAATTGTTGGATGATGATCATATCTCCAATTTCTCTTTATATCTTGGAGGAACAAAGACGAATAGATATTTGAAGGAACCTTTTTTGTGGGATAACTTGAAAAAGGGAGATTGTTGATTTTCTGTCAAGGTGTACTGTTTCCCGACTAGTGAAAGCAGGAAGACAATATCCTAGAGGAGTCCTATAACCTCTTCCTATACATGAGTTTAAATGGCATGATATTACGATGGAATTTTTCATGGTGCTACCAAAGACTCCTAGAAGGAATGATGCAATATGGGTCATTGTTGATCGTCTTACCAAGTCAGCACATTTTCTAGATATAAGAGAAGATATAAAACTTGAACGTTCAGTAAGAATGTATATTAATGAAGTTGTATGAAATCATGGAGTACCCCTGTCGATTTTTTCGAATCATGATATCCATTTTACATCCAAATTCTGGAAAATTCTTCAAAAATCCCTGGATACTGAACTTCCTTTGAGCAATGTCTACCACCCTCAAACTGATGGACAATCAGAACGGACTATTCAAACCTTCTAAGTCATGTTGAGATCTTTCTCACTTGACTTTCAGGGTATGTGGGATGAATATTTACCTATGGTAGAATTTTCTTATAACAATGACTTCCATTCTAGTATACAGATGAAACCATACGAAGCATTATATGGAAAGAGATGTGACACACCAACTTGTTGGGATGATATTGGTGAATGAAAACTCGTAGGCCCAGAACTTGTTTAGGAAACGCTGGAAAAGGAGAAGGTTATCCAAACCCACATCAAAGTAGCTCAGCATAGGTAGAAGATATATGCCAATAACCAAAGGAAGGATTTGGAATTTCTGGTTGGAGATCATGTTTTCTTGAAGGTATCTCCATGGAAAGGAGTTATACGATTTGTTATGAAAGGTAAATTAAGTCCCAAGTACATCGGACCTTTCAAAATTCTAGAACGAATTGGGGTTATATCATACCATTTTGAAATTCCGCCAAGTCTCTCCAAAGTTCCCAATGTGTTCCACATATCACTGTTGAGAAAATACATGTCTGATCCAATGAATGTACTCACCTGTAATGAAATTGAACTGGAAGTTGATCTGTCTTATTGGGAAGAGTTTTTCATGATTCTTGATACCAAAGAACAAGTGTTGAGAAACTGGACGACTCGTCTGGTAAACGTTTTATAGAGAAACCATAAGATGGATGAGGAAACGCGAGAACCAGAGGAACTTATAATGAAGAACCACTTGAATCTTTTTGTGTAGTAGTATTTTATTAATTTTGACGATGAAATTATTTGAATAAGGGAAGAATGTAACCCCTGTAGCTTCCATTGTATGTTTCCCTTTTAATAATTCACTAGATTTCATTTTACACAACTTCAATATTCTAAAACACCGCGACCAATCAAACTACCCATTATAAATAGTAATACCTACTTTTTAAAAAATTTAAATTTAATTTTTCAAAATGAACTTCATTTTTTGAATTCAGAATATCCAAATTAGCTTAGGATGAATTTTTGCTATTTTTTTAAAACATTCATTATTTGATGAATAGTGAAAAACACTGCGTTATTGGTTAAAACTAGATTTTTATTTAAATAATTGCTTATTTAATTTAAATTTATTTTAAGTAAAAATATATACATAATACCTATACAATTTCAATGTAATTCATTGGAGTCATTTTATAATAATCTTATATATATATATATATATATATATATATTATTGAACTTTTTACCATCTTTTACCCACCTTCTCAGAGCATTTGCAAATTTGTATAAAACATAATTTTACTGCTTCTATGAGTGGAATTTCAAAAATCCAAGAGACAAAGTTAATATCAGTAAGTAAAATTTGGTTCAATAAGATGAAAATATTTTTTGGTGAATAGTAAAGTTTGAATTTTATTTACCACGTTTAAAAGTAAATTGGGTAATTAAAGGTAAAAATGATATCATAATTACCCTAACACATGTACTAATTCTATTGTATAAGAATAATTCGACCAAAAACAACTTTAGAAATTAAATATGACCCCTTTGGTCTACTTGAATTAGATTAGGAAACTTATTATTATTTTATTTTAAAAAGAGTTAAAAGTGAAAAATTCAATGTTTAATAACTAAACCATTTTTAATATAGTGTTACACACAATATATATTCGACTATAAATATTAATTATAAATATAAAATAATTTCCTACATTATTTTTATCTATTTTCAATTTCTAGACATTAAATAATTTAATTTATTTATGACACAATGATGATTCAGTAATTACCTTAATATTGAAATATTAAAATAATTGATATTATTAACATCCAAATAAATGTGAATTGAGACTTCTGATAAATTAAATTAATTTTATTGGTTAATATGACATGTTAGGGTTTGTTAAATAAATTTTTTACGAAGTGATAAAGTTATAATGGCTTTCAAAAAAATCAAATACTAAATATTGTCAAAATTAACATAATTGATTTTTTAAAACAAATACTATATTATTAATTTATATAATATTCAAAAAAAAATATAATGTTCAGAAAAAGGACTGTGATAAGGTTATATATATTAATAATGAACCACTTGGGGTTCTCTTGTCTTGTTATATTATGATTATTAACAATATAATATAAAAATACAATGAGGCATGGTAAATGTCAAACTATTTAACTAAGAGTTAAATCTAAAAAATAAGGTTAATATGGTGACATAAACCTATAAAAAAACTATTGGTTGAGAGTTTTTGGACCCATACCCACATTATCCAAGAAATAAAATATTTTATAGACATTAGAAACCGAAAATTATTTTATTATAAAATAATATTCCATGATTTATCTAAAGTGACCCTCACCTCTCTTATAAAAGGGTACTTCCCCTTCTCCTAATTTTACACCTCTGAAGCCATTTTTCTCAAAGACCCCTACCCTAATATCCGTATCACATAACTAAATTCATCCTAGAGGCCTTAATTTGGTTAAAAACCAATTTATGGAGCCATTTGTATCAAATCAATAGGAAGAACCCGGAGAAGAGATAAATATTTCATCACCTCTTTCAAGTTATTTTCTTCTTCCACTTCCTCTTTCTTTGTTGTTTCCATTAAAAAATAATAATTTCAGTATATTCTATATACAGTGATATTATTATAAAAATTGTACAACCATATTCACTGTTCTATCTATCATATGAATAAAAAAGTCACCATACGTGCGTATGTACGGCTTACCATCTTCACATCGTGGTATAGTTTGTTATTCAAACATATCATTATTTGGATGCATATAATAATGAGTATAACTAATATAAATAACAAATATAACATGTTAATGATTCTATATATATGATATACCATCCAATTATAAATGATTTCACCATCAATATAATGATATTGTCACTCGTTCATACATACGGATTACTGTCTCCACGAACGTGATGAGATGTATTCCCCATCATAATAGTTCAACAAGAATTATTATTTTATGATTAGAAATAATGTTTATTAACATAATATAATTATTTATATAAATCAAATACATCCTATCCATAACAAACATGACTTACTTAACCAATCTTATAAAGGAACACGAATCAGTTAAGACCCGAAAAAATGATACTTCTAAAATATTATTTAAAAGGCAATATTATAAGATCATATATGATATCATATTTAGGTATATGATT
Source organism: Viscum album (assembly GCA_963277665.1). Classification (NCBI taxonomy): domain Eukaryota; kingdom Viridiplantae; phylum Streptophyta; class Magnoliopsida; order Santalales; family Viscaceae; genus Viscum; species Viscum album. Next base: position 884,432,349 of record OY728135.1, on the reverse strand, counting down.
ATTTTATAATTTAATAACAATGTTTTAACTATTATACAGGATGTTAACATACCATTTACTAAGAAAAAGTTCAAGGTAAGGGTTAATTTCAAAATCTCTTTATTATTCAAGGTTGTTTTTACGTAAGTAACTACTGGGACCTCTTTACGCAACTTCGAGATTATAACACATCTCGACCAATCAAACAAGCCATTATGAATAGTAATATACACTTATTGAAATTTTATAAATTTTATTTTTCAAAATGGACTTAATTTTTTGAATTCGAAATATGGAAATTAGCTTAGGGTGAATTTTAGGTATTTTCTGAAAATTTTAAATTTTTGATGAATAGTGGAAAACACTACGTTATTGGGTAAAACTGACTTTTTATATTTATAATTAGTCATTTTAATTAAAATTATTTTTAGTCAAAATAGCTACATAATACATATATATGTTCAATGTAATTCATTGGATTCATTTTATAATAAGTTTAGATAAATATAATATTTTTATTGAACTTTTTACCGTCTTTAACCCACCTCCTAGGAGAATTTGAAAATTTGCATAAAACATAATTTTACCACTTCAGTGGGTTGAATTTAAAAAATATGAGAGTCATAGTTAATATCAGTAAGTAAAATTTTGTTCAATAAGATGAAAATAATATTTGGTGAATAGTATCTTTTGACTTTTATTAACAATGGTTTAAAGTAATAGGGTAATTAAGGGTAAAAATGATATCATAATTCCCATAACACATGTCCAAATTCAATTTGATAAGTCTAATTAGACCAAAAACAACCTTAGGAATAAAATATGACCACCTTTTGTCCATTTGGATTATATTGATACATTTTTTATTATTTTATTTAAAAAAGAGTTAAATTCAATGTTTAATAACTAACCATTTTTAATATAGGGTTACAAAAAAAATAAATTCAACTATAAATATTCATTATAAATCTAAAAACAATTCCTACATAATGTTATTTTATTTATAAATTTTATACATTAAATAATTTAATTTATTTTTGACACACTGATGATGTGGTAATTACCTTATTAATTTAATATTAAAATAATTGGTATTATAAATATCCAGATAAATGTAAATTGAGACATATGATTAATTAAAATTATTTTTTATGTTAATATGAAATTTTAGTGTTGGTTAAATATATTTTATTCGATGTGATAAAATTTCAATGGCTTTCCAAAAAATAAAATACCAAATAGTGTCAGAATTGAAATAATTGAATTTTTAAAACAGATATTATATTATTAATTGATAAAATATTCAAAAAAAATATAAGGTTGGGCCAAAAGTCTTATATAAGGATTTATATATTAATAATGAACCACTTTGGATTCTCTTGGCTTGTTATAGTAAGTTTATTAACCATATAATATAAAAATATAAAGAGAAATGGTAAATGTCAAATTTTTTAACTAAGAGTTAAATGTAAAATGTAAGGTTAATATGGTGAACTAAACCTATACAACACCTATTGGTTGAGACGTTTTAGACCCATACCCACCTTATCCTCTAAATAAATCATTTTGGAGCCATTAGAAACCGAAAATGAGTTTATTATTAAATAATATTTCAATCTTTTCCTAAAGTGACCCTCACCTCTCTTATAAAAGGGTACTTCTCCTTCTCTTAATTTTACCCCTCCAAATCCATTTTTCTTGGCCCCAACCTGCCCAAATATCCTCCAAACATTCCTCCCATCATCCTAGACGCATTAAGTTTGATATAAATCCAACCTATGGAGCCCTTTTGATCAAATCAATATGGAGAACCCGAAGAAGAAGTAAATATTTCATCACCTCTTTCAAATTATTCTATTCATACACATCCAATTTCTTTATTTTTTCCATTCAAAAATAATAACTCTAGTGTCTTCTATATACTGTGATTTTATTATAAAATTTGAAAAACCATATTCATTATTCTATCCATCATATGATTGAAAAATTCACCATACGTGTGTACATATGGCTTATCGTCTCCACGTAGTGGTGTAGTTTGTTATTCAAACACTTCATTATTTGGATGGGTATAATAATGAGTTTAACATATGTAAATAAAAAATATAACATGTTAATGATTATTTATATATGTTATATCATCCATTTACATACAATTTCACCATCAATATAATGATATTATCGCTCGTGTGTACGTACGGATTACCGTCTCCATGAACGCGATGAGATTCATTCCCCATCATAATAATTCAAGAATAATTTTAATTTTATGATTAAGAATAATGTTTATGAACATAATTTCATTATTTATATGAATCAATTTCGTAATATCCATAACAATAATTTCTTACGTAACCAAGTATATAAAGGGAAATGAATCAGTTCACACCTGAAACGATGATACATTAAAATATTATTAACAATGCAATATTATAAGATTATATATGATATCATATTTATGTATATGATTCTTGTATAATTTAATTTCAATTTTTTATCTATTATAAATGAAGTTAACATATCATAAACTAAGGAAAAGTAAAAGTTAAGGGTTAATTTCACAATCTCTTTATTATCCAAGGTAGTTTTTACGTAAGTATCTACTGGGACCTCTTTATCATCCACATCAATGTTTCTTACAAATGTATTTCAAATTTTTTTTACTATTTACTATACTATGGTTTAAAGTCATTTATACCCTTTTTTATATTTTTATAAAAAAATTCAGTGGAATCATTCAATCATTTTCTAAATAAGGCACTTTATGATCTTTTTGACAAAATTATGGTAAGAATGCATTTTTATAACTTATGTGGTGGGTGTGCCTATTTTCTACCATTATAAAATCATCGAAGCTTCCCATACTAGAATATAAGAATATTTTCAAATAGAATTTATTCTTTTATAATTATATGACAATTAAATGATTTCAAAATAAAAAGATATAATTCTCTAAAAAATTGATTTCATCTATGTCTACATGCATTGATAGATTTTAAGCTTGTTTGAAGATGATTTATTATGATACAAATATTCCATATTGAATTGAATGTTTTGTGATTTTTTTGACTATGGATAAATTATTTTATACCATTCATGGTTTATGGATAATTTATTGACATTTCATATTCTAGTTTTAATAAATAAAATTATGTTGTGTTTAAACCTTTTCATATATGGAATGCATTGGACTTAGTAAGTGATGGGTGGAGCCTGCTATAGCTCCTCAATGCATCGGTAGGTATCAAGATACAATTAGACATGGAATTGGCCAAGGCCTAAATCATTTTAATTTTTCTTGTCTGAGGTCTTGACAGGATGTTTCATAATGTCCTACATTATAAATTTTCTCATTATGAAAATAATAATGATGGTTCATGTGGTTTTTCGACTAGTAGAATACCCATGAATATGTTTTATAACGGAATTATTTACTCCGCTAATATTCCTTCCATAGACTATTAATGTTTATTATTTGTAAAGTTCTGTGTTTTTAATTATTCACCAAGCCTAATTTTAATGTTATCTTCCCCTGTATTGCTTACCCTTACCGAGAATTTGAGCTTACCCATTTCTAATGTTTAATTTTCCTAGGATATGAAGAAGTTTGTTATGAGTGACTTGCAGGCCTAATCTAGGCTATCCTTGCAGGTCAACCATAAAATATTACATCACCTCCTGGGAAAAATAAAACCTAGAAAGGGATGATCTCAGATGCTCAGTAAGGATAAAAATATAGTATAAAAATTCATAAATAAGCCTAAACATTTAAGGTAATATAAAAGACTAAAACAAAATCCTTATAAACTTAAACTTCTACATAATATGGAAAAGATAACATCAAATAATGCCATTTACTTATTCACATGGATATTCTACTAGCATAATAATGACATGAAAAATTAATATCCACATTCATAATGATGGAATGAATAATGAAGGACTTCATAACCACATAGTCATGGCCTTGTTCTAAGGAATTATGTCCTGAAAGACTGAGTAGTTTAGTATCCTTGTAATAACTAGATAAATACATAAGTAAAACATTACATCATGAAATAAAAACATCAACAAAATTTTTTCCCCATTAAACACACTTATATCCTTAGAATATCTTTGATGTTCAACCATAAAATATTTCTTCACATCCTATGAAAAATAAAACATAGAAAGGAGTGATCTTAGATACTCAGTAAGGATAACAATATAGCGGAAACTTTCATAAATAAGCATAAACATTTAAGGAAACATATAAGACCAAAACATATGACTTTTAGACATAAAATTCAGAATAATATGTCAAAGATAAAATCAAATAATTTCATTTACTTATTCACATGGATATTCTACTAGTCAAATAATCAAATGCAATATCAATAACCACATCCATAATAATGGAATGCATAATTCCAGACATCATAACCACCTAGTCAAGAACTTGTCCCATGGCTACAAATATGATTTTTTCATATCCTTGTTCCAAGACACTAGTTTGTCTCATGATACCTACCGATGCATCGAGGATCTATATCAGGCTCCACCCACCACTTACTAAGTCCAGTGCTTTCCTCATATCAAAAGGTTTAAACATGACAGAAACATTTGTATTAATACTAGCAAACAAACTGTCAATATTTTATCCATAAACCATGAATGATATACAAATAACACATCCACATTAAATCATATCACAAAACCATTAATAGAAAATGTAAGATTTATATCATAATAAATCAACTTCAAACATGTTTAAAATCCATAAAAGGATGTTAACAAAGATGAAATGAAAACTGTTTGAAATAAATACCTCTTTCTATTTTGAAATCATTTACAAGTCACATAATTATAAAATAAAACATTTATTTTGAAAATATTCTTATAAGCTTGTATGGGAAGCTTCGACAATGTTATAAAGGTAGAAAATATCCACAACTGTCGTATAAGTTCAAAGAAGACATTCTTAACTTAATTTTGTCGAAAAGGTCATAATGTACCTTTTTTGGAAAACGATAGAAATATTCCATTAAAACCATTAATAAAAAGTAAAACAAGGGTAAAATGACTTTAAAATGTAGTCTAGTAAATTGTAAAAATGTTTTTGGAATACATTTTTAAGAAACATGGATGTGGATGATAAATAGGTCCCAGTAGATACTTACGTAAAAACAACCATGGATAATAAAGAGATTGTGAAATTTACCCTTACCTTGTACTTTTCGTTAGTAAATTGTATGTTAAACTCATGTATAATAGTTAAAACATTTTCATTAAATTATAAAAGAATCTAATACATAAATATTATATCATATATGATCTTATAATATTGCTTCGTTAATAATATTTTAGTAGTATCATCATTTCTGGTGTTAACTGATTCATTTTCTATTATATGTTTGGTAATGTAAGTCTTGTTTGTTATGGATAAGATATATTTGATTCATATATAGAATTATATTATCTTCATAAACATTATTTTTATTCATAAAATTAAAATTATTCTTTAATGATTATGATGGGGAATTATTCTCATCCCGTTCGTGGAGACGGTAATCCGTACGTACGCACGAGCGACAATATCTTTATATTGATGGTGAAATAGTATGTAATTGGATGGTATATCATATATACATAATCATTAACATGTTATATTTATTCTTTATATCAGTTATATTCATTATTATACCCATCCAAATAATGAAGTGTTTGAATAACAAATTACACCACGACGTGGAGACGGTAATCCGTACGTATGCACATATGGTGACTTGGACATTAATATGATGGATAGAATAATGAATATGGTTGTACCATTTTTTTAATAACATCACAGTATATAAAAGATACTGGATTTATTATTTTAGAGTGGAAATAGAAAATAAATAGGAAGTGGAAGAAGAAAAAAACTTGAAAGAGGTGATGAAATATTTACCTCATCTTCGGGTTCTTCTTTTTGATTTGATCAAAAGGGCTCCTTAGGTTGGATTTATGACCAAATTAAGGGCTCTAGGATGAAGGGAGTAATGTTGGGAGTGTATTTGGGTAGGTTTTGGATGAAACAAATGGCTTTGGTTGTGTGAAATTAAGATAAGGGGAAGTACCCTTTTATAATAGTGGTGAGGGTCGCTTTAGGAAAAGCCTGAAATATTATTTTATAATAAAATCCTTTTTAGTTTATAATGGCTCAAAAATGATTTATTTCGAGGATAAGGTGAGGATGAGTCAATAAACTATCAACCAATAGGTTTTAGACAAGTTTAGTTTTCCATTTAATCATTATCTTTTAGATTTAACTCTTAGTTAAATACTTTGACATTTACCATGTCTCTTTGTATTTTTATATTATATAGTTAATAAGCATACGATAACAAGACAAGAGAACCCCATTAAGTTAATTATTAATATATATGACCTTATCTAAGTACTTTGTCCAAACCTTATATTTTGAAAAATATTATAGCAATTAATAATATAGTATTAAAAAATCAATTTTTTCAATTTTGACACTATTTAGTATTTGATTTTTTTGAATGCCAAAAAAAAATTATCACTTGGAATAAAATTTATTTAATCCACCCTAACATGTCATATTAACCTGGAAAATTAGTGGAATTCATCATAAGTTTCAATTTACATTTATTTGGATAATTATAATTTCAATAATTTTAATATTTAAATATTAATTTAATTACTGCATCATCATTGTGTCATAAATAAATTAGATTATTTAATATAAAAAAATAATAAATAAAATACAATTATATAGGAAATTTTATTATTTTTATAATTAATATTTATAGATTAATTTATAACATGTGTAACCCTATATTGAAAATGGTATAGTTATTAAAAATTGAAATTAACTCTTTAAACTCTTCCTTAAATAATATAATAATAAATGTCCTAATCTAATCCAAGTAGACCAAAGGGGGTCATATTTTAGTTATATGGTTGTTTTTGGTCAAACTACACTTATACAATAGAATTAGGACTTGTGTTTGGGTAATTATAATATCATTCTTACCCTTAATTACTCAATTTACATTTAATCGAGGTAAATAAAAGTCAAAAGTTACTATTCACCAAAAATTATTTTCATCTTATTGAACCACATTTTACATACTGATGTCAACCGTGTCTCTTGGAGTTTTGAAATTCAACTCACAGAAGCGGTAAAATTAATTTTTATGCAAATTTTTGAATGCTCTTTGAAGGTGGATAAAAGACGGTAAAAAGTTCAATAATATTTTATATATCTAAACTTATTATAAAATGACTCCAATTTATTACATTTAACATATATGGGTATTATGTATATTTTTTGAACTAAAATACATTAAAATAATATAACTGATTATTTAAATAAAAAGTCAGTTTTAAACAATAACGTAGTGTTTTTCCCTATTCATCAGGTTCCAGTTCAATTTCCTCATAGGTGAGTACATGTGTTGCATCAGTTATGTATTTTCTTAACAGTGATATGTGTAACACATCGTGAACTTTGTAGTGAGTTGGTGTAATTTCCAAACGGTAAGCTACAACCCCAATTTATTGTATAATTTCGAAAGTTCTGATGTACCTGGGACTTAATTAACCCTCCTTACTGAATCATATAACTCCCTTCCATAAAGATACTATAAAAAAAACATGATCTCATACCTAAAATTCCAAATCCTTCCATCGGTTATCGACATATCTCTTCTGCATACTATGAGATGCTTTGATGTGGGTTTGGATAACCATCAACTTTTCCATTGATTCCTTAACAAGATCTAGGCCTATGATTCTTCCTTCACCAACATTATCCCAACAAGTTGGTCTGCCACATCTCTTTCTATATAACACTTCATATGGTGCCATTTGAATACATGAATGGAAGCTAATTTTATTGAAAAATTTTACCAGAGGTAAATATTGATCCCATATACCTTGAAAGTCAAGTTATCATGATCTCAACATGTCTTTGATGGTTTCAATATTCCATTCTTATTGTCCATCAGTTTTAGGGTGGTAGGCAGTGCTCAAACAAAGTTCAGTATCCAAGGCCTTCTCAAGACTTTTCCAAAATATTAATGTTAATGGGCATTGTGATCCGAGACAATCGATAGGGGTACACCATGGAGTCTTACAACTTCATTAATATATAGTCTTACTCGATGTTCAAGTGTTAAATATTCTCCTATAGAAAGAGAATGTGCTGACATGGTAAGATAATCAATAATGACCCATATTGCATTATTCCTTCTATGAGTATTTGGTAGCCCCATGAAAAATTCCATCGTAATATTATCTCATTTCCACTCAGGTATGGTAATAGGTTTCATAACTCCTCCAGGCTATTTCCTTCTAGCTTTCACTTGTTTACAAACCATACATCTTGACACAAAATCAATAATCTCCCTCTTCATGTTTTCCCGCCAAAAATGCTCCTTCAAATCTCAATACATCTTGGTGGTCCCAAGTTGTATAGGCAACTTGGAGCTATGAGCATCATAAAAAAATTCCCTTTTAGATCAACTATATCTAGAACACAATTTCTCTTCTATAATTTCAAAATTCCATCTTCATAAATGAAGTCACTCAATCTGCCATCATTCACAAATTTAATCTTCTTTTGAAACTCCTCGTCATTAGTCTGAGAACCTTTTATCTTTTATTGTAATTATTGTTTGGAAACCATTAGAAAAAATATTTATGTTTCACCTTCCATGGTTATTCCCATATCCATCTTTAATAAATCCACAAAAATAGGATCCCTTTTAACTTCCATCTTGTACAAAACACCATGATCCTATCTGATCAAAGCATCTGCCACCTTATTTTCCTTTCTCGGGTGGTAGTGTATTGTGGAATCGCAATCCTTGATTAGTTCAATCCATCTAATTTGCATCATGTTTAGTTATTTTTGTTTGAAAATATATTTCAAACTCTAGTGATCAGTATAAATATCACATTTTTTACCATAGAGATAGTGTCTCAATATCTTCAGAGTGAAGATTACAGTTGGTAACTCAAGATAATGAGTGGGATAGTTTTTCTCATTAATTTTTAGCTACTGTGATGCATAGGCAATAACCCTATCATTTTGCATAAGGACACAACCAAGTCTTTTATTTTAATCATCACTATATATAACAAACCTATTGTTCCCTGTTGGTATATTCAAGATAGGATCATTGGATAATCTTCTCTTCAGTTATTCAAAACATTCTTCAAACTCTTTTTTCTAAACAAATTTAACCCATTTAAGTGTGAGCTTGGTTAATGGGTTATCCAACTGAGAAAAATTCTAGAATAAATGTCAATAATAACCTATTAAACTAATAAAATTGTGTACCTTAGTTATACTCGTCAATTCTGGCCATTATTGGATTGCCTTGGTATTGTAAGGATCAACAGTGATTCAATCCTTAGAGAAAATATGGCCTAGAAAAGAAATATCGTGATGCCAGAATTCACACTTGATAACTTCCCATATAATTCATTTTTTCTGAGGGTTATTATAATAGTGCGCAAGTGATTTTCATGATCTTTGTAGCTTTTTGAGTATACTAATCTATCATTAATAAATCCCTCTACAAAGTCATCATGATATTCCTTGAATACTATATTCATTAGATCCATGAAGACAGAGGGTGCATTAGTCAATCCCAAATGCATTAATGTAAACTCATAATGCCCATACCTAGATTGAAATGATATTTTTAGAATGTCTTACTTCATCACACCCAACTGATGATATCTAGATCGAAGGTCAATCTTTGAAAAATATTTATCTCCAAGAAGTTGGTCAAATAAATCATCAATGCGAGGTAGGGGATAATTGTTCTTTATTGTTCTTGACACATTCATAAGTTTTACATTACATCACGAAATAAATACATCAACGACATTTTATCCCCATTGACCACCATTATATCCTTAGATTATGCTTACAGGTCAACCATAAGATATTTCTTCACCTCCTAGGATAATAAAACATAGAAATGGGTGAGCTCAAATTCTCAGTAAAGATAACAATATAGCAAAAACTTTCATAAATAAGAACAAACATTTAAGGCATTGTATAAGATTAAACAAAATCATTTTAAACTCAAACAAAAGCATAATGTGGAAAAGATAAATTGCAATAATTCCATTTACATATTCAAATTGATATTCTACTAGTCGAATAATCACATGCAATATCAATATCCACTTGCACAATGATGGAATACATAATGCCAGACTTCATAACCACATAGTCAAGGCCTAGTGCCAAGACTACAAATAAGATTTTTTCAAAGCATTATGCCATGACATAAATTTGTCTCATTAGACATACCGATGCATCGATGAGCTATAGTGGGCTCCACCTATCACTTACTAAGTCCAATGTATTCCTCATATGAAACGGTTTAAAGACAACCTAAACATTCGTATTAAAACTAGCATATGAAAGGTCAATACATTATCCCTAAACCATGAATGGTATAAAAATAACACATCCACATTCACACATATCACAAATCCTTCAATGTAAAATGGAAGATTTGTATCATAATAAATCAACATCAAACAAGCTTAAAATCCATCAAAGGATGTTAACATAGTTATAATCAAAACATTTTGTAGATAAACATATCTTTCTATTTTGAAATAATTTAAATGTCGTATAAAGACAAAAGAAAACATTTACATTAAAATATTCCTATAATATTGTATGGGAAGCTTCGACGATGTTTTAATGGCAGAAAATAGCCACACCCGTCATATAAGTTTAAAAAATACATTCTTACCTTAATTTTTTTGAAAAGGTCATAAAGTACCATGTTTGAAAAATGATGGAAAGATTCCATTCAACCCATTTTATAAAAATTAAAATGATGGTATAAATGAATTTAAACCATAGTATAGTACGTAGTAAAAATGTTTTGAAATACATTTTTATGTAAAATGGATATGGATGATAAAGAGGTCCTAGTAGATACTTACATAAAAACAACCTTGGATAATAAAAATATTGTGAAATTAACTGATACCTTGTACTTTTCCTTAGTCTTTGGTATGTTAAACTCCAGTATAATAGTTTAAAAATTGTTATTAAAATATACATGAATCATATATATATATATATATATGATATCATATATTGTCTTATAATATTTCTTTTTTAATAATATTTTAGTAGTATCATCATTTGGGGTGTTAACTGATTCGTTTTCCTACATATGCTTGGTTACGTAAGCCATGTTGTTTAGGGATATTATGTATTTGATTCATATATAGAATGAAATTATGTTCATAAACAATATTATTAATCATAAAATGAAAATTATTCTGGAATGATTATGATGGGGAATGAATCTCTCGCGTTTGTGGAGACGGTAATCCGTACATACGCACGAGCGATAATATCATTATATTGACGGTGAAATAGTATGTAATTGGATTGTATATAATATATATAGAATCATTTACATGTTATATTTATCATTTACATCAGTTATACTCATTATTATATCCATCAAAATAATTAAGTGTTTGAATAACAAACTACACCACTACGTGGAGACGGTAAGCCGTATGTATGCACGCATGGTGACTTTTTCATTCATATGATGGAAAGAATAATGAATATGGATGTACCATTTTTATAATAACATAACAGTATATAGAAGATACTGGAGTTACTATTTTATAATGGAAACAACAATTAAAGAAGAAGCTGGAGAAGGAAAGAACTTGAAAGAGGTGATGAAATATTTACCTCTTCTTCAGGTTCTTCCTTTTGATTTGATCAAAAGTGCTCCTTAGGTTGTATTTATGACCAAATTAAGGCCACTAAGATGAAGGTAGGAATGATTGGAGGATAGTTGGGTAGGTTTTGGCTTATCCAAATGGCCTTGGTGGTGTGAAATTAAGAGAAGGGGAAGTACCCTTTTATAACATAGGTGACGATCACTTTAGGAAAAGCTTAAAATATTATTTTATAATATACTCATTTTCAGTTCCTAATGGCTAAAAATGATTTATTTAGTGGATAAGGTGGGTATTGGTTGAAAAACTCTCCAAAAAATAGGTTTTTGACAGGTTTAGGTCACCATATTAACCATATATGTTTTATTTAACTATTAGTTAAATAGTTTGTCATTTACAATGTCTCTTTGTATTTTTATATTCTATGGTTAATAAACATACTATAGAATTCCAATAGAACCCCATGGGGTTCATTATTAATATATATAACATTATATAAGTCCTTTGGACGAACCATATATTTTTAGAAATTTTATATCAATTAATAATATAGTATTTTTTTTAAAAACTCAATTATGCCAATTTTGACAATATTTAGTATCCAATTTTTTGAAAGCCATAAAAACATAATCACTTAGAATAAAATTTATTTAATCAAACCTAAAATGTCATAAAAACCTATAAAATTAGTGTAATTCATCATAGTTTTCAATATAAATTTATTTGTATATTTATTATATTAGTTATTTTAATATTTCATTATTAAGATAATTACTGCATCATCATTGTGACATAAATAAATTAAATTATTTAATGTATAAAAAATATAAATAAAATATCATTATATATGAAATATTTTTATATTTATAATTAATATTTATAGTCGAATTTATAGGGTGTGTATCCATATATTAAAAATCGTTTAGTTGTTGAACTTTGAATTTAACTCTTTTAACTCTTCTTTAAATAAAATAATGATAAATATCCTAATCCAATCCAAGTAGACCAGAAGGGTCATGTTTTATTACTATGGTTGTTTTTGGTATCACTACACTTATAAAATAGAATTAGGACATGTGTTATGGTAATAATAATATCATTTTTACCCATAATTACCCAATTTACTTTTAAATGTGGTAAATAAATGTCAAAATTTACTATTCACAAAAAATTATTTTCATCTTATTGAACCAAATTTTACTTACTAATGCCAACCGTGTCTCTAGAATTTTTTAAATTCAACTCACAAAAGTGGTACAATTATGTTTTATGCAAATTTGTAAATGTTCCTAGAAAGTGGGTAAAAGACGTTAAAAAGCTCCATAAAATTTTATATATCTAAACTTATTATAAAATGACTCCAATGAATTAAATTGAACATATATAGTTATTATGTTTCAATTTTGACCTAAAATATATTAAAATAATATAACTAATTATTTAAATAAAACGTCAGTTTTAAATAATAATGCAGTGTGTTTCACTACTCATCAAAAATTGAATGTTTTCAGAAAAATACCAAAAATTCACCCTAAGATGATTTCAATATTTTGAATTAAAAAATGAAGTCCATTTGAAAAATATAATTTATAAAATTTCAAAAAAAAAAATGTGTATTACTATTCATAAAGGCTAGTTTGAATGGTTGTGGTGTGTTAAAACTCCAAGCTGCGTACAATGAAAGCAACTCCATTGTTCAATGGGAAACATACTGTGGAAGCTTGGGGTGTTACCTTCTCACCTCCTCAAAATAATTTCAACCTCGAAATTTCTAGAATATCACTTCATAAAAATATTCAGGTGGTTATTCATCATTATTTCTATGGGTTCCCATGTTGCCTCTTCAATCTTATGGTTTCTCCATAGAACATTCACCAGAGGAGTCGTCTGGTTTCTTAGCACTTCTTTTCTAGTACCAAAAATCTTGACAAGATCTTCACAATAAGACAGATCAAGTTCTAGTTCAATTTCATCATAGGTGTGTACATGCTTTGGGTCAGGCATGTACTTTCTCAATAGTGATATGTGGAACACATCATGAACTTTGGGGGACTTGGCAGAATTACCAAACGGTAAGCCATAACACCAATCCATTCTAGAATTTCGAATGTTACAATGTACTTGGGACTCAATTTACCGTTCTATTGGAATCTTATAACATCCTTCCATAGATACACCATCAAGAAAACATTATCTCTTACTAGAAATTCCAAATCCATCCTCCGATTATCAGCATAGATCTTTTTCCTACTTTGAGCTGCTTTGATGTGGGTTTGGATAACTTTCACCTTTTCCATCATTTCTTCAACAAGTTCTGGGCCTACAAGTCTTCTTTCACCAACATCATCCCAACAAGTTAGTGTGCAACATCTATTTCCATATAATGCTTCATATGGTGCCATATGAATTCTTGAATGGAAGCTATTATTATAAGAAAATACTACCATAGGTAAATATTGATCCCACGTACCTTAAAAGTCAAGTTACCAAGATCTAAACATGTCTTATATGGTTTGAATAGTCCATTCTGATTTTCCATCTGTTTGAGGGTGGTAGGAAAAGCTCAAACAAATTTCAGTATCCAAGTCCTTCTAAAGACTTTTCTGAAATCATGACGTAAAATCGGAATTGTGATCATAAATAATCTATGAGGGTACACCATAGAGTCTTACAACATCATTAATATATATTATTTCTAGACGTTCAAGTGTTAAATATTCTCTTATAGCATGAAAATGTGGTGACATGGTAAAACGATCAATAATGACTCATATTGCATCATTACTTCTAGGCGTCTTTGGTAGCCCCATAAAAAAGTCCATCATAATATTATCCCATTTCCACTCAGGTATAGGAAGAGGTTTCATGAATCCTCTGGTTTGTTGCCCTCTAGATTTCACTTGTTCACAAACAATACATCTTGAAAAAAAATCAGAAATCTCCCTCTTCATGTTGTCCCACAAAAAATGTTCCTTTAAATCTCTATACATCTTGGTGATCCTAGGGTGTATAGAGAAATTTGAGCTATTAGTATCATCCAATAATTCTTTTTTTTATCACGTATATCGAGAACACAAATTCTCTTCCCAAATTTCAAAATTCCATCTTCATATACGAAGTCACTCAACCTCCCATCATTTACAGCTTTAATCTTCTTTTGATTCTCATCATCATTAGTCTGAGAACTTTTTATCCTTTCTATTATAGATGGTTTGGAAACCATTTGAAAAAATATTTATTGTTCACCTTCTATGGTCATTCCCATATCCATCTTTACTAGATTCATGAAAATAGGATCCCTTTAAACTCCCATATTGTTCAACACTCCCTGATCCATTCTTCTCAAAGCATCTAACACATTATCTTCCTTCCCCGAGTGGTAGTGTACTATGAAATAATAATCATTAAGTAGTTCAAGCCATCTCTTTTGCCTCATGTTGAGTTCTTTTTGTGATAAAATATACTTCAAAGTCTTTTGATCAGTATAAATCTCACGTTTTTTACCATAGAGATAGTGTTTCAATATCTTCAGAGAAAATATTACAATTTCTTACTCAAGATCAAGAGTGGGATATTTTTGCGCATGGATATTTAGTTGTCGTGTTGCATAGGCAATAACTCCATCATTCCACATAAGGACACAACCAGGTCCTTTCTTTGAATCATTATTATAAATAAAAAACCCATCATTCCCTGATGGTAGATTAAAGATAAGATAATTGACTAATCTCCTCATTAGTTCTTCAAAACATTATTCTAACTCTTTTGTCCAAACAAATTTGACCCCCTTAAGTGTTATCTTGGTTAATGGGATAGCCAACTGGGAAAAAGTTTAGACGAAACATCGATAATAACCTACTAAACCAGTAACACTGAGTACATCAGTTATATGCATTGGCACTTTCCATTCCTGTATTTCCTTGGTCATTGAAGGATCAATAGAGATTCCATCCTTAGAGACAATATGGGAAATAAATGAAATTTCTTGAATCCATAATTCACAATTGCTAAACATCCCATATAATTCATTTCTTCTAAGTGTCTTTAGAATAATGCACAAGTGATTCTCATGATCCTCGCAGCTTTTGAAGTATACAAAGATATCATCAATAAATACCACTACAAAGTCTTCATGATATTCCTTGTAAACAGTATTCATTAGATCCATGAAGACATACGGTGCATTAGTCAATCCAAAAGGCATTACTGTAAACTTGTAATGCTCGTATGTAGTTCAAAATGTTGTTTTCGGAATGTCTTCCTTCTTCATATACAACTTATGAAATCTAGATCGAAGGTCAATATTTCAAAAATATTGATCTCCATGATGTTGGTCGAATAAATCATATATGTGAGGTATGGGATACTTGATCTTTATTTTTATAGAATCGATCTCCCTATAGTCAATGCACAACCACATAGATCCGTATTTCTTCTTATCAAAAAGGATAGGTTCTCCCCATGGAGAAACACTAGGGCCAATAAATCCCATATTACTCAATTCCTCTAGTTGTTTCTTTAGATCCACTAATGTCACAATAGCCATTATATAAGGGGTCTTCGATATTGGCCTTGAAGCCGGAATTAAATCAATGGAAAACTCAATTTCTCGTTCTGGAGGATGTTCGTGTAAATCCTCTAGAAACACATCAACATATTCTTTCAAAATAGGTATTTCCTCTATTAGAACATTATTTTACTCACCCATAATTATTTCATTCTCTTCATCCCTAATAATTGAAGTTTGTAGAGGTACTGGGGGTGGATCTAGATAAGAATCAGGAGGTGATGTTTCTGCTCAAAAGACTAGGTACTCCTTATCATCATCAAAAATTGTAACCTCCTTCTTCTTATAATAAATTTTTACATCATGGTCTAAAAGCCAATCTATTTTGAGGATTATATCAAATTCAATAATGGGTATAATGATGTGATTAGCATATAAATATTTTTTATATTCCCTAATGTGAAATGATTCAAAAATCATTGTTGTGATGATACTTCCCTTAAAAGTTTTGACTGACAACTCCCTTGTTAAGTCAAATTTAAAATATCAAATTTTTGTACCAATCATAGAAGATATGAAACAATGCGATGATCTAGAATTAAATAATGTATTGGATAAACTTGTGAAAAACCATTAAATTACCTACCACCACGTCTTTTGGTTCTTCAACCTTAGCAGTATTGATCTTATATGATTGGACTTGCTCCCTTGTCCATTTATGAGGTATGTTCACTTGGAACTTAGGACATTCATTGGCACAATATCCCTTTACTCTATAATAGTAGCATTAAACATTGAAAGACTCTTTCATTCCCTTTCAATCACGAGGTTGGTGGCCTTTTTCACCAAACTTATTTCAGACTCCCATTCCCTTAAGGAATGTACCACAGTGTTTATTCACCAACACATTGTAGGATGGATATTTGACTTTTCCCTTCATCCCCTTAAATAAATTTCCAATGTGATCAGAAGATCTCTTCTTCTCTTGCTTTGCTTTGAAGTCATATGACATAGAGAATTCCTTTTCTGTCTTGATAGTGCATGATACAATATCTTCATACGATGAGAAGGATTGTGAGACTAATGGTCGATGGAGAAGTGGTTTTAAACAATCAAATAATTGATCAATATTACTCTTTGTGTTATATATATATATAATATGTTTCATCCCTTACTAACCTTGTATAGTTAGCCTCTTACATTGCGACATTCTCATCCTCCTTTTTTCTCAGACTCAGAAATGGACTTTCCATATCCGATTAGGGAGAAAGTATTTTTCTAGGAAAATCCCTTTAAAATACCTCCATTCCATGTTCAATACTTCCTCATCTTATTTTTTGTTTTGGATTAATGACCACCATTGATCTATATCTCCCTTGGGGTGATAAACTACCATGCCAACTTTTTCCCTTTCACTACTCCCAAAAGCATGAAAAATTTTCACTATGGAATTTATACATTTCTTAGATACTAATGGATTTGTACTCCCATTTAATTTTGGTGGTTGTTGACTTATGAAGTGGTCTAACATTAATCTTCTATATTGTGGATCATGGTGATCCATACGGGTAAGGTTATTATTCATAACCTGAGTGAGTTTTCCTAGTATGGTGATAAGATAAACAACACTAGTTTAAACACTATCTCCACTATAATTATCTTGAGTGGTAGGGAAATCCCTACATAGATTATGTGTGATTATACAGTTTCCATTCCTTCCACTAGGCACCATTTCTAAAAAATGGCATACACTTGATTTTTTTATGAATCGCAATACATATTTCCATACTTGTAAAACACATAACATAAATTGATCCATTTATGGATATAATCCATAATCATAAAAAAAATTCTTTGAGAAGGTATATACTCAAAAATCCTTCAAATTTGGTTTGTAAAGAAAATGCAAATTATATTAAACATATCCCCTGGGAGTGTTATAACCAAGAGTGTTGCAGGGCCCATTGTCATGTACCAGGATACCCCTCGTCCAACCCGAAACTCCTTGTCAGAGTTTTCACTCTTATGTACATCTGTGTCAGAGCTGCCTATACATGATCATATCCACACAGAGATTTATTTCATGGAAAATACACAAAATCTATGACACTAGCATCATACAAGGAATCATGTCCGGAAAGACCAGTTATTTTAGTACCCTTGTAAGTACTAGATACATTCATAAGTTTTACATTACATCATGAAATAAAAACATCACCATCATTTTGTCCTCATTGACCACACGTATATCCTTAGACTATCCCTACAAGTCAACCATAAAATATTTCTTCACATACTAGGAAAAATAAAACATAAAATGGGGTGAGATCAGATGCTCAGTAATGATTACAATATTGTAGAAACATTTATAAATAAGCATAAACATTTAAGGCAATGTATAGGACTAAAACAAAAGACTTTTAAACATAAACTTTAGCATAATATAAAATAGATAAATTCAAATAATGCCATTTACATATTCATGTTTATATTCTACTAGTAGAATAATCACATGCGATATCAATAGCCACATTCAAAATGATGGAATGTATAATTCCAGACTTCATAACCACATATTCAAGGTCTTATGCTAAGACTACAAATAAGATTTTTCCAAGGATTTGTGCCAAGACAATAGTTTATCTCGTGAGACCTACTGATGCATCAAGGAGCTATAGCGGGCTCCACCTTTCACTTACTAAGTCCAACGCATTCCTCATATGAAAAGGATTAAACATAACATAAACATTCATATTAAAAATAGCATACAAATTGTTAATAAATTATCCATAGACCATGAATGGTGTAAAAATAACACATACAATGTCCAACATATCATTATACCTTGAATATAGTATTGAATATTTATATCATAATAAATCAACTTCAAACAAGTTGGAAATCCATAAAAGGAGGTTGTCAAAGGTGAAATGAAAACCATTTGAAATAAATACATTTTTCAATTTAGAAATCATTTAAAAGTCACATAATTATAAAAGAAAACAATAATTTTGAAAATATTCTTATAAGATTTTATGGGAATCTTCGACACTGTTATAATGGCTGAAAATATCCACACCTGCCGTATAAGTTAGGAAATGACATTCTTACTTTAATTTTGTCAAAAAGGTCATAAATTACCTTGTTTAGCAAATGACAGAAAAATTCCCTTAAAAAATCTATAAAAAACCAAACAAGGGAATAAATGAATGAAATCCATATTCAAGTAAATAGTAGAAAAATTTGGAATAAATTTTTAAGAAACATGGATATGGATGATAAAGAGGTCCCAGTAGATATGTGAAAACAACCTCAAATAATAAAGAGATTATAAAATTAACCCTTACTTGTAATTTTACTTAGTCGATGGTATGTTAACCTCTTATATAATATTTAAAACATTGTTATTAAATTGTACAAGAATAATATACATAAATAAGATATGATATATGATCTTATAATATGGTTTTGTTAATAATATTTTAGTAGTATCATCATTTTGGGTGTTGGCTGATCTGTTTTCCTTTATATGTTCGGTTATTTAAGATATGTTTGTTATGGATAGGATGTATTTTATTCATATAAAGAATAATATTAAGTTCATAAACATTATTTTTTATAATAAAATTAAAATTATGGTTGAATTATTATTATGGGGAATGAATCTCATCGTGTTTGTGGAGACGGTAATCTGTACGTACGCACGTGCGAAAATATCATTATATTGATGGTGAAATCATATGTAATTGGATGGTATATCTTGTATACAGAATAATTAAAATGTTATATTCATTATTTACATTATTTATACTCATTATTATAGCCATCCAAAATAATTAAGTGTTTGAATAGAAAACTATAACACGATGTGGAGATGGTAAGTCATACGTACGCATGTATGGTGACTTTGTCATTCATATGATGGATAGAATAATGAATATGGTTGAACCATTTTTAAAATAACATCACAGTATATAGAGGATAACTGAGTTATTATTTTATAATGGAAACAACAAAGAATGAGGAAGTGGAAGAAGAAAATAAGTTGAAAGAGGTGATTAAAATATTTACCTCTTCTTCAGGTTTTTCCTTTGGATTTTATCAAAAGGGATCCATAGGTTGTCTTTCTGACCAAATTAAGTCCTCTAGGATTAAGGGAGGAACGTTGGGAGGATATTTGGGTAGGGTTTGGCTGAGCCAAATGGATTTGTAGGTGTGAAGTTAAGAGAAGGGGTGGTACACTTTTATAAGAGAGGTGAGGGTCACATTAGGAAAAGCTTGAAATATTATTTTATAATTAACTCATTTTCGGTTTCTAATGTATGAAAAATTATTTATTTCAGGGATAAATAAGGGATGGGCAGAAAACCTCTCAACCAATAGGTTTTGGACCAGTTTAGGTCTCCATATTGACCTTATATTTTATATTTAACTCTTATTTAAATAGTTTGACATTTACCACATCTCTTTGTATTTTTATATTTTATGGTTAATAAACATACTATAACAAGCCAAGGGAACCCCATGTGGTTTATTATTAATATATACAAAACCTTATCCAATTCTGTTATCCAAACCTTAGATTTTTAAGAATATTATATCAATTAATTATATAGTATTTGTTTAAAAAGCTCAATTATGTCAATTTTGACACTATTTAGTTTTGATTTTTTGAACGTCATTAAAACATTATAACTTAGAATAAAAATTATTTAACCAACCCTAAAATGTCATATTATCCTATAAAATTATTGTAATTTATCTTAAGTCTTAATTAAAATTTATTTGGATATTTATAATATCAATTAGTTTAATATTTAATTATTAAGGTAATTACTGCATCATCATCGTGTCATAAATAAATTAAATCATTTAATGTCTAAAAATTATTAAGAAAATACCATTATGTAGGAAATATTTTTATATTTCTTATGAATATTTATAGTCGAATGTATATAGTGTGTAACCCTATATTAAAAATGGTTTAGTTATTATACGTTGAATTTAACTCTTTTAACTCTTCTTTAAATAAAATAATAATATATGTCATAATCTAATCCAAGTGCACCAAAAGGGGTCATATTTTTTCCCTAAGGTTTTTTTGTCTAATTATACATATCCAATAGAATTTGGACACGTTTCAAGGTAATTATGATATCATTTTTACAATTAATTACACTATTTACTTTTAACCGTGGTAAATAAAAATCAAAAGTTACTATTCACCAAAAATTATTTTCATCTTATTTAACAAAATTTTACTTATTGATATTAACCATGTCTCTTGTATTTTTGAAATTCATCTAGCAGAAGTAATAAAATTTTGTTTTATGCAAATTTGTGAATGCTCGTAGGAGGAGGGTAAAAGATGGTAAAATGTTCAATAAAATTTTTATATATATCTAAACTTATTATAAAATGACTGAAATGAATTAAATTTAATATATATGTGTATTATGTATCAATTTTGACCAAAAATAAATTTATATAAAATGAATAATTATTTAAATAAAATGTCGGTTTTAACCAATAACAGAGTGTTGTCACTATTCATCTAAAATTTAATGTTTTCCGAAAAATACCAAAAATTCACCCTAAGCTAATTTCGACATTCTAAATTCAAAAATGAAGTTTATTTTGAAAAAAATAATTTATAAAATTTCAAAAAGTGGTTATTATTATTCATAACAGCTAGTTTTATTGGTTGTGGTGTGTTAGAATCTCAAAGATGGGTAAAAAAAAGCTATTACAAGGGTTGGCCGAGCCAAATGACTCTGTTCCAAGACACTAGTGTGTCTCATAAGAAAAACTGATGAATCGGGGAGCTATAGTGGGCTCCACCTATCACTTACTAAGTCCAATGCATTCCTCATATGAAAATATTTAAACATAACATAAACATTTGTATTAAAACTAGCAAATGAAGTGTCAATACCTTATCCATAAACCATGAATGGTATAAAAATAACACATCCACAGTAAAACATATCACAAAACCTTCAATAAAATATGGAATATTTGTATCATAATAAATCAACTTCAAAGAAGTTTAAAATCAAAAAATGGATGTTGACATAGATGAAAATGATTTGTAAAACTCTTTGAGAGAAATATACCTTTTTCATGGAAACATTAAAATGTCAGAAAATTTAGAAAGGAATAAATTTCAAGAAATATTTGAATAAATTTGTCCCATACCACTTTGAAACTTTTTAATGGAATTACCATTTTAAAAACATTCATGTCCATATAAATAAATCCATTAAAACCATTTTTAAAACATGGATATTAATGAAAATGATTTAGATGAAAAAATATTTAAAAATATTTAAAATGATGTTTTAATAAAAGAATCCTTTAAAAATAATCCCTTTGAAATTTTTTTTATGAAACATAGAAATGGATAATAAATATTCCTCAGTGAAAACATACTCATGAACATTCTATAACAATAATGAGATTGAGGAATTAACCATTACCTTTCACTTTCCAGAGTCAGTGCATTATTTTAATACATTGGTATGATACATGTAATCATGTCCCAAATGACCGATTAGTTTAGCAGTCTTGGAAATAGATTACATACATCAACTTCACAATAAAATTTCAAAAATAAAATACAGCATAGATAGTTATTTCAGAACTCCATTATTCTATTTTATCTTAACCCAACATATAAATCATAATACACTTATTGGAAATCCTGGGAAAATAAAACATAAGAAATGGGTGAGCTCAGATGCTTAGTAAGGGTAAACAATTTGGTGGAAGATAACATAAAAAATAGGCATGATGAATAATTGAAAACACATGCTTTTACAAATAATAAATATTAACACTTAATTGCCGAAATATGAGATAAGTAAAGAATTCCATAATAAAACATAGGCATGGGTATACTACTAGTCGAATAACTACATGAAAAATCGATATTATATTCATAATAAGGGAATGTATAGTGCCATACATTCTGAAACATTTTTTCATGGTCTCATCCAAGATGTATAAAAATGATTATGGCCTTTGCCAAAACTATATATCAAATTGGAAAAGGCCTCGGCCAATTCCACATCTAATTGTATCATTAGACCTACTGATGCATCGTGGAGATATAGCGGGCTCCACCCATCACATACTATGTCCAATACATTTATCATATGAAAAGCTTGAAACATAACATAAACTTTATTATTAGAACTATCATACGGAATGCCAATACTTTAACCCTAAACCATGAATGGTATAAAAATAATACATCTACAGTAATATATATCACAAAACATTCCATACAATATGAAAGATTTGTATCATAATAAATCAACCATTATCAATAATAATATCCCATAAAGGATATTGGCATAGTTGAACGTGATCAGTAAAATTATTTGAGAGAAATATCCCTTTTCATGAAATCATTTAAAAGTCACATAATTTATAAAGGAATTCATTTAAAAGACAGTTTTTAATCAAATTGTCCCATACCAGTTTGAAACTTTTGAAAGGAATTACCATTTTAAAACATTCATGTCCATATAAATAAATCCTTTAAACCATTTTGAAAATATGGACATTAATGAGAATTGTTTAGAAGAATAAATCATTAAAACATTTAAAATGATGTTTTTGAAAAAAAGTCCCCTAAAAATAATCCCATTTAAAATTATTTTATGAAAATGAACATGGATAAAAAATATGTCTCAGTAGATACTTACATAAACACAACCTCAGATAATAAAGAGACTATGAGATTAACCCTGACCTTGCATTGGTCGAGGGTACACTTAACCTAATGTATAATGACCATAGTATTTTAATCAATTATTCCAAAACCATATTCATATTTATTATATCATACATGATTCAATTATTATTTTATACTACCCATTTAATAATGATTTCCAGGTTAAAATAACATTTTAGGTAATAATTGTTTTCTTTATCGTATAAGTTTTAACATGTTATTATATATAGTATCATTTAGATCATGATTTAAATACTTCCAGAAGATAATCCTTGATTTATATATCATATATATTTAGAATATAAATATTTATAATAGATGATATATGAAGTGGAAGGTACTGTCTATGGAGACGGTATGTCGTACGTACTGATAAATGTTGTTTCTGTTTTCATATCGTATTTAATGGAAGTAAGTGAATAAGTTATATGTAAGTACATACTTACAAACATATATATATATATATATTCATTAGCATTATAATTTCATATATTACATACTTATTAAAAAAAATATTTTTTAATCATCGTTGAATGGTGAATGTGGAAATGAATCTCATCGCACCGTGGAGATGGTAATCCGTACATATGCACGAGCAATAATATCATTATATTGATGGTGAAATAGTATGTAATTGGATGGTATATCATAAATACAGAATATTTAACATTATTTATTTATTATTTACATCATTTATACTCATTATTATACCCATCCAAATAATGAAGTGTTTGAATAATAAACTACACCACGACATGGAGATGGTAAGACGTACGTACCCATGTATGGTAACAATCTCATTCATATGATAAATATAATATTGAATATGGTTGTACCATTTTTATAATAACATCAAAATATATAGATTATGTTGTATTTATTATTTTACAATGGAAAAAACAGTGAATGGGGATGTGGATGAAGAAAAGAACTTGAAAGAGGTGATGAAATATTTACCTCTTCTTCGGGTTCTTCCTTTTGATTTGATCTAATGCGATTCATATGTGGGATTTTTGACCAAAGGAAGGCCTATAGGATGAATGGAGAAATGTTGGGAGGATATTCTGGCTGGGTTAGGCTGAGATAAATGTCTTTAGAGGTGAAACATTATGAGAAGGGGAAGTACCCTTTTATAAGAGAGGTGAGGGTAACATTAGGAAATGTTTAAAATATTAATTTATTATGCAATCATATTTGGTTTATAATGTCTCCAAATGAATTTATGTTGATCCTTAGGTGGTTATGGATCTAAATACACTCAACCAATAGGTTTTAGACAAGAATAGGTTACCATTTTAACCTTATCTTTTAGATTTAACTCTTAGTTATGTAGTTGAACTTTACCGTGCCTGTAAGAACCCAGACCTTATTTTCAGGTATGTTTTTCTTTTTCTGTTCATTTTCATGAAAAAGAGGAGAATCTGGAAATTTTCTATGTACACGCCGTGTAATTTATAAGTACACTCCATGTACTTTGGTGCCGCTCGAGTCCGTGTGCTGGTCGTGTCATGGACACACACACGGCCATGTAGGGGTGATGTGGAGGCCGCTTAATGTGGAGTACAGAAAAGTCTAGTACACATTGTGTACTTCAAAAGTAGACCCCGGGTACTTTATTTTTTTTGTTAAATGGACTGGGGTCACGTCTTAACCCCAAAACACCTTCTTCTCCAACTACTTCGAACGATAGAGAGGGTACGACCACAGATCGTCTCTGAGCCACCAATCTGTAACCGGTTATTTGAATCAAACGTCGTCAGTTGCAATAGAATTACAGTGGTGAGTTCATGGTTCTTCATTGGCCACGTTTCCTGATTCCTTCTCTTATTAGAGTTATCTGAGCTTGAAAGTATTGTATGTTTCAGTAGATATACTCTATTATAGGCCATTTTACCGGCTGAAGTTCAAGTATATCGATCTTCTAGGATCAAGGTAGGTGGTTTGTTTCCTTACATTGAATGTCTTTGAGTTGTTTTGTGGAAAAGTGTCAGATACCCATGTATCAGGTAACTCGGGATAGGGTTTTGATCATGTATTATTATCTGCCTTAGAATTCATGTATGCTTGTGGCTATTAGATGAGTAATGATTTCTTGTTTGCATGTTTGAGGATCCCCCCATGGGTGTTTCCCTTGTTTTGGTTGTTTATCGCCATTTGGCTTTAGTTTCCTATGAGGCAGATCTTGTTGCATTATTTCTCTACCATGATATAATTGATTACATGTTTTTTATACTTTTTATATGCTTTTTATGTTTTGTAGCTATTATCCAAGTAGTTATTGAACATACATAGGGTTGCTGATAGTCGATTACGCAAGACTGGACTTCTCAGGGCTGTTTGAACCTGGTGCGGTAGACTATAGAGTGAATTAATGATTAATGGATTCCCTAGAGAGTCAGTTACCAATTAGTATCATTCAAAGGACCTACAGTAATTGGAATTTGTGCTTCCTCGGAGTTTACATAGATACATATCGAGACTATAGGGTGAATTAGACGTAAGTTCTTCCTCATTGATTCTATAGCCATCATTACATGACCGTAGTGGAATGGACGTTGAGAGCTTCCCAGAGTGTATGTGCCTTTTGTATGATTACATGAATAGAGGGGTTTTCTAGTGTGAGCCACCTAGAGATTCAGTTTGAATATTGTATGGTTGGTCATGATGAGTCCACCAAGCCAAAGAACAAGCTTGGGTTTTATATTGCTTGTGTTTAGGTAGTCTGCTGAGATACATGTTGTGTTACTTTATATTCCTTGGAAATGTAGAGTTGTTTGCAAGATTCCTTGGTTAATAATTAAATGATTTAATTAAATTAATAAATAAATGTAAATGGATATTGTTAGGGTTGTTTACTTTAGTGTGCTCCTATTTCTATGATGCGCTTATTACCTTTACTTTTGTTATATTTCTCACTAACAGTAGGGCACAGATCATGTGGCGGTTGCCTACTAGGATTAGTCTCACACCTAGTTTGGGTCCTTCTTTTCGTCCCAAATAGGTTATAAGGTTTCTGGGGTGGATAGGGATTGTGGCCCCTCTACTTCAGGTGCATGATTGCTGGTTGGTGATGGAGAGCATAGGACCGAGCTTATGCTTGCGTTACTGCTGGAGTTGTTGTTCACATTTAGTACATTGTTTCTCAGTTGTATTTCAAAACATTGTTGTGTTTGCTGCTTTCCTTAGATACTTGTACCTGCTGCACCATTATCATCATTATTATATATTCATTGATTCCACTATTTAGTCTCAGCTATTGAATGTTGTTTACTGCTTCTGCTGTTGACTGTTATTTCCATTCCCTTGTATACCTTACCAAATGAGGGCATAGTTTCCCCCAATGACTCACCAAGGCCCTCGTTGTTAGTCAGTAGCATCTGGCATTTGGGGAAATGCGCCCGAGGTCATGTGTCGAACTGGGTATGGGGCACCAGTTGAGTGGCTCTGGATTCGGGTTGTTACAAAGTGGTATTAGAGGAGTTTCTTTTATTTTCTATTGACTTACTATTTAGAGACATTAGACAGGGATAAGACTGAATATGTAAATGGTAAATATTTATACTTGGGCGTTCTAGAACCTGTGTACAGGGAAAATTCCTAGTTACCATGAATATTTCAGTTTTCAAGTTTTGAAAATGTTACAGATTAATTGACTTCGCCATTGGGTGGTGCACTTGTTTTGTGTTGTTACTATTTATATGATTGTGGTTCTATTTTGTTGCAACCTGATGAGATAAGGGTTTTCCATCTCATGAATCATATAGGCACTTGTTAGAAAATCACATGTCATGTATTTTATCATGCCCTCTAAATTGCATTAGAATTTTCATGTTGTTGTGATAGAATTGGTGACAGACTGAGCATGCTGCTGTGATAGCTATTGTGATAGGATACATTCTATGTTGATAGGGTATCGTTTGTTTAGAAAATGTTTATCATGGATGCCAAAATTTGGACTGAGAGGTGTTATGGGCCCTTATTGATCAGAATGTTTTTTGATCATTGACATGTTTACTTGTTATATGTATTGTTATGATGCCAAGCTTTGATTCGCAGGGATTATGGGCCCTCACGGATCATAATTTGTCACTTTAACTCTTTTTTTCTGTATTTTCTGGGCATCAGAGTAGTTTCTGAGCTACTGTCTAGAAAAACCCAGAATAAACAGTGTGTGTTTTATTAATACACGTCGTGTATTTTCTAAACAGTGTCACTGATCGTGTGAGCAAGGACATGGGGTTGTGAAAAATCTTGTAGGAACACGCAGTGTACTAGTTTAACACGCCGTGTAGTATGGGATAGGTACATCGGCCACGTCACAAACAACATGGGTCATGTTATCTTTTCAAATACACGCCGTTTATGAATTGAACACATTGATAAGTTGATCTAGGTACCCGGCTGTGTCACGAACAACACAGGTCGGTGTCATCCTTTCTTTTACATGCTATGTCCTCTTGAAACAGGTCGTGTAGTGTCATCCGTGTAGTCGGCCGTGTAGCTAGACACACGGTCTGTTACGACTTCTTAGTACATTCCATTTCCTTTATAATCACACACCATGTAGTGTGACTCGGTTACATAGGTCGTGCCACTAATAACACGGGCCAGGTGAAGCTTGTCATGTATACACCTTGTATGCCTTGAACACGTTGTGTAGTGATGTTTTAGGAGAGTCGTGTGGCTTAACCGTGAATAAGGACTCGGGTATGGAAGGGAATTAAAATACACGCCAAGTTTTGGGAAAACATGCCGTGTATTTGGGGTGTTACACGACCAGTTTAGGTATTAGTACACGCCCATGTAAGTGACTTAAGGGTACAATTTGTGTAGTGAAAGAACACGCCATGTAGTCATGTTTTGCATAACTTGAATGCCTTATTTTCCCTCTTCCTTCTTGTGCCTTTAGTTTTCCTATCTTGGTTAATCCTGAATTTGAGGTGTGCCTTTGACCTTTCAGAGCTATGGAATCAAGAAATCCTCCCGTGGTATGTTAGGAACCAGGCAGCGACTGTACACCTAATACAGCAGATCAGGGACTACCTGTAGTTCTGCCTATCATTCAGGACATGGAACCTGCAGTGATTCGAGAAACTGGTGTTGGGGCTCAGTTCAGAGAGGGTTTCATGAGATTCATGCAGACCTTCTAGGGATCTCAGCATCCTACCTCGTCTATGGCAGAGCTGATGCGGGTTTTTCAGCAGCATCATCCTCCCATGTTCACAGGGGCTGGAGGACCGCAGGCTGCAGAGTCATGGCATGAATCCATGCTATCCATCTTCAAGAATCTGGAGATGCCTCTGGAGAGGAGGGTGAAGCTCGTGACTTATATATTGCGAGACTCCGCCAAGAGATGGTGGGATGTGGTTTCCAGGCAGGGCGCCAACAGGTTATGGCTTGGGTCGAGTTTCAGCGTACGCTCTACGACTACTTGTACCTAACGATGTTGAGGGCTGACAGAGATAGAGAGTTAATGAACCTACATTAGTATACCCTCATAGTTATGGAGTATTCCCCTTACTTTATATAGTTACGATATTTCACTCCAATTCTAGGAAATGACGAGCTGTTTTTAGCGAGGAAGTTTGAGGAAGGCCTCAGACCGGACATCATATCACAGGTGATAATCTTTTAATTGACTTCTATTACATTGATAGTAAACTAGGAATTTATCATAGAGAGATATATGATGGAGACTGGAGCTTTATACTAGGGCGGTTCAGTATCCAAGGCGGATTCATTTCAGATAGACAGCAGGAAGCGCCACTGAGAGTCTACATGAGGTGACCCGAGGAAGCGAGGTATTCCTTTTGGTAGACAGGATTTTCTTTCTGGCAGCCAAGTGGTGTTCTATCAGTGTGTAAAAAGTTTTCATAAGAATAATCAGTGAATGAGAGACCCAGTGGAGTGCCGGTCATGCGACAAGATGGGTCATCTACAGCGTTTCTGCAAGGTTCTCTTTCCAGCGGCTACTGAAGGAGGATCAGTTTCAACTTTGTGTAGAAGAGTAGGATTACAAGTTCCACAGCAGACAGGGGGATGGAGTTCTTTAGGTCATATAAGATAGGGTAGAGGTTGTGGATGCAGTGGTCAAGATCAGGGAGGGTTAGCTTAGGGATCTCAAGCTACTACATAGGGTCACAGTGCATGCCAGACTTTTGCGGTAGAGCAGATTCATTAGGAGAAATATCCTAGACCTTCTACAGTTCGAGGTATGATTTTAGTAGTCATAATTTTATCCACATCGCTTTTCGATAAGGGAGCTTCTCATAGCATTATTTTTGTGCATACTGTGGATAACCTTAGACTAACTTTTTATACTTCTGAGGATATGTTGAAACTAGTCACACCATTAGGGACTAGAATGGCTAGTGTATGTCAGTGCAAGGAGTGCCCTCTAGAGGTGCATGGGTATCACTTTCTATGGGACCTCTATGTCCTAGAGATGATAGGTTATCATGTCATTCTCAGAATGGACAGGCTCATTCCCTTCCGAGCAGTCGTCGACTATTATCGCCATAGGGTGAGTTTCTCATCACTGTAGTGTGGATCTTTTCATCATAAGGGAAAGTGGAATGTCTAGGCGAGCAGAGCTGGACCAAGGCATCATGGGATAGGTAGTTTTATAGCTCAGATTTCCAGTCTGTATCTAGATGACTAGGGTACTTCACATAATGGATTTCCTCCAATGGTGGATTGTTTCAGGGATGTCTTTACAGAGGACTTTTCAGGTTTTTCTCCAATGTGTGAGGTAGAATTTTCTATTGAGCTTGTGCCAGGAGCGGCACTGGTTTTCACTCCTCCTTATAAGATGGCTACACCTGGGCTACAAGAGCTGAAGAAGTAGTTGGAGAAGTTTCAGGCAAACATATTCATCCGACCAGGATCTTCTCCTTGGGGTTCGCCTGTCCTGTTTACAAAGGAGGCAGACGGCACCCTGTGGCTTTGTGAGGATTATCGGAAGATGAACCAGTTGACGGTCAAGAAATGATATCCATTTCCATGGATAGATGATATCTTTGATCATCTTAGAGGAGATATAGTGTTTTTAAAGATCGAATTGAGATCCGACTATCATCAATTGCATGTCAGGCCATCTGATATACCTCTTACATCCTTTTGGAGCAAGTATCGTCTGTATGTGTATTTGGTTATGCTGTTTGGTTTCACAAACTCACATTCAGTTTTCATGGCGTTGATGAACAGAGTTTTACATCTTTACTTGGATTCTTTCTTGGTTGTTTTCGTGGATGATATCTTGGTGTACTCTCACACTCGACACGACCATACTACCCATCTTTAGATCGTTTTTGAGTACACTGAGGGACAATCAGTTATATGTTATGATCTCATAGTGCCACTTTTGGATAGACGAGATTCACTTCTTGGGTCATGTCATCTCAGAGACAAGAGTATCAGTAAACCTATAGAAGGTGAGAGCAGAAGTTAATTGGGAGTAGCCAAAGAATGACTTTGAGGTATGAAGTTTCTTATGGCTAGCTGGTTACTATAGGTAGTTTATATAATAGTTCTCATGATTATCAGTGCCATGAATGGGATTGACTAAGACGGGGTGAATTATGTTTGGTTAGAAGCATGTGATTCATCCTCTCAGGAGCTAAAGGGGAGATTTACTTCTACACTGATTCTAGTTTTT
The DNA here is from genome assembly GCA_963277665.1 of Viscum album. NCBI lineage: Eukaryota > Viridiplantae > Streptophyta > Magnoliopsida > Santalales > Viscaceae > Viscum > Viscum album. The sequence goes on along the minus strand of OY728135.1, from coordinate 884,400,729 downwards.
CCGGAGCCGAGCAAGAGTTATAAAGTTTTCTATGATGCATCTGGCATCTGGATTGGAGTAGTGCTTATGCAGAAGTATCGTGTTGTTACATAAAGATCTCGGAAGTTGAGTCCACATGAGAGGAACTATCCTATGAAAGACCTGGAGTTGGCTGCAATTGTTCATGCTTTGCGTTGTTGGAGACATTATCATCTAGGAGAGCATTTTTTGGTATATACTGAGCACAAGAGCCTCAAGTATATCTTCACACAGCGTGACTTGAATATGAGATAGTGGATGTGGGTTGAGTACCTACAGTCTTTTAATTTCAAGCTTGCTTATTACCTGAGAAAGGCAACACTGTGGTAGATGCACTGGGCATGAGGACACAGTTACAGGAAGTTCAAGAGGCATGCATGGAGTGGTAGCTTATGGATCTATTTTGTGAAATGCATTTCGCGGTGCACAAAAGAGAGGGCCAAAATTTTCTTTCATCTGTAACGGTTACCTATACACTTTTTTACTGAGTTTGAATGAGGAAACTATCAGATTTTGAAGTCCTAGTTCTATGGGAAAGCGTGTCAGGAGAGGACCCTCTTCCCAGATAGACCGTATGTGAGGGGGAGATCTTGTGTTTCCCGGGACGCATATGGGTGCCAGTAGATATACGCGAGGAGCTGATGCAATACTTTCATTCCTCAGTTTGGGTAGTTCATCCTGGCGTCACCAAGATGTATTGTGATCTACACCGCTAGTATTGGTGACAAGTTATGAAGAGAGATGTTTCCGGTTTTTTCATGAAGTGTTCCACCTGTCAGTAGGTGAAGGTGGAGCACCAGCGACCAGTAGGGATTTTATAGTAGCTACCGACTCCTAAGTGGAAGTGAAATGATGACACGATGGACTTCATGATAGGGTTACCAAAATCACCTTGAAGGAATGATGTGTTATGGGTTTTCATTGAAAGGATCATGAGGGTTGGTCACTTCTTGATGATTAAGGAGACCTTCGGTGTTGATAAGATTGAACGGTTGTACATCCATGAGATTGTACGATTTCATGGGGTTCCGAGTACTATCATTTCATATAGGGACACCCACTTTACGTCACATTTCTTGAAAGGGATATAGAAGGCTTTGGGTACATAGGTACTTCTGAGTATAGATTACCATTTGTAGACAGATGGATAGATAGAGTGCGCGATTCAGGTACTAGAGGACATGCTACGAACATGCGTCCTTGATTTTGGTGGTTCTTTGGAGATACATATACCTCTAGTGGAGTTTTACTACAATAATAGTTTTCAAGTAACTATTCAGATGGCTCCTTATGAGGCTTTGTACGGTAGGTTGTGTTGATCACCCTTGTATTGGCTGGAGGCAGGAGAGGCAGCTATGTTGGGACATCTTCTTGTTCAGGAGACCACAGAATAGGTGGAGTTGATTTGAAAAAGGATGGATAATGCATAGTCTCGGTAGAAATCTTATTTTGATCAGTGGAGATGACCTTTGGAGTTCATGGTCAGAGATCAAGTCTTTCTACATGTTACCCCGAGGTTGGGACACAAGTGGATCAGAAGACAGTGTAAGCTTTCACCGAGATATGTCGGGACGTTTGTGGTTCTGGAGAGAGTCGGGATGGTTACTTATAGGTTGTAGTTACCTCAGAGGTACCAGGCTATGCATGACGTCTTCCATGTTTCTCAGCTCTGACGCTATTTCTCAGACCCGTCTCATGTTTTTAAACCCGAGGAGTTTGAGTTGGAGCAGGATGCATCATTCGAGAAGCATCCTATCATGATATTTGATCACAGTACAAAGGTACTCCATGGTCATTATGTTCCTCTGGTATGGGTGATATGGTAGCACGGCCGTGTATAGGATGAGACTTGGGAGAGGGATTCTGTATAGACCCGTAAAATTCAAGGAAAATTTTTTCTTAGTTTTCTTTGGAATTTTACAAGAACGCGGTTTCTGACGGCACCTGATTCCGAGGCCCGGTGTGCCCGGAATCAATTTCCGAAGTTTGGCTTGGGTACGTTCAGTGATCCAACAAGCGGGAATTTCTAACTTTTGAACCGGTACCCGGAATCAAATTCTGAGGGCACAGATGAACTCGCAACGCCGGTAATCGCTTAAGGGAACCTTTACCGTAGTTGCGTTTGTGCGGGAGAAGAAGTTAATTAATGGGGTTTATTTAAAAAGTAAATAAAATTGTTGAATCAATTTTACTTCTTTTTCAAGTGGTTATTTATCTACCAAGGGAAGTTAGTGGTGGGTCCCACATCCACCCAACTTCCCATGTGTGGATAATTGAAAGGTTGGGGTCCACACGAACCCCCCACCTTTTCAAATTCCTTAAACTCCCTAACCCCTCTTAACCCCTCACTTTCCCAACTCCCCATTAACTCACTTTCTTTAATTTTTGACAACTTGTTATAATTAATTAGGTGAGTTACATAATTTCAAACTCTTGAAATTCAAATGGTTAGGTTGTGTTAATAAAATAAGACTTAGTTTTATTTTATTTTTATTAGAGTTTTGCAACCATGAGAGGATTGGGGAAGCGGTCTTCTTCTTCTTCAACCTCGACGAAGAACGCGAAGAACACCGTTCTTCAACGAAGAACACCTCCGCCGAAGAACGCGGCATCTTCTTCCAAAAGACGTTTTCTCTTCAGACGCACCTCGATGAAAACGGAATCGACGTTCGTCTTCCACGACGTTGTATCCGCGACGCGACGTTCTTCTTCTGCGTCGTCTCTTCCGCGACGGTTTTCTCATGACAAAATCTCCGTCCAAGACTTCGAATCCTCGCTTCGCGACGTCGACGTTCATTTTCCACAACGCCCGACTTCCACGATGCTCGTATTCTGTGGCTCGTTGAAGAACAACGCCCTTCAAACCTAGGTAGGGGTTTGTTTAGTTATTTTGTTGTGAATATAAACTTGTCGTTCTTCATGGATTTAAACATTTTTTTATCGAATAACGGGAGGGGGTCGGATCGCACAAACACGTCCGAAGCTCCTCCTTAATCTTCATGATGATTTCTTGTGGATTGGTTTGGGAAGGCGTGGTGTCATCGCACCACGTGGTTTCAAACAGAGGGAAATGCGCGGCGCCGTCGCGTTGTGCCGTGGAAAGAAGTCTAAGATTGTGATGCCGTCGCGCCGCATCGAAGAAATTCGAAGGCGCCGCGGCTGGAGCGGGGCCACGGCAGAGGGATGCGGTGTCGTCGCACCGCGCCGGACGACAAGGGTCGCGGCCGGTTCCGGGCCACGGCGGAGCAAGGAGATTGGCGGCCGGACCGGGCCGCCGACGTCGGAGCCGGAAGGGGACTGGCCACCACCTGTCTCATTGAGAAGGAACCAGCCAACCAAGTCGGGCCGGCTGGAAAGGGGAGGAGCCGAGGGAATTAAATTCCCCCGGCCGGCTCAAACGGCCCCCCATAAATGAGGGGGGGGGGGGGGGGCTGTAGTTACAGAGTGGGGCAGGCGCCCCCCCCCCCCCCCCCCGCGTTTCCGAAACGGCTCAGCCTAAGGCCGAGCCGGACCGGGTCGGTCCGGGCCCGAAACCCCCATTTCGGACCATATGAGTTCAAATGCCCATAACTCGGGCTACGTACCTCCAAACGACGCGCCGTCAGCGGCGATGTGATCCTTGGATTGAGGTGGTCGTTTCGGTAAATCTCACTCAAGGTTTCGGAATACTTTGAGTTCGGACGGGTTGGTTCGTACACGAAACCAACTGGGCCCTCGGAGCGGAAACGCTCATATCTTGAGCTATGGACGTCCGATTGATGTGACATCGACTTTTTTGAGTTCCTCTTAGTGAGACGGATCTTTTGGCATACTCCACCTGAGGTTTGGACGCTGGTGGAGTACGGTCGGGTTGGTTTTGCCTTAAAAACCAACCGGGCCCCTGGGACGAAAAAGCCAATAACTCTCAGACCGGGCATCCGATTGACGCGCTGTCTATTGCATTGAGTTCCTTTTGACGATATGGAAGTTTTGGATACATCCACTATGGACTATGTGACAGTTTATGTATCAGCCTCTCGGCTCGTGAGGAGGACCCTCCCGAACGAGCTTGCTGTGTGCGGGAACCCTAGAGCTGGCTGCGTTTGCTACAGTGACTACGATGACGACTGTGCAGAGATCCTCAGTGGATTCGACGGCGATGACTACAGCAGTCAGCGATCCTATGTGGATCAGTTCTACCGATCCTGTGTGGGTCTGATCCTGTGTGGGTCAGCACTCAGCGGTTCTGTGTGATCCAGCGCCTACAGATCCTGTGTGGGTCTGATCCTGTGTGGGTCTTTGCGGGGGTTAGTACATATCGATCCTTTGTGGCTCTGACGACTTAGATGGATCAGTGATCGTCTCTATCATCTTTCGACGAAGTATACCTATGTGAGCTAAATCCTGTTTGCTTTCCTGTGTGGATTGTGTTTTGCTATCCTGTGTGGATTACGTTTTTCTTTCCTGTGTGGAATACATTTAATTTCCTGTGTGGACCGAGTTGTACTTCGGCTCGGAGGTTGGAGCGTATTGGAATTGATGACTTAGGTATATGTATGGGCATATACCTAAGCAGTGTCGGTTGTTACTTCGTGATTGTATCTTTCCTTTGTGGTTTATCCTTTGTGGATTTTGGGAGACCTTTGGGGGTCTCGGGGTCCCTACTGAGTAGCTTATACTCACCCCTGCACGGGCTATGCTCGCACTACGTTGTGTTGGTTACAGACGACGGACAGCATTGATCGTGGTTGAGGCTTGCAGAGTAGGACGGTACCTGGAGGTGGACCACTGGGTGAGACATACTCGGAGCAGACAGCGGGACCCGAGGAGCAGTGGAGCTATCTATACCCACCATTCAGGTGGGATTTCCAGTGGACAACTCGGCGTAGCAGCTTTTACTTTTCAGTTGTTGTCTTCCCTTTCGAGTTGTGGTTTACTTTCAGTTTGGGTTTGTATACTGGCCCATTTACTTTTCCGCACTTACTGTTGTATCATCTTTTTATTTAGTGTTTACTTTTTTGCTTGTTTACTCTGAGGTTCTTGTTTACTTTACAAAGGCAATGCCTTCCCTTTTTATCGGGATTTACGCCTTGGTGATAGTCGCCAGCCCCTGGCCAATGGAAGGTGGGCTTGGGGTAGTCATGGCACGGGCCCCGAGGATGGGTCGTGACAAATTGGTATCAAATTAGTTCGGTTCTACCGCGAACTCTGATCTTTTCTATGTGAAGCATTAGTGTTTACTGTATTGAGTGTCGTTATCAGTCCAGGGAGTCCAGTGTTGGTGCGGCGGCCGACATATCCGTACACCAGGACCCTGACTTCGGATTTCCGACTTAATGCACAAAAACATTGATTGCATGTGTGTTTCAAAGTTTTCTTTGTGATTACTTTATATCATCTCACCAGGTATACTGTTCTGACCGTGGCGCACCTGTTTCCTTTTCAGGATAGCCCCACGACGGCAGCCAGCTAGGGTTCCAAGAGTCGAGTGTGACGACAGCCCACCGAGCAACGATGCCTCGGTGCAAGGCCCTTTGTCAATAGTGGCACCAGAGGTAGCTCTACCCGTCGAGCCACTAATGCTTCCAGCCCTAGCCGCTGACGATGCACATCGCCTCAGCGCACTGCATGAGTTCCAGTGCCAGCGACCACCAAGGTTCCATGGGGAGATGGACCCCCAGGCAGCTGAGGACTGGCTGGAGGCAGTCGTTTGAGTTTTCAGGCTAGTGAGGACACCCGCAGACCTCATGGTGATCCTCGCTGCGAGCCTACTGCATGCAGCAGCGGACCGATGGTGGAGCTTGATGCTCCAGGTGGACGATGAGGCATATCTACTTTGGTCAGACTTTGAGAACCTTTTCCGCTCATAGTTTTTCCCAGCCACCCTCCGTGCGGTGTGCATTCAGGAACTTATTCAGCTGCGGTAGGGCAGCATGACGGTCGCTCAATACTCGGCAAGATTTACCGATCTCTCGCGCTACTCGACCGACATGGTACGAGACCCATTCTTCCGGGCCTGGACCTTTGAGGAGGGATTGAGACACGAGATCAGGGCATCACTGATCTCCCTCCGCATTCCGACTCAGACAGGAGTACTGGAGAGGGCCCTTTTGATCGATAGTTTTCTTTCTGAGTCTACACCAGCACCAAGACCCACCGCAGGGTGGCACATAGCAGAGTCATCTGCAGTAGGCAGTCGACGGATGAATCAAGGGTCTAGGCAGACCAGACCCTTAGTCAGACGACCTCAGGACACTGGCTCAGCAATGCGGGGCACACAGCGCGGAGCCAGCCTTTCGAGAGGCAGACAGTGCTACTCGTGCGGCGGGCAGGGCCACATGGCTCGTGACTGCCCGACTTGCCGTGCTGAGGAGCAGCAGATGGTTAAGGGACCACTAAGGCAGAGGCCGAGGGTCCACCGTGGTGGTCCTCAGGGAGGAGTCAGACGAGGCAAAGGAGCTGTCCGAGCAGCAGGTGGTGGGAGACGCTTTGAGGCTCTACCACCACCACCACCAGAAGGTCCACCCCGACCATAGGGAGCTGGCAGGCAGAGATAGGCACAACTCCAGGCAGCGGAGGCCTACGACCACGGTGTGCCCGAGATGATTTGAGGTACTATCTGTGTCTATTCCACCCTTTCTGCAGTACTTATAGACACAGGAGCGAGTCACTCTTTCATAGCCGCTGCCCTTGTTCGGAGCTCGGAGATTCCGACATAGCCGTTGGCTCGATCCTTACGGCTAGAGACTCCTATGGGAGAAGACTAGACGATTACGCACTGGTGCCGGCAGTGTGAGCTTACTCTAGGAGGCGAGATCTTTGGTTGGGATCTTCTTGTAGCGGCGTCGAGGCCTTACGACGTCATCTTGGGCATGAATTGGTTGTCTATGGTCCATGCACAGATTGACTGTTTTAGGCGCAAGGTGTGATGTGTACGCACCGACGGGAGCAGGTTCACCTTCACCGGGGAGAAGGGAGCCTTTGCAGCACAGGATGGACTTCCGCGGAGGAGAGGACAACCCATCACTCATCAGTTGGCTAGCCTCATCCTAGGAGCAGTTGACGTGCGGAGTCCTGGTTTTCCTGTAGTGGTGGATCAGTTTGCGGACGTTTTTCCCGATGACGTTCCAGGGATACCTCCTCGCGGAGAGGTAGACTTTTATATTGACATGTACCCTGGGACAGCCCCGATATCGACTCCAGCGTATCGGATGGCCCCCGCCGAGCTTCGAGAGCTACGTGTATAGTTGGAGGACTTGCAGGGCAAGGGGTTCATCCGACCTAGTGTTTCACCCTGGGCTTCCCCGATATTGTTCGCCAAGAAGGCGGATGGTAGCTTGCGACTGTGTGTCGATTATCGTCTCCTGAACTAGGTGATAGTGAGGAACATGTATCCAATACCGAGGATTAATGACCTCTTTGATCATCTCAAGGGAGCATGGTGGTTCTCGAAGATAGACCTCAGGTCAGGCTATCATCAGCTCAGAGTACAGGACGAGGACGTGCAGAAGACGGCCTTAAGATGTCGGTATGGCCACTATGAGTTCTTGGTTATTCCCTTCGGCGTAACCAATGATCTAGTAGTGTTCATGGACCTCATGAACAGGATATTTCAGCCATACCTTGATCGATTTGTCATGGTCTTCATCGACGACATTTTGATTTACTCGACGACTGAGGAGGAGCATGCCTTCCACTTACGGGTTGTACTAGACACACTCCGAGAGCACCAACTTTATGGTAAGTTCTCAAAGTGCCAGTTCTGGATACGTGAGGTCCACTTCTTGGGACATGTCATCTCTGAGGCGGGAGTTGCAGTGGATCCTGTGAAGATCGAGGTAGTGTTAGCTTGGGAGCCACCCAAGAGCGTGACGGAGGTGCAGAGTTTCTTGGGACTAGCTGGATACTACCGGAGATTTGTGCCAGACTTCTCCAGAGTTACGGCACCACTCTAATCTTTGACGAAGAAGAGGAAGCCATTCGTGTGGTCAGACAGAAGTCAGCAGAGCTTCCAGGAGCTGAGACAGAGATTGACCAGCACACCTATCTTGAGGTTGCCTGAGGAGGGAGTAGGGTGCGTTGTCTATTGCGATGCATCAGGGACCGAACTCGGATGTGTCCTGATGCAGGAGTGGGCGGTGATCGCCTATGGATCACATCAGTTGAGGCCGCATGAATAGAACTACACTACCCATGACCTGGAGTTAGCAGCAGTGGTCTTCGCCCTGAAGACGTGGAGACACTACCTGATGGGTGAGCGCTTTACAGTCTTTTCTAACCATCAGAGTCTCAGGTACATCTTCTCTCAGAAGGATCTGAATCTGAGACAGCAGCGATGGCTCAAGTTCCTCTAGGACTATGACTTTGAGATAGTCTATACTTCTGGGAAGGGGAACGTAGTAGCCGATGCTCTCAGCAGGAGGACGGGCATTCAGCTACTTGAGGAGGCGACATAGCAGCTAACCTCTTTGCAGATATCCTTCGTGGATAGAGATGGGGAATCCTTCCTTCAGTCTCTCACAATCACTCCTCCACTACTACAGCAGGTCAGAGAGGCACAGTGTGGGGACGCTGACTGTGAGATGCGGCATGCACAGATATCCTCAGGATAGGCACCTGATGGTTTCTCCATTAGAGCAGAGCACGACATCCTATTCAAAGTACGTACCTTGGTACTAGTTGCTTTACGGGAGGAGGTGCTGAGAGAGTTTCACACTTCTCCCTTGGCGGTACATCCTGGAGTGGCTAAGATGTACCAGGACCTCAGACGATAGTATTGGTGGCTGGGCATGAAGAAGGTTGTGGCAGAGTTCGTTTCTCGATGCCTCGTCTGCCAGTAGGTGAAGGCTGAGCACCAGGTACCAGCAGGTTTGGTACAACCCTTGGAGGTTCCGGAGTGTAAGTGGGACAGAATATCTATGGACTTCGTGACTGGACTTCCACGCACTTCCAGAGGTCACGATTCCATCTGGGTGATTGTCGACCGACTCACCAAGTCGGATCACTTCTTACCCATCAGAGAGCAGGGCTCAGTGGCGAGCTTGGGACGACTTTACATTCAAGAGAATGTGCAACTTCACGGTGTGCTATCATCTATCGTATCTGATAGAGATACTCGTTTTACTTCCCGGCTATGGAAGGGATTGCAGGAGGCATTCGGGACACAGCTACGTCTGAGCACAGCCTTTCACCCTCAGGCAGATGGTCAGACGGAGAGGACCATTCAGACTCTCGAGGACATGCTCCGCGCATGTGTCCTCGACTTTGGTCGTAGCTGGGAGGACCACCTACCATTGGTGGAGTTTTCTTACAACAACAGCTACCACTCCACCATCGGGATGGCAACATACGAGGCGTTGTACGGCTAACCTTGCAGATCTCTTTTGTGCTGGACAGACCCTGGGGAGTCAGCACTTGTGGGACCGAAGATGGTCCAGGCCACGACAGAGAAGGTCCAGGTCATCCAGGAGCGGATGAGGACAGCTCAGAGCCGGCAGAAGTCATACGCTGATAGGAGGCGGAGGCCACTAGAGTTCGAGGATGGCGACCACATCTTCTTGCGTGACTCACCTCGACGTGGATTACAGAGATTTGGCCGATGTGGCAAGTTATCTCTGCACTTCATCGGACCATTCCAGGTCCTCAGCAGGATTGTCAAGGTTGCTTATCGTCTGGCTCTACCACCTCAGTTGCACCGGGTGCACGACGTCTTCCACATATCTCAGCCAAGGAGATACGTGCACGACCCGACGCACATCATTGACCATGGGGAGCATGACGTTGACGATGGTGCGACTTTTACGGAGGTCCTGGTGGAGATCAAGGATCGAGAGGAGTGGGTCCTACGTGGATGGTCGATTCCTCTAGTACGCATCAGATGGCAGCACGAAAACCTCCAGGAGAGAACTTGGGAGCGGGAGGCTCAGATGCGTGCTCAGTACCCTCATTTGTTTCCCTAGTTTTGATGTGTCTTTATGGGTACTTAAAGCCCTGAGGTGGGAGTAATGTAAAGACAGGTAAAATTCACGGGAAATTTTTTCTGAATTTTCTCTGGAATTTTACAAGAACCCGGTTTCTGACGGCACCTGATTCTGAGGCCCGGTGTGCCCGGAATCAATTTTTGAAGTTTGGCTCGTGTACGTTCAGTGAACGAACGAGTGGGAATTTTATAACTTTTGAAGCGGTACCCGGAATCGAATTCCGAGGGCACTGATGAACTCACAACGCCGGTAATCGCTTAAGGGAACCTTTACCGTAGTTGCGTTTGTGCGGGAGAAGAATTTAATTAATGGGGTTTATTGAAAAAGTAAATAAAATAGTTGAATCAATTTTATTTCTTTTTCAAGTGGTTATTTATCTCCCATGGGAAGTTGGTGGTGGGGCCCACATCCACCCAACTTCCCATGTGTGGATAATTGAAAGGGTGGGGTCCACACGAACCCCCCACCTTTTCAAATTCCTTAAACTCCCTAACCCCTCTTAACCCCTCACTTTCCTAAATCCCCATTAACTCATTTTCGTTAATTTTTGACAACATGTTATAATTAATTAAGTGAGTTACATAATTTCAAACTCTTGAAATTCAAATGGTTAGGTTGTGTTAATAAAATAAGACTTAGTCTTATTTTATTTTTGTTAGAGTTTTGCAACCTTGAGAGGATTGGGGAAGCGGTCTTCTTCTTCTTCAACCTCGACGAAGAACGTGAAGAACACCATTATTCAACGAAGAACACCTCCGCCGAAGAACGCGACGTCTTCTTCTAAAAGACGTTTTCTCTTCAGACGCACCTCGATGACAACGGAATCGACGTTCGTCTTCCGCGATGCCGTATCCGCGACGTGACGTTCTTCTTCCGCATCATCTCTTCCGCGGAGGTTTTCCCGCGACAAAATCTCCGTCAACGACTTCAAATCCTCGCTTTGCGACGTCGACGTTCGTTTTCCATGACGCCCGACTTCCGCAACGCTTGTCTTCTGCGGATCGTTGATGAACACTGCTCTTGAAACCGAGGTAGGGGTTTGTTTAGTTATTTTGTTGTGAATATCAACTTGTCGTTCTTCTTGGATTTAAACCATTTTTTATCGAATAACGCGAGGGGGTCGGACCGCACAAACACAGCCGAACCTCCTCATTAATCTTCGTGATGATTTCTTGTGGATTGGTTCGTGAAGGTGTGGTGTCGTCGCACCATGCGGTTTCAAACGGAAGGAAATGCGCGGCGCCGTCGCGCAGCGCCGTGGAAATAAGTCTAAGAACGTGATGCCGTCACGCCGCGTCGAAGAAAATCGAAGGCGCTGTGGCTGGAGTGGGGCCGCAGCGGAGGGACGCGGTGCCGTCAAACCGCGTCGGACGACAAGGGGCGTGGCCGGTTCCGGGCCGCGGCGGAGCAAGGAGACCGGCGTCCAGACCGGGCCACCAGCGTCGGAGCCGGAAGGGGACCGGCCACCGCCGGTCCCGTTGAGAAGGAAACAGCCGGCCAAGTCGGGCCGGCCGGAAAGGGAAGGTTTCGGGGGAATTAAATTCCCCCTGCCGGCTCAAACGGACCCCCCATAAATGAGGGGGGGTCGCGGTTACACAGGGGGGCAGCCCCCCCCCCCCCCCCTTGCTGAAACGGCTCGGCCAAAGGCCGAGCCAGACAGCGCGCTGGGCGCGCTGTCCCCAGCCGGATCGGTGCCTGGCCGGTCTGCCAGGCCGGGCCGGGCCGGGCCGAGTGGGACCGGGTCGGGCCGACCCAGGGGGTCTCGGGCCAGGTCGGTTCGGGCCCGAAACCCCCATTTCGGACCATATGGGTTCAAATGCCCATAACTCGGGCTACGGACCTCCAAACGACACGCCATCAGCGGTTATGCGATCCTTGGATCGAGATGGTCGTTTTGGTATATCGCACTCAAGGATTCGAAATACTTTGAGTTCGGTCGGGTTGGTTCGTACACAAAACCAACCGGGCCCTCGGAGCGGAAACACTCATATCTTGAGCTATGGACGTCCGATTGACGTGCCATCGACTTTGTTGAGTTCCTCTTAGTGAGACGGATCTTTTGGCATACTCCTCCCAAGGTTTGGACGCAGGTGGAGTACAGACGGGTTAGTTTTGCCTTAAAAACCAACCGGGCCCCTGGGATTAAAAGGCCAATAACTCTCAGACCGGGCATCCGATTGATGCGTCGTCGGTTGCGTTGAGTTCCTATTGACGATACTGAACTTTTGGATACATCAACTCTGGACTATGTGACAGTTGATGTATCAGCCTCTCGGCTCATGGAATGGACCCTCCCGAACGAGCTTGCTGTGTGCGGGAACCCTAGAGCTGGCTGCGTTTGCTACAGTGACTCCGACGACGACTGTGCAAGGATCCTAAGTGGATTCGATGATGACAACTACAGCAGTCAGCGATCCTATGTGGATCTGTACTACCGATCCTGTGTGGGTCCGATCCTGTGTGGGTCAGCGCTCAGCAGTTCTGTGTGAGCCAGCGCCTACAGATCCTGTGTGCGTCCGATCCTGTGTGGGTCTTTGCGGGGGTTAGTACCTATCGATCCTTTGTTGGTCCGACGACTTAGATGGATCAGTGATCATCTCTATCGTCTTTCTAAGAAGTATACCTGTGTGAGATGAATCATGTTTGCTTTCCTGTGTGGATTGTGTTGTGCTATCCTGTGTGGATTACGTTTTTCTTTCCTGTGTGGAATATGTTTAGTTTCCTGTGTGGACTGAGTTTTACTTGGGCTCGGAGGTTGGAGCGTATTGGAATTGATGACTTAGGTATATGTATGGGCATATACCTAAGCAGTGTCGGTTGTTACTTCGTGATTGTATCTTTCCTTTGTGGTTTATCCTTTATGGATTTTGGGAGACCTTCGGGGGTCTCGGGGTCCCTACTGAGTTGCTTATACTCACCCCTGCATGGGCTATGCCCGCACTACGTTGTGTTGGTTGTAGACGACAGACAGCGTTGATCGTGGTTGAGGCTTACAGATCAGGACGGTACCTGGAGGTGGACCACTGGGCGGGACGTACTCGGAGCGGACGGCGGGACCCGAGGAGCAGTGGAGCTATCTGTACCCACCCTTCAGGTGGTATTTCCAGTGGACAGCTCGGCGTAGCGGCTTTTACTTTTTAGTTGTTGTTTTCCCTTTCAATTTGTACTTTACTTTCAGTTTGGGTTTGTATACTGGATCATTTACTTTTCCGCACTTACTGTTGTATCAGCTTTTTACTTAGTGTTTACTTTTCCGCTTGTTTACTCTAAGGTGCTTGATTACTTTACAAAGGCAATTCCTTACCTTTTTACCGGGATTTACGCCTTGGTGATAGTCTCCAGCCCCTGGCCTATGGAAGGAGGGCTTGGGGTAGTCACAACACGGGCCTCGAGGACGGGTTGTGACAGATGCCGATATGAAACCATAGTGTCCAGAGTTGTTCGAGGTTTCTTATTTTCCACCTTGTTAGGGAAATTCGGGGATGAATTTCATTAAGGGGGGATGTTTGTAAGAACCAGGGCCTTCTTTTCATGTATGTTTTTCCTTTTCTGGTCATTTTTGGGAAAAAGAAGAGAATCTGGAAATTTTCTAAGTACACACCGTGTACTTTATAAGTACACGCCCTGTACTTTATTGTCACTCGAGACCATGTGCCAGCCATGTCATGGCCACACACAAGGCCATGTAGGGGTGATGTGGATGCCGCTTAATTTGGAGTATGGAAAATCCTAGTATATATCGTGTACTTCAAAAGTACATGAAATGTACTTCAAAAGTACACGCGGTGTACTTTCTTTTTTTGGTTAAATGGACTGGGGTCGCATCTTAACCCCCAAAACACCTTCTTCTCTAGATTCTTTGATCGAGAATGTGGGTATAGCCATGGATCATCTCTGATCCATGGATCCATCACCGTTTATATGAATCGAACACCATTGGTTGCAATAGAATCCAAGTAGTGAGTTCTTGGCTCTTCATTGGCCATGTTTCCTAATTCCTTCTCTTATGAGAGTTATCTGAGGTTGAACATTTTAGATGTTTTTTAAGAGATAGTCAATTCTAGACTATTTTACGTGCTGTGGTTCAAGTATATAGATCTACTAGGATTGAGGTAGGTGGTTTTTTGCCTTATGTTGAATGTCATTGAGTTTTTTTGTGAAAAAGTTCCGGATATCCATGTATCAGGTATCCCGGGTTAGGGTTTTGATTTTGCATTATTATTTTCCATAGACTGCTTGTATTCTTGTGGATATTAGATGAATAATGATTTCTTGTTTTCATGTTTTAGGATCACCCCTAGGTGTTTCCCTTGTTTTGGTTGTTTATCACTATTTGGCATAGGATGCCTGTGAAGCAGACCTTATTGCATTATTTGTCTACCTTGATATAATTGATTGCATTTTTTTCATCCTATTTATATGATTTAGATGCTTTGTAGCTATTATCCATGTAGTTTTTGAACTAACTTAGGGTTGCTGACAGTTGATTATGCACGAATGGACTACTCGGGGCTATGTGAACCTGGTTCGGTAGACTAAAGTGGGAATTGATGATTAAGGGCTTCCCTAGAGAGTCAGTTATAAATTAGTATCATTCGCAGGACCTACGGGAAATGAAAATTGTGCTTACACAGAGTGTCCTTAGTTATGTATTGAGACTATATAGGGAATTATACATAATAGCTTCCTCCGAGAGTCTATAGCTATCTTTACAAGACCACAGGTGAATAGATGGTGAGAGCTTCCCAGACTGTCTGTGCCTTTGAATGATTACTTGACTAGATGGGTCTGCCAGTGTGAGCCACACAAAGAGTTAGTGTGAATATTTTTTGGCTGGTTATGATGAGTCCACCAAGCAAAAGGACAAGCCTGGTTTTTATACTGCTTGTGTTTAGGTAGTCTGCTGAGATTACTGTTGTGTTACTTGCTATGCCTTGGGAATATAGAGCTATTTGCTAGATTAATTGGTTGATAATTAAATTATTGAATTAAATTAATAAATAAATGTAAATTGAGATTGGTAAGATTGTTTACTTTACTGTGATCCTGTTTCTCGGCTGCATTTATTTACTTTACTTTTGCTATATTGCTCACTGATAGTAGGGCACAAATCTTGCGGTTGTTGCCTACTATGATTAGTCTCACACCATGTTTGGGTTCTTATTTTTGGCCCAAACAGGTTATATAGTTGCAGGTGTGGATATGGATTATAGCCCTTCTACTTCATGTACATGATTGTTGGTTGGAGCTGGAGAGCATAGGATCGAGCTCAGGCTTGCGATGCTGATGGAGTTTTTGTTCACTTTTAGTACTTTATTTCTCAATTTTATTTCATTGCATTGTTTTGTTTGATGCTTTACATAGATAATAGTACCTGCTATACCATTATCATCATTATTATATATTCATTGCTTCCACTGTTTAGTTTCAGTTTTTGAATGTTGTTTACTGCTTCCGCTTTTGACTGTTATTTCCTTTCCCTTGTATACCTTACCAAATGAGGTCATAGTTTCCCTAATGACTCACCAAGGCCCTCGCTGCTAGTTGGTAGACTTTTTCATTTGGGGAAATGTGCCTGAGATCATGCGGTGAACCAGGTATGGGGCACCAGTTGAGTGGCTCCGGATTTAGGTCGTTATAGTGCCTTCTTGTATTCTTACACTATATAGTTAATAAACATACTCTAAACTTCCAAGAGAACCTCGAGTTGATCATTAATGACATATATAATATTATTTAATACCTTTTTCCTATCTTTCTATTTTTAGTAATATTATATCGACCAATAATACAATATTTGTTTTAAAAACTAATTTATGTCAATTTAGACACTATTTGGTATTTTGTTTTTATGAAAGTCATAACAACCTTATCACTTTGAAAATAAATTATCTAATCAACCCTAACATGTCATATTAAATTAAAAAATTAGTTGAATTCATCATAAGTCTCAATTTACATTTATTTGGATAATTATAATATAAATTATTTTAATATTTCATTAATAAGTTAATTACTGCATCATCATAGTGTCAAAAATAAATTTAATTATTTAATTTTCAAAAATTATAAATAAAATAAAATTATTATGGAAATATATTTATCTTTATAATGAATATTTATAGTCTAAATTATATTTTGTGTATCTGTTGGGCAAAAATCCCTCAAGGTAACATTGCAGCATTTTTGGGTTGATTGTGTTTGTTGACAAAGCAGGTTTCCATGGAGAATTGTCGAGTTCCCGAGAAGTTGTTGACATTCCATGTTGACAAAGAACTTTGACAAAGGAAAGGACGATCTGGAGGCGGTACAAAAGAGCAGTACAAGGTGGCGCCGTTTTCCAGTGTTTGCCAAATTTTTGGGCCGGAAAATCGCCAATGGGAAATGGAGTGATATGTTGTTGGCGAAGGTTGAGGAGAGAGAAATGAAGGAGGTGTGCGGAAAAATCAAGCGTGGCGCGCAAAACTAGCGGGTTGCGCGAAATCTTGAAGTGTGGCGCGCAAAACAGCGGGTTGCGCGAAATTGTATTTCGCGCAAAAGATGTTTCAAGGCCGAAAGCTTGAAAATCGGTAAAGGCATGAGGCGCGCGAAATTTTGGAGGCTTGCGCGGAAAATTGAAGTGGCGCGCGAAATAGCGGATGAAGTATTTCGCGCAAGAGGTGTTACGAGGTCCGAAGCTCGTAAAATGGCAAAGGCATGAGGTGCGCGAAATTATGGAGCAGTGCGCGGAAAATGTTTGTGCGCGGAAGATCAAAGCGGATTATGCGCTCAAGGAGGGTTTTTCGCGCGGGGTCGATTTTGCCTATAAATATGAAGTGACCCTCCTCCATTCAAGAGAGTTCAAGACATAGAAAATACCCGAGCTCTGGTTCGCGAAATTGAAGTTAGAAAGGGTGTTGCGCGTAAACTTAAAGTTTGCGCGTAAAGTCAGATTGCGCGAAAAGCAAAGGCTGCGCAGAAAATTGGTGATTGGCGCATGAAAGGAAGATTGCGCGAAAAGTGGATTTCGCGCAAAATTAGTGACTTGCGCGCAAGGCAGTTTCGAGGCTGCGCGTAATATTTGGAGGTTGCGCGAAAAAGGAATTTCGCGCAAATCATAGAAATTGCGCGCAAGGCACCGTAAGGGTTGTGCGTAAAAATTGAGGTTGCCCGGTACATCCGGTGCAAAGTGAGATTCATCTGCGGGTGAAAGTTGGACTTCAACAGAGCATCTACATACAGAGGAAGATGTATTCCTTCATGAAAATGAAGAGACCTACAGGTCTATAAACTGTGAGTGAATCCCTTCCAAGAGCAGTGAGCTTAGGAAGAGGAAGAAGGTGATCCTCTCCACCGGCAGTGAGCCAGAGAGAGAGAAACAGGGAGTGACCCTTGGGAAAGCAGTGAGCTGACCCTAAACATTGTATAGGCAGTGAGCCTGGGCATAGAAGTGATCTATCCCGAACATTGTAATCCACAGCTAGTGAAGTTTAGTGGACTTGGTACGACCGGAAACCTGTCGGCGTATGCTCCTTGGACGTAGCCCTTAGCGGTGAACCAAGTAAAATTGTTGTGTCATGTGCTTGCTTTACATTCTGTTTATATTGTGCAGCAGGAAAGAGAGAGAAGAGTTTTTTTCTTAACAGCGAAACAAGATCAGAACGGGCTTTAATTTTTAATTAGTCATACCCTGATTCACCCCCCCCCCCCCAACTCTCAGGGTATTCAGCCTAGTGGACCTAAAAAGTGGTATCAGAGGGAAAGGTTAACAGTTGATCTTCTCTCAATGGAGGTCACTAATCATAGAGGGATTCCGATCTTCGACGGATGTAATTTTCAGATATGGAAGAATCGAATGCAACACTATTTCCGATCTCTGGGAATGGATGTGTTTTCAGCAGCTATGCATGGTATCACAGCTGATATTACTAGTGGTGCATTATCAGAAGCTGAGCACAAAGAGTTGGATGCTGACTCCAAAGCAATAAACACCTTAGGGGGAGCCCTATCTAATCCAATTTATACAAAGGTGATGTCATGCAAAACGTCACATGCCATGTGGGAAAAACTTTTGAATATTTATGAAGGGGATACAAAAGTCAGAGAGGCAAAGCTGCAAGTGTTGTGGAACAAGTATGAAGATCTCAAAATGAACCCGAATGAATCTGTTGATGCATTCTTTGACAGGGTAAATGCTGTGGTAGAAGACATGCGGGGTCTTGGAGAAATTATCGAAGACATTAAAATCGTAAAGCGCATCTTGAGAAAGCTTCCACCTCGGTTCAATCCGAAAGTTTCTGTGTTGGAAGATAAAGATCCGAAAGAGCTAACATTGGATAACCTACACAACACTCTTGTTGCATATGAAATGAGAAATGATGACAACGAAGCTGTGGAAAAGGGGAAATCCAAAGAGGTGGCATTTAAGGCCATGAAGAGGCTCACTATTGAAGATTCTCAGGAGGAAGAAGAGTCAGATGAGGTGATGTCGTTCCTTTCTTCAAATCTGCAAAGAAGAAAAGGTAAGTTTAAAGGGAAACTTCCACTAGCATGCTTCCGATGTGGAAAGGTTGGTCATCTTGCTGCAAGATGCCCCAAAAAGTTTCAAGAAGAAAGCGATGAAGATGAAGTTGAGATTCCCATGAAAAAATCTTCAGCCTATGTGAAAGGGAAGAAGCAGTTCAAGAGAAATTTCTTTAAGAAGAAGAATCTTCTTTCCCAAGAAATTGACAGTTCAGCTGAGTCTGAGGGTGAAGAAGCTGAAGAGATAGAAAACTGTAGAGATCGTGGTCAAAATGCGATGGTGGCTGTTGCTAGTAGCGCTCTTGAAAAGAAAGAAACTGAAACTGATGAAGAAGAAGAAGAAATTGAAGGGAGAGTTGACATGGAAGCTGAATTAGAAGCAGCTCTTGAAGAGATAGATGTTTGGCGAGAAAAAACAAAGAAAGCCAATAAGATAGTACGTGATGCCAAACTCTACATGCAACAACAAGAAGAAGAGAAGTCTGAGCTTGAGAAAGAAATTGAAAATCTTAAGTCTTCCAGGCCAGAGCGCACAGAAAAGGTTGATGAGCATAAGCTCGAGATTGAAGAGCAGAAAAGGGATATCGATTGCTTGAGTCGAAAAGTGAAAGATCACGTCAAGCGTATTGAAGAGCTTGAAGAGGAAGTTGTCGGTCTGCGGAGAAAAGTTAAAGACCAGGAAAAACCTTTGAATCCCAACACATTCTTGGGAAATCAGGTCGTTACGAAGATGGAAAAGAAGAAAGAAGAGCCTAGTAGTTCAGCAGGAAAGAAGCAGCAATTGAACTCAGATGTTAAGGCTGATTCATGGCTTATTCAGAAACAAAAATCTACGGCAGTTGAAGTTAGACCGCAAGCACCTATCCCGAGATTGAAAATCGATTTGAGCACAAAGCAGAATCAGAATACTCAGAGATCCAAAGGGGAAACTCGTAGTGCTGAAGTAACACGAAGGAATGCACCTTATATCAGGTGTTATTGTTTTGGAAAGATGGGACATTCACAGTATGTGTGTTCCATAGCCAAAAGATATCGAAGGGAACAAGAACAGAGATGGCAGCCAAACAGAGAACAGTTTTCCAGAACCTTTTTTGAAGGACACTGTTTTTGGTGCGGAGGATTTGGACACATGGCTAGGTACTGCACTCCGACCATTCAGAAAAATGTGCCAAAGCAGAATCAAAATGATCGCAAGCAGCAGATCAGTAAACCGACAAGTGAGTTAAAAGTTCAGAACAGATTTGCAGTTTTGCAAGATGAAGCTGGTCCATCATACTCTAAGAAAGAACAGAAGCCTCAATCCATGCCGAGTATGAAAGAAAAAGTATGGACTAGGAAGAAGAAAACTGAGAAGGCCGTAGTTGCTGAAATTGCCCTTAAAGCATCAGATCGTTCTGGTGTTTGGATCCTTGACAGTGGTGGCACATCCCACATGACGGGTAATAAGGATCTGATTACAGGAATAAAATATGACAAAGAAGGAGTTGTCAAGTTTGGAAATGATGAAGGCCTGAAGATTGTTGGCTCAGGAAAAGCCAAGTTTGGGGGCAAAGAAATGAGACATGCTGATGTCTTGGTGGTAGAGGGTCTCAGTCATAATTTGCTTAGCGTCAGTCAACTATGTGACTCTGGGCACTCTATACTATTTACCAAGAAGATGGGTATTGTTAAAGGAAAAAGATGGAATAGTCATTCTTCAGGAAAAATGAACAAAGGGGAATCTTTACCTGGTAGGTGGGGAAGAAGATTCATGCCTTTTATCCAGAGAAGAAGAAAATCAGCTGTGGCATAAGCGACTTGGTCATCTATGTCAACCATCTATGGAAGATCTGGTAAAGTGTGATGCTGCTAGAGACCTTCCCAAACTATCACGTGATCGCACTCATACGTGTGATTCTTGTCAACAAGGGAAGATCATCAGGAAGACATACAGGCCAAAGGAACAAAAAGCAACTCGAGTGCTCGAATTGGTGCATGCTGATGTATGTGGACCTATCTCACCACGAGCTATAGATGGGCAAAGGTACTATGTTCTTTTCATTGATGACTATAGCAGAATGGCCTGGGTATTCATCATAACCCATAAGACAGAGGTGTTCAGTTGCATAAAGCAGTACAGGAGGGAATCAGAAAAGATGCTTGGGCAGAAAATTCTGAAGTTTCGTACTGATAACGGTACGGAATTTACAAACAGTCAGGTTGAAAACTATCTCGAGAAACATGGGATAAGGCATCAAGTTTCATCAGTAAGAACTCCCCAACAGAATGGAGTAGTTGAAAGGAGAAATCGGATCATCAACAACATGGCCAGAACAATGCTTATTGATAAGGACCTTCCAGAGAAATTTTGGAAGGAAGCAGTTTTGACGCCGGTCTATGTTTCAAACAGGTCCCTGTTATGTCCGAAGCAAGGGAAGACTCCGTATGAACTGTGGTACGGAAAGAAGCCAACGTTGAAGTACTTTCGAATATTTGGAAGTAAGTGTTTCATTCTCAACAAAGAACATCATAGGAAGTTTGAGGCACGAGGAGATGAAGGAATATTCCTCGACTATTCCGGGAAAAGCAAAGCGTATAAGTGTTTCAACAAAAGGCTGGGAAAAATCATTGAAAGCAATGATGTCACTATAGTAGAAAATGAGCAGAATACTCAACGATCCAGTGAACAGTTCCTGGATGAAAGTGATGATGAGGTAAGCAACTCAGGGGGAGGAGAAGTGGCAGAAGCTGACTCTGAAGAAGATACTGATGATGAAGAGGAAAGTGTCAAGTCGGTGTCTGTGAGAAAGCCAAAGAGACGAGCTGAAATTGATAGGCAGAATATCATTGGTGATCAAACAGCTCCAGTTCAAACTCGAAGAATTAAATCATCACAGCAAGCATCGTTTTTGTCTCAAGTGGAGCCGAAATGTTTTTCTGATGCAGCTGAAGATGAAAACTGGGTTCAGGCAATGAACGAAGAGCTTGATCAAATTGAGAAGAACCAGACTTGGGAGATTGTTTCGAGGCCAGCGGACAAGAATGTCATTGGGACCAAATGGGTCTATCGCAACAAGATGAATGAAGATGGCACAGTGATTCGGAACAAAGCATGACTAGTGTGCAAGGGGTACTCCCAAATCGAGGGAATTGATGTTGATGAGACATTTGCACCGGTTGCAAGGCTGGAGACAATAAGATTATTCCTAGCCATCGCAGTGCAAAGGAAGTTCAAAGTGTTCCATATGGATGTCAAATCCGCATTCTTGAATGGGGTTCTGGAAGAGGAGGTGTATATTGAGCAGCCAGATGGTTTTCTCATTCGTAAGGATGAGAACAAAGTTTGCAGGCTGAAGAAGGCATTGTATGGGCTGAAACAAGCACCAAGGGCATGGTACTCAAGGCTTGATCAGTACTTGAAGAAGCTTGGTTTTCAGCGTGGAGGAGTTGATTACAATATCTATTTCAGTAATGACAGTAATCAAAGGATGATGGTGTTGGTTTATGTCGATGACATAATATTTGGTGGATCAGATGAAGCTCAGTGCAGACAGTTTTCCGAATTCATGAAAAATGAGTTTGAAATGTCAATGATTGGAGACCTAACGTTTTTCCTTGGTCTACAGGTAACACAAGGAAGGAATGGAACATTCATTTCTCAATCTAAATATGCCAAGGAGGTCCTGAGAAGGTTTAGAATGGAAAATTCCAAGGAGATGAAGACTCCGGTGGCTACCCGGATGAAATTATCAAAAGATGAGGATGGCAAGGTAGTTAATATCACAGAATACAGGAAAATCATTGGAAGTCTGTTGTACTTAACCGCAACAAGGCCTGATATTGTTTTCGCCACATGCCAAGCAGCGAGATATCAGAGTAATCCCAAGGAAAGTCACATGCTCGCAGTGAAAAGAATACTTCGGTATATTAAGGGCACGGTGGACTTCGGCTTGACATACAATGACAAATCTCAGACAGAGTTATTGGGGTACACTGATGCAGACTGGGCCGGTTCAGCGGATGATAGAAAATCAACGTCAGGTGGTGCATTCTATCTTGGTGGGTTGTGTATTTCTTGGCTAAGTAAGAAGCAAGATTGCATTTCATTGAGCACCGCAGAAGCTGAGTATATTGCGGCCACTCAAGCATGCACACAGTTATTGTGGATGAAACAGCAGCTTGAAGATATGGGAGTTGAAGTGAAGTCTCCGATCGGAATCCAGTGTGATAACTCAAGTGCTATCAATCTCAGCAAAAATATCGTCCATCACTCAAGGACAAAGCACATTGAGATCAAGTATCATTTCATCAAGGAGAAGGTTGAGCAGGGAATCGTGAAGTTGGAGTACGTGCCTACAGAGCTACAGGTTGCAGACATTCTGACAAAGGCCTTACCCAAGGAAGCTTTTGAGAGGCATCGACTGGCTCTGGGAGTTCAGTCGATTCCCAGCACTTTAAATAGTGTGGATGTGGGACCCCCCCCCCTCTCCCCGAGGTATGGTGTGTTTTTCCCTAATGTGCTGATATGTGTTCTCTACTATGTTACAGACTACAAAGGCGTGACCTTTGGGTTCGTTGACAAAGGGGGAGAAAAGTGCTTGAAAAGTGCTTGACAAAGGGGGAGAAAAGTGTTTGTTCAAGGGAGAAAATAGTGCGGAGATTTGATAAATCATAATTGTTACGGGGAGAAGCTGACAGGTGGAGCAGCCAGAAAGGGGGAGCAATGAGAAAGGGGGAGTGTTTGAAATCTGACGATGCTAGACGTGATCGATCAAATCATAGAAATCACGACAGCTGAGGATCGTGATAAAAGCAGAACAGTGGTGTTGGAATGGTGAGAGACGGTGTCCAGCTATCAACAATTGGTATCAACTTAAGAATTCACCAATTGGTGTCAGTGTGGTTCAAAAACTGGTTTTTATTTTAAGAATTGGTATCAGGGTGGAATCGACAATTGGGGTCTGACATAAAGTGATTCATTGATGAACTTTTCATACTACTCTTGTTTCTCACGCCGAGCATTGCTCATGTGGGCTTAGAGTACATGTTAAGTGAATCCTTGAACGCTATCATAATCGCAAGATGCGAATGGTGGTAGCAGTTGGAAGAAGACTCAGTGAGGTATCAAAGTGCAGAAAATATTTCTGAGCAGAGTTGTGAAGAGTTGTCAACAAACCCAAAGGGGGAGATTATTGGGCAAAAATCCCTCAAGGTAACATTGCAGCATTTTTGGGTTGATTGTGTTTGTTGACAAAGCAGGTTTCCATGGAGAATTGTCGAGTTCCCGAGAAGTTGTTGACATTTCATGTTGACAAAGAACTTTGACAAAGGAAAGGACGATCTGGAGGCGGTACAAAAGAGCAGTACAAGGTGGCGCCGTTTTCCAGTGTTTGCCAAATTTTTGGGCCGGAAAATCGCCAATGGAAAATGGAGTGATATGTTGTTGGCGAAGGTTGAGGAGAGAGAAATGAAGGAGGTGTGCGGAAAAATCAAGCGTGGCGCGCAAAACTAGCGGGTTGCGCGAAATCTTGAAGTGTGGCGCGCAAAACAGCGGGTTGCGTGAAATTGTATTTCGCGCAAAAGATGTTTCAAGGCCGAAAGCTTGAAAATCAGTAAAGGCATGAGGCGCGCGAAATTTTGGAGGCTTGCGCGGAAAATTGAAGTGGCGCACGAAATAGCAGATGAAGTATTTCGCGCAAGAGGTGTTACGAGGTCCGAAGCTCGTAAAATGGCAAAGGCATGAGGTGCGCGAAATTATGGAGCAGTGCGCGGAAAATGTTTGTGCGCGGAAGATCAAAGCGGATTACGCGCTCAAGGAGGGTTTTTCGCGCGGGGTCGATTTTGCCTATAAATATGAAGTGACCCTCCTCCATTCAAGAGAGTTCAAGACATAGAAAATACCCGAGCTCTGGTTCGCGAAATTGAAGTTAGAAAGGGTGTTGCGCGTAAACTTAAAGTTTGCGCGTAAAGTCAGATTGCGCGAAAAGCAAAGGCTGCGCAGAAAATTGGTGATTGGCGCGTGAAAGGAAGATTGCGCGAAAAGTGGATTTCGCGCAAAAGTAGTGACTTGCGCGCAAGGCAGTTTCGAGGCTGCGCGTAATATTTGGAGGTTGCGCGAAAAAGGAATTTCGCGCAAATCATAGAAATTGCGCGCAAGGCACCGTAAGGGTTGCGCGTAAAAATTGAGGTTGCCCGGTACATCCGGTGCAAAGTGAGATTCATCTGCGGGTGAAAGTTGGACTTCAACAGAACATCTACATACAGAGGAAGATGCATTCCTTCATGAAAATGAAGAGACCTACAGGTCTATAAACTGTGAGTGAATCCCTTCCAAGAGCAGTGAGCTTAGGAAGAGGAAGAAGGTGATCCTCTCCACCGGCAGTGAGCCAGAGAGAGAGAAATAGGGAGTGACCCTTGGGAAAGCAGTGAGCTGACCCTAAACATTGTATAGGCAGTGAGCCTGGGCATAGAAGTGATCCATCCCGAACATTGTAATCCACAGCTAGTGAAGTTTAGTGGACTTGGTACGACCGGAAACCTGTCGGCGTATGCTCCTTGGACGTAGCCCTTAGCGGTGAACCAAGTAAAATTGTTGTGTCTTGTGCTTGCTTTACATTCTGTTTATATTGTGCAGCAGGAAAGAGAGAGAAGAGTGTTTTGATTAACAGAGAAACAAGATCAGAACGGGCTTTAATTTTTAATTAGTCATACCCTGATTCACCCCCCCCCCCCTATCAGGGTATTCAGCCTAGTGGACCTAACAGTATCCCTACATAAAAAATGGTTTAGTTATTAAACATTGAATTTAACACTTTAAACTCTTCTTCAAATAAAATAATAATAAATGTCCTAACCTAATACAAGTGGACAAAAGAGGATAATATTTTATTTCTAAGACTTTTTTAGTCAAATTACGCTTATCCAATAGAATTAGGACAAGTTTTAGGGTAATTATAATATCATTTTTACCCTTAATTACCCTATTTACATTTAAACGTAGTAAATTAAAGTCAAAAGTTACTATTCACCAAAAAATATTTTCATCTTATTGAACAAAATTTTACTTAATAATTTCAATCATGTTTCTCTGATTTATGAAATTAAACTCAATGAAGCGGTAAAATTAATTTTTAGGAAAATTTCCAATTGCTCCTGGAAGGAGGGTAAAAAACGTTAAAAAGTTCAATAAAATTTTATACATCTAATTTTATTATAAAATGAATCCAATGAATTACATTGAACTTATATATGTATTATATTTCTATTTTTATTTAAAATAAATTTAAATAAAATAAATAATTATTTTAAAAAAAGTCGGTTTTAAATAATAACGTTGTGTTTTTCACTATTCATCAAAAATTTAATGTTTCTGAAAAATACCAAAAATTTGCCCTAAGATAAATTTGATATTCAGAATTAAAAAATTGATTCCATTTTACCAAATTCAAAAATAGAATTTGTATTTATTAATTTAAAATAAATTCTCATTGTCAAAAACAAAAAGCGGGATTTTAAAAAGTAAAAACTATTAAAAGATTGACATGTGTTTATTTAAATTTAACATTTGAAATTACTTATAATGACATACATTGTATTAATTGATAAACATATAATCTAATTATACTTGAAAACAATTCAAATTCATAATTTAACATTATAAATTATTTTGATTAAAAATGTTATTTTCAATTAAAATTAAGTATTTTTAATTATTCATCAAAATAACAAAGTTATCAAAAATGTACCAAAAATTTATCCAAACTAAAATTTTATGTCTTGATTCAAAATAATAATTTAATTTCATTAAATTTATTATATAAAAGTATCAAATATGGGTTTTAAAAAGGGTTCTCCATTAAAAGTCGGTAAAAATTCATTTTTTTGAAAAATTATTATTTAATCTGAAAAAATAAATATGTTCTTAAGTAATGTCTAAAAACACATAATGTGGGTGTTAAAATTATATAGAGTATATTAGATTCAAAATGTAGTTAAGACTATTTATAACCATTTTTTTAACAGCTAGTTTGGTAAGTTGTGGTGCGCTTGAACTCGGTGTTGCGTGTAGCATAGACTATTGATTTACTTTAATGAGATAACGCACTATGAAATCTTGGGGTGTTACATTATCTCCTCCTTCAATAAATTTTGTTCTCAAAATTTGAAATTGTTTTTTGAAAATTAATGGTTAAAAATAGAGAAATACCATTGGGGAAAACCCACATCGGAGATTGGGTTAATAAAATATAGTCTTATCTAGAGAGAAAGGGAAATGAAAAAGTCACCACCAAATTATGATCTAGATTAAGATAAAATTGGTGCCAATTAGAGACACATAATGGGAGAAAAACTTAAATATTTATAGGGAGTGATTGAGGCCAACAATCACAAAAAAGTGTAAAATTGAGGGCCTCAAGGCCATCAGTCTAAGATGATGTAAAATATCATCGGTTCAATGAAACATATGGAATTAGGTTAACAAATTTTTGGTTTAAATATCACTTCATGAAATTTTAAGAGTTAATTTATACATATAATAAGAGGAAAAATATATATAAAAAATTATTCATGACAATTTGTGTTTCATCCTTCAACTAATTCCTACCACAAACTGAAATTTCACTCCAGAAGATAACAGAATTCTAAAATATTCTATTTATCCTAATCATATAGAGTTCCAAAAAAACAATTTTATAATTTATCTATTAGACCATTTAAAAAAACTACATTATACAAACTAAGAAATCACGTAGGCTAGTGGTAGGTGATCCACCCTTGTCACTCTTCGGTTGCGGGTTCAAGTATCGCGACCTTGCCAGAGGCGACAGGTTGTCGCCTGACCTCCAGGTTGTCCTCTTTATGACTAAACAAAAATAATATCAAAAAATTATTTAACATTAAAAATAGTATCCAATGTCAAACATAATCGATTCCAACCTTTAGACTTATCCAAATTACTTCTGTCCAAACTCTCAGTCCAAAATTTATAAGGAAGGTAAACACGTTGAAGATCCTTTTTACCATGTAATAACATGTTAAAACCTTCATCATGTATTCTTTTAAAACATTGTAACACCCTAAATTAAAAATAATGTTTAATAACTTAATATCATTCTGGATATGAATAAAATAAAACCTATACAAAAAACCATGGCTTACGTAACAGAGTATATAAAGGAAAACAGATTAGTTAACACCCGAAATGATGATACAACTAAAATATTTTTAACAAAACAATATTATAAGATCATATATGATATCATATTTATTTATATTATTCTTTTATAATTTAATAACGATGTTTTAACTATTATACAGGAGGTTAACATACCATCGACTAAGAAAAAGTACAAGGTAAGAGTTAATTTCACAATATCATTATTATTTGAGGTTGATTTTACATAAGTATCAACTGAGGCCACTTTATCATCCACATCTGTCTTTTCATAAAAATGTATTTCAAATCAATTTTAATATTTACTTGACTTTGGGTTAAATCTAATTACACCATTATTTTACATTATATGTTTTGTAAGAAATATTTCTGTCATTTTCCAAACAAGGTACTTTATGACCTTTTTAACAAAATTAAGGTAAATATGACTTTTCATAACTTATACAACAGGTGTGGCTATTTTCTTTCGTTATAACATCGTCGAAGCTTCCCATACAAGCTTACAAGAATATTTTCAAAATAATTGTTTTATTTTATAATTATGGGACATTTAAATGATTTCAAAATAGAAGGAGGTATATACTTCAAAAAGTTTTCATTTCATCTTTTTCAACATCATTTTATGTATTTTAAACTTGTTTGAAGTAGATTTATTATGATATAAATTTTCCATATTGTATTGAAGGTTTTGTGATATGTTTGACTATGGATGTGTTATTTTGACACCATTCATGGTTTATGGGTAAATTATTTACATTTCATATGCTTGTTTTAATACGAATGTTTATGTTATGTTTAAACCTTTTCATATGAGGAATGCATTGGACTTAGTAAGTGACGAGTGTAGCACACTATAGCTCTTCAATGCATCATTGTGTTTCATGAGACAAACTAGTGTCTTGTCACAAGGCCTTGAAAAAATATTATTTTTTGTTTTGGAACAACGCCTTTACTATGTGGTTATGAAGTCTGGCTTGTGATTTCCATCATTATGAAAGTGTCTATTGATATTGCATGTGATTATTTTACTAGTTGAATAATGAATATAGTAATCCGTACATACGCACGTATGGTGACTTTTTCATTCATTTGATGGATAGAATAATGAATATGGTTGTACCATTTTTATAATTACATAACATTATATAGAAGATACAAGATTCATTATTTTAGAACGGAAACAACATATAAAGAGAAAGTGGAAGAAGAAAAGAACTTGAAAGAGGTGATGAAATATTTACCTCTTCTTTGGGTTCTTCCTTTTAATTTGATCAAAAGGGCTCCAAAAGTGGGCTTTATGACCAAAGGAATACCTCTAGGATTAAGTGAGTAATGTTGGGAGGATATTAGGGCAGCATTTGACTAAGAAAAATTCCCTTGGATGTGGGAATTAAGAGAAGGGAAAGTACCCTTTTATAAGAGAGGTGACGGTCACTTTAGGAAAAGCTTGTAATATTATTTTATAATAAAATAGTTTTTAGTTTCTAATGGCTCCAAAATGATTTATTTTGAGGATAAGGAGGTTTTGGGTTGAAAATAACTCAACCAATAGGTTTTTTACTGGTTTAGGTCAACATATTAACCTTGTCATTTATATGTAACTCTTAGTTAAATAGTTTGACATTTACCATGTCTCTTTGTTTTTTTATATTATATGGTTAATAAACATACTATAAAATTCCAAGAAGACCCCATGGGTTTCATTGTTAATATAACCTTATCTTCATACTTTGGAAGGATATATGATTTTTAGGAATATTATATCAATTAATAATGTAGTATTTGTTTTAAAAACCCAATTATGTCAATTTACACACTATTAAGAATTTGATTTTTTTGAAAGCCATAAAAACGTTATCACTTAGAATAAAATATATTTTATTTACCCTAACATGTTATAGTAACCTATAAAATTATTGGAATTCATCAGAAGTCTCAATTTACATTTATTTGGATATTTATAATATAAATTATTTTTTTATTTTTTTATTAAGTTAATTATTGCATCATCCTTGTGTCAAAAATAAATTAAATTATTTAATGTATAAATTTTATAAACAAAATATAATTATGTATGAGATCGTTTTATCTTTCTAATGAATATTCATAGTCGAATTTATATTGTGAGTAACCCTATATTAAAAATGGTTTACTTATTAAACATTGAATTTAACTCTTTTAACTCTTATTTAAATAAAATTATAATGAATGTCTTAATAAAATCCAAAAGGATCATATTTTATTCCTAAGATTTTTTTTCAGTCAATCTATACTTATCCAATAGAATTAGGACATGTTTTAGAGTTATTATAATCTCATTTTTACCCTTAATTAGTCAATTTACTTTTAACCATTGTAAATAAGTCAAAAGTTACTATTCTTCAAAAATTATTTTCAAATTATTGAACCAAATTTTACATACTTATGTCAACAATTTCTCTTGGATTTTTGTAAATCAACACACATAAGTGGTGAAATTATGTTTTATGAAATTTATAAATGCTTCTAGAAGGTGGGTAAAAGATAGTAAAAAGTTCAATAAATTTTTTTATATCTAACCTTATTATAAAATGACTCCAATGAATTTCATTGAACATATATTGGTATTATGTATCTATTTTGACCTAAATTAAATTAAAATAATTTAACTATTTATTTAAATAAAAATTCGGTTTTAAACAATAATGCATTGTTTTTTACTATTCATCAAAAATTGAATGTTTTTTGAAAAATACCAGATATTCACCCTAAGATAATTTCAATATTCCGTATTCAAAAATGAAGTCCATTTTGAAAAATAAATTTTATAAAATTTCAAAAAATGTTTATTACTATTCATAACGGCTAGTTTGATTGGTCGTGGTGTGTTAAAACTCTGTGTTGGGTACAATGCAAGCTACTGCATTATTTGAAGGGAAACGTACTGTGGAAGCTTGGGGTGTTACATTCTCCCCTTCTTAAAATAATTCCATCGTCGAAATTTATAAAATATCACTGCATAAAATGATTCAGGTGGTTCTTCATCATAAGTTCCTCAGGTTCCCATGTTGCCTATTCCATCTTATAGTTTTTCCATTGAACTTTTACCAGACGAGTCCTCCCGTTTCACAACACTTGTTCTATGGTATCAAGAATTTTGAAATGCTCTTCACAATAAGACAAATAAAGTTGTAGTTCAATTTCTACATAGGTGAGTACATGTGTTGGGTCAGACATTTATTTTTTCAAGAGAAATACATGGAACACATCATGAACTTTGGAGAGACTTGGACGCATTTCCAAACAGTAAGCTACAACCCCAATTCATTCTTGAATTTTGAAAAGTTTGATGTACATAGGACTCAATTTAACCTTCTTGCTGAATTGTATAACACCCTTCCATGTAGATACCTAAAAAAATATGATATCCAACTTAAAATTACAAATCCTTTCACCAATTATCGGTATAGATCTTTTGCCTACTTTGAGATGCTTTGATGTGGGTTAGGGTAATCTTCATCTTTTTTATTATTTCCTCAAATTGTTTTGGGCCTATGAGTTTTCTTCCACCAACATCACCCCCAACAAGTTGGTGTGTGTCATCTCTTTCCATATAATTCATCAAATGGTGCCATATAAATAGTTGAATGGAATATATTATTATAGAAAAACTCTACCAGAGGTTAATATTGATACCACATACCGTGAAAGTCAAGTGAACAAGATCTCATCATGAATTCTAATGTTTGAATAGTCCGTTCTGATTTTCCATCGGTTTGAGTACGGTAGGATGTGCTCAAACGATGTTCAGTATCCAAGGACTTTGGAAGACACTTCTAGATTCAAGATGTAAAACAGGGATCATGATCTGAAACAATAAATAGGGGTACACCATGGAGTCTTAAAACATCAATAATATATAGTCTTTCTAGACATTCAAGTGGTAAATATTCTCTTATAGCAAGAAAATATATTGACTTGGTAAGACAATCAACAATGAACAATATTGCATCATTCCTTCTATGAATCTCTGATAGCACCATAACAAAGTCCATCATAATATTATCCCATTTCCACTCAGGTATGCAAAGGGG
This sequence comes from Viscum album, assembly GCA_963277665.1. Classification (NCBI taxonomy): domain Eukaryota; kingdom Viridiplantae; phylum Streptophyta; class Magnoliopsida; order Santalales; family Viscaceae; genus Viscum; species Viscum album. The sequence goes on along the minus strand of OY728135.1, from coordinate 884,369,023 downwards.
TTGCATGACTCCTCCAGGTTGTTTCCTTCTATCTTTCACTTGTTGACTAACCATTCATCTTGACACAAAATTATCAATCTCTTTGTTCATGTTGTCCCACAAAAAATGTTCTTTCAAATCTCTATACATCTTGGTGCTCCCAGGGTGTATAAATAAATTGGAGCTATGAGCATCATCCAACAATTCCCTTTTTAGATCAGGTATGTTAGGAACACAAAGCCTCTTACCAAATTTCAAAATTCCATATTCATATATGAAGTCACTCAATCTCCCATCATTCACATTTTTATTCTTCTTTTGAAACTCCTCTTCATTAGTCTGAGAACATTTTATCCTTTTTAGTAAAGATGGTTTGAAAACCATTTGAAAACATATCGATGTTTCACCTTCCATGGTTATTCCTATATTTATCTTTACTAGATCCATGAAAATAGGATCCCTTTCAACTCTCATCTTGTTCAAAACTCCATGATTTTTTCTACTCAAAGCATCTTCCACATTATTTTACTTCCCTGGGTGGTAGTGTATAGTGCAATAATAATCCTTGATTAGTTCAACCCATCTAATTTTCCTCATGTTGAGTTCTTTCTATGAGAAAATATACTTCAAGCTCTTGTGATCAGATTAAATATCACATTTTTCACCATAGAGATAGTGTCTCCATATCTTCAGATAAAAGATTAGAGCTAATAACTCAATATCATGATTGGGATAGTTTTTCTCATTAATTTTTAAATGTTGTGATGCATAGGAAATAACTCTATCATTCTACATAAGGACACAACCAAGTCATTTCATTAAAGAATCACTATCAATAACAAACCCGTCGTTCCCTGATGGTTGAGTCAATATAGAAGCATTAACTAATCTTATATTCAGTTCATAAAAACATTCTTCACACTCTTTTTTCCAAACAAATTTAACCCCTTTATGTGTGATCTTGGTTAAATGGTTATCCAATCGGGAAAATATCTGGACCAAATGTCGATAATAACCTGCTAAACAAATAAAATTGTGTACCTTAGTTATATGCGTCGGTGCTAGCCATTCGTAGATTGCCTTAGTTTTTGAAGGATCAACATATATTACATCCTTAGAGACAATATGTCTAAGGAATGAAATATATTTAAGCTATAATTCACTCTTTCTAAACATCCCATATTATTCATTTCTTCTAAGTGTTTTCAGTATAGTGTGCAAGTGATTTTTCTGATCTTTTTACCATTTGGAGTATACCAAGATATCATCAATAAATACCACTACAATGTCATCAATATATTCCTTGAAAACTCTATTCATTAGATCCATGAAGTCATAGGGAGAATAAGTCAATCAAAAAGGCATTACTTTAAACTCGTAATGCCCATACCTAGTTCAAAATAATGTTTTCAGAATTTCTTCCTTTTTCACAAAGAACTGATGATATCTAGATTGAAGGTCAATATTTTAAAAATATTTAGCTACATGAAGTTGGTCGAATAAATCATCAATGCGAGGTAGGGGATACTTTTTATTTATTGTTATAGCATTTATCTCCCTGTAGTAAATACACAACCTCATAGATCCGTCTTTTTTCTTAACAAAAAGTACATGGGCTCCCTATTGAGAAACACTAGGGAGAATAAATCCATTATTACTCAATTCCACTAGTTGTTTATTTGGTTCCACTTATACCATAGTGGCCATTATATAAGGTGTCTTCGATATGGAACTTAAACTAGGAATTAAATAAATGAAAATCTAAATTTTTTGTTCTAGTAGATGTCCATGTAAATCTGTTGGATGTACATAAATATATTCTTGCACAATAGTTACATCCACTATTCAAGGAATATTTTCCTCACCCATAATTATTTCATTTTCTTCCTCCCTAATAATTGAATTGAGTAGAGATTTTAGGGGTGGATCTAGATAATAATCAGATGGGGAAGTTTCTGCTCTAAATATAAGTTACTCCTTATCATCATAAAAAATTTTAACCTCCTTCTTCTTACAATAAATTTTCACATAATGGTCCAAAAGCCAATTCATTCTGAGGATTGTATCAAATTCAATCATTGTTATGACAATGATATTAGAAGATAAAGAACATTTATATACCTTAATGGGAACTAATTCACAAAACTTTGTTACAATGATACTTTCCTTAGGATTTTTGACTGACAACTCCCTTTTTAAGTCAAATTAAAAATGTCTAATTTTCTTTGAAAACTAGGAAGATATGAAACAATGTGAGGATCCATAATAAAATAAATCAATGTCTAAACTTGTGGATACCATTAAAATACCTTCCACCACATCTTTCAGAGCTTCAACCTCAGTAGTAGTGATAGCATAAGATTGGCCTTTCTCCCTTGTCCTTTTCATGAGTTATGTTCCCTTGGTGCATATGACACTAATTTGCATAATGTCCCTTTTCACTATAATTGAATCATTCAACACTAAAACCTCCCTCTTTCCCTTGTAATCATGAGCATTGTCGCCTTTTTCACCACACTTACAACAAACTATCATTCCCTTCAGGCAAGTATTGTGGTGTTTCTTCCCAAATTTACCATAGGATGGATAATAAACTTTTCCCTTATTCCCCTTATTTCCATTTATAAAGTGATCAACAGATCTATTCTTCTCCTTGCTTGGAAGTCATATAAATTAAAGAATTCCTTTTCTTTCTTAATAGCGCATGAGATAATATCATCGTATAATGAGAAGGATTGTGAGACTAATGATTTATGGAGAAATTTTTTTAACCCATAAAATAATACACCAATCTTACTTTTTGGGATATGTATAAAATTTGTTTCATGCCTTGCTAACCTTGTAATGTTAGCCTCATAATTTGCGACATTCGCATCCTCTTTTTTCCTCAGACTCAGAAATTTTCTTTCCATATCCACTCGATGGTCATAAGGAAAGTATTTTTCCATTAAAATATCATTAAAATACCTCCATTACAAGTTTAATAATTCTTAATCTTCCTTTGTGTTTTGGATTAATGACAACCATTGATCTGCATCTCCCATGAGACGATAAACTGCCATGCCAACTTTTTCCCTTTTGCTACTCCCTAAATCATGAAATATTTTCTCTCTAGAATTTATACATTGCTAAGATACTAATGGATTTTTAATCTCACTGAATGTTTTTTTTGTTTCCTCATGAAGTGGCCTAACATTGATCCTCCATGTTGTGGATCGGGGTGCTCCATACGGGTTAGGTTATTATCCATAACCTGAGTGTGTTTTCCCAGTATGGTGATAAGCTGATTAGAACCTATTTCATCACCATATCCACTATAATTATCTTGATTAGGAGGTAAATCCATAAATGTATTACATGCGTTGTTACGGTTTCCATTCCTTCCACTAGGCTCCATTTCTAAGGATATTATTACCTCTTCTTCGGGTGTTTCCATTTGAGTTGATAAAAAGGGCTCCATAGGTTGGCTTTATGATCAAATTAATGACTCTTAATTGATTTAAGGGAATTTTGGAGGATATTCGGGTATGGTGTGGCCGAGCCAAAATGGATTTGGAGGTTCGAAATTAAGAGAAGGTGAAGTACCCTTTTATAAGAGAGGTGAGGATCAATTTAGGAAAAGCTTGAAATTTTATTTTATAATAACATAATTTTCGGTTTTTAATGGCTCAAAAATGATTTATTTCAAGGATAAGGTGTGTATGGGTCTAAAACCTCTTAAACAATAGGTTTTGGATGGGTTTAGTTCCCCATATTAACCTTATCTTTTAGATTTAACTCTTAGTTAAATAGTTTGACATTCACCATGTCTCTTTTTATTTTTATATTATATGGTTAATAAACATAATATAACAAGCCAATAACACCTCAAGTGGTTCATTATTAATATATAAAACCATGTCTATGTCCTTTGGAAAAATGTTAGATTTGTATTAATATAATATCAATTAATAATATAGTATTTGTTTTAAAAGCTCAATTACGTTAATTTTGACACTATTTAGTATTTGATTTTTTTGAAAGCCATTAAAATTTAATAACTTAGAATAAATTTTTTTTAACCGACTATAACATGTCATATTAATATATAAAATTAGTGTAATTTATTAGAAGTCTCAATGTAAATTTATTTGGATATTTATAATATCAATTTTTTTAATATTTCTCTAATAACGTAATTAATGCATCATCATAATGAGGATTACTGATGTAAATAATAAATATAACATGTTAATGATTCTTTATATATGATATATCATCCAATTACATACAATTTCACCATCAATATAATAATATTGTTGCTAATGTGTATGTATGGATTACTGTCTTTATGACCGGATGAGATTCATTCCCACATTCACCATTCACTGATTATTATAAAAATATATATTATTAATAATTATCTAATATATGAAATAATAATTCTATTGGATATATATATATTATTATATACTTACATATATCTTATTCAATTACTTCTGTTCAATACGATATGAAACAGAAATAATGTTTATGCGTACGTAGGGTCTACAATCTCCATAAAAGGTGTATTCATTTAATATATTTATCTATTATAAATATTTATATTCTGAATATATATGATTTATAAACTAAGGTTTATATTATGGAAGTATTTAAATCATTATTTAAATGATATGATCAAGAATAACAAGTTAAAACATGTACGATAAAGAAAGCGATTATTACCCAAAATGTTAATTTAACATGGAAGTCATTATTAAATGGGTAGTATAAAGTCATAAATGAATCATGTATGATATAATAAATATGAATATAGTTATTTTATAGTTTAATAAAATACTATGGTCAATATACAGAGGGTTAAACTTACTCACAACCAAAGGAATGTGCAATGTAAGGGTTAATTTCTCAATCTCTTTATTATCTGACGTTGTTTTTACGTAAATATCTAATGAGAAAAATTTATTATACATGTCAATATTTCATAAAAAAAATTCAAAGTGATTATTTTTAATAGACCTTTTTTACTAAAACATCCATTTATATATTTTAAATATTTATTCTTCTAAATCATTCTCATTAATGTGTACGTTTACAAAAAGATTTAAAGGATTCATTTATATGTATGTGAATGCTTTAAAATGTCAATTCCTTCCAAAAGATTCAAAGTTGTATGGGACACTTTGATTCAAAACTATCTTTTAAATGAATTCCTTTATAAATTATGTGACTTTTAAATGATTTAATGAAAAACGAGATATTTATCCCAAAAATATTTACTGATCATTTTCAACTATGACAACATCCTTTACGGGATATTATTCTTGATTGAGCTTGATTTATTTTGATACAAATAATTTATATTTCATTGAATTTTTTATGATATATTAGGCTGTGTTTGTGTTATTTTTATACCATTCCTGTTTTAGGGTTAAATTATTGACATTTCGTATGCTTGTTCTAATACGAATGTTTATGTTATGTTTCAACATTTTCATATGATGAATGTATTTGACATAGTATGTGATGGGTGGAGCCCGCTATAGCTACTCGATGCATCAGTAGGTCTCATGAGACAATTAGACATGGAATTGTCCATGGCCTTTCCAAATTTGATATATGGTTTTGGTCGAGGCCTTAATCATTCCCTCATTATGAAAATATTATTGATGGTTCATGTGGTTATTCGACTAGTAGAATACTCGTGACTATGTTTTATTATGGAATTATTTACTCACCTCATATTCCTACTATAAAGTGTTCATGTTTACTATTTGTAAAAGAATGAGTTTTAAATTATTCACCATGTCTAATGTTTATGTTCTATTCTGTTGTATTTCTTATCCTTACTGAGTGTTTGAGCTCACCCCTTTCTTATGTTTTATTTTAAAAGGATTCCTGGAAGTGTATTATGATTTATATGTAGGGTTACGCTGGGGGATTAATGGAGTTCTCAATGTATCATTTATGTTGTGTTTAATTTTTTTTATGTGTAATGTAATGTTCATGTATGTAATATATTTTCCAAGACTGCTAAACTAATAGGTCTTTCGGGAAATGATTTCCTTATATCATGCCACTGTATTAAAATGTTTACCTGACTCTGGGCACCCCTATCGATTGAGTATAACTAATGTAAATGGGTCATTGTTAATCATCTTAACAAGTTAGCACATTTTATTACTATAAGAGAATATTTACCACTTGAACTTTTAGAAATACAATATATTAATGATGTAGTAAGACTTTATGGAGTACCCCTAATGATTGTTTTAGATCGTGATCCCCATTTTACATCAAGATTCTTGAAAAGTCTTGAGAAGGCCCTGGATACTGAAATATATTTCAGCATTGCCTACCACCTTGAAACTGATGTACAATCAGAACAGATTATTCAAACTTTAGAAGACATGTTGAGATATTGCTCATGTGACTTTAAAGGTATGTTGAATCTATATTTACCTCTGGTAGAATTTTCCTATAACAATAACTTTCATTCAAGTATTCATAGGGCACCATATGAAGCATTATATGGAAAGAGATTTTTCACACCAACTTTTTTAGATGATGTTGGTGAAAGAAAACTTGTAGACCCAGAACTTGTTGAGGAAATGATGAAAAAGGTGAAAGGTTATCCGAACCCACATCAACGTAGCTCAAAGAAGGCAGAAGAGCTATTCTGATTACTGAAGGAAGGATTTGGAATTTCAGGATGGAGATCATGTTTTCATGAAGGTATCCCCATGGAAAGGAGTTTTATGATTCTTTAAGAAGGGAAAATTAAGTCCCAAGTAAATCAGACCTTTCGAAATTCTAGAACTAATTGGGGTTGTAGCTTACAGTTTGGAAATATCGCCAAGTCTCTCCAAAATTCACGATGTGTTGCACGTATCACAGTTGAGAAAATACATGTCTAACCCAACACATTTACTCAACATTGAAAAAATTGAACTGGACCTGATTAGTCTTATTGTGAAGAGTCTGTCAAGATTCTTGATACTAGAGAACAAGTGTTGAGTAGCTGGATGACTCGTCTGGTAAATGTTCTATGGAGACACCATAAGATAAAAGAGGCAACATGGGAACCATAGGAACTTATGAGGAATAACCACCTGAATGATTTTTTTGGTTGTATTCTAGAAATTTTGAGGATGAAATTATATGATGGAGGGAAGAATTTAACACCCTAATATTCCACGGTGTGTTTCCATTTGAATAATGCAGTAGCTTTCATTTTAGAGATCTTCGAGATTCTAACACACCATAACCAATCAAACTACCCATTATGATTTATAAAACCCACTTTTTGAAATATTACAAATTTTATTTTTCAAAATGATCTTAATTTTTGAAATCTAAATATCGAAATTATCTTAGGGTGAATTTTTTGTATTTTTCTAAAAACATTCTATTTTTGATGAATAGTAAAAAACACTACGTTATTGGTTAAAACCGACTTTTTATTTAAATCATTATTTATTTTATTTAAATTTATTTTAATCCAAAATATATATATATAATACATATATGAGTTCAATGTAATTCATTGGAGTCATTTTATAATAATTTTAGATATATATAGAAATTTTATTGATCTTTTCACCGCCTTTTAGCCACCTCCTAGGAGCGTTTACAAATTTGCATAAAACATAATTTTTCCTATTTCATGAGTTGAATTTCAAAAACCCAAGAGACATAGTTGACATCAAAACGTAAAATGTGGTTCAATAAGATGAAAATAATTTTTGGTGAATAGTACCTTTTACTTTTATTTACCACAGTTAAAAGTTAATAGGGTAATTAAGGGTATAAATGATATCATAATTACCCTAACACATGTCCTAATTCTATTAGATAAGTATAATTAGACCGAAAACAACCTAGAGAATAAAATATGACCCCCTTTGGTCCACTTGGATTAGATTCGGACATTTATTATTAATTAATTTAAAGAATAGTTAAAAGAGTAAAATTCAAAGTTTAATAACTAAACCATTTTTAATATAGAGTTACAGACAATATAAATTTGACAATAAATATTCCATAGAAATATAAATAGATTTCATACATAATTGTATTTTATTTATAATTTTTAGACATTAATTAATTTAATTTATTTATGACACAATGATGATGTAGTAATTACATTAGTAATGTAATATTAACATAATTGATATTATAAATATCCAAATAAATGTAAATTGAGACTTCTGATAAATTAAAATAATTTTATAGGTTAATATGAGAATTTAGGGTTGTTTAAATAAATTTTATTCGATGTGATAAAGTTTTAATGGTTTCAAAAAATCAAATACTAAATAGTGTCAAAATTGACATAATTGAGTTTTTAAAACAAATACTATAATATAAATTGAAATAATATTCCTAAAAATATAATGTCTAGAAAAAGGACTTGGATAAGGTTATAAATATTAATAATGAACCTTATGGGGTTCTTCTGGCTTTTTATAGTAAGTTTATTAACCATATAATATGAAAATACAAAGAGACATGATAAATGTAAAACTATTTAACAAAGAGTTAAATATAAAAGATAAGGTTAATATGGTGACCTAAACCTACCCAAAACGTATTGGTTGAGATTTTTTTGACCCATACTTACCTTATCCCAGAAATAAATCATTTTGGAGCCATTAGAAACCAAAAATTATTTTATTATAAAATAATATTTCAATCTTTTTCTAAAGTGACCCTCTCTTCTCTTATAAAAGGGTACTTCACCTTCTGTTAATTTCACACTTCCAAAGCCATTTGGATCGGCCAAAACCTGCCCAAATATCCCCCCAAATTTCCTCCCTTCATCCTAGAGGCCTTTCATTGGACAGAAAGCCAACCTATGTTTCCATTTTAATCAAATCAAAAGGAAGAACCCGAAGAAGAGGTAAATATTTCATCACCTCTTGCAAGTTTTTTTCTTCTTCTACTTAATTTTTATATATTTTTCCTTTATAAAATAATAACTACTGGTCTTGGAATTATTACAAGGAATCATGTACCAAAAGACCGATCTGTTGAGTATCCCTGAAAGTACTAGATACATTCATAAATTTTACATTACATCATTAAATAAAAACATCATAATCATTTTATCCCTATTGAACACACTTATATCCTTAGCCTATCCCTACAAGTCTACTATAAAATATTTAATCACCTTTTGGGAAAAATAAAACATAGAAAGGGGTGAGCTCTGATACTCTGTAAGGATAACAATATAGCAGAAAATATCTTAAATAAGCATAAATATTTCAAGCAATGTATAAGACTAAAACAAAAGACTTTTAAACATAAACTTCAGAATAATAGGGAAAATATAAAATCAAATAATTCCATTTACTTATTAACATGGATATTCTACTAGTAGAATAATCACATGTCATATCAATAACCACTTTCATAATGATGTAATTCATAATGACAAACTTCATAACCCCATAATCATGGACTTGTGCCAAGACTACAAATAAGATTTTGTCAAAGCCTTATGTCATGACAATAGTTTGCCTCATTAGACCATCCAATGCATCGAGGAGCTATAGCGAGATCCACATGTCACTTACTAATTCCAATACATTCCTCATCTGAAAAGGTTTAAAAATAACATAAAAATTCGTATTAAAACTAGCCAATGAAGTGTCAATACATTATCCAAAAACCATGAATGGTATAAAAATATCAAATACATAGTCAAACGTATTACAAAACCTACAATACAATATAGAATATTTGTATCATAGAAAATCAACATCAAACAAGATTAAAGTATATCAAAGGATGTAGACATAGATAAAATAAAAACTTTTTGTAGAGAAATACCTATTTCTAATTTGAAATCATTTAAAAGACATATAATTATAAAAGAAAACTTTTATTTTGAAAATATTCTTATAATCATGTATGGGAAGATTTGACGATTTTATAATGGTAGAAAATATCCACACCCGCTGTATAAGTTAAAAAAAGACATTCTTAGCTTAATTGTTTCTAAAATATCATAAAGTACCTTGTTTGGAAAATGACAGAAAGATTCCTTTCAAACCATTTTATAAAAATTCAAACAAGGGTATAAATGAATTTAACCCGTAGTCTAGTAAATCGTAAAAAAGTTTTGAAATAAATTTTTAGGAAACATTGATGTGGATGATAAAGAGGTCCCATTAGATACTCATGTAAAAAAAACCTCGGATAATAAAGAGATTGTAAAATTGACCCTTACCTTGTAATTCTCATTAATTGATGGTATGTCAACCTCTTGAATAATAGTTAAAACATTGTAATTAAATTATTAATGAATCATATACAAAAATATGATATCTTATATGATCTTATAATATTTATTTGTTAACAATATTTTAGTAGTATCATCATTTTGTATGTTAACAGATTCGTTTTTTTTTTGTATGCTTGGTTACGTAAGCCATGTTTTTTATAGACATGAGGTATTTGATTAATATACAGAATTATATTTTGTTCATAAAAATTATTTTTAATCATAAAATTAAAATTATTTTTGAATGATTACGATGGGGAATGAATCTCATCGCGTTCGTGGAGACGGTAATTCATACATACGCATAAGCAAATATATTTTTATATTGATGGTGAAGTCATATGTAATTGGATGATATATCATATATATAGAATCATTAACATGTTATATTTATTATTTACATCTTTTATACTCATTATTATTCCCATCCAAATAATGAAGTGTTTGAATAACAAACTACACCACGATGTGGAGACGGTAAGCCGTACATACGCATGTATGGTGACTTAGTCATTTATAGGATGGATAGAATAATTAATATGGTTGTACCATATTTATAATAACATCACAGTATATGAAAGGTACTAGAGTTATTATTTTGGTTTGGAAACAACAAAAAAGTGGAAGTGGAAGAAGAAAAAAACTTAAAAGAGGGGATGAAATATTTATCTCTTCTTTGGGTTATTTCTTTTGATTTGATCAAAAGGACTCCATAGGTGGGTTTCTAACCAATAGAAGGCCTATAAGATGAAGGGTGAAAATTGGGAGGATATTTAGGTAAGATATGGTAGAACCAAAAAGCTTTGCAGGTGTGAAATTAAGAGAAGTGGAAGTACCCTTTTATAAGAGAGGTGAGGGTCACTTTAGGAAAATCATGAAATATTATTTTATAATAAAATAATTTTAGTTTCTAATGGCTTCAAATTTATTTATTTAGATGATAATGTGGGGATGGGTTGAAAAACTCTCAACCAATAGGTTTTAGATAGTTTTAGGTCACCGAGTAGTTTAGTATCCTTGCATGTACTAGATACATTAATAAGTTTTACATTACATCCTAAAATAAAAACATAAACAACATTTTGTCCCCATTAACCACACTTATATCCTTAGAATATCCCTGAATGTAAACAATAAAATATTTATTCACATCCAAGAAAAAATAAAACATAGTAATGGGGGAGCTTAGATGCTCAGTATGGATAACAATATAGTGAAAACATTCATAAATAAGATTAATCATTTAAGGCAATGTATAAGACTAAAATCAAAGCCTTTTAAACTTAAAAATCAGAATAATATGGAAACGATAAAATCAAATAATTAAATTTACTTATTCACATAGATATTATTCTAGTTTAATAATCACATGAAATATCAATAGCCACTTTTATAATGATGGAATGCATAATGGCAGACTTCATAACCACATAGTCAAGGCCTTATGCCAAGACTACAAATATGATTTTGTCAAGGCCTTGTTCCAATACACTATTTTTTCTAATGAGACCTACTGATGCGTCTAGTAACAATAGTGGGCTCCACTCATCACTTACTATGTCCAATTCCTTCCTCATAATAAAAGGATTAAACATAACATAGACATTCATATTAAAACTAGCATATGAAATGTCAATACTTTGTCCATAAAACCTGAATGGTATAAAAAATAACACATTCACAGACAATCATATCACAAAATCTTCAATAAAAAATGGAATATTTATATCTTAAAAATTCAACTTCAAACAAGTTCAAAATCCATAAAAGGATGTTGAAAAATATGAAATGAAAATTGTTTGAAATAAACACCTCTTCCTATTTTGAAATCATTTAAAAGTCACATAATAATAAAAGAAAGAATTTATTTTGAAAACATTATTATAATCATGTATGGGAAGCTTCTATGATGTTATAATGGTATAAAATATCTACACCCACTATATAAGTTAAAAAACACATTCTTACCTTAATTTTGTCGAAAAGGTCATAAAGTACCTTGTTTGGAAAACGATGGAAAGATTCTATTCAAAATATCTTATTAAAAGTCAAACAAGAGAATAAATGAATTTAACACATAGTATAGTAAATATTAAAAATGTTTTGGAATAAATATTTAAGAAATATGGATGTGTATCAAAAAGAGGTCTCAGAAGATACTTACATAAAAATAAACTCAGATAATGAAGAGATTGTGAAATTAACCCTTATCTTGAACTTTTCCTTAGTCGATGGTATTTTATCCTCCTATATAATATTTAAAACATTATTATCGAATTATTATGGAATAATATACATAAATATGATATCATATGTGATATTATAATAATGCTTTGTTAATAATATTTTAGTTGTATCATAGTTTCAGGTGTTATCTGATCCTTCTTTCTTTATATCCTTAGTTACATAAGCCATGTATTTTATGGATAGGATGTATTTTATTCATATCCATAATGATATGAAGTTATTAAAAATAATTTTTAATCATAAAATAAAAAATATTCTTGAATTATTATGATGGGGAATTAATCTCGTCGCGTTATTGGAGATGGTAATCCGTACGTACGCACGAGCGACAATATCATTATATTGATGGTGAAATCAAATGTAATTGGATGTTATATCATATATAAAGAATCATTAACATGTTATATTTATTATTTAAATGAGTTATAATCATTATTTTACCCATCCAAAATAATGAAGTGTTTGAATAACAAACTATAACACGATGTGGAGACGGTAAGCTTTACGTATGCACGTATGGAGACTTGGTCATTCATATGATGGATAGAATAATGAATATGGAAGTACCATTTTTATAATAACATCACAGTATATATAATATACTAGATTTATTATTTTAGAATAGAAACAACAAAGAAGGGGGAAGTGGAATAAGAAAAGAACTTAAAAGAGGTGGTGAAATATTTACCTCTTCTTCAGGTTCTTCCTTTTGATTTGATCTAAAAGGATCTTTAGGTTGGATTTATGACTAAATTAAGGCCTCTAGGATGAAGGGAACAAAGTTTTGAGGATAATTTGGTAGGTTTTGGCTGAGCCAAATGGATTTGGAGGTGTTAAATTAAGATAAGGGGAAATAATCTTTTATAAGAGAGGTGTGGGTCACATTAGGAAAATATTAAAATATTATTTTATAATAAAATAATTTTCAGTTTCATATGGCTCCAAAATGATTTCTTTCAAGGCCAAGGTAGGGATGAGTCGAAAAAAATCCAAATAAATAGGTTTTGGAAAGGTTTATGTCACAGTGTTAACCTTATATTTTAGATTTAACTCTTAGTTAAATAGTTTGACATTTACCATGTCTCTTTGTATTTTTATATTATATGGTTAATAAACTTACCATAAAAATCCAAGTGAACCACATGTTGTTCAATATTAATATATATATAACCTTATCTAAGTACTTTATCCCAACATTATATTTTTAGGAATATTATATCAATTTATAATAAAGTATTTTATTTATTAAAGAATTATTTCATTTGAGTGTTGTATCAATGATGTTCTGGTTATATGAATTATGGAAATAAATAAGGATTGTATTGTAGTACTATTTCCTTAAGGATTTGAGATTTTATGGTACCATGTAAAGTGACATAGTTTCAGGTGAAACGTTTTGTAAAATACATGGTTGAAGGAAAGGTAATCCATAATAAGGTCCTGATACTGAGGTAGTGATTTTGGAATAATATAAGATCGATTTGGATAGATTATATTGGATATTATTCACTACCTTGAAACTGATTAATGATTTTTATATTCCATCATTGTTGTAGTTTACCACTTTTATGGATATAAAGAGTATATCAAACATTATATAAGTAATAAGGGTGTATAAATATAATCAATAAGGTTTTATGGTAATTTAGGGTGTTACAATGTGTTAAAAGAGTAAATGATGAAGGCATTCACATGTTATTACGTGGAAAAAAGATCTTCATTGTGTTTACCTTCCATATAAATTTTTGTCTGTGAGTTTAGATAGAAATATTTTCGATACGTCTGAAGTTTGGAATCAATTTAGTTTGACATTGGATACTACTGTTACGGTTAAATAATTTCTTGGTATTATTTTTGGATTTTCATAAAAAGGACAACCTGGATGTTGGGCGACTACCAGTCACCTTTGGCAAGGCCACGAGACTTGAACCCGTAACCTAAGAGCAACAAGGATGGATCACCTACCACTAGCATATGTGATGTCCGTGTTTTTATTATGGAGTTTTGTTAATAGTCGAACAAATCAATTATAAATTCATTATTATTAGAACCCTATACGATTAGGATAAATAGAATATTTTGGAATTTATTATATTTTCTAGTGAAAGATGAGTTTGTGGTAAAAATTAGTTGAAGGATGAAACTCTACTTTTCAAGTATATATATATATATTCCTATTTTTATATGAATAAATTAATTCTTAAAATTTAGGGAAGAGATCTTATAACTAAAAATGTGTTATCTTAATACTGTATGTTTTGTTGAACTAGAGATATTTTACATCATCTTGGATTGATGGCTTTGAGACCCTTAAGTTTACACTTGTTAGTGATTTATGACCTCATCACTCCCTATAAATATTTATGTTTTCATACAATTATGTGTTCCTAATTTCCACCAATGTTCATCTAACCGAGATCATAATTTGGTGGTGACTTTTTCATTTCCCATTACCTATTATTAAGAAACACTAATGGAAAGGGGATTTTTTCCATACGCATATATCTCAATAGTTTTGAAAAACTGTAGGGACATCTCTTTTGTACTATCTATTTCCATGGTTTTAATAAAACCGTGGAAATTCAATACCCAATTCGCTCGATAACTCACGCACCTCCTCCCTATTCCATCACACTCTCCTACTCTTCTATCGGGATCCTCCTTACCATTGCTTTCATAACCCTCTTCCATCATGGTCTTCCTCGCTTCCCCCGACTCCTGGCCCCCTCCTCCCCTCCCCGACCACTATCTCTCGGCCATCCGACCTCCGGCCCTCTGCCTTTTCCTCCACTCGTGGACCTTCACCTCTTCACCATCTAACCAACACGTCCATCCCATATCCTCCCCTCCACGGCGTCCACCTCTACTCCTGACCTCCCTCCCAACATTCACCTTAGCCTCATCATCCCGCCCTCCACCATCCTACCCCCACCTCCAGCGACGCCCCCCTCTCATCTCCCTCCCCTCCCGGCCTTGGACTCCACTTGAACTTCCCCCAACTTCGGCAATGTCTCGTCCTCGCCTCCACCTCCTGGATACTAACTCTGGAATGTATGAAGTTTCATCTCCTTGTTTTTCATTTAATTATATATTAATTAGGATTTAATGAACTGAAAATAGAGAAAAAACCTGAAAGTACTAAACCATTGTATGGAATATTGTTACCATTTTCATCATCATGTTGCCTAGAGTGAATCTAAATTTAATTTTTTTTTCTGTTTATTATTTCAATGAGTTTTAATTGTGAGAGATATCATTGAAACCTATTATTTTTTTTCTTTTATAAACATTAAATTTCTAATTTTCATGATTTTTGTGATTCTAATTATGAATCATACACATTTGATCATTGAGATTGACTTGAATTTGATATTATGGGTATGTTTCCTTTAAACTATATAGTTTAATGAATAATAGTTGTCTTGGAATTGTTATTAATAAGTGACATTGGATATGTAATCAATACTTGAGGCACATATTTTCAATTTACATTTCAAATAAGTTCCTAGATTGGAAATGTATTGGGATAATTGAATTATTTGAAGGCCTATTAGTGTTCAGAACATATTTATATATTAAATTTAGCTTAGATATCTTGGAAAAAAATTGGAATAAATGAGTTTCCTTTCCCTGATTAGAAGTTTTGGTTATATAATAACCCTCAGAATTAGAACCTATGTTCAAAAAAATAATGGAATTCTCAGGATAAAATAATAAAAATGAATACTTTGGTTACTTGGACCCATGAAAATATAGTCCATACATTACTTGTAAATAAGTTGAGGTTTTTACATGGGGAAAATGATTCATTCATTTAATATTGGCTTCTTCCCCTCTTTTTTGAAATTGAATCATTCATGAGCATCCTATGACAAAATTACTTGGCTCCCAAAAAATAAATTCTTTAAAGGGAAATGATTTTCATGAGTGATGTTTAGAAAATTGATTTACTTGAAAAAGTTATATAAACACTAAATATAAAATTCTCTCTCAATAAAACTCATAGGTGAACCTTTCCATTCTCCCTAATCCATTCTTCTAGTATTAACTCATCAAACCATCCTTCACATTTAGAAGAATGGTAGTATTATTACCCATAGCTTACGATGGAGGTATTCCAACCAAATATATCAAGTCTAATCCAGTTAACTCATCATTCAAAATTAAATGAGGGTATGCCATAAGAATCCAAAATAGTAATTGATGACATTTGATACATAAGACATTACCTAAATCCCAATGGTGATTCCCCTAGTTATTTCACTTAATTTTACCTCATTATCATTTCTTATGAGAACGCTAATCACGGTGTGTGTAAAATTTAGTTTTCGATATTAATCTAATAACGTGTATTTGATTTTTCAATAGATTTTAATTAATTTTTTTACCAAAATGACATGTTAGTTTTTAAGAGTCTTGTTGTGACTTTTTCTACTTTGTTTGAAGTAAGTGTTTCTCAGTAATTATTTTTGTAAAAATAAATCTAGAATTGATTTATTTTATTAAATTCATCTTCTAGTATATTTATACCAATATTTGATACCCATGATTGTTTTATATAAATTATATAAATTATTTTCATTAATTCTTGTAGATGAAGTGGTTTACTTTAAAAAATACCCACTCTTTGAATTGTAATTTTACCTATGGAAAATATTAAATTACATTGATATGGGGCTCATTTAAAATATTTATGAGGATGGATGAATGTTTTTATCACTCCCTTTCTTTTTAAATGAAATAACCCATTTTTAAGGGTGTGTTTTAATGTTAAAAGTTGAATTTATTATGTTACACATAAGGGAGGAAAAACTTTTTTATCTATACCTTAGTTCAACTATAATGACACATACCACTCTATCATAGACAAGAAACCTTTCATATCCCGTTATGGTTAACCTTTTTGATCATCCATTTATGGGATAGAGTTATGAATTTTATCTCTGATACTGAAAGGGTTGAAATTGGTTATAAAAATAAAGGCACTTGTAATACAAATGTAAATTTACTATTAAGTTTTTATGTTCTAATAGTTTTTCTTCAATAGTATATATCCCTATTTTAATAATGGTTCACATTTTTTATTTTTAAGATAACATTTATTTTTCTTTTTATATAATGTATAGAAGCTGGATGTATCGTACCGATAAGATTTCAACCATGTTTCAAAATAATTTGGATAATTTTTTTAGATTTTTCATTTGATAATGCTTCAGAGGGAGGTTTTATACAGTTTCCATGCTATAAATGTGTTGGAAGACCATGGTTAAGCTGAAAAGAAGTTAGCTACCATATAAAAATATTTATATTTCAAACAAAGTTTTATTTTTGGTATCACCATGGAGAGACGAGTCAATGTTCTACTGGTCCTGAACAAAATGAAAGAATTGGCATAGAGAATTTGATATTTGATCGGTTTCCATTTTTCCATCATCCTGAGAGAGATAGTATGCCGGCGAAAGAAGACAATGATATCAATACACATGAGGAAAATACTAAAATGATGATGAGAGAGTGAAAAATTTATTGGATGATTCTAAAACTCCAGTATATCAAGAATGTACTAAAATGACCAAGTTGGAGTTATTAATGCGGTTATTCATGGGAAAACCATTCACGGAATTTCTAATACTGCTATTGGTTACATTCTAACATTTTTTAAGGACATTAATTCTTATGGTACAGATATTCTATCAAATCATTACAAGGCATGGAATTTAATTAAGCAATGTGGATTTGACACTAATAAATTGCATGCTTGTCTGAAATATTGCAATTTATTTTGGGAGGAAACAACTGACAGTAATTATTGTAAAGTATGTGGTACATCTTGATGGAAGACAAATGTTAATGGAACACCATCTCGTGTGGAACAAAAAGTCATGTGTCACTTTCTATTAATTCCCAGACTTCATAATCTATTCATTTCTGTAGAAATCTCAACCAATATGTGATGGAATGATGCAGAGAGAATTAAAGGTAATGATGAGTTGGTTCATCATGAAGATGGATTAGCAAGGTTGAAATTCGATGCACAGCATCCTGATTTTGCAACTGAGGTGAGTAATGTCAGGTTGGGTCAATCCTATGATGGTTTTAATCCATTTGGTCAGATGCTTACTTCTCATAGCACATGGTCAGTTTTTATTCATGTTTGTAATCTTCCTCCATGGATGTGTATGAAAAAACCAATAAATTTCTTGAGTATACTGATATATAGACCTTCTGATCCCAGTAATGATATAGATGTCTAATTGCAGCCTTTAATAAGAGAGTTGAAACAACTTTGGTATTTTGGTGTGCATACATTCGATGCTTCTTCAAAGAATACGTTTTAGATGCGTGTGACCCTTCTATAGACTGTAAATGATTTCCCTGCTTATTTAATAATATATGGGTGGAGAATGAAGGGAAAACTATCATGTCCTGTTTGAATGAAGAATACATGATTGAGAAGGCTTAAATATCATCGTAGTTTCAGTTTCCTGGGGAATCGACGATTCTTTCCAATGGATCATCAATACAGGATGAATCGTCGTAGGTTTGATAATACCATTGACACTAAACAACCATCTCAACGTATGTCAAGAAGCAATGTGCTTAATGAATTAAAAGATTTTATTTTTTCATTAGGTAAAGGTTAGTTGAAATCTAAAAAGAGGAAAAAATTTGAAACTGAATCCACTTACAATTGGAATAAGAGAAGTATTTGTTTGAATTTCCATATTGGTCAACCAATTTGTTACGTCATTGTTTAGAACTAATGCATATTGAGAAAAATATATGTGAAATTTTTCTTGCAGTCCTTCTGAATATCAAGTGGAAGACCAAAGATGACTTCTGATCTCGTCGAGACTTGTTGGATTGGTGTGTTTGACCGGAATGGCATCCTGTGTGTATCGGAGAAAACAAATGGAAAGTTCCTTGTTCTTCTTATGTTATGAAACCATCAGAGAAAGATCAGTTCCTGGCATTTTTGGAGAATATCAAGGTTCCTGATGGCAATTCCAGCAACATATCTAGATGAGTCAACAGAAGATATGTGAAATTAAAATATCTAAAAACTCTTGATTATCACATCCCTCTTCGTGAATCGATTGCAATAGAAATTCAGAATTTTCTATCCAATAATGTATGGGTGACAGTTATTCTCTTATGCCATTTTTTAGATACCTTTGTGCTTAAAGGTTATCCAAGTCATTCTTGATAAAAAGGAAATAGGAGGCGCCATTAATTTTATGTGAGATGGAAAAGATTTTCCCTCCATCATTTTTCACATGCATGTTTCATTTAACGGTTCATCTTCCAATTGAAACACTTCTTGGGGGACTAGTTTCTTTTCAGTGGATGTATCTTACTGAAAGAAATATGTGTACTATAAAATCATATGTTCGAAACAAGAATTATCATACAGGTTTGATTGTGAGGGGTATATGGCTCAAGAATGTATGGATTTTTGTTCAATGCATTTTCCTGATGTCACCACAAGACATAATCGGCCAATGAGAAATAAAGATGACCTGTATGGGGTAATTGATCCCTCGTTTCCATCTCTTCCCCAAACAAGAGGAATTTTTTGGTCTTATACATTAGCTACATTAAGCCTTGAAGAGCGGGAGAAGGCACATCGCATAGTCTTGTTTAACTATGGTTTGTTCGAAGACAATATCAAGTAAGTAATTTGTATATTTATATGTTATCTCATATTATGTAATTTCACATATTCCTTACACTTTTATTATTATTTTATGTAGGGATCATAAAAAAAATACAAGTATAGTTCATCGATCTTTGTCTTTGAGAAGGAGAGAGGATTTGCATAGCCTAGAGATGTTTTTCTTGGTTGAAATCAAAGGTATTACCATTACTTTAATTAGTTTAAAAATAGATATCAATTTAATTTTATTATTCATATATATTTCAAGTGTTGAGTGTACCTATTGACTCTATTTCTCAAGAATTGAGGGCATTGTATTTTGGTCATAATTCATTTTTTTTGTGAATGAAAATATTTAATAATCATTGGGTATAAATTCGTTACAATGGATCGAGCGAGGAAAATGAGAACACAACATGATGGCATTATGTTAACTGCTACAACGGATTGTTATGACACTGTATCAGATATTTGGCCCCGATATGAAGATGTGTATTATTATGGGCTAGTTGATAAAATATTGTTAAAGGATTACTACTCTCAAGGTAGAGTCACTGGGATGAAATGTAATTGGTTTTACTCAATGAGACGTCATGGTACATTAATTGATGAATGTGGATTTAGAGATGTTCATATGAGTTGATACCTGCGTACTAATGAACCATAAATTTTGGCATCAAAGTCTAAACAAGTTTTTTATGTGAAAGATCATCTGAGACCCGATTATGGTGTCATTAATGACGTAATCCCTAGACATATTTTTCATGATGCTGGTGATGAAATTTCCATCATTGACATCCCCATTGTTGTTGTACAAAATATTGAATTTGATGAATAAAATTGTCCCATTATTAGAGTTGATGTTGAAACTGAAGTATTGTTCGGTAATGTATAAAATCAACCATATATGTTCATTGTTCATTCAATTTATATTGACATGAGTTTCTCAAGTTATTATTACAATAATTACTCTAATTATGTTTCAATTTAGAATGAAATGTAATGTTTTTGTATTTTTTAGTGTTGTTTCATTAAATCAGATTTATTTCAATGTACAAAACATGGATTAAATATTTTTTTTTAAAAATGTATAACCTAGTAATGTAATTTTAAAAAATGTGTTAGTCATTTCCTTGTAATAATTTGTACAATTAAAAGATGTCAAATTGGATCCTCTCATGAATTGTTGATAGATGTAAGTTGTATGCATGATCTATACAAACTATTTCTAAAAACATCAAATTACATTCTTATATATATTATTCCAAATAATACAAAAGGACGAAAAAGTGACTATTTGATCCTGATCGGCCGGGGCGTGAGCGCGCGTTGCCTTTTATTCCATCAGTGAGTATTATAATTGTAATTTTTTCTCAATTACATATAATTTCATGTTAGTATTATTTATCAATTTTTTTAGGGACATTTAGTTCCACCAGATTTGACTCATAATCCAGTTAGAATGGGTATGAGTGGGGATGATCCTAGACCTAGACGTAGCACCTGTCATACACTTTTCCACACTGACCTACCATCGGACACCCCTTCCCCCACACCATTCCATCCTCTTGAGTCTTCCGGGATATATTTATCCATGCCTCCATCAGCATCCCAGCTACCCTCTTATTCACATGTCAGGACTACACCACCTCCATAGATGTTTCCACATTTACCATATCCATATCCGATGATGTATCCCCCATACTACTACCCATATGATGATGTGTCTACACTGCCTCAAATTCCTACTGTCTAGCTAGCATCTGATGAGTCTGTTCCATTAGCTTCCACTCTAGAGCATAAAGGTCACCCAGAGCATGCACTAGAACAGACCATTCCTACAGAGGCTATTGAGTCACGGCAATCCATAGATCCATCACAGTCTATTGAGCAATCTACATAAAATTTTTATAATTATAACAATTTAAAATTATATCACATTATTCTTTTTGTGTTGTACTATGACTTAATTATTCTTTCCCCTCCTATGTTTCTTATTCAGTGGTATCTTCTTCTAGGCGATGTGGGCCCACTCTGATGTAGGAAGTTTGAAGTCTCCATAAATATATAATGGTGGATTATAATCGACAAAATCATATGGTAGTTCCAACTGCAATGCAGTGTAAAAGTTTTGTGTCCACTTTGGCCATGCATCACGATATCATTCTGGTGGAACCGATGTCATGGAGATGTATCAGTAAAGAGAATAAGGACAAATCCTGGGAGAGAATATGGGTAAGAAAATTATATAAATTCATATCTATATTATTGGAGTAATTAAATGAAATAACAAGTTCATTGCAGATTCGGTTTAACTTTCCCGATGGAGAAACTACTTAGACATAAATATTGATGGGTGTTGGGGAATTTTGGTGCTCATAAAAGCATGATTTTTATGTTATTTGGAAGAGCAGGGTCGGTACTAACATAGAGGGGGTACCCATATTCCTTGACTATACAAAAAGTCAATATGAAAAAATGATTGCACATTAGAAGACTACTAAATTTAAGGTAATCTCAATATTTAATGGTTGACATATAAAATATAACTCTTATTACTTATATTTTAATATTTTAGCAAGTGTTTGGGGAAAATATAAAGAATAACGATTCAATGAAATATTTTCACACATTGGTGTGCACTAAAATGCCCGATCATGAAAAGAACTAGGTACTTTAACCGTGTATTGTGATGTTATATAGGATGTTCTACTGAAATTATTTTTGAATAGACATAGGTTATATTTTTGAATTTCTCATATATGGTACTAATCTATATTTTGGTATTTCTCATTTGAAACAAGATAAATTGGTCATGAAAGGTCATGTACCTCATGCCAAATTATTTTTCATCAGTAGAAAGAATAAGGATGGAAGAGCAGTAAATGCACAGACACAAGATAAAATTGTAAGGTTTTTTATTTATATTGTAAATATTTATATGAAATTCATAATTCAATATGTTTATAATTTCAACAGTCTTCCTTGGAGGCCCTCTATGGTAAGGAATATGACAACATCGGTCCACATGATCATTTAAGTCAGTTATTATGTGAGGATCACCCACAGAGAGTACGATGTCGACTAGGGAAAAACATCAACCCCTCTAAGTATTGGTCGTCATCAGGCTCCCATCATGCCTCCCAGACCTCTGAGCTGGAAATCTCTCTTGCTGAAGAAGTTGAGGGAAAGAAAATAGTTTTAGAAGAGCTTGAATGAAGTACACTGATGACCGAACAATTCATGACAGTTGTGGCATTTTTGAGGCAGTCGCTTCCCTCAGAGGTTGTTGCTACTTTTGAATCATATATGGAATCAATGTTCTCTTTAAATGATCTATCAGGTGATTCCAATGAGGATCGTAATGGCAATGAAGGCGGTGGTGATAGAGCTGACAATGGTGAGGATGTTGCTGATGCTGTTGATGCTGTTGTTGGTGATGAGGCTACTGACGGTGTTGATGATGATGATGATGATGTTGATAGTGATTGTCATGGACATTGGGATGGGGATGTTAGTGATGGTGGGGTAGGTATTAATCCCTTCCATTTTTTGACTTAGTAGGGAGACTTATGTATGTAATTTAAGAAATTGAATTGAATTCTTTTATAGATGATAATGGTTAAATTTTTTTCTTCTAAAACGTTTTGCATAAATTTTCACATGCATTTACAAAAAGCTAAGAATAGAATACTTATTTATGCATATGGGTAAGATATTTCCTTACTACAATAGAGTACTTAGCTCTAAATGATATCTCCTATAGTGACATAGGATTCTAATTATTTTCTCTTTATTTTTCATAAATTATTGAATTTACATGTCTAAGTTAATATAGGTAAAAAATGAATATATTCCTTAGTTGTTATTTCTAAAATTTTCATTTGGTAAAATCTGAATTTGTTATACTGATTGTAATGGTTGGGGTTTTTTAGATCCCAAGTCCCTGAATGATATAGAAAATACTAGAGATTTTTTTGGGTTTATAGGTATCTTTTTAAGAAGGGTGCAAGGGGGGGTCTTGGTGCTGGGGGTCGGGCTGGGTGTAGGGGGTGGGGCTGGGTGTAGGGGGAGGGTGGAGAGAGGGATGGGTGTAGGGTGAGGGGGGTTTGGTGTAGGGGGTGGGGCTGGGTGTCAGGGGGTGTTGGGGGGTGGGGTTAGGTGTGTTTGTGGGGGGGGATGGGTGTTGGGCAGTGGGGATGGGTACTGGGGGGTGGGAATGGTGCTGGGAGGGAGGGGGCTGGGTGCTGGGGGTTGGGGATGGGTGTAGGGGTGGGGCTAGGTGTAGGGGATGGGGGTGGGGCTGGGTGCTTGGGGGTGGGGGTGGGGCTGGGGGTGGGGCTGGGTGCTGGGAGGGTGGGGCTGGGTGCACGGGGGAGGGGGCTGGGTTTTGAGGGTGGGGTTGGGTGCAGAGGGTGGGGCTGGGTGCAGGGAAGGGGCTGGGTGCTGGGGTGGGTTGGGTGTAGAGGGTGGGACTGGGTGCAGGTAGGGGGGATGGGTGTAGGGGGACGGGGGATGGGTGTAGGGGGTGGGGCTTGGTTAAGGGGGGCTGGGTGCCGGGGGTGGGGCTGGGTGCAAGGGGGAGGGGACTGGGTTTAGGGGGGCTGGGTACAGGGGGGAGCATGGTATTTTTTGGCTAAGCAACTCAGTGTTCATGTAAATTTTATAAGCTCATGTATGACTGGATCTTTTAATGTTTTTGGTTTCATGAAGTTATTTGCAATTGGGTTGCAAGTATGGGATACCATGGATCTTGTCTTACCTGAACATATGTTTCACTAAGGTGTGTTTTTTTACATGTGGTTTCAAAGAATTGACATGTTTGTTTTCTTTCTATTATTGTATTTAGTAATCTATTTGTGTGTATTGTTAAAAATACAATGATTATTACATTCAAAATGCTCATAGAACAATAAAAGAAACACCATTCAATTTGTATTCAAATGAATGTGTATGAAAAATGAACTCTACAACCAGTTTAAACTACAGAAATGAATTATGCATATAGTTTAAACACCTTTCAATTTGTATTCAAATCATATTAATTATATTCAGTACATGTGTAGGGAAACAAGAAGACAATGGTGTGCCAATATCAACAAATATGACGTTGTCATGAAAGATTTTCATAGAAATGGAAAAGAAGACCATGGATTTAATTTCCACAGAATGATGGCTGAAAGTGTCTTTACCCTAGGTAGTATTACTTCTAGTAATAATATAAAATGTCTCAAAAAAAACTGAATCAAATTGTAGTGGTGTGATAGTTCCTTCTACTGCTTCTATCTGTGGGTCCAAAAACTAAATTTTCTTTCCTTTACTCCATTGATTTCTACTTACAAAACTGAAGGAAGGATGGATGAGGCTCTCATTTATTAATTGAACATGAATACATTTCTATAGGATACTATTGTTAAGCCAACAATTTCAACTAATAAATCCCATATTGGTGCTAAAAACATCACTCTTTCTTCTTATATGAAAGTGAAGTCCCACAACAACTCTGATTCGTCAATCATTTTTAAATTGATTCTGAAAGAGTGAGCATTTTTTAACTAGTAATAAGAGAGGTCTATGGTTGTCATTGCATGGTATGATTCTAAAAAACCAATACAGATCTGCATTTTTTCATTTTTTAATGATTATTTAACTATGTTCTATTTTAGGAGCCTCCTGCTAAAGCTTCTCCTACTTTGAATCGGAATTATACTCTCTAAAAAAGTTATTTTTCTACCACCAAGGATTCTGAGATTGATTCATCTGGTTTATCTAATGTGATTATGTTGATGTTGTGAGGGTTCTTATTAATTCTAGAGCATTATATAAATAGTGCTCATGGTTTTTGTTTGATATATTTTATATAATATTTGCTATTCTGTTCACTAATTGTGCATTTGAAGTTTTTATGTAGGAAATTGTACCTAAAAATCACTTTGAACTGTGATAAAAAGTAAACCATCAATCTT
The DNA here is from genome assembly GCA_963277665.1 of Viscum album. Taxonomy (NCBI): domain Eukaryota; kingdom Viridiplantae; phylum Streptophyta; class Magnoliopsida; order Santalales; family Viscaceae; genus Viscum; species Viscum album. The sequence goes on along the minus strand of OY728135.1, from coordinate 884,342,901 downwards.
ATTGAAATAAAAGATGAGTCCAATGATGAAGTAGATACATATATCTTTGATGATGATGCTTATAATCCAGTGAGATTGGATGATTTTTTCTTTATCTCTACTAATAATTCATTGAATGAAATCATTCTCATAATTATTTTTCTTATATGACATGGACGTTTAAGGTGTGTTTTTTTATGAGAGCATAAACATTTGGTAGTTATTACCCCTATATATTTAATATTTGAATTTCTATAACAGAAAAATCTAATAATTTTCCCAATCCTATAATGCAAGTTCTATTATTTTTAGTAGCAACATTAAACGCAAGAAAATTGATGATCAATACAAATATTCCACTATTTCACACCATAAAAATATGTTTGAATACATATTTACATTATTATCAATAGAATAAAACTAGCACTGGTTAAGTATAATTTCTTACATTATAATGGCTTCTATTTTAACATTTATATTAGGAGTTATTACACTAGCATCCCATACTAACAACAATGTTTACACTGGAAAAGTATACATATTTACACATTTGACTTCACTGGTAGCAACATTACACTAGCATTTCTTACAGGAGTATTATTCATACTATAAATGTTTATACTAACATCATTACAGTAGCAGTGCTTAAATTATTAGTTCTTAGACTAGAAATTCTTACTATAGAACTATTCGTAGCATCATTACTTGTACAAACACCTTTTCATAATGCATATGTCTGGGAAATACAAGGGTGACAAATCTGCGAAACATGGGAAGAATCCTGCTGAAACTCTGTCTGCAATGAAATGAGAAGCCCACTCATTGGTGTTGGGGAATAGGAGACATGTATGTTGTAGTTGAGTTTTTATTATATTTTCTTTATCGCATTAGCCACTTAGGCCTTTTACCACTTTCTACGGATAGAGGGTACTTATATTCTGCGATGGGGGCTAGAAGGGAACTAGTGGCAGCTACGTTGTTTTCTATGTAGGGGGGAGATCGAGGTAGTTGAGGGATTTATAGTGTGTTTCATTTTTGTCTTCTTTTACTATGTTGGTTCTATTTATTTTCTTTTCCTTCGACATGGATGCTCGACATACGGATGGGTCATGCAGAAATTTTATTTTTTTTCTAATGCTATATTAATTAATTGTTTGTGGGGGTTATTAATCCCTTGTTCGAGACACCAAACTCATTTCTATATCTCCAAATCAATAATTTCATTTCATTTTGAAATTATTCCATGCATACCATAACCCTCGATCATCTTCCAAGACTTCTTCTTTATGTTAACATATCGAATGCACTCTTTATATATAAATTTTCAACACATCATAATGCAATAGATCTTCATTCCATTATTCTTGATAAAGACCATGCCTCTTTAATCAAACATATCTCATTCATACCTAATATATTTTGCACAAATCCAACCAATAAAGCATGGGTTGCAATAATCCCCCCCTTTGGATGATCTTGTTTTTGAGTTAGTTTCCTCTGGTAGAGAGGTTAGTGGCCCTATTCCTCCCATTCAAGAGAAGGTGAAAAATACTATCTTATGGGTTGATATAGTAAATGTGTCTCATACAGCCAATGAGGTAATTTCTTTAAAGATGATCTATCAAGGGCCATCTCTGATGAACATCATGGAGAATCATACAAGCATAGTAAAGACGAAATAAAATATGATGCACAGGATGAGGTGGATTCTAATTACTGGTAAGAGTAATGAACGGTTTCATCAAATAACAGGAAAGGTAAGTCAATGATTGTGGCTGCCACTTTAGGGAAATATATTTTTCTTATTAAAAGTCTAAAAATGATGCTCTAATATACTTGGCATCAGCTTCTGTACTATGCAACAGACTTCATCTTTCGCAGTTCGAGGGGGTGGGGTTGTCTAAGTGGGTGGTGGTGGGCTGTCCAAGGGGGGTGGGGGAGTTCAGGTTGGTGGGTGGGGGTGTCTAGGTGGGTGGGGGTGTCCAGGGGGTTGGGGGCTATCCAAGGGGGTTGGGAGGATGTCCAAGGGTGTTTGTGGGAGACCTTCCAGGGGGTGGGGGTTGTCCATGGCGGTGGGAGTGACGGCCAGAATGTTCCCCCACCTCCTCATGCTCCCTTCACTCCTTGCCGAAAGAGGTTGCCCCACATATGTCACTGGATTGGGCCAACTGACTTCAGTTACGCTGCGGTCATACCACGATCATGCTGCAGTCACGCCGTGGTCACGCCATGTTCACACTGCGGTCACACCGTGGTAATGTTGTGATTTGGCCCAGCTCCTGGATGACACCCCACGGAAGTTCACAGTCCAGTCAAAATTCAATGTATGATACCTAGATAGAGTTTATATACATTACATACCCATTTTTAAAGTGGAGGGAGGCCCTTAGGTATCAAATATTTTTACTGAGTCTCTTATGAAAATATTTAGTCACCTATAGACAACATTGGAGATGAGGGTGAAGCTCGATACTTGTATTCTACAAGGACCATTTATGTTCTTGAGGGACATAGTAGAAAATTTTGTAAAATAAGAAGACTTGAGAATAATTTTATAATGATATTTTTATTTTGTAAAGTGTCCTTCAGAGTTTGATATTTTTTTTGATCCCGATGATCTCATGAGTGTTTTTAACCTTGTAGAGAAAATGCTTCCACATTATCTTTTTTTTCTATGTGAGAACAATAAACAACACACACCTCATATAGTGTAGTTGGATCTTTATACAACATTGGGGAATCTGATGGATGATCATCTCTGTGATAGTATTCCATGAGTGTTGTGATCAATGTTGAGACTAACTAATCACAATTTCTATCAGCAGGGCGACCGTCAGAATGTTACCCCGCCTCCTCTCACTCCCTTCGCTTCTGGCTGAAAGATGCTGCCCTGTGGATGTCACTGGACCAGGCCAACTGACCACAGTTACGCTACAGTCACACCGCGGTCACGTTGTGGTCACCCCGCGGTCACGCCGTTTTCACACCGCAGTAATACCAAGATTTGGCCCTGCTCTAGGACAACACCCCACGACGGTTTGAAGTCCAATTAGAATTTGATTTATGATACCTAGATAGAGTTTTAGATATGTTATCCACCCATAGTTAATGGGGAGGGAGGACCTCAGATAGAAAATATCTTGGTTGAGTCTCTCATGAAAATATTTAGTCACCTGTAGACAACATTAGAGGTGAGGGTGATTCTTGCTACTTGTATTCTACAAGGTCCATCAAAGTGCTCGAGGGACATCATAGTAAATGTTGGACAATAAGAATACTTGAAAATACTTTTATAATGATATTTGTAATTGGAAAAGTTTCCTTTAGAGTTTTATATTTTTATGATCTCGATGATCGAATGACTGTTTTGACCCATGTAGAGAAAATTCTTCTACATTATATTTTTTTATGTGTGAGAATAGTAAACAACACACAACTCATATAGTATAGTTGGAGATTTCTAGAACAATGGGTAATATGAGGGATGATTAGCTTTGTGATAGTATTCAATGAGTCTTGTGATTAATGTTGAGACTGACTAATATCCATTTCTATCGGCCGTCACGCTACGGTCACGCTACAGTCACGCTATGTTCATGTCGTGGTTATGCTGCGGTCTTGTCGTGGGCACACCACGGTAACACCACGACCACATGAAATCCAATCCACATGAGCCACCAAACTAGACCCCACCCCCACCCTCTTGTAAAACACTCATCCCAGCCCTCTGCCTCTTGAAAAACAGCCCGTTCCACCAGTTCCATCCCGCAGCAGCTCACTATTATCCTTCAACTGCATGACTTCCTGCCCACACCAGCCACTCCAGCCTGCACCAACCACAGCCCCAGCCCCTAGCCTCCTATATTCCAGCGCACACCAACCTGATTCCATCTACAGAACAACCCCGTAACACTTGTTCCAACCTGAACCAGCCCCCTGAAACCTGCATTCTAACCTGCACCCGCCACTTCATCCAAAACCATCCACATACACCAACCACAACAGCCAAAAACACCAACCCCTACACATCACCATCCCTCACCTATATTCATAACAAACCATCACCCCATCCACGAGAATAACCACTGCCTTTACATACATCCAAAACAACCACCCTGCAAAACCAGTACTCCAGCGCCCATCCAAAACACACCTCCCGAATAGAAAAAATAGTAGGCCACCCCCAGAGTAAGCCAGTTAAGGACCATCCAAAAGAAAATCCCAATGGGAGACTTTAATGGATTTGACCAATATCTTGTGTAAAATGAAGTGATAACACTAATAAGCTTGCATACTAAAAAGAACCTATTGAACAAGCTATAACCGCCCAGCAAAAAAGAGAGAGTTATTCATCCAAACATTAACTCTTTGAACAATTTTCTCTTCCAAGACCACACAATCAGAAGATCTATTCTTTGAAGTGATGAGGGGATCTTCCAGATAAAAAATAGGAATATACCCTTTCCTAAATATCATAATAGCCTCAATAGAATCACAAACATCAGGAGAGATACTAGCTGCAAAAATTAGGGACTTAGAAAGATTAACATTCAATCCAGACAGATAAGAAAAAGGATCCAATGCATGCAGATGAAGGCATTTTTCACTGGAGTACCATTATTGTCCTTTTTCCCTTGGGATATTATGTATCTGTCATTTTGAGGGGGTTTATAATAAAATAACAAGTCATATTAATAACTTCCATAACCACTTTTTATCCTTAGGAGGAATAATTATGTTGGTGAATTTCATCCTTAACTCTATTACGATTCATGTGTTATCAATCCTAATAGCTTCATAAGTTGTATTGTGGAATATTGAAAAGATAATGACTTATTTCATATTTTATTCTCCTGGGGAGGGAATATTTTCCTAGGGATGTGTGGATGAGGATGGACAGACTAGTGGTATATGGTGGTATCAACTTATGCTGTTTTGAGGGATCAATGCGCATTCTTTAAGATAAGTTTTCATGGAATGTTCATGAAGGTAATTCGCTATGGGGAAATTTCATATCTGTAAAAGTATTGATATGACCTTGAGGATCCAAGGGTAAAGTCTCATGGATGTGGAAGGAGTTTCATGGGTATATTCTAGTTCTTAAGAATCAGTCCTGGTGGATTGTGGAATGAGGAAACCGAAATATCTGGTTCAACAACTGGGAAGGTTCCCCTCTTGGATTTCCAGGCTATCCAAATCCCAACATTTTGTTTTCCAAGGCATGTTGTTACCCCTACATTACACAGGCTATTCTTAACCACCATCAATGTTAATGTTTTGATAAAATTATTATATCTTATTAAATGGAATGTTTAGTCTTCACGAAGCCTCCAATGGGGGTTTTCCTGGCTAGGATTTGTAGGTCTATACATTAGATTCTAAATGGTTTCACTGGTGGTGAAAATATGTAATGGGGTAAAGAAATCCTGATTAAATGTAGCTTGTTGGTTTGGTGGAACAATAACCATTGTATTCCAATGACTGAAACTATCAGGAGCAAGGGGTGTCTAGTAGGGGTTGTCCAAGGGATATTCGGGGGGGGTTCGGTGGGTCTGTAGGGAAGGTGGTAGGGTAGAGGTGGGGTGTCTGGGGGGGGGGCTATCTAGGGGAGTGTTAAAGGGTTGTCCAGGGGGGGTCTGCAGGGTAGGGGGGTGTAGGTGGGGTGTCTAAGAGAGGGTGTCTAGGGACTATCAAGGGGGGGTGTCTAGGGGGGATGTCTAGGAGGGGTGTCCAAGGGGGTGTCTAGGGGGGAGGGGTGTCCAGTGGGGGTGCAAGGGAGTTGTCCAGGGGGTGTAAGGGGGTTGTCTAGGGGGTATGTGGGTGTTCAAGGGGGCTGTCTAGGGGGCGCATGGGGGTGTAGGGGGTGTCCATACCTTTAGAGCATTTTAATAACAAAATCCACTTTATTGTATCAAATTCATTTCAGATATCAAGATTTAATGCAATGTTCCCATGTTTAACCTTTCATTTCATGATGTTAACACATTTAGAGGCAGTTCTGAATATTCCTACCAAGGATAAAGCCAAAATGATTTGAAGAGATAAACCCACGAGAAATGAGACCTAACCTCATAACAATAATTTTTCTAATGATTTTTTTAATGTTATTACCAATAGAAATAGGTATGAAATCCTTTACATCCACAACATTTTCCTTCTATGTGATTTGGGCAATAAAATTGGAGTTGATTCCATAGGGCATTGAGGAGTGTTTAAAGAACTCCCTCATAGCGTTAAGAAACGCATCACAAAATATGTCCCAGAAGAACATAAATATTGTATTTGAGAACCCATGAGGACCATCCACACTCTCAAGATTTAGAGAAAAAAGGGAACTCTTAACATCTTTCTCATCCTGGGATGCAATAAGGGAGATTGTTGGATTGGGGAAGCCCGATCCGCTTGACCACACTCTAGTGCAAGAAGGCTTTACTTTTTTCATCCTCTATTAGACTATTTTTTTGCTTCAATAAGATATGAACAATTGTGATTCATTGTCATTAAAAATTTATTTAGGACTTTTCTGATAGGAACTTTTTTCTTCTTTGAACACTTTGGACAGCTCTTCTTATGTTTTAACTGGTGAAAACAGTGCATTATGGTTTGATTTTGTTTGCATTATAGTTTGAATTATTTCACAATGGTTTCACATGGGGGTGGGGACTTGGGGTAGGGATGGGGGTCTGGGTGTAGGAGGGATGTGGTGATAGGTGCAGGGTTGGGTGCAGTTGGTACTGGGGGTGTTGGGGGTGTTTAGGAAGGGGGCAGTGGGGGGGACAGTGGGGGTGCAGCGGGGGGGAGCGGGACCTAGGTGCAGGGGGTAGTGAGGGTGCTGGGGGGTGGGTGCAGGGGGGATGGGGGGTTGGGTGCAGGGGTGGATGCATGTGGTACTGGTGGTGCAGGGGGGGTGTCAAGGAGGGGCCAGTGGGGGTGTAGGTGGGGGTCTAGTGGGGGTGAAGGTTGGTGTGAGGGGGACCTGGGTGCAGGGGGTAGTGGGGGGCTGGGTGCAGTTGGTACTGGGGGTTCAGGGGGTGTCCAGGGGGGCAGTGTGGTTATAAGTGGGCGGCAGGGTGTAGGGGGTTATAGGGGGGTGGGGGGATGGGTGCAGGGCTGGGTGCAGGTGGTACTGGTTGTGTAGGGGTGGTCCAGGAGGGGGAAGTGGGGGTGCAGGTGGGGGTGGAAAGTGGGGGTGCAGGTGGGGGTGGAAAGTGGGGGTGTAGGGGGGGAGGTGGATCTAGGTGCAGGGGGGTAGTGGGGGGCTAGGGGGCATGGTTCAAGGGTGTGGTGGGAGTGTAGGTGGGGGTGGGGGTGGACAGTGGGGGTCCAGTGGGGTGGGGACCTAGGTGAAAGGGGTAGTGTGGGGGCTGGGGGGGCTGGGGGGGCTGGGTGCATAGGGGGATGGGGGGAGGGGTTGGTGCAGGTGGTACTGGGGGTGAAGGGGACGTCCAGGAGGGGGGAGTGGGGGTGTAGGTGGGGGGGGGGGGCAGTCGGGGTGCAGGTGGGGGGAGGGGGACCTAGGCGCAGGGGGTTGTGGGGGGCTGGGGGGCTAGGTGAAGGGGGGCTGGGTGCAGGTGTTACTAGGGGTGCAGGGGGGTGTCACAGGGGGGGGGGGTTCTGGGTGGGGGTTGTATTGGGGTTGTAGGGGGGCAGTGGGGGTGCAGGCTGGGGGGGTCTAGGGGGTTTTAGGGGGGTCCAGGGGTGTTAAGGGGGTATGCAAGGGGGTTCTGTCGAGAGGGTAGAGTGGGGGTGTACAAAGGGGGAGGGGATGTGCTAGGGGGGGTCTATCCAAGTGGGAAGGGAGGGGATGCAAGGGGTCTGTTTAGTGGGGCATCTGCTATTTCTAAAAAAGAATATATACCCACGGTTTGAGAACTGTGCGTAAATATGTTGTTGTTGAACCCTCTATACCTATGGTTTAATTAATCGTGGGTATCCAATTTCTACTATAAAAATGTATACACACGGTTCTGTAAACAATGGGTATAGATCTATACCCACGATTCTGGTGAACGGTGGGTAAGTTGAAATTTCAGTGAGATATACCCACGGTTTTTGTAAAACTGTGGGTATAGGGAAATCATGATGCCTCAAGATCCCACGGTTCATCATGTCGTGGGTATAGCCTATACCCAAGGTTTAATGGGCTATACCTATGGTTTGAAAATGTGGGTATAGGGCACTTTTCTAGTAGTGAAAACATTTTTATTAACCCAATTTCTGATGTGGGTTTTCCACTGAGGTATTTTTCTCATTTTAACCTATTATTTTTGAAGAACAATTTCAAATAAAGAGGAAACAATTTATTGAAGGAAGGTATAATGTAACACCACCTGATTTTATAGTATGTTATCTCTTCAAAGTATTTCAATAACATGCGCTACACATAACCCTGAGTTCGAGCGCACCACAACTTACCAAACTAGCCGTTAAAAAAGAGTTTATGAATTGTATTAAACCCATTATAGATTTTATATATCCTATATATTTTTAACATTAGACTTTTGGGTATTTAATCATAATTTAAGAAAAATTCAATTTTTAAGAATAAAGAGGTATTTTTGAAAGAATGCAGTTTTTTGGCCATTTAATGGTGAAACTTTTTTAAATCCAATATTTTTACACTTTTATATATTCAACTTAGTCAAATTAAATTTTTCTTTATAATTGGGACATAAAATTTAGTTTGGATAAATTTTTGGTACTTTTCTAAAAATATTAAATTTTTGATGAATAGTGAATAATACTAAATTTTAATTAAAAACAACTTTTTATTTGAAATAATTTATAGCGTTAAATTATACATTGGATTAGTTTTAAAGTATCATTAGATTATATTTTTATCATTTAATAAAACTTAGGTCATTGAATGTAATATCACTTTTAAACTGGACATAAACAAGTGTTAATCTTTTGATAGTTATTATTTCTTATAAACACGCTTTTTGTTTAAACAACGGAAATTAATTTTAAATTAATTTCTGCCACTTTTGTGTATTGAATTTATAAAAATGGATTTCATATTTGGAATTATGATGTCAAAATTGTATAAATAGGTAACTTTTATTTTTATACGTTATGAACAATTACTTCAGTAAATATTTTATTTACTATGGTTAAAGGGTAAGTCCAGTAAATAAGTACAACCAAATAATATTATAATAATAATAAATTACCCTAACATATGTCGTATTCCTATTTATTTATATATTTCCAATCATGGGCATCCTTGGGTTGATTTTGGGGCCCCATAGAGCCACTTGAGAGTGATAATTACACTTTATATTAATTTATATAATGTAAAGACAAAAATGACATGAACATATATCTTTTTGTAAAACATTTTTTACATGGGGTTATAGAAGTTATCATTTAGAATATAAATACTCATTATAAATTTAAAAATATTTCCTACATAATAAAATTTTATTTATATTATTTAGAAATTAAATAATTAAATTTATTTATGACATAATGATGATGGAGTAATTACCTTATTAATGAAGGAATCAAATAAATTGTATTGTAAATATTAAAATAAAAGTAATTTGAAAGTTTTGAGGCCATAATCGAATTTTTTAGGTGAATATTACATGTTAGGACTGATTAAATTTATTTCTTTAACTAATCAAGTTATGATGACTTTCATAAAAACCAAAAACTATATAGTATCAAAATTGACATAAATGAGTTTTTAAAAAAATATTATATCATTAAATTAAATAATAGTTTTAAAAATATAAGTTTATGAAACAGAACTTATATAATCAAAGGTATATAAATAATGAACCACATGGGGTTCACGTGGCTTTTTATAGTATGTTTATTGACCATATAATATAAAAATACAAAGAGACATGGTAAATGTCAAACTATTTAAATATGAGTTAGATCTAAAAAATAAGGCTAATATAGTGACCTAAACCTACCTAAAACCTATTGTTTGAAGGGTTTTCGACCCATCCCCACCTTAACTTCTAAAAAATAATATTTTATCCATTATAAACCGAAAATTATTTTATTTTAAAATAATATTTCAATCTTTTCCTAAAGTGACCCTCACCTATCTAATAAAGGGGTATGTCCCCTTCTATTAATTTCACACCTCCAATCCATTTAGTTTGGCCAAACCATGCCCAAATATCCTCCTAAAGTTACTCCCTTCATCATAGAGGCATTCCTTTGGTCATAATGCCAACCTAAGGAGCTCTTTTGATCAAATCAAATGGAAGAACCCGAAGAAGAGGTTAATATTTCATTACCACTTTCAAATTCATCCCTTCTTCCTATTCCTATTTCTTTATTGTTTCCATTCTAAAATAATAAATCCAATATATTCTATATAATGTGATGTAATTATTAAAATGTTACAACCATATTCATTATTCTATCCATCAAATGAATGACAAAGTCACCATATGTGCGTACGTACAGATTACTGCCTCCACGTCGTGGTGTAGTTTGTTATTCGAACACTTCATTATATGGATGTGTATAATAATGAGTATAACTGATTTAAATAATAAATATAACATCTTAATTATTATGTATATAAGATATACCATCCAACTACATAAGATTCCACCATTAATATAATGATATTTTTTCTCGTCCGTACGTACAGATTACTGTCTCCATGAATGCGATGAGATTCATTCCACATCATAATCATTCAAGAATAACGTTCATTTTGTGATTAAAAATAATTTTTATGAACATAATATATTTCTGTATATGAATAAAATACATCCTATCCATAACAAACATGACTTACGTAACCAATCATATAAATGAAACGAATCAGTTAACACCCGAAATGATGATACTACTAAAATATTATTAACAAAGCAATATTATAAGATCATATATGAAATCATATTTATGTATATGATTTTTTTATAATTTATTAACAATGTTTAAACTATTATACAAGAGGATAACATACCATCAACTAACGAAATGTACAAGTTAAGGGTTAATTCTACAATCTCATCATTATCTAAAGTGGTTTTTACGTGAGTATCAATTGTGACCTTTTTATCATCCACATCTATGTTTCATAAAAATATTTCAAGTGGAATATTTTATGATTTTATGGAAGGGAACATTAAACTATATCATCATATTAAATGGTTTAAATATTTATTCTTCTAAATCATTCTCATTAATTTTAATGTTTTCAAAATGGTTTTTAAGGATTTAGTTATATGGATATGAATGTTTTTAAAATTTAAATTCCTTTAAAAAGTTTCAAAGTGGTATGGGATACTTTGATTCAAAAATTTATTTAAATGTCTTCATTTCAAAATTTTGTGACTTTTAAATATTTTTATGAAAAATGGATATTCCTCTCAAAGATCTTTACAAATAATTTTCATCTATGTCAACATCCTTTGAGGGATTTTAAACTCGTTTTAAGTTGATTTTTTATGATACAAATATTCCATATCTTATTGAAGGTTTTGTAAAATGTTTGATTCTGGACGTGTTATTTTAGACCCATTAATTGTTTATGCATAACGTATTGGCATTTCATATGATAGTTTTAATATGAATGTTTTTGTTATGTTTAAACCTTTACATATGAGGAATGCATTGGACTTAGTAAGTGACGGGTGGAGGCCACTATAGCTCCTCAGTGCATTAGTAGGTATCATGAGACAAACTAGTGTCTTGGAACAAGGCCTTGAAAATAAATCTTATTTTTATTCTTGGCACAAGGGCATGACTATTTGGTTATAAAGTCTGGCATTATGCATTGTATCATTATGAAAGTGGCTATTGATATTGCATTTGATTATTCGAAAAGTAGAATATCCATGTGAATAAGTAAATTGAATTATTTGATTTTATCTTTTCCATATTATGTTGAAGTTTATGTTTAAATGTCTTATATTTTAGTATTCTACATTTCCTTAAATGTTCATGTTTTTTTTGAAATTTTCTGTAATATTGTTATCCTTATTGAGCATCTGAGCTCACCCCTTTCTATGTTTTATTTTTCCTAGGATGTGAAGATATATTTTATGGTTGACCAGCATGGACATGCTAAGGATATTAGTGTGGTCAATGAGGACAAAATGTAGTTGATGTTTTTATTTCATTATGTAATGTAAAACTTATGAATGAATCTAGTAATTCTATGTCTACTAAACTGATCGGTCACTCAAGACTTGATTCCTAGTAATCATGCTAATGGGATATTGAGTGACTTCATATATAAAGATGGAATTTTGAAATTTGGGAAGAGGCTTTGTGTTCCCAATATACCTAATATAAAGAAATAATTGTTGGATGATTCTCATAGCTCCAATTTCCTTATACACCCTTGGAGCACCAAGATATATAGATATTTTAGGGGACATTTTTTGTAGGAAAACATGAAGGGGGAGATTTCTGAATTTATGTCAAGATGTATGGTTTTTCAACATGTGAATGCTGTAAGGAAATAGCCTGGAGGATTCTTGCAACCACTTACCATACCTAATTGGAAATATTATAATATTATGATGGGCTTTGTCATTGGAATACCAAAGACTCCTAGAAGGAATGATATAATAAGAGTATTGTTGATTGTGTTACCATGTCAGCATATTTTCTTGCTATAAGAGAAGATTTACCACTTGAACATCTATCAAGACTATATATCAATGAAGTTTTAAGACTCCATTGTGTACCCCTACCGATTATTTCTGATAGTTATCCCCATTTTACATCCAGATCTTTTAAAAGTCTTCAGAAGGACTTGGATACTGAACTTTGTTTGAGCACTGGCTACCACCCTTAAACTGATGGACAATCAGAACAGACTATTAAAACCATAGAAGATAGGTTGAGATCCTGCTCACTTGACTTTCAAGGTATGTAGTGTCAATATTTACCTTTGGTAGAATTTTCTTATAATTATAGTTTCCATTGATGTATTCAGATGGCACCATATTAAGCGTTATATAGAAAGAGATGGCGTACACCAACTTTTTGGGATGATGTTGGTGAAAGATTATTTGTAGGCCCCAAACATGTTGAGGAAACGATGAAAAAGGTGATGGTTATCCAAACCCACATCAAAGTAGGTCATAGTAGGCTGAAGTGCTATGCAGATAACTGAATGAAGGATTTGGAATTTTAGGTAGGAGATCATGTTTTCTTGAAGGTATCTCTATGGAACAGTTTTATAAGATTCGATAAGAAGGAAAAATTAAGTCCCAGGTAAATCAGATATTTCTAAATTTAAGAATGAATTGGGGTTGTATCTTACCATTTGGAAATTCCACCAAGTCTCTGCAAAGATCACGATGTGGTCCATGTATCACTATTGAGAAAATACATTCCTGGACCAATGCATGTACTCACCTATGATGAAACTGAACTAGAGCCTGATCTATTTTATTGTGAAGAGCCTAACAAGATTCCAGATACTAGTGAATAAGTGTTCAGAAACTGGATGACTTGTCTGGTTAAAGTTCTATGGAGAAACCATAAGGTGGAAGAGATAACGTGGGAACCAGAGGAACATATGAGGAAGAACCACCCGAATCGTTTTTTGCGCTAGTATTATAGAAATTTTGAGGAAAAATTTATTTAAAGGAGGAAAGGATGTAACACCCCATGTATCCTTGGTAGAATTCCCTTTGAATTATGCAATAGCTTGATTTTACGCAAATTTGAGATTCTAACACTCTGCTACCAATTATCTTAGGGTGAATTTTTTGTATTTTTCTGAAAACATTAATTTTTTTATAAATAGTGAAAAACACTACGTTTTTGGTTAAAACAGACCTGTTATTTAAATAATTATTTATTTAATTTAATTTTAATTTAGGTCGAAATAGATATATAATACCTATATAAGTTCAATGTAATTCATTGGAGTCATTTTATAATAAGTTTAGATATATATAAAAATTTTATTGAATTTTTTACTGTCTTTTACCCACCTCCTAGGAGCATTTGCAAATTTGCATAAATTATGATTTTACAGCTTCTATGAGTTGAATTTCAAAAATCCTAGAAACAAAGTTAATATTAGTAAGTAAACTGTGGTTCAATAAGATGAAAATAATTTTTGGTGAATAGTAACTTTTGACTTTCATTTACCATGGTTAAAAATAAATAGGGTAATTAAGGGTAAGAATGATTTCATAATTACCCTAATACATGTCCTAATTCTATTGGATAGGTATAATTCGACCAAAAAGTGACTTCAAAATAAAATATGACTCCCTTTGGTCCATTGGGTTTAGATTAGGACATTTATTGTTATTTTATTTAAAGAAGAGTTAAAAGAGTTAAATTCAATGTTTAACAACTAAACCATTTTTAATATTGGGTTACAAAAAATATAAATTCAACTATAAATATTAATTACAAACCTAAAATAATTTCTTATATAATGGTATTTTATTAATAATTTTTAGAAATTAAATAATTTAATTTATTTATGACACAATGAAGACGCAGTAATTACATTAATAATGAAATATTAAAATAATTTATAATATAAATATCCAAATAAATGTAAATTGAATCTCTTGATAAATTATAGTAATTTTATAGGTTAATATGACATTTTAGGGTTGGTTAATTAAATTTTATTTTAAGTGACAATGTTTTAATGGCTTTTAAAAAAATCAAATACTAAATAGTATCAAAATTGATATAATTGAGTTTTTAAAATAAATACTATATTATTAATTGATATAACACTCTTAATAATAAAATGTTCAGCCAAAGGACATGGATAAGGTTGTATATATTAATAATGAACCACAGGGGGTTCACTTGACTTGTTATAGTATTTTTTATTAACCTTATAATATAAAAATACAATGGGACATGGTAAATGTCAAACTATTTTACTAAGAGTTAAATCTAAACGATAAGGTTAATATGGTGACATAAACCTTTCCAAAACCAATTGGTTGAGATTTTTTCAACCCATTCCCACCATATCCTCAAAATAAATCATTTTTATTTATTATAAACCGAATATTATTTTATTATAAAATAATATTTCAGGCTTTGCCTAAAGTGACCCTCACCTCTCTTATAAAAGTGTACTTCCCCTTCTCTTAATTTCAAACCTCCACAACCATTTTCAAGGCCAAAACCTACCCAAATATCTGACCATCATTCTTCCATTTATCCTGGATGCCCTATATTGGTCATAAATCCAACATAAAAATCCCTTTTGAACAAATAAAAAGGAATAACCCGGAGAAGAGGTAAATATTTCATCACCTCTTTCAAGTTATTTTCTTCTACCACTTACTCTTTCTTTTTTGTTTCCATTATAAAATAATAAATCCAGTATCTTCTATATAATTTGATGTTATTATAAAAATTGTACAACCATATTAATAATTTTATCCTTCATATGAATGACAAAGTCACCATATGTGAGTATATACGGATTACCGTCTCCACGTCGTGGTGTAGTTTGTTATTCGAACACTTAATTATTTGGATGGGTATAATAATGAATATAACTGATGTAAATAATAAATATAACTTGTTTATTATTCTTTATATATTATATAACATCTAATAACATATCATTTCACCGTCAATATAATGATAATGTTCCTCGTGTGTACGTACGGATTACCATCTCTATGAACACGAAGAGATTCATTCCCCATCATAATAATTAAAGAATAATAATCATTTAATGATTAAAAATAATTTTTATGAACATAATATCAATCATTATATGAATAAAATACATCCTATCCATAAAAAAATGACTTACATAACCAAGAATATAAAGGAAAATGAATCAGTTAACACCCGAAACGATGATTCTACTAAAATATTATTAACAAATAAATATTATAAGAACATATATGATATCATATTTATGTATATGATTCAAATATAATTTAATAACAATATTTTAACTTTTTTATAGGAGGTTAAAATACCATCTACTAAGGAAAAGTACAAGGTAATGGTTAATTTCACAACCTCTTTATTATCCAAGGTTGTTTTTACGTAAGTATCAACTGGGACCTCTTTATCATGCACATCCTTGTTTTTTAAACATTTATTTCAAAACATTTTTACTATTTACTATAATATGGCTTAAATCTATTTATACCCTTGTTTTAATTTTTATAAAATTCTTTGAACAAATATTTTTCTTCATTTTCAGAATAAGGTACTTTATGACATTTTCGACAAAATTATGGTAAGAATGTATTTTTTTACTTATAGAGAAGGTGTGGCTATTTTCTCTCATTATAATATTGTCGAAGCATCCCATAAAATATTATAAGAATATTTTAAAAATACATTTTTATTTTTATATTTATATGTCTTTTAAATAATTTCAAAATAGGAAGAGATATTTCTCTTCAAAAAGTTTTGATTTCATCTATGTCAACATACATTGATGGATTTTATGCTTATTTGAAGTTTATTTATTATGATAAAAATATTCTATATTGTATTGAAGGTTTTGTGATATTTTTGACTATGGATGTGTTATTTTTATATCATTCAGGGTTTATGGATAAATTATCAACATTTCGTATGATAGTTTTAATAGGAATGTTTATGTTATGTTTAAACCTTTTCATATGAATAATTCATTGGACATAGTAAGTGAGGGGTGGATCCCACTATATCTCCTCAATTAATTGGTAGGACTCATGAGAAAAACTAGTTTTTTGGCAAAATTCCTTGAAAAATATTATTTGTAGTCTTGGTATAAGGCCTTGACTATGTGGTTATGAAGTCAGGCATTTTGCATTCCATCATTATGAAAGTGGCTATTGATATTGCATGTGATTATTTGACTGGTAGAATATCCATCTGAATAAGTAAATGAAATTATTTGATTTTATCTTTTACTTATTATGCTAAAGCTTTAATTTAAAAGGCTTTTTTTGTCTTAAACATTTCCTTAAATGTTTATGCTTATTTATTAGAGTTTCTTATATATTGTTATCCTTAATGGTCATCTGTTCTCATCCATTTCTATGTTATATTTTCCCAGGATGTGAAGAAATAGTTTATGGTTGACCTACAGTGATAGGATAAGCCTATAAGTGTGTTCGATGGGGAAAAAATGTTGTTGATGTTTTTATTTCATGAAGTAATGTAAAACTTATGACTGTATCTATTACATCCAAGGATACTAAACTGATCGGTCTTTCGGGACATGATTCCTTGTATCATTCCAAGGTTATGTAATAATGCACTGACTCTGGATAACTGGATAATTCCATTTACTTATTCACATGGATATTCTAGTATTTGAATAATCACATGCAATATCTATAGCCACTTTCATAATGATAGAATGCATAATACCAGACTTCATAACCATATATTCAAGACCTCGTTCCAAGAATACAGGTAAGATTTTGTCAAGGCCTTGTTTCAAGACACTAGTTTGTCTCATGAAACCTACTGATGCATCAAGGAGTTATAGCGGGCTCCACCCATCTCATACTAAGTCCAATGCATTCCTCGTATGAAAAGGTACAAACATAACATAAATATTTGTATTAAAACTAGCATATGATATTTCAATACTTTATCCCTAAACCATGAATGGTATAA
This sequence comes from Viscum album, assembly GCA_963277665.1. NCBI lineage: Eukaryota > Viridiplantae > Streptophyta > Magnoliopsida > Santalales > Viscaceae > Viscum > Viscum album. The sequence continues at coordinate 884,325,357 of OY728135.1, read as the reverse complement.
AAAAACACATCCACATTCAAACATATCACAAAACCTTCAATACAATATAGAAGATTTGTATCATAATAAATCAACTTTAAACATGCTTAAAATGCATCAAAGGATTCTAACATAGAAGAAATCAATAATTTTTGTAGAGAAATATCTCTTTCTATTTTGAAATCATTTAAAATAAATATAATTATAAATGAAAAAAATTATTTAGAAAAAATTCTTATAAGCTTGTATGGGAAGCTTTTATGATGTTATAACGGAAGAAAACAGCCACACCCACCATATAAGTTAAAAAGAGATATTATTACCTTAATTTTGTCGAATAGGTCATAAAGTACCTTGTTTCAAAAATAACGAAAATATTCCTTTCAAATCATTTTATAAAAAGTCAAACAAGGGTATAAATGGATTTAACCCATAGTATATTAAATAGTAAGAAAATTGGAAATAATTTTTAAAGAAACATGGATGTGGATGATAAAGAGGTCTCAATAGAAACTTACGTAAAAATAACCTCGGATAAAAAAGAGATTGTGAAATTAACACTTACCTTGTACATTTTCTTAGTCGATGATATGTTACCCACCTATATAATAGTTAAAACATTGTTATTAAATTATAACAGAATCATGTACATAAATATGATATCACATATGATCTTATAATATTGCTTTGTTAATAATATTTTAGTAGTGTCATTGTTTTGTGTGTTAACTAATTTGTTTTACATTATATGCTTGGTTACATAAGTCATGTTTGTTATGGATATGATTTATTTGATTCATATACTGAGTGATAATATGTTCCTAAACATTATTTTTAATCATAAAATGATAATTATTCTTGAATGATTATTATGGGGAATTATGTGGAGATGGTAATCCATACGTACACACGAGTGACATTATCATTATGTTGATGTTGGAATCATATGTAATTGGATGGTATATCATATATACAGAATCATTAACATGTTATATTTATTATTTACATTAGTTATACTCATTATTATACCCATCCAAATAATGAAGTGTTTGAATAAAAAACTACACCATGACGTGGAGACGGTAAGCCTTACGTACGCATGTATGGTGACTTTGTCATTCATATGGTGGATAGAATAATGAATTTGGTTGTAAAATTTTTATAATAACATCAATGTATAAAGAAGTTACTTGATTTATTATTTTAGAATGGAAACAATAAAGAAAGAAAAAGTTGAAAAATAAAAGAACTTTAAAGAGGTAATGAAATATTTTATGGTTGACCTGCAGGGAAAAACATAGGATATAAGTGTGGTCAATGGGGTAAAAATCTTATGGATGTTTTAATTTTATGATGTAATGAAAATATTATTACTATATCTAGTACTTCTAAGGCTACTAAACGTATCGTTCTTTCGGTACATGATTCCTTGTATCATGTCAAGGTTATGTAATAATGCCTTGACTCTTGGTAACTAAAGTCTGGGCAATAAAGTTGGCATAGTGGTAAAGGTGTAAACTTATTTGCCTTCCCTAAGAGATAGTATATTGTGAAATCATAATCTTTAAGTAATTCAAGCCATCTATTTTTCGTCATGTTGAGTTATTTTTGTGAGAAAATATAATTCAAACTCTTGTGATCGATATAAATCTCCCATTTTCACCATAGATATAGTGTATCCATATCATTAGATCAAAGATTACAGCTGATAACTCAAGATCAGGAGTGGGATAGTTTTTCTCATGGATTTTTAGCTATCATGATTCATAGGCAATAACTCTATCATTATGCATAAGGAAACAACCAATTCCTTTCACTGAATCATCACTATAAATAAAAAACCCATTGTTCCATGATGGTAGATTCACGATAGGATAATTGAATAATATTCTATTCAGTGATTCAAAACAATTTTAAATATCTTTTTTTCCAAACAAATTTACCTCTTTTATGTGTGATCTTGGTTAATGGGTTAGCTAACCAGGAAAAATTCTGGACAAAATGTCGATAATAACATGCTAAACCAATAAAACTGCGTACCTCAATTATATACATCGGTGTTGGACATTCATGTATTTCCATGGTCATTGAAGGATAAATAGAGATTCCATCCATTGAGACAATATGGCCAAAAAATGAAATCTCATGAAGCCAAATTTCACACTTGTTAAACTTCACATATAATTCATTTCTTCTAAGAGTCTTTAGAATAATGCGCAATTGATTCTCATGATATTCATAACATTTAAATTATATCAAGATATCATAAATAAATAACACTACAATGTCATCAATATATTCCTTGAAAACTCTATTCATTAGATCTATGATTACACAGGCTTCATTAGTCAGTCCAAATGGAATTACTGTAAACTCATAATGCACATAAATGGTTCGAAATTCAGTTTTCGGAATGTCTTACTTCTACACACACAACTAATGATATCCAGATTAAAGGTCAATATTTGATAAATATTGAGCTCCCTGAATTTGGTCAGATAAATCATCAATGTTAGGTAGGGGATACTTTTTCTTTATTATAATAGCTTTGATCTCTCTGTAGTCAATTCACAAACTCATAGATCTGTCTTTCTTCTTAACAAGAAGGACAGGGGCTCCCCATGGGGAAACACTAGGGCGAATAAATCCATTATTACTCAATTCCTCTAGTTGTTTATTTAGTTCCACTAATTCTACAATGGTCAATATATAGGGGGTATTTGATATGGGCCTTGAACTAGGAATTAAATCAATGGAAAACTCAATTTCTTGTTCTGGAGGTTGTCCAGGTAAATCCTCTAGAAACACATCAACATATTCTTGCACAATAGGTACATCCTCTATTAAAACATTCTATTCCTCACCCAGAATTATTTCATTCTCTTCCCCACCAATAATTTAATTTATTAGAGCTACTTGGGGTGGATCTAGATAAGAATCCGGTGGTGATGTTTCTGCTCTAAAGATATGGTACTTCTTATCATCATAAAAAATTGTAACCTACTTCTTCTGACAATAAATTTTTGCATCATGGTCTGAAAGCCAATCCATTCAGTGGATTATATAAAATTCAATAATGGGTATGAAAATGAGATCAGCAGATAAATTTCATTTATATTCCCTAATGGTAACTGATTCACAAAACATTTTTGTGATGATACATCCCTTAAATGTTTTTACTGACAACTCCTTTATTAAGTCAAATTAAAAAAATATAATTTTTTTAGAAAACTGGAAAGATGGGAAACAATGAGATGATTCAAAATCAAATAAAGCATTCCCTAAACTTGATGAAACCATTAAATTACCTACCACCATTTCTTTTAGAGCTTCAACCTTAGCAGTAGTGATCGCATAAGCTTGGCATTGCTCCCTTAGCCTATTCTGAGGTAAGTTACCTTGTTGCATAAGACATTAATTTGATAAATGTCCCTTTTCTCTACAATTGTACCATTAAACATTGATAGAATATTTCCTTCCCTTAAAATCACGAGCTTGGTGGCACTTTTCACCATACTTGTAATAGACGCACATTCCCTTCAAACAAGTTCTGGGGTGATTCTTCCCACATTTATCATAGGATGGATATTTAACTTTTAACTTTTCCCCTTATTTCCATTTTCAGATTGATCAGCAGATCTCTTATTCTCATTATTTTCTTTGAAGTCATATGACATAGAGAATTTATTTTCTGTCTTGATACAACATGAGATAATATCTTTATAAGATGAGAGGGATTGTGAGAATAATTCACGATGGAGAATTGTTATTAAACCATCAAAGAATCGATCAATCTTAATCATTGGGTTACATATATAATTTTTTTCATGCCTTGTTAACCTTGTAATGTTAGCCTCATACTTTGGGACATTCTCATCCTCCTTTCTCTTCAGACTCATAAATTGCCTTTCTATATTAGCTTGATGGTCACGAAGAAAGTATTTTTCTAAGAAACTCTCTTTAAACTCCCTCCATTACATTTTCGATACTTCTTCATCTTCCTTTTTGATTTTTATTAATTAACACCATTGATCTGCATCTCCCATGAGGCGAAACTGTCATGACAAATTTTTTCCTTTCGTTACTCCCCAATGCATTAAGTATTTTCTCTAAGGAATTTATCCATTGCTCAGATACTAATGGATTTGTAATCCCATTGAATTTTGGTGGTTGATGCCTCATGAAGAGGTCTAACAATGATCCTCCGCATTGTGGACCAGGGTTCCCTATATGGGTAAGGTTATTATTCATAACCTGAGTGAGTTGTCCCAGTATTGTGATAAGTTGATCAGCACCAATTGCATCACCTTCTCCACAATAATTATCTAGAGTAGGAGGGAAATTCCTACATGTATTAAGTGAATTGATACAGTTTATATTCCTTCCACTAGGATCCATGTCTAAGAAATTAATTACACTAGATTATTTTATGAATCGCAATACATAATTCCAAACTTTTAAAACACTTAACATAAATTGAAAAATTTATATATATAATCCATAATTATAAAAAAAATTCATTGAGGAGGTATATACTCATAAATACATCATAATGGTTTGTAAATAAAATGTGAATTATCCTAAACATATCCCCTATGAGTGTCATCACCAAGATTGCAACAAGGCCCATTTTCGTGTACCAAGATACCCTAGGTCATGCCCGAAACTCCTAGTTACAGTTTTTAATCATTGGTACATCAATGCTAGAGCCGCATCTACCTGATCTTATCTAGACAGGGATTTATTGCTTGGAAAATACTCAAAATCTTTACATTACAAAAATTCTAGGAAGTTATTATATAAAAATCCACAATGTCTATCTTAGGGTAATGTGCTCTAATCAGAGTTTATCTAAATCTGGTTTCCAAGGTTTGTACTAAACTTCCTCTGATACCAACTGTAACGACCTAACCTCAGTTACCCAGATTCAGTGCACTATTACATAACATTGGCATGATATGAGGAATTGTGTCCCGAAATACCGATCAGTTTAGTAGCCTTGGATGTACTAGATACATTCATAAGTTTTACATTACATCCTTAAATAAAAACATCAACAACATTTTGTCCCTATTGACTACACTTATATCCTTATCCTATCCCTTTAGGTCAACCAAAAAATATTTCTTCACCTCCTGGGAAAATTAAAACATAGAAAGGGGTGAGCTCAGATTCTTAGTAAGAATAACAATATAGCAGAATCATTCATAAAGAAGCATAAATCTTTAAGGAAATGTATAAGACTAAAACAAAAGACTTTAAAACATAAACATCAGCTTAATATGAAAAAGATAAAATAAAATAATGTGATTTAATTATTCACATGGATATTTTATGAGTTTAATAATCACATGCAATATCAATAGCCACATTCATAATGATGGAATGCATAATGCCAGACTTCTTAACCACATAGTCATGGCCTTGTGCCAAGACTACAAATAAGATTTTGTCAAGGTGTTGTACCAAGACACTAGTTTTTCTCATGAGACCTACCAATCAATTAAGGATCTATAGCAGGCTCCACCTATCACTTACTAATTCAATTGCATTATTCATATGAAAAGGTTTATACATAACATAAAAATTCATATTAAAACTAGCATAGGAAATGTCAATACTTTATCTATAAAAAAATAATGGCATAAAAATAACACATACACGGTCAAACATTCACAAAACCTTCAATACAATATGGAATATTTGTATCATAATAAATCAACTTCAAACAAGCATCAAATACTTCAAATTATGATGACATAGATGAAATCAAAATTTTTTAGTGAAATATCTCTTTCTATTTTGAAATAATTTAAAATACATATAATTATAAAAGAAACTATTATTTTGAAAATATTATTAAAAGATTGTATGGAAAGCTTTGATGATGTTATAATGGTAGAAAATTTCCACACTCGTCGTATAAGTTAAAAAAAGACATTGTTACATTAATTTTGTCGAAAAGGTCATAAAGTGCCTTTTTTGGAAAATGATGGAAAGATTCCATTCAAAACATTTTATAAAAAGTCAAACATGGGTATAAATGAATTTAACCCCCAGTATTGTAAATAGTAAAAAAATTGAAATAAATTTTTAAGAAACATGTATGTGGATGATAATGAGGTTCCAATAGATACTTGCATAAATCCAACCTCGGATAATAAAGAGATTGTAAAATTAACACTTACCATATACTTTTCCTTAGTTGACGGTATGTTAACCTCCTATATAATAGTTAAAACATTGTTATTAAATTATACAAGAATAATATACATTAATATGATATCATATATGATATTATAGTATTTCATTATCAATAATATTTTAGTAGTATCATTGTTTTGAGTGTTAACTGATCTGTTTTCCTATATATGCTCAGTTACGTAAGCCATGTCTATTATGGATAGGATGTATTTTAATCATATCTATAATTATATTAAGTTATTAAACATTATTTGTAATTATAAAATGAAAATTATTCTTGAATAATTATGATGGGGAATGAATCTCATCGCGTTTGTGGAGACCGTAATCCATACGTATGAATGAGCGATAATATCAATATATTGATGGTTAAATCGTATGTAATTGGGTGTTATATCATATATAAAAAATAATTAATAGGTTATATTTATTATTTACATTAGTTATACTCATTATTATACCCATCCAAAATAATGATGTCTTTGAATAAGAAACTATAACATGATGTGGATACGGTAAGACATACGTAAGCCCATATGGTGACTTTATCATTCATATGAGGGATAGAATAATTAATATGGTTGTACCATTTTTTTAATAACAGAATAGTATATAGAATATTCATGATTTATTATTTTAGAATGGATACAAAAAAGAAAGATGATGTGGAAGAAGAAAAGAACTCGAAAGAAGTGATGAAATATTTGTCTCTTCTTTGGGTTCTTCCTTTTGATTTTATCAAAATGGCTCTTTAGGTTGGATTTTTGACCAATGTAAGGCCTTTAAGATTATGGGAGGAACATTGGGAGGATATTTGGGTAGGTTTTTCTTAAGCCAAATGGACTTGGAGGTGTGAAATTAAGAGAAGGGGATGTACCCTTTTATAAGAGATATAAGGATCACTTTAGGAAAAGATTGAAATATTATTTTATAATAAAATCATTTTTTTTATAATGGGTCCAAAAAGATTTATTTTGAGTATAAGGTGGAAGATTATTTGAGAAGAATGGATCATGGATTTTTGAAAAAGATGAGAGTTGAAAGGGATCCTATTTTCATGGATCTAATAAAGATGGATATGGGAATAAACATGGAAGGTTAAAAAACAATTATTTTTCAAATGGTTTCTAAACCATCTTTACTAGAAAAGATAAAAATGTCACAGAATAATGATAAGGAGTTTCAAAATAAGATTAATGCTGTAAATGATGAGAAATTTAGTGACTTCATATATAGAGATAGAATTTTGAATTTTGGGAAGAGACATTGTCTTCCAGATATACCTAATCTAAAAAAAGAATTATTGGATGACAATCATAGCTCAAATTTCTCTATACACCCTGGGAGTACCAAGATGTATAGAGATATAAAGGAAAATATTTGGTGGGACAACATGAAGAAAGAGATTTCTGATTTTGTGTCATGATGTATGGTTTTTCAATAATAGAATGCTTGAAGGCAACAGCCAGGAGGAGTCATGCAACCTTTTCCCACACCTGAGTGGAAATGGGATAATATTACAGTGGACTTTGTCATGGGGATACAAAAGACTCCTAGAATGAATGATTCAATATTAGTCATATTTGATCATCTTACCAAGTCAGCACATTTTCATGCTAAAGTGAAGAATTACCAATTGAACGTCTAGCAATACTATATATGAATTAAGTTGTAATACTTCGTGGTGTACCCCTATTGATTATTTCTGATCACAATCCCCATTTTACATCAAGATTTTGGAAAAGTCTTCATAAGTACAATGATACTAAACTTTGATTGAGCACTGCCCGCCACCCTCAAACTGATGGACAATTAGAATGGACTATTCAAACCTTAGAAGACATGTTGAGATCTTGCTCAAATGACTTTCATGGTATGTGGGATCAATATTTACCTCTGGTATAACTTTCCTATAATAATAGCTTCCATTCAAGTATTCATATGGCACCATATGATGTGTTATATGGAAAGAGATGTCACACACCAACTTGGTGGGATGATGTTGGTGAATGAAAACACATAGGCCCAGAACTTGTTAAGGAAATGATGGAAGAGGTGAAGGTTATCCAAACACACATCAAAGCGGCTAAAAGTGGGTAGAAGATCTATGCCGATAAACAAAGGAAGGATATGGAGTTTCAGGTAGGAGATTAGGATTTATTGAAGGTGTCTCCATGTATGGGAGTTATGGGATATAGAAATAAGGGAAAACTAAGTCCCAGGTACATCAGTCCTTTCAAATTTATAGAACAAATTCGGGTTGTAGCTTACCATTTGGCAATGTCGCCATGTATTTCCAAAGTTTACGATGTGTTCCATGTATCACTGTTGAGAAAATACCTGCCTGACCTAATGCATGTACTCACCTATGAGGAAATTGAACAAGAACCAGATTTGTCTTATTGTGAAGAGCCTTTCAAGATTCTTGATACTAGAGAACATGTTAAGAGAAACCGGACGACTTGTCTGGTAAAAGTTCTATGGGGAAACCATAATATGGAAGAGGCAGTGTGGGAACCAGAGGAACATATGATGAAGAACCACCCGAATCTACTTATGTGGTAGTATTCTATAAATTTTGATGACAGAATTATTTGAAGGAGGGAACAATGTAACACCTGAAGCTTCCACGATAATTTTCTCTTTGAATAATGCAATATCTTGCATTTTACGCTACTTCCAGATTCTAACACACCCTGACCAAGAAAACTAGCCATTATGAATAGTAATAACCATTTTATAAATTTTTATAAATATTATTTTTTATAATGGACTTCATTTTTGAATTCATAATATCGAAATTATCTTTGGGTGAATTTTTGATATTTTTATGAAAACATTCAATTTTTGATAAATAGTGAAAAACACTGTCTTATTATTTAAAACTAACTTTTTATTTAATAAATTAGTTATATTATTTTAATTTATTTTAGGTCAAAATAGATACATAATACCTATATATCTTCAATTTAATTCATTGGAGTCATTTATTAAAAATTTTATATATATATATAATTTTATTGAACTTTTTTCCATCTTTTACCAACCTTCTAAAAGCATTCACAAATTTGCATAAAACTAAATTTTACCGCTTCTGTGAGTTGAATTTCAAAAATCTGAGAGATACAGTTGACATCAGTAAGTAAAATGTGGTTCAATAAGATAGAAATTTTTTTTTCATGAATACAAGCATTGGACTTTTATTTACCACGTTTAAATGTAAATTGAGTAATTAAAGGTAAAAAGGATATTATGATTACCCTAACACATGTCTAAATTCTATTGGATAAGTTTAGATCAACCAAAAACTACCTTATAAATAAAATATGACCCCCTTTGGTCCTCTTGGATTAGATTATGACATTTGTAATTATTTTATTTAAAGAAGAGTTAAAAGATTTAAATTCAATGTTTAATAACAAAACCATTTCTAATATATGGTTACACACAATATAAATTCAACAATAAATATTTATTAGAAAGATAAAAATATTTACTACATAATGGTATTTTATTTATAAATTTTATACATCAAATAATTGAATTTATTTATGACACAATGATGATGCAGTAATTACATTAACATTAAAATATTAAAATAATTGATATTATAAATATCCAAATAAATGTAAATTGAGACTTAACAACTATAACACCCTGACCCCAGTTACCTAGAGTCATTGAATTATTACATAACATTGGCATGATAAAAGGAATAATGTCCCTAGAGACCAACCATTTTAGTAGCTGTGGAAGTACTAGATACATTAATAAGTTTTACATTACATCGTGAAATAAAAACATCAACAACATTATGTCCCCATTTACCATACTTATATCCTTAGCCTATCCCTACAGGTTAATCATAAGATATTTCTTCACCTACTGGAAAAAATAAAACAGTGAAGGGGGTGAGCTTAAACTCTCAGTAAGGATAACAATATAGCAGAAACTTTCATAAATAAGAATAAACATTTAAAGCGATGTAAAAGACTAAAAAAAGGCTTTTAAACTTAAACTTCAGCATAATATGGAAAATATAAAATCAAATAATCCCATTTAATTATTCACCTGGATATTCTACTAGCTGAAAAATCACATGAAATATCAATAGACACTTTCCTAATAATTGAATTTATAATGCCAGACATCATAACCACATAGTCAAGGCCTTATGCCAAGACTACAAATAAGATTTTGTCAAGGCCTTGTGCCAAGACAATAGTTTGTCTTATGAGACCTACCAATGCATCGAGGTGATATAGTGCGCTCCACCTGTCACATACTAAGTCCAATGCAGTCCTCATATGAAAAGGTTTAATCATAACATAAACATTCATATTAAAAATAGCATACAAAATGTCAATACTTTATCCCTAAACCATGAATGGTGTAAAAATAACACATCCACCGTCAAATATTTCACAAAACCTTTAATACAATATGGAATATTTGTATCATAATAAATCAACATCAAACAAGTTTAAAATCTATCAAAGGATGTTTACATAGATAAAATGATAACTATTTGAAATAAATACCTATTTATATTCTTAAATCATTTAAAAGTCACATACTTACAAAATAAAACATTTATTTTTAAAATATTCTTATAAGCTTTTATGGGAAGCATCAATGATGATATAATGGCATAAAATAGCCACATATTCTATATAAGTTAAAAGAAGACATTCATACCTTAATTCTATCGAAATGGTCATAATGTACCTTGTTTGGAAAATGATGAAAAGATTCCTTTCAGACCATTTTATAAAAAGTCAAACAAAAGTATAAATGACATTAACCCATAGTCTAGTAAATATTAAAAATATTTTGAAATACATTTTTAAGAAACATGGATGTGGATGATAGAGAGTTTCCAGTAGATACTTACATAAAAACAACATTAGATAATAAAGAGATTGTGAAATCAACCCTTACCTTGTACTTTTCCTTAGTTGATGGCAGTTATCTCCTATATTTTAGTTAAATCATTGTTATTAAATTATACACAAATAATATACATAAATATGATATCAAATTTGATCTTATAATATTGCTTTGTTAATAATAATTTAGTTTTATCATCATTTCCGGTGTTAACTAATCCATTTTCCTTTATTTTTTCCCGGTTGGCTAACCCATTAACCAAGCTCACACGTAAAGGGGTTAAATTTGTTTAGAAAAAAGAGTGTGAAGAATATTTTGAATAAATGAATAGAATATTAGTCAATGCTCCTATCTTGACTCTACCATCAGGGAATGATGGGTTTGTTATTTATAGTGATGCTTCAAAAAAAAGGACTTGGTTGTGTCCTTATGCAGAATTATGGAGTTTTTTCCTATGCATCACAACAACTAAAAATACATGTGAAAATATATACCACTCATGATCTTGAGTTAGCATTAGTAATATTTGATATGAATATATGGAGACACTATCTCTATGGTGAAAATGTGAGATTTATTCTGATCACAAGAGTTTGAAATATATTTTCTCACAAAAAAATCTCAACATGAGGAAATGGAGATGGATTTAACTACTTAAGGATTATTATTGCACAATACACTACCACCTGGGGAAGGAAAATAAGGTGGATGATCCTTTGAGCAGAAAAAATCAAGGAGTTTTAAACAAGATGAGAGTTGAAAGGGATCCTATTTTCATGGATCTAGTAAAGATGGATATGGGAATAACAATGGAAGATGATACATAAATTCTTTTTCAAATGGTTGCCAAACCATCTATACAAGAATGGATAAAAATTTCTAAGACTAATGATAAAGAGTTTCAAAAGAAGATTAAAGTTGTAAATGATAGAAATTGAGTGACTTTGTATATGAAGATGGAGTTTTGATATTTGGGAAGAGTATTTGTGTTCCCGATATACCTTATCCAAAAAAATAATTGTTGGATGATACTCATAGCTATAATTTCTCTATATACCCTAGGAGCACTATGATATATAGAGATTAAAAGGAATATTTTTTATGGGATAACAGGAAGAGGGAGATTACTGATTTTGAGGCAAGATGTATGGTTTGTGAACAACTAAAAGCTGGAAGAAAATATCTTGGAGAATTCATACAACCTCTTCCCATACCAGAGTGGAAATTGGATAATATTATATTGGAATTTTTTCTGGGGCTACCAAAGACTCCTAGAAGGAATGATGAAATATGATTAATTGTTGATCATCCTACCATGTCAACACATTTTCTTAGTATAAGAAATGATTTACCACTTGAACGTCTAGAAAGACTATATATTAATGATTTTTTAAGACACCATGGTGTACCCATATTGATTATCTCTGATCGCGATCCCCGTTTTACATCATGATTTTGGGAAAGTCTTCAGTAGGCCATGGATACTGAACTTTGTTTGAGCACTTCCTACCACACTCAAATTGATAGACAATTAGAATGGACTATTTAAACCTTATAAGACATGTTGAGATCTTTCTCACTTGACTTTCAAGGTATGTGGGATCAATATTAACATCTGGTATAATTTTCCTATAACAATAGCTTCCATCTAGGTATTTAAATGGCACCATATGAATTGTTATATGGAAAGAGATGTCACACATCAACTTGTTGGTACGATGATGGTGAACAAAATCTCATAGGCCCAAAAATTGTTGAGGAAATGATGGAATAGGTGAAGTATATCCAAACCCACATCAAAGAAGATCAATGTAGGCAAAAGAGATATGTTGATAACCGAAGGAAGGATTTGGAATTTCAAATAGGAGATCATGTTTTCTTGAAGGTATCTCGATGGAAGGTAGTTATACGATTCGGTAAGAAGGGTAAATTAAGTCCCAAGTACATCAGACCATTCAAAATTCTAGAATGAATTTGGAATGTAGCTTACCTTTTGGCAATGCCTCCAAGTCTCTCTGAAGTCCAAGATGTGTTCCACGTATCACTGTTAAGAAAATACAGGTCTGACCCACCACCTATAGTCACCTAGGTGGAAATTGAACTAGAACTTGATCTGTCTTATTATGAAGAGCCTGCTAAGATTCTTGATACCGGAGAACAAGTGTTGAAAAACTGGACAACTCGTCTTGTTAAATTTCTATGGAGAAACAATAAGATGGAAGTGGCAATGTGGGAACCCGAGAAACATATGATGAAGAACCACCTAAAGCTTTTTATGCTGTGATATTCTGGAAATATCCAGGAGAAAATTATTTTATGGAGGGTATAATGTAATACCCCAAGATTCCACGATATGTTTCCCTTTGAATAATTCAATAACTTGCATTGTACGCAACATGTAGTTCTAACACCCCACGACCAATCAAAGTAGCCATTATGAATAGTAATTCCCATTTTTTAAAATTTTATAAATTTTATTTTTCAAAATGTACTTCATTTTCGAATTTGAAATATTGAAATTATCTTAGGGTGAATTTTTGGTATTTTTCTGAAAACTTTCAATTTTTAATGAATAGTGAAAAACACTACGTTATTGGTTAAAACTGACATTTTATGTAAATAATTATTTATTTTATTTAAATTTATTTTAGGTAAAAATCCATAAATAATTCATATATATGTTCAATGTAATTCATTGGAGTCATTTTATAATAATTTTAGATATGTATATATATATATATATATATAAATTATTGAACTTTTTATCATCTTTTACCCACCTCCTAGGAGCATTTGCAAATTTGCATAAAACATAATTTTACTGCTTCTCTAAGTGGTATTTAAAAAATCCAAGAGACACGGTTAATATCAGTAAGTAAAATTTGGATCAATAAGATGAAAAGAATTTTTGGTGAATAGTATCTTTTGACTTTTATTTACCACGATTAAAAGTAAATAGTGTAATTAAGGGTAAAAATGTAATCATAATTACCATAAAACATGTCATAATTCTATTATATAAGTATTATTCGACCACAAACAACCTTAATAATAAAATATGACCCCTTTTGGTCCACTTGGATTAGATTAAGACATTTGTTATTATTTTATTTAAAAATTAATCAAAAGAGTTAAATTCAAACTTTAATAAATAAACCATTTTTAATATAGGGTTACCCATAATATAAATTCAACTATAAAATATTCCATAGAAATATAAAACAATTTCCTACATAATTGTATTTTATTTATAATTTTTAGATATTAAAAAATTTAATTTATTTATGACACAATGATGATGTAGTAATTACCTAAATAATGAAATATGAAAATAATTGATATTATAAATATCCAAATAAATGTAAATTGAGACTTCAGATAAATTAAACTAATTTGAGAGGTTAATATTACATTTTAGGGTTGGTTAAAGAAATTTTATTCCAAGTAATAAAGTTTTCATGTCTTTCAAAAAAATCAAATACTAAATACTGTCAAAATTGACATTATTGAGTTTTAAAACAAATATTGTCTTATTAATTGATATAATATTCGTAAAAATCTACGTTTGATCCAATGGATTAGGATAAGGTTATATATATATATTAATATGAACCAAATGGGGTTCTCTAGGATTGTTATAGTATTTTTATTAACCATATAATATAAAAAAACAAAGAGACATGGTAAATGTCAACCTATTTAACTAAGAGTTAAATCTAAAAGATAAGGTTGATATGATGACCTAAACTTATCCAAAAACAATTAGTTGAGAGGTTTGAGATCCATCCCCACCTTAACCTCTAAATAAATCATTTTTTAGCCTTTATAAAATGAAAATGATTTTATTATAAAATAATATTTCAAGCTTTTCCTAAAGTGACCCTCATATCTCTTATAAAAGCGTACTTCCCGTTCTCTTAATTTCACACCTCCAAATCAATTTGGATAGGACAAAACCTTCCAAATTATCCTCCATAATTTCTAAACTTTATCCTAGAGGCCTTACTTTGGTCATATATCCAACCTAAAGAGCCTTTTTGATGAAATCAAAAGGAAGAACCTGAAGAAGAGGTAAATATTCCATCACCACTTTCAAGTTTGTTTCTTCTTCCACTTCCTCTTTATTTGTTGATTACATTCTAAAATAATATATCCAGTATATTATATATACAGTGATGTTATTATAAAAATCTTATAACCATATTCATTATTCCCTCCATCATATGAATGACAATGTCATCATACATGCGTACGTACAGCTTACCGTCTCCACGTCGTGTTTTAGTTTGTTATTCAAACACTTATTATTTTGGATGGTTTAATAATGATTATAACTAATGTAAATAATAAATATAATATGTTAATTATTCTTTATATATGTTATACCATCCAATTACATAATATTTCACCCTTAATATAATGATATTATCGCTTGTGTGTACGTACGGATTACCGTCTTCACAAAAGCGATGAGATTCATTCCCCGTCATAATCTTTCAAGAATAATTTTCATTTTATGATTAAAAATAATGATTAAGAACATAATATTATTCTATATATGAATGAAATAAATCCTATCCATAAAAAATATAGAATATTTAACTGATTATATAAAGAAAAATAGATCAGTTAATACTTGAAACAATGATTCTACTAAAATATTATTAACAAATCAATATTAAAAGATCTAATATGATATCGTATTTATGTATATTATTCTTGTATAATTTAATAACAATGTTTTAAATATTATACAATAGGTTAACATACCATCGAATAAGGAAAAGTAAAATTTAAGGGTTAATTTCAGAATCTCTTAATTATCTGAGGTTGTTTTTATGTAAGTATCTACTGGGACATCCTTATCATCCACATCCATGATTCTTAAAATGTATCTCAAAAAAAAATTACTATTTACAAGACTATGGGTTAAAGCCATTTATACCCTTGTTTGATTTTTAATAAATTATTTTGAAAGTAATCTTTCCGTCATTTTCAAAACAAGGTACCTTATGATCTTTTTGAAAAAAAAATTAAGGTAAGAATGCTTTTTTTTATCTTATACAGTTGTTGTGGCTACTTTTTATCATTATAATGTCATCAAAGCTTCCCATAAAAGCTTATAATAATATTTTCAAAATAAATGTTTTATTTTATAATTATATATATTTTAAATGATTTCAAAATAGAAAGATATATTTATCTAAAAAATGTTTTTATTTCATCTATGTCAACATCCTTTGATAGATTTTAATCTTGTTTGAAGTTAATTTGTTATGAAACAAATCTTCCATATTGTACTGAAGGTTTTTTGATATGTTTGACCATGGATGTTTTATTTTTATACCATTCATAGTTTATGAATAAATTATTGACATTTTGTATGCTAGTTTTAATACAAATGTTTATGTTATGTTTTAACCTTTTCCTATAAGGAATGAATTAGACATAGTAAGTGACGGGTGGAGCATGCTATAGCTCCTCGATGAATCGGTAGATCTCATGAGACAAACTAGTGTTTTGGCACAAGTCATGGATAAAATCATATTTGTAGTCTTTCCACAAGGCCTTGACTATCTGGTTATGAAGTTTGGCATTATGTATTCCATCATTATGAAAGTGGCTATTGATATTACATGTGATTAATCAACTCATAGAATATCCTTGTCAATAAGTACATATAATTATTTGATTTTATCTTTTCAATATTATGCTGAAGTTTATGTTTAAAAGGAATTTGTTTTAATCTTATACATTGCCTAAAATTTTTATGCTTATTTATGAAATTTTCTACTATATGGTTATCCTTACTGAGTATCTGATCTCACCCATTCTATGTTTTATTTTTCCCAAGAGGTGAAGAAATATTTTATGGTTGACCTACAGGGATAGACTAAGTATATCATTTTCGTCAATGGGGACCAAATGTTGTTGATGTTTTTAGTTCATGATGTAATGTAAAACTTATAAATGTATCTAGTACTTCCAAGGCTACTAAATTGATCGGTGTTTCGGGAATTGATTCCTTGTATCATGCCAATGTAATTTAATAATGCACCAACTCAAGGTAACTGAGGTTGGGAAATTATTGTTAAGTATGGATAAAAATATAGTGTAAACCTTCATAAATATGCATAAACATTTAATGTAATGTATATGACTAAAACCAAAGCCTTTTAAACATAAACTTCAGCATAATATGGAAACAATAAAATCAAATAATGTCATTTAATTATTCACATTGATGTTATACTAGTCAAGTAATCACATGAAATATCAATAGTCATAATGATAGAATTCATAATGGCCGAATTCGTATCCACATAGTCAAGGCCTTGTTCCAAGACTACAAATAAGATTTTTCAAGGCCTTGTGTTAAGATGCTAGTTTGTCTCATGAAACCTACAGATGCATTGAGGTGCTATAGAGAGCTCCACCCATCACTTACTAAGTCAAATGAATTCCTCATATGAAAAGTGTTAAACATAACATAAACATTCATATTAAAATTATTATAAAAAATTTCAACACTTTATCCATAAACCATGAATGGTATAAAAATAACACATTCACAGTCAAACATATCACAAAACCTTCAATAAAATATGGATGATTTATATCATAATGAATCAACTTCAATAAAATTTAAAATCCATAAAATGATATTGAAAAATATGGAATGAAAACTATTGGAAATAAATACCTCTTTCTATTTTGAAATCATTTACAAGTCACATATTTATAAAATAAAAAATATATTATGAAAATATTTTTATAAGCTTGTATGGGAAGATTCGATGATGTTATAATGGCAGAAAATAGCCACACCCACCGTATAAGTTAAAAAAAGACACTCTTACCTCAATTTTGTCGAAAAGGTCATTAAGTACCTTGTTTGGAAAATGATGGAAATATTCCCTTCAAACCATTTTATAAAAAGTCAGAAAAGGGTATAAATGACTTTATCCCATAGTCCAGTAAATAGTAAAAATGTTTTTGGAATACTTTTTTAAGATACATAGATGTGGATGATAAAGTGGTCACAGTAGATACATACCCAATGCTAGTGAATTATTTTAATACATTGTCATGATACAAGGAAATCGTATCTGAAAGACCGATCATTTTAGCAGTCTTGGAAAATTGATTACATTCATGAACGTTACATTACACATTCAAAAATAAAACACAACATAAATGATAATTTTAGAACACCATTAATCCCCTAGAATAACCCTACATATCAATCATAATATACTTCCTTGAATCCTGGGAAAATAAAACATAAGAAATTGGTGAGCTCAAATGCTCAGTAATGGTAGGAAATACAACGGAAGATAACATAAACTATAGGCATGGTGAATAATTTAAAACACATGCCTCATCAAATAATAATCATGAAAACATTATGGTAGGAATATTATATTAGTAAATAATTCCATAATAAAACATAGTCATGCATATTATTCTAGTCGAATAACCACATGAACCATCAATAATATTTTCATAATGATGGAATGTATAATTCCAGACATTCTAAAACATTTTGTCAATCCCTCAACCAAGATGTCTAAAAATGATTAAGGATTCATCCAAAACTATATATCAAATATGGAAAGGGCTCAGCCAATTCCATGTCTAATTGGATCATGAGACCTACTGATGCATCGAGGAGCTATTGCGGGCTCCATCAGTCACTTAATATGTCCAATACATACCTCATATCAAAAGGTTGAAACATAACATAAACATTCGTATTAGAACTAGCATAAAAAATATCAATACTTTAACCATAAACCATGAATGGTATAAAAATAACATATCCATAGTCAAATATACCACAAAACCTTCAATTCAATATGGATGATTTGTGTCATAATATATCAACATCGATCAAGAATGATATCATGTAAAGGATGTTGTCATAGTTGAAAATGATTAGTAAAATTCATTGAGAGAAATATCCCTTTTTCATGAAATTATTTAAAAGTCACATAATTTATAAATGAATTAATTTAAAATATAGGTTTAAATAAAAGTGTCTCGTACCATATTGAATCTTTTGAAAGGAATTAACATTTTAAAAAATTCATGCCCATAAAAATGAATCCTTTAAATCATTTGGAAAACATGGACTTTAATGAGAACGGTTTAAAAGAATAAATATTTTAAATATTTAAAATGATGTTTTAGTAAAAAAAGTACCTTAAAAATAAACCCTTTGAAAACTCAATTATGAAACATGGACATGTATAATAAATATTTCCCAGTAGATACTTACGTAAAAACAACCTCAGATAATCAAGAGATTGTGAAATTAACCCTTACCTTGCACTTTGCTTTGGTCGAGAGTATATTCAAACTTTTGAATAATGACCATACTATATTATTAAATTATAAAATAACCATATTAATATTTATTATATCATACATGATTCATTTATGACTTTATAATACCTGTTTAATAATGATTTCCATGTTAAATTAACATTTTTGGTAATAATCCATTTCTTTATCGTACGTGTTTTAACTTGTTAATCTTGATCGTATCATTTAGAAGATGATTTAAATATTTAAAAAATAAAAACCTTGATTTATATATCATATATATTTATAATATAAATATGTATAATAGATATATGTATGATATGAAAACACCGTTTATGGAGATGGTAGACCGTACGTAGGCATAAACATTGTTTTCATTTTCATATCGTATTGAACGGATGTAAGTGCATAAGATATATGTAAGTATAAACATACACACACACACACAAACATATATATATCCAGTAGCATTATTATTTTATATATTACATAATTATTAAAAGTATATATTTTTATAATCATCGTTGAATGGTGGACGTGGGAATGAATCTCATCGGGTTGTGGAGACGGTAATCCGTAAGTATGCCCGAGCGACAATATCATTAAATTGATGGTTAAATTTTTTTTAACTGGATAGTATATCATATATAACTAATCATTAACATGTCATATTTTTTATTTACATCAGTTATACTAATTATTATACCCATACCAATAATGAAGTGTTTGAATAACAAACTACACCACGACATGGAGACGGAAAGCCATACATACGGACGCATTGTGACATTGTCGTTTATATGATGGATAGAATAATGAATATGGTTGTACCATATATATAATAACATCACAGTATTTTTGAGTATCTAGATTTATTATTTTGTTATGCAAACAACGATGAAATATGAAGGGGAAAAAGGAAAGAATTTGAAAGAGGGTGGTGAAATTATTACCTCTTCTTCGGGAGTTTCCTTTTGTGTTGATCAAAAGAGCTCCATAGGTTGGATTTATGATCAAATTAATGACTCTAGGTTAATTTTATGGATGTTGGGAGGATATTTGGGTAGGGTTTGGCTGATTCAAATGTCATTGGAGGTGTGATTTTGTGATAAGGGGATGTTCCCTTTTATAAGAGGGGTGAGGGTCACTTTAGGAAAAGATTAAAATATTAATTTATTATACAATCATATTAAGTTTATAATGGATAAAAATGAATCTATTTAGAGACTTAGGTCTTTATGGGTTGAAATACTCTCAACCAATACGTTTTAGAAAAGTTTAGATTTCCATTTCAACTTTATCTTTTATATTTAACTCTTAGTTAAGTAGTTTATCTTTTACCGTGTCCTCTTTTATTCTTACACTATATGGTTACTAAACTTACTCTAAACTTACAAAAGAAACTCAAGTGGTTCAATAATGATATAAATAATATTATTTAAGACCTTTTTATGATCCTTATATTTTTTGGAATATTATATCAACCAATAATATTGTATTTGTTTTAAAACCAAATTTAGGTCAATTTTGACACTATTGGATATTTTGTTTTTATGATAGTCATAACAACCTTATCACATTGAAAATAATTTATCTAATCAACCATAACATGACATATTAAACTATAAAATTAGTGTAACTCATCAGAATTCTCAATTTACATTTATTTGTATATTTATAAGATCAATTAATTTAATATTTCATTAATAAGGTAATTACTGCATCATCATTGTTTCATAAATAAATTAAATTATTTAATGTCCAAAAATTATAAATAAAATACCATTATGTATATAATCATTTTATATTTCTAATTAATATTTATATATGAAATTGTATTGTGTGTAACCCAATATAAAAAATGGATTATCCATTAAACTTTGAATTTAACACTTTTAACTCTTATTTAAATAAAATAATAATAAATGTCCAAATCTATTCCAAGTGGACCAAAAAAATTATATTTTATTTCTATGGTTGTTTTTAGTCGAATTATACTTATCCAATAGAATTAGGATAGGTGTTTGGATAATTATAATATCATTTTTACCCTTAATTACACTATTTACTTTTAATCGCGGTGAATAAAAGTCAAAAGTTATTGTTCACCAAAAATTATTTCCATTTTATTGAACCACATTTTAATTACTTATTTCAACCATTTTTCTCAGATTTTTGAAATTCAACTCACAAAATCGTTAAAATAATGTTTTATGCAAATTTGCAAATCATCCTAGAATGTGGGTAAAAACACTATAAAGTTCAATAAAATTTTATAAATCTAATTTTATTATAAAATTACTCTAATTAATTTCATTAAACTTTTATAGGTATTATATATCTATTTTGACTTAAAAGAAATTTAAATAAAATAAATAATTATTTAAATAAAAAGTTCGTTTTAAATAATAACGCAGTGTTTTTAACTATTCATCATAAATTGAATGTTTTCAAAAAAAATACCAAAATTTCACCCTAAGATAATTTTGGTATTATGAATTCAAAAAAAATTCCATTTTACCAAATTAAAAACATATAATTTTCATTTATTAATTTAAAATCAATTTCCGTTGTCAAAACCAAAAAGAAGGGTTTTAAAAATTAAAAACTATCAAAAGATTGACATGTGTTTATATCAAATTTAAATGTGAAATTAATTTTATTGAAATAAATTGTATTAAATAAGAAAAATATAATCTAATTATACTTCAAAACAATTAAAATTAATAATTTAACAGAATAAATTATATCGATTAAAAAAGTTGTTTTCTATTAAAATTTAGTATTTTTAACTATTCATCAAAACATGAAAGTTATCAGAAAAGTACCAAAACTTTATCCAAACTAAATTTTTAGGTACCTCTTATAAATAAGAATTTAATTTAATTAAATTTAATATATAAAAGTGTCAAACATTGGTTTTAAAAAGGGTTCTCCATTAAAAGGTGGTAAAATTTCTTTTTTTTTGAACAATACTTCTTTTATCTGAGGAAATGAATTTGTTCTTATGTTATGTCTAAGAAACACATAATATGGATGTTAAAATTATATAGAGTATATAATATTAAAAATTAATTGAATACTATTCATACCCATTTTTTTGACACCAAGTTTGGTAAATTTTTGTGCGCTCGAACTCGGTGTCACGTGTAGCACAAGCTATTGATTTACCTTAATGAGATAACATAAAATGAAGTATTGGGGTCTTAAAATCTCCCATACTTTAATAAATTGATTTCTAAAAATTTGAAATTGTTCTTCGAAAATAAATGGTTAATAAAGAGAAATACCATTGTGGAAAACCCACATCGGACAATGGATTAATAAAATTTAGTTTTAATTAGTGGCAAAGGTAAATGAAAAAGTCACCACCAAAATATGATCTTGATTAAGAGAAAATTGGTGGTAATTAAAGACACATAATAGGAGAAAAAATGTAAATATTTATTGGGAGTGATTGAGGTCATCAATCACAAACAAGTGTAAAATTGGGGGCCTCAAAGCCATCAATCTAAGATGATGTAAAATATCATCGGTTCAACAAAACATATGGTATTAGGTTAACAATATTTTGTTTATAAGATCCCTTACCTAATGTTTAATATTTAATTTATACATAAAATATGATGGAAAATATATATATATATACTTGACAAGTAGATATTCATCCTTCAACTAATTCCTACCATAAACTCATCTTTCACTGCAAAATATAATAGAATTCAAAAATATTATATTTATCCTAATCGTATGGGATGCCAAAAAAAATTAATTTCTAATTTAAATATCACACAATTTAAAAAACTACATTATACAAACCTGAACATTATGTATTCTTGTGGTAGGTGATGCACCCTTGTCGCTCTTTGGTTGTGGGTTAAAGTCTCGTGGCCTTTCCGGACGTGACGGGTTGTCGCCCGACTTCCGAGTTGTCCTTTTTATGACAATCCAAAAATAATATCATGATATGATTGAATATTAACAATAGTATTTTATGTCAAATGTAATCGATTCCAAACTTTAGACTTATCCAAAATACTTCTGTCCAAACTCACAGTCCAAAATTTATAAAGAAGGTAAACACATTGAAGATCCTTTTTCCATGTAATAACATGTGAAAACCAACATCATGTATTCTTTTATAAACCTATAACACCAAAAAAATACCATAAAAACTTATTGGTTACATTTATTCTCCATTATTCCTTATAAAATACCAAATATACTCCTTCTATCTAAAAATGTTGTAAACTCCAACAATGATGGAATATAAAAATCATTAATTAGTTCCAAGGATGTTTATTATATACAATATAATTTATTTATTTAATGTCTATATCAAATTAATAATAATGTTTATGAACATAATATTATTATGTATATGAATAATATACATCCTATCAATAAAAAACAACACTTATGTAACCAAGCATATAAAGGAAAAGGAATCAGTTACCACCCGAAACGATGATACTACTAAAATATTATTAACAAAGAAATATAGTAAGATCCTATATGATATCTTATTTATGTATATGATTATTTTATAAATTAATAATAATGTTTTAACTATTATACAAGAGTTTAACATACCATAAACTAAGGAAAAGTACAAAGTAAGGGTTAATTTAAAAATCTCATTACTATCCGAGGTTGTTTTTACGTAAGTAACTAATGATACCTCTTTATCATTCGCATCCATGTTTCAAAAAAATGTACTTCAAAACATTTTTCATATTTAATACACTATGGGTTAAAGTCATTTATACCCTTGATTGAAATTTTATAAAATGGTATGAATGGTATCTTTCCATCCTTTTCCAAACAAGTTACTTTATGACTTTTTCAACAAAATTAAGGTAAGAATGTCTTTTTTTAACTTATATAGCGGGTGTGGCTATTTTCTACCATTATAACATTGTCAAAGCTTACCATAAAAGATTATAAGAATATTTTCAAAATAAATGTTTTCTTTTATAATTATATTCCATTTAAATGATTTCAAAATAGAAAGAGATATTTCTCCACAAAAAGTATTGATTTCATCTATGTCAATATCCTTTGAGGGATTTTATGCTTGTTTGAATTTGATTTATTATGATACAAATATTACATATTGAATTGAATGGTTTGGTATATTTTTTACTAGAGATGTGTTATTTTTATACCATTCATGGTTTATGGATAAAGTATTGACATTTATTATGCTTGTTTTAATACGAATGTTTATGTTATGTTTAAACATTTTTATATGAGGAATGAATTAGACAAAGTGACGGGTGGGGCCCGTTATACCTCCTTGATGCATCGGTAGGTATCATGAGAAAAACTAGTGTCTTAGAATAAGGCCTTGACAAAATATTTTTTTTAGTCTTGGCACAAGGCCTTGACTATGTGGTTATGTAGTCTGGCATTATGCATTCCATCATTATGAAAGTGGTTATCGATATTGAATGTGATTATTTGACTAGTATAATATCCATGTGAAAAAGTAAATGGAATTATTTGATTTTATATTTTCTATATTATTCTTAAGTTTATGTTTAAAAGTATTTTTTTAGTCTTATACATTTCTTTAAATGTTTATGCTTATTTATAAATGTTTCTGCTATATTGTTATCCTTACTGAGCATCTAAGCTCACCCCTTAGTATGTTTTATTTTTCCCAATAGGTGGAGGAATATTTTATGGTTTACCTACATGGAGAGACTAAAGATATAAGTGTGTTCAATGGGGATAAAATGTTGTTGATGTTTTTATTTCATGATGTAATGTAAAACTTGTGAATGTATCTAGTACTTCCAAGGCTACTAAACTGATTGGTCTTTCGGGACATGTTTCTGTGTATCAAGCCAATGTTATGTAATAATTCACTGACTCTGGGTAACTAGGGTTGGGGGATTATAGTTGGTATCAATGGAAAATATTTATCCCTCTGATACCAATTATAATGCCCTAACCCCAGTTACCCAGAGTTGGTGCATTATTACATTACATTGTCATGATACAAGAAATCATATCCTGAAAAACTGATTATTTTAGTAGCTATGGATGTACTATATAACTTAATTAGTTTTATATTACATCATTAAATAGAAAAATAAACAAGATTTTTTTCCCATTTACCACACTTATATTCTTATCCTATCCCAGTAGGTCAACCGTAAAATATTTCTTGACCTCCAGGTAAAAATAAAACATAGAAAGGGGTGAGATCATATTCTAAGAAAGGATAACAATATATCATAAATATTCATAAATTACAATAAACATTTAAGAAAATATATAAAACTAAAACAAAATCATCTTAAACTTAATCTTCAGCATAATATGGAAAATATAAAATCAAATAATTACATTTACTTATTCACATGGATACTCTACTAGTCCAATAATCAGATTCAATATCAATATCCACTTTCATAATGATGTAATGCATAATGCCCGACTTCATAACCACATAGTCTAGGCCGTGTGCCATGACTACAAATAAGATTTTTTAAGGCCTTATGCCAAGACACTAGTTTGTCTCATGAGACGTACCGATGCATCGAGGAGATATAGCTGGCTCCACCCGTCACTTACAAAATCCAATGCATTCCTCATATGAAAAGTTTTAAACATAACATAAACATTCGTATAAAACTAGCATACAAAATGTAAATATTTTATCCATAAACCATGAATGGTGTAAATATAACACATCCAAAGTCAAACATTTCATAAAACATTTAATAAAATATGGATTATTTATATCATAATAAACCAACTTCAAACAAGTATAAAATCCATAAATGGATGTTGACAAAGATGAAATGAAAACTATTTGAAATAAATACCTCTTTATATTTTGAAATAATTTAAAAGTCATATAATTATAAAAGAGAACATTTATTTCGAAAATATTCTTAAAATATTTTATGGGAAGATTCGGCGATGTTATAATGGCATAAGATAGCCACACCCACCGTATAAGGTAAAAAAAATACATTCCTACCTTAATTTTGTCGAAAAGGTCATATAGTACCTTGTTTGGAAAAAGACGGAAAGATTCCATTAAAACCATTTTACAAAAAGTAAAACAAGGGTATAAATGAATTTAAACCATAGTTTAGTAAATAGTAAAAATGTTTTAGAATACATTTTTATGAAACATGGATGTGGATGATAAAGAGGTCCTAGTAGATACTTACGTAAAAACAACCTCAGATAATATACAAATTGTGAAATTAACCCTTACCTTATACTTTTCCGTATTCAATGGTATGTTAACATCCTGTATAATAGTTTATTTTTTTATTAAATTATAAAATAACCATATACATAAATATGAAATCATATATGATCTTATAATATTGATTCTTTAAATATATTTTAGTTGTATAATTGTTCCGGGTGTTAACTGATTCATTTTCTTTTATATGATTGGTTACATAAGTCATGTTTTTTTGTATTGGATGTATTTTATTCATGTACAGAATGATATTATGTTCATAAACATTTTTTTTAATCATAAAATAAAAATTATTCTTGAATGATTATGATGGGGAATGAATCTCATCGCGTTCGTGGAGACGGTAATCCGTACGGAGGCACGAGCCACAATATCATTATATTAATGGTTAAATCATATATAATTGGATGGTATATCATATATAAAGAATCATTAACATGTTATATATATTATTAACATCAGATATACTAATTATTATACCCATCCAAATAATGGAGTGTTTGTATAACAAACTACACCACGACGTGGAGACGGTAATCCCTACGTACGCACGTATGGTGACATGGTCATTCATATGATGGATAAAATATGGAATATGGTTTTACAATTTTTATAATAACATCATAGTAGATAGAATAGACTGGATTTATTATTATAGAATTGAAGAAACAATGAAAGAGGAAGTGGAAGATAGAAATAACTTGAAGGACGTGATGAAATACTTACCTCTACTTCAGGTTCTTTCTTTTTATTTGATCAAAAGGGCTCCTTAGGTTGGATTCCTATCCAAAGGAAGGCCTCTAGGATGAAGGTATAATGCTGGGAGCATATTTAGGTAGGTTTTGGCTGAGACAAATGGCTTTTTAGGTGTGAAATTGAGATACGGGGAAGTACCCTTTTATAAGAGAGGAGAGGGTCACTTTAGGAAAAGCCTGAAATATTATTTTATAAAAAATTAATTTTCGAATTATAATGGCTACAAAATAATTTATTTCGAGGAATATGTGGATATGGGTCGAAAACCTCTCAACCAATAGATTTTACACAATTTTATGTTACCATTTGTTCCTTATCTTTTAGATTTAACTCTTAGTTAAATAGTTTGACATTTACCATGTCTCTTTGTATTTTTATATTACATGGTTAATAAAATTACTATAACAAGCAAATATAACCTCATGTGGTTAATTATTAATATATATAGCATTATCTACATTCTTTGGCCGAACATTATATTTTTAGGAATATTATATCAATTAATAATATTGTATTTGTTTTAAAAACACAATTATGTCAATTTTTACACGATTTAGTATTTGATTTTTTTTAATGTCATAAAAACATTATCACTTCCAATAAAATTTATTTAATCAACCCTAAAATTTCATATTAACATAGAAATTTAGTGGAATTCATCATAAGTGTCAACTTACAATTATTTAGATATTTATAATATCAATTATTTTAATATTTCAATATTATTGTAATCACTGCATCATCATTGTGTCATAAATAAATTAAATTATTGAATTTATAAAAATTATAAATAAAATACAATTATGTAGGAAAAAAATTTATTTTTTGAATGAATATTTATAGTTGAATTTATATTGCGTGTAACCTAATATTAAAAATGGATTAGTTATTAAACGTTGAATTTAACACTTTTAACCCTTATTTAAATAAAATAAAAATAAATGTCCTAATCTAATTCAAGTGGACCAAAGGGGTAATAATTTATTTATACGTTGTTTGTGGTCGAAATAAACTTATCCAATTGAATTAGGACATGTGTTAGGTTAATTATAATATCATTTCTACCCTTAATTACTCAATTTACTTTTAACCGTGATAAATTATAGTGAAAAGATACAATTCACCAAAAATTATTTTCAACTTATTGAACCACATATTACTTAATGATGTCAACTAGGTCTCTCATATTTCTGAAATTCAACTCACAGAAGTGGTAAAATTAATTTTTCTGCAAATTTGTGAATTCTCCTAGAAGGTGGGTAAAAGACAGTAAAAAGTTAAATAAAATTTTATATATCTAAACTTATTATAAAATGACTCCAATGAATTAAATTGAACATATAGAGGTATTATGTATATATTTTGACCTGAAATAAATTAAAATAATATATCTAATTATTTAAATAAAAATTTAGTTTTAAACAATAATGTAGTGTTTTTCCCTATTCATCAAAAAGTGAATGTTTTTAGAAAAAAAACAAAAAATTCACCATAAGCTAATTTTCATATTTAGAATTCAAAAATTATTTCCATTTTAAAAAAATAAAATTTATAAAATTTCCAAAAGCGGATATTACTATTCATAACGGCTAGTTTGATTGGTCATGGTGTGTTAAAACTCCAAGTTTCATACAATGCAAGCTATTACATTATTCAAAGAGAAACGTACCGTGGAATCTTGGGGAGTTACAGTCTCCCATCCTTAAAATATTTTCTTCCTCTAAATTTCTATAATATCACTTCATAAAAATAGTCGGGTGGTTCTTCATCATATGTTCCTCAGGTTCCCATGTTGCATCTTCTATCTTATGGCTTCTCAATATAACTTTTCAGACGAATCATCCGGTTTTTCTACAACTGTTCTCTGGTATCAAGGATATTGATTGGGTATTCACAATAAGACAAATCAGGTTCTAGTTCAATTTCATTATAGTTGAGTGCATGCGTTGGGTTAGGCAAGTATTTTCTCAACAGTGATATGTGGAACACATAGTGAACTTTGGAGAGACTTGGTGGCATTGCCAAATAGTAAGCTACAACCCCAATTCATTTTGGAATTTCAAAAGTTTTGATGTACCTAAGACTTAATTTACCCTTCTTACTAAATTGTATAACTCCCTTCCATGGATATACCTTCAAGAAAACATGATATCCTACCAGAATTTCCTAATACTTCCTTTGATTATCGGTATAGATCTTCTACCAACATTGAGATTCATTGATTTGGGTTTGGATAAACTTTACCTTTTACATCGTTCCCTCAACAAGTTCTAGGCATACAATTTTTCTTTGATCAACATCATCCCAATGAGTTGGTTTGCGACATCTCTTTCCCTATAATGCTTCATATGGTGCCATATGAATAAATGTAAATTGAGACATCTGATACCAAATATAATGCCCTAACCCAAGTTACCCAGATTCAGTGCATTATTACATAACATTGGCATGATACAAGGAATCATGTCGCATGCAATATTAATAGCTACTTTCATAATGATGGAATGCATAATTTCATACTTCATAAAAACATAGTCAAGGCCCTGTGCCAAGACTACAAATAAGATTTTGTCAAGGCCTTGTGCCAAGATACTAGTTTCTCTCATGTGACCTACCGATGTATCGAGGAGCTATAGCGGGCTCCACCCATCACTTAATATGTCAAATGCATTCCTCATCTGAAACGGTCTAAACATAACATAAACATTCATAGTAAAACTAGTATGTGAACTGCCAATACTTTATCCATAAACCATTAATGGTGCTAAAATAACACATCCACAGTCAAAAATATCAGAAAAACTACAATTAAATATGGAAGATTTTTATTGTAATAAATGAACTTCAAAAAAGTTTTAACCCCTTCAAAGTATGTTGACATATATGAAATGAAAACTATTTGAATTAAATACCTCATTCTTTCTCTTTCAATCACAAGCTTGGTGGCCTTTTTCACCACACTTTTAATGGACTCTCATTCCCTTCAAGAAAGAACCAGGTTGTTTCTTCCCCCATTTATCACAGGTTTGATATTAAACATTTCCCTTATTCCCCATATTTCCATTTCCATAGTGATCAGTAGATCTCTTCTTCTACTGCTTTTCTTTGAAGTCATATGACTTATATAATTCCTTTTCTTTCTTGATAGCGCATGAGACAATATCTTTGTATGATGAGAAGGATTGTGAGACTAATTATCAACATGGAAATGGTTTTAACCCATCAAAGAATCGATCAATCTTACTATGTGTGTTATTTATATAATATTTTGCATGCCTTGCTAACCTTGTAATGTTAGCCTCATACTTTGCGACATTCTCTTCCTCCTTTTTCCTCAGACTCTGAAATTGCCTTTCTATATCCACTCAATGGTCATGAAAAAAGTATTTTTATAAGAAAATCTCTTTAAACTCCTTCCATTCCATGATTGATACTTCTTCATATTCCATTGTTTTTTGGATTAATGACCACCAATGATCTACATCTCCCTTGAGATGATAAACTGCCATGACAACTTTTTCTACTTCGCTACTCCCCAATGCATGAAATATTTTCTCTAAGTAATTTATCCATTGCATAGATACTAATGGATTTATACTCCCATTGAATATTGTTAGTTGTTTCCTCATGAAGCGGTCTAACATTTATTCTCCAAGTTGTGGAACTGGGTGCTCTATACGAGTAAGGTTATTATTCATAACCTGAGTGAATTGTCACAATATGGTGATAAACTGATCAACAATAATTACTTCACAAGAACCACTATCATTATTTGGAGTAGGAGGGAAATACCTACATGGATTACATGTATTGATACAGTTTCCATTATGTCCACTAGGCACCATTTCAAAAAACTGGAATAAACTATATTAGTTTATGAATCGAAATACATAATGAAAAACTTGTAAAACACTTAACATAAATTGAAAATTTTGTAGATATAATCCATGATCATAAAAAATTATTTTATGAGTTATATACTCATAAATACTTAATAATGGTTTGTAAAGTAAATGTGAATTATACTAAGAATATCCCCCAAGAGTGTCATAACCAAGAGTGCAGTATGGCCCACTGTCATATACCCGGATACCCTAGGTGAAGCCCGAAACTCCTTGTCGGAGTTTTCACTCCTAGTTACATCAGATTTTCCTCTACCTACCCATATCAAAACAGGGATATAATTCTCGGAAAATAAAAAAAAATTCTACATTACCAAAATTATAGGAAGTTCTTCTATACCAATCCTTAAAGTCTATCTTAGAGTAATGTGCTCTAATCAGAGTTTATCTAAATATAGTTTCCATAGTTTTTAATAAGATCCCTCTGATAACAACTATAATGCCCTGACCCCCATTACCCAGAGTAGGTGCATTATTACATAACGTTGGAATGATACAAGGAATCATGTTCCAAAAGACAGATTAGTTTAGTAGCCTTGGAAGTACTAGATACATTCATATGTTTTACATTAAATCAGAAAATAAAAACATCAACAACATTTTGTCCCCATTGATCACATTTATATCATTAGCGTATCCCTGGAGGTCAACAATAAAATATTTCATCACCTCTTGGGAAATATAAAACATAGAAAGGTCGGATCTCAGATGCTTATTAAGGATTACAATATCGCAGAAACATTCATCAATAAGCATAAAACTATAATGCAATGTATAATACTTAAAAAATCCATTTAAACTTAAACTTAAGCATAATATTACAAAGAAAAAATGAAATAATTCCATTTACTTATCTACATGGATATTCTGCTAGTCTAATAATCACATGCAATATAAATAGCCACTTTCATAATAATGGAATGCATAATGTCGGACTTCATAACCAAATAGTCAAGGCCTTGTGGCAAGACTACAAATAAGATTTGGTCAAGGACATGTGCCAAGACACTATATTGTCTCTTGAGACATATCTATGCCTTGAGGAGCTATAGAAGGCTCCACCAATCACTTACTAAGTCCAATGCATTTCTGATATGAAAAGGTTTAGAAATAACATATACATTCATATTAAAACAATCATATGAAATGTAAATACTTTATCCATAAACCATGAATGGTTTAAAAATAACACATTCATATTCAATAATATCAAAAAAACATTAAAAACAATATGGGAGATTTGAATCATAATAAATCAACTTCAATCAAGCTTAAAATCCATCAAAGGATATTGACATAGAAGAAATCAAAACATTTTGTAGAGAAATATCTCTTTCTATTTTGAAATCATATAAAAGACATATTATTATAAAAGAAAAAATTTATTTTGAAAATATTCTTATAATATTGTATGGAATGCTTCGACAATATTATAATGACAGAAAATAGCCACACCCACCATATAATTTAAAAAAATACATTCTTACCATAATTTTGTAGAAAAGGTCCTAATGTACTTTGTTTGGAATATGAAAGAAAGAATCCTTTCAAAAAAAATTATAAAAGTTCAAACAATTGTATAAATGAAATTAACCCATATTATAGTAAATAGTAAAAAAAATTGAAATACATTTTTATGAATCATGGATGTGGAAGATAAAGAGGTCCTAGTAGACACTTACGTAAAAACAACCTGGGATAATAAAGAGATTGTGAAATTAAACCTTACCATGTACCTTTTGTTAGTAGATAGTGATTTATCCTCATGTATAATAGTTAAAACACTATTATTAAATTATACAAGAATAATATACATAAATATGATATCACATATGATATTATAATATTTCTTTGTTAATAATATTTTAGTATTATCGTTGTTTCGGATGTTAACTGATCTGTTTTCCTTTATATCATCAATTATGTAAGCCATGTTTTTTATGGATAGGATGTATTTTATTCATAAACAGAATTATATTAACTTATTACAAATTATTTTTAATCATAAAATGAAAATTATTCTAGATTGATTAAGATGGGGAATGAATCTCATCGCGTTCGTGGAGAAGGTAATCCGTACGTACGCAGGAGCGAAAATATCATTATATTGATGGTGATATCCTATGTAATTGGATGATATATAATATATAAATAATCATTAACATGTTATATTTATTATTTAAATTAGTTATACTCATTATTATACCCATACAAAATAACGAAGTGATTGAATAACAAACTATAACACGATGTGGAGACGGTAAGTTGTAGGTACGCACGTAATCTGACTTTGTCATTCATATGATGTATAGAATAACGAATATGGTAGTACCATTTTTATAATAACATCATAGTATATTGAATATACTGGATTTATTATTTTATAATGGAGACAACAAATAAATAGGATGTGGAAGAAGAAAAGAACTTGAAAGAGGTTATGAAATATTTACCTCTTCTTCAGGTTCTTCCTTTTGATTTGATCAAAAAGGCTCCTTAGGATGGCTTTATTACCAATGTAAGGCCTATATATGAATTTAGGAAATCTGGGAGGATATTAGGGTAGGGTTTGGCTGAATCAAATGTCTTTGAAGATGTGAAATTAAGAGAAGGGGAAGTACCCTTTTATATGAGAGGTGAGGGTCGCTTTAGGAAAAGCTTGAAATATTATTTTATAATAAAATAATTTTCAGTTTCTAATGACACCAAAATGATTTATTTCTAGGATAAGGTGGGTATGGGTCGAAACAATATCAACCATTAATTTTTAGACAAGTTTTGGTTACCATTTTATCATTATCGTTTATATTTTACTCTTAGTTA
Source organism: Viscum album (assembly GCA_963277665.1). Taxonomy (NCBI): domain Eukaryota; kingdom Viridiplantae; phylum Streptophyta; class Magnoliopsida; order Santalales; family Viscaceae; genus Viscum; species Viscum album. The sequence goes on along the minus strand of OY728135.1, from coordinate 884,291,241 downwards.
AATAGTTTGACATTTACCATGTCTCTTTGTATTTTTATATTATATGGTTAATAAAAATACTATAACAGTACAAAAGAACCCCATGTGATTAATTATTAACATATATAACCTAATACATTTTTTTGGCCTAAATTTATATTTTTAAGAATATTATATCAATTAATAATATAGTGTTTCTTTTAAAAATCCATTATGTCAATTTTGACACTATTTAGTTTTTTGATTTTTATTAAAGCCATTAAAACTATATCACTTCGAATAAAATTTATTTAAACAACCATAACATGTCTTATTAACCTATAAAATTATTTTAATTTATCATAAGTCACAATTTACATTTATTTGGATACTTATAATATCAATTATTTTAATATTTCATTATTAAGGTAATTTCAGCATCATCATTGTGTCATAAATAAATTAAATTATATAATGTCTAAATATTATAAATAAAATAACATTATGTAGGAAATATTTTTATATTTCTAGTGAATATTTATTGTCGAATTTATATTTAGTGTAACCCTATATTAAAAATAGTTTAGTTATTAAACATTGAATTTAACTCTTTTAACTCTTCTTAAAATAAAATAATAATAAATCTCTTAATCTAATACAAGTGGACCAAAGGTGGTAATATTTTATTTCTAAGGTTGTTTTTTGTGGAACAACACTTATCCCATAAAATTAGGACATGTTTTAGGGTAATTATGATATCATTTTACCCTTAATTACTCACTTTACTTTTAACTGTGGTAAATAAAAGTCAAAAGTTACTATTCACCAAAAACTATTTTCATCTTATTGAACCAAATTATACTTATTGATGTCAATCATGTCTTTTGGATTTTTTAAATTCAACTCACAGAAGTGGTAAAATTAATTTTTATGCAAATTTGTGAATGCTCCTAGAAGGTGGGTAGAAGATGGTAAAAAGTTCAATAAAATTTTATATATCTAAACATATTATAAAATGACTCCAATGAATTAAACTGAAAATATATAAGTATTATGTATCTATTTTGACATAAAATAAATTAAATTAATATTACTAATTATTTAAATAAAAAGTCAGTTTTAAACAATATTGTATTGTCTTTCACTATTCATCAAAAATAGAATGTTTTAAGTAAAATACCAAAAATTCTTCCGAAGCTATTTTCAAAATTCTGAATTAAAAAATGAAGTCCATTTTGGAAAATAAAATTTATAAAATTTCAGAAAGTGTTTATTACTATTCATAATAGCTTGTTTGATTGGTTGTTTTGTGTTAGAATCTCAAAGTTGCATACAATGCAAGCTACTGCATTATTCAAAGGGAAACGTACCGTTGAAGCATGGGGTTTTACATTCTCCCTTCCTTAAAATAATTTCTTCCTAAAAATTTCTATAATACTACTACACAAAAAGATTCGTGTGGTTCTTCATCTTATGTTTTTGGAGTTCCTACGTTGCATCTTCTATCTTATGGTTTCTCCATAGAACTTTTACCAGACGAATCGTTCGGTTTCTCAACACTTGTTCTCTTGTATCAAGAATCTTGACATGATCTTCATAATAAGAAAGATTAGGTTCGAGTTAAATTTCTTCATAGGTGAGTACATGCATTGGGTCAGGCATGTATTTTCTCAATAGTGATATGTGGAACACATCATGAACTTTGGAGAGACTTGGTAGCATTGCCAAATGGTAAGCTACAACCCAAATTCATTCTAGAATTTCGAATGGTCTAATGTACCTGGGATTTAATTTACCATACTTACTGAATTGTATAACTCCCTTCCATGTAGATACCTTGAAGAAGACATGATCTCCTACCTAAAATTCCAAATTCTTTCCTTTGGTTATCAGCATAGCTCTTCTACCTACATTGAGCTTCTTTGATGTGGGTTTGGATAACCTTCACCTTTTCCATTATTTCTTCAACACGTTCGGGGCCTAAGAGTTTTATTTCACCAACATTATCCCAACAAGTTGGTGTGAGACATCTCTTTCCATATAACACTTCATATGGTGCCATCTATATACTTGAATGGAATCTATTATTATAAGAAAATTCTACTAGAGGTAAATATTGATCTCACAAACCTTGAAAGTCAAGTGAGAAAGATCTCAACATTTCTTTTAAGGTATGAATAGTCTGTTCTGATTGTCCATCAGTTTGATGGTGGTAGGAAGTGCTCAAACAAATTTCAGTATCCAAGGCCTTCTAGAGACATTTCTAAAATCATGATGTCCAATGGGGATCGTGATCAGAAATAATCGATAGGGGTACACCATGGAGTCTTACAAATTCCTTGATATATAGTCTTTCTAGATGTTCAAGTGCTAAATCTTCTCTTATAGCAAGAAAATGATCTAACTTGGTAAGATGATCAACAATGAATCTTATTTCATCATTCCTTCTAGGATTCATTGGTAGCCACATGACAAAGTCTATCATAATATTATCCCATTTCCACTCAGGTATGGGAAGATGTTTCTTGACTCCTCCAGGATATTGCCTTCCAGCTTTCAGTTGTTGAGAAACCATAAATCGTGACACAAAATTAGCAATGCCCCTCTTCATGTTCTCCCACCAAATATGTTCTTTCAAATATTTATACGTCATGGTTCTCCTAGGGTGTATACATAAATTGGTGATATGAGATTCATCCAACAATTCTTTTTTTAGATCAAGTATATCAGGAACACAAAGTCTCATCCCAAATTTCAAAATTCCATCTTCATATAGGAAGTCACTCAATCTCTCAACATTTACATATTTAATCTTCTTTTGAAATTGATCCTGATTACTCTGAGAACATTTAATCCTTTCTAGTAAAGATGGATTGGAAACCATTTGAAAAAGTGTTGATGTTTCACCTTCCATGTTTATTCCCATATCCATCTTTACTAGATCAATGAAAATAGGATCCCTTACAACTCTCATCTTGTTCGAAACTCCATGATCCTTTTTACTCAAACCATCTTCTACCTTATTTTCCTTCCCCGGGTGGTAGCGTATTGTGAAATCATAATCCTTGAGTAGTTCATGTCATTTCCTTTGCCTCATGTTTAGTTCATTTTGTGAGAAAATATACTTCAATCTCTTGTGATCAGTATAAATCTCACATTTTTCACCATAAAGATAGTGTATCCATATCTGCAGAGAAACGATTATAGCTACTAAATAAATATCATGAGTGGGATAGTTTTTCTCATGGATTTTTAGATATCATGATGAATATAAAATAACTAAATCATTATGTTTAAGGACACAACCAAGTCCTTTCTTTGAAGAATCACTATAAATAACAAACTCATCATTCCCTGATGGTATAGTCAAGATAGGAGCATGGAAAAATATTCTCTTCAGTTATTCAAAACATTATTCACACTCTTTTTTCAAAACAAATTTAACCCTTTTATGTGTGATCTTGGTTAAAGGGTTAGTCAACCGGGCAAAGTTCTGGACGAAACATTGATAATAACCTTCTAAACCAATAAAATTCCATACCTCAGTTATACTCGTCAGTGCTTGACATTCTTTGATTGACTTGGTTTTTGAAGGATCAATAGATATTAAATCCTTAGAGATAATATGGCCAAGTAATGAAATCTCTTGAATCTAGAATTTACTATTTCTAAACTTCCCATATAAATCATTTCTTCTAAGGGTTTTAAGAATAGTGCGCAAGTGATTTTCCTGATCTTTGTTGATTTTCGATTATACCAAGATATCATCAATAAATACCACTACAATGTCATCAAGATATTCCTTGAAAACTCTATTAATTAGATCCATGATGACAGAGGGAGATTAAGTCAATCCAAAAGGCATTATTTTTAAACTCGTAATGCCTGTACCTGGTTCGAAATGTTGTTTTCAGAATTTATTCCTTGTTCACACACAACTGATGATATCCAGATTGAAGGTCAATATTGGAAAAATATTGAGCCCCATGAATTTGGTCGAATAAATCATCAATGTAAGGTAGGGGATACTTTTTTCGTTATTGTTATAGCATTGTTCTCACTATAGTCAATGCACAACGTCATAGATCTGTCTTTTCTCTTAATAAAAAGGACATGGGCTCCCTATAGAGAAACACTAGGGAGAATAAATCCCTTATTACTAAATTCCTCTAGTTTTTTCTTTAGTTCCACTAATTCCACAGTGGCCATTCTATAAGATGTCTTTGATATGGGCCTTGAACTAGGAATTAAATCAATGGAAATCTCAATTTTTTATTCTAGTGGATTTCCAGGAAAATCCTCTATAAATAAATCAATATATTCTTGCACAATAGGTACATCCACTATTCTAACATTCTTCTCCTCACCCATAATTATTTCATTTTCTTCCTCCCTAATAATTGAATTGAGTAGAGCTTCTGGTGGTGGATATAGATAAGTGTAAGTTGATGACGTTTCAGCTCTAAAGATAAGGTACTCCTCCTCATCATCAAAAATTGTAACCTTTTTCTTCTTACAATAAATTCTTGCATCATGGTATGAATTTTAATACATTCTGAGGATTATATCAAATTCAATCATCGGTATAAAAATGGATCTGCAAATAAAGACCATTTATATGCCCTAATGGGAACTTATTCACTAAAATTTGTTGCGATGATACATCCCTTAGGAGTTTTGACTGACAACTCCCTTGTTAAGTCAAATTGAAAATATCTAATTTTCTTAGCAAACTGGGAAGATATGAAAAAATGTGATGATCTAGAAACAAATAAAGAATTTGATAAACATATGGAAATTGTTAAATTACCTGCCACCATGTCTTACGTAGCTTCAACCTCAGCAATGGTGATCGCATAAGCTCGGCTTTGCTCCATTGTCCTTTTCTGAGGTAAGCTTCATTGGCACATAGGACATTCATTTTCATAATGTCCATTTTCACTAAAATTGTAGCATTCAACATTGATAGCCTCTTTGTTTCCCTTCCAATCATGATCTTTGTCTCCTTTTCCACCACATTTGTAATAGACATCCATTCCCATCAAGCAATTACCGTGGTGTTTCGTCCCCCATTTACCATAGGATGGGTATTAAACTTTTCACTTCTTCCCCTTATTTTCATTTCAAGAGTGATGATAAGATCTCTTCTTCTCTTTATTTACTTTGAAATTATAAGACTTGAAGAATTCATTTTTTGTGTTTATTTCTCATGAGACAATATCTGTAACACCCCGAGATTTTATGAAAAATATTCTTTTTAATTTCAGTAATGTCTTGTGTTGTACGCTACACCAAAAGGAGCTTTCACAACATGCATCCTTAACTTGCCTTGCATTACACGCAATCGCGACCTTCCTCGATAGCGTGTGTACTACGCAATACCGAGTTTCACTAAACAGCGATATGCTATTAAAATATTATTAAAACTAGCCATTATGAATAGTAATAACCACTTTTTGAAATTTTTTAAATTTTATTTTTCAAAGTGGACTTCATTTCTGGATTCGGAATATCGAAATTAGCTTAGGGTGAAATTTTGGTACTTTTCATATAACATTCATTTTCTGATTAATAGTGAAAATTACTAAATTTTAATTAAAAAAAACTTTTTAATAGAAATAATTAATAGTGATAAATTATTAATTTGATTGGTTTTAAAGTATATTTAGAATATTTTTTTACAATTTAATACAATGTTGGTTATTGGATGTAATTTCACATTTAAACCAGACATAAAAAACTGTCAATCTTTTGATAGTTATTAGCTCTTAAGAACACGCTATTTGTTTTGATGACGGGAATTAATTTTTAAATTAATTAATGCAACTAATATGTTTTGAATTTGGTAAAATAGACATCACTTTTGAATTCATAATATCAAATATATCTTAGGCCTAATTTTTGGTATTTTTCTGGAAACTTTCATTTTTTGATGAATAGTGAAACCATTAAGTGGTAGTTAAAAAAATGAATTTTTCCTAAAACATAATTTTACCGCTTCTGTGAGTGTAATTTAAAAATTCCAAGAGACACGGTTGATGTCAGTAAGTAAAATGTGGTTCAATGAGATGAAAATAATTTTTGGTGAATAGTAACTTTTTACTTTTTTTACCACGGTTAAAAGTAAATATGGTAATTAAGGGTAAAAATGATATTACTATTACCCTAACACATGTCCTAATTCTATTGGACAAGTGTAATTCGACCAAAAACAACTTTAGGAATAAAACATGACCATTTAGGCCCACTTGGATTAGATTAGGACATTTATTATTAATTTATTTAATGAAGGGTTAAAATAGTTAAAATCAAAGTTTAATAAGTAAATCATTTTTAATATGGGGTTATAAATAAGATAAATTCGACTATAAATATTCATTATAAGGATAATAATATTTCCTACATAATGGTATTTTATTTGTAATTTTTATACATTAAATAATTTAATTTATTTATGACACAATGATGATGCAGTAATTATCTTATTAATGAAATATTGACATAATTGATGTTATAAATACCCAAATAAATGTAACTTGAGAAATTTTATGAATTAAACTAATTTTATAGGTTAATATGAAATGTTAGTATTGATTTAATTAACTTGGTTTGAGCTAATCATTCTTTTATGATTTTCACAAAAATCAATTACTAAATAGTGTCAATATTGACATAAAATAGTGTTTAAAAAAATATTATATTATTAATTGTTATTTTATTCCTAAAAATCTATGGTTTGGCCAAATTACTTAGATAAGGTTATATATATTAATAATAAACAACTTGGGGTTCTTTTGGCTTGATATAGTAAGTTTATTAACCTTATAGTGTAATAAAACAAGAAGACACGGTGAAAGTTAAATTATCTAACTTAAAGTTAAATCTAAATGATAAGGTTAAAATTGATACCTAAACTTGTCTAAATTCTATTTTATGAGAGTATTTCGATCCCTATCCACCTTATATTCTATATATAACAATTTGGAGCTATTAAAAACCGAATTTGACTTTATAATAAAATAATATTTTTTGTTATTCCAAAGGTGCCCCTCTCCTCCCTTATAAAAGGGCACCTCCTCCCCCTCTTCCTCACACCACTTTGAGCCTTCAAGCTCGGCCAAACCCTAAAAATTTATCCTCTCCACTTCCCTAGAAACATACTAGAGGTTCTGGTCTTCTTCAAAGACCTATTTTAGTGCCCTAAAAGGAGGTCTCAAAGAAGCACTTCAAAGAAGAGGTAATGTCCGTTACCGATTCTTTCATCTTTATTTCTTCTTCCATTTCTTATTCTTTGGTTGTTTCATTATGAAGTAATAAAATCGGTATCACTCATACACTGATATGTTATTATAAGTATGAAACAACCATATTTCACCATCTATCCATCCTACAGAAAACGAAATCACCGCGCGTGTGTACGTACGGAATACCGTCTTCATGCCGTGGTGTAATCTATTTTCCACCACCACCTTACTTGGATGGGTATAATGGTGTAAATAATAACTATATATGATTATTTTAAAGTGATATTGATTCTGAAATAGAATACATACACTCCAATACAATTCCACGATCATGAGAACGATATCATCGCTCGTGCATACGTACGGACTACCATCTCCACGACGTGATGAGATTCATTCTCCACGTTAACCATTCATGAATGATTATAAAGTATATATAATAAGTAATCATGAAATATATGACATAATAATGATACTGTATTTATGTGTATATATACATATGTCATCTACTTAATTCCATTCAACTCAATAAGGAAAGGAAAACAGCGTTCATGCGTACGTACGGCCTACCGTCTCCATGAACGGTGTATTTCTTTCCATTTACTGATCTGTTATATATATGTATATTCTGAATATATATTATATATAAATCATGTTTTATAATCTGGAATTAAGTAATAATGATCTAAGAAATCATATGAATAATTCCAAGTCAAAACACAGACGAAAAATGAAACGATTTTACCCAAAACACTCTTTAACATGGGAATTACAAAAGAACGGGTAATATAAAGTCATAAGTGAACCATATATGATATCATAATAATGAGTATGATTCTGGAATAAGTCAATGACATTATTTAAATCATTATACAGGAGGTTCGGACACTTACGAAGAAAATCGGACCTAAGGTAAGGGATAATTGTGCAAATCTCATTTTTATCTGAGATTGCTTATTCGTAAGTATTTACTGGGGATATTTCTATCATCCATGTCCATGTTTTATAAAAGTGTATTCATGTATGTTTAATTTTCTTTTTACCGTTTTTGACTTTTACCCATGGTATGGAAGGAATCTTTCTTTTATTTACCCTACAAGGTACTTTTTGACTTTTCTGACAAAAGTACGAGAAGAATGTTTTTTTAACTTATACGGCATGAATGGATTTTTAAAAACATTATTTCCAAAAATATTCCTTTACAAGTTTTCAAGTTTATTTTTAATCAACTTCTTTTAGTTTAAAATTTTATGACATTTTAAGAAAGGAAAAAATGTTTTTGAAGTAGAAAGGATATTTTCCTCAAGAATGGAGTTCAAGTGTTTTATCAAAAAAAAATTCCATCTAAGATATTATAGGGTTCTGCTTCTATCCCTATTATTACATGGATTTGATTATGTTGTGATGGAAATATTTTTATGAATTCCTTTATCTTATATGAATTTTTTTATGATGTCATGTTGTTTAAGAATCCCATTTTTATTACATGGGTTATACAATGATGTATGATTTAATATTTTGTGGCACACATAAGAATGGTATAATTATGAGATGGGTGGGACCTAAATCTCCCTCCAATGCATTGGGTAAAGATTTTATATCTCATGAGATAGACATGGCTAGAACGGTAGGTTATACCGGTTCAGTGAAACAGGACTGAAACGAGGAGTGAACTTAGTTCAGAAAGGGACTTTGTCCACTAAGATAGTCTTGGAAATGAGTCTTGACTAATAAGAAATGATTCTCTGTGATTATGTGTGTATTCCACAAAGTTTCATGTTTTATGTTATGATTATTGGGATTACATTTCACTACTATGATTTATCTCATGTTATGAAATTATGATCTCTTTTGCAGGTTAAGATTTCCAAAAGATATGTTATTATGAATATGACGTGATTGATATTTCTTTTGTTTACCCTTACTGAGCATTTGAGCTCACCCTTTTATGTTTTCTTTTCCCCAGGACATAAAGAAAGGATTTAGGTTAAGAAAAAATGATGATCTTTATGGGAGATGTTGAAGATCTTTCACAACGATTACAAGATTATATTCCGAGTTTCCAAAGACACTAAACTATTATGGTCCTTGTGTGTGTACTAAGTATTCCGCAAAAGTAATGTAATGTCCATGTACATCAAGTTTCGGGTCTCTACATTAGGTATCAGAGGAAAATTTTAGTCAACCATTGGAAACTAGGATGCGAAAACGTTAGTGAGATCCCTAGAGATATTTCTACGTTATGTCTAGGGATGTCCCTAAGGATAAGTATACGTATAGGATATAGTCCTATAACTATGGTAACGATATTAGATTAAACTAGAGATGTTAGATATTGAAGTTACTCCCCCTTTATTATGATTTTATCCTCTCGCACTATTTTTTTGGATTTAGAAAATGGCTGGAAACAAGATGATTCACAATAATGGAGGATATGATGGACAATGGAATGATATTCTTCATGAGAAACCAAATGAAATGGGATTTGGAAGTCCAAAAATCATTATTATGCCGAATCAGCAATCTCATAATATGATCAATAAAGTAAAATTTGGTAATTTTCCTGACTCGTCTAATAAGAGAAAGATGGCATTTTATGATGATCATAGAGGAAAGAAAGTTCAATTTCCCCTATGTAAATCATGTGGGAAGAGGCATCAAGGAGAATGTTTCAAAGGAACTGGAAGATGCTTTGGGTGTGGAAAAGAAGGACACAAAGCCAGTAAGTGAAAAGGAAAAGGTTCAGTTAACACCAGGGATTATGATAATGGTATTGCTATGACATCAACAATGGTTAAATGTTTTAAATGTGGAATGTACGGGCATTATGAAAACCAATGACCTAAGGGAAAGTCTCATGAAGAGAATCAGTATGGGAGTATGGGTATTATTTATGTGGATGATGATGAAGAGACTACAAATGATATGTGAGATGAAAGAATTGTTGAAGCTCAGTCAATGGTTTAAGAATGTTGTGGAATGAGTACATGTTTATCATGTGTAATGTTGTATAAGTAATCTCATGGTACTATGGAATAAAGTGACATCTAAGGATTGTTACACTGTTGTCTTTCCTTGAGTTTTGAAAGTGTATGATTAATGTTACCAGTATCCATGAAATGTTATTCAGATATTTTTGGAATGTAGATGATATGCGCATAATGAAGGGATAAGGAGAAAATTAAATGTTTGATAGTATTCATGAGCTCGTGACTAATATATGGAGAAGGTTATATCATGGTTTATGTATATAGAATTTTTGGATTTTGGTATGTTGAGAGAGTTAACTTTTGACAGCATTCATGTTTTCACTAAGGTTTAATGGGTATTAATTTTTCAAGAGAATACATCATTAAGGTATTCACATGATTGGAATGTGACCAACAAGATATATGGGGGATAAATGATGGTATTCACATGCTTGGTTGACGACATTTCAAGTAATCATTTTCTTTATACTATGAGCTTGGAAAGAAGTATTTTAGATAAGCCTAAAGATTAGAATGCTTTATGTTAACCATAAGTTAGTATTGTTTAAGGATAGAACTTTTTTTATATTATTTATGTGATGTTATAGTAATGTAGTTTTAGAAAAAGGACAACCTGCAGGACAGGCGATAGCCCATTGCATCGGACAAGGCTGTGGGAATCGAACCCACAACTGAAGTGCAACTGGCCTTTATCACCTACCACTGGCCTACAGGAAGTCCCTGTTTAGTAGAAACTAGTTTTATTATATTAATCAGTATGATATATGAAGTATAAGTCCATTTTAGGAACCATATATGATTAATCTCACTATAGATGGACTTATGTATTTTTGATAACTTTTATAACCTTTTGTTTGAGACAGATGGAATGACCCGTCATTCTATCACATGAGCTGCTAACACTTCACGAATGAAAAATTCAACTTCATTTCTTTAAGAGATGAAGTGGAAATTATCCAAAGAACGAACAACGGTGAGACTGTACCAAAATCACGAAAGTATTTATTCTATTTCCAATTTCATCAATTTTAGGGAAATGATCTTGAAAACCAAAAATGTTGTTCTAGTGCCCTTATATCTGATGAATCATTTGGTACCTCAGATCGTCACAAATTTATGGCTTTGTGATTGATGGATTTTCCATAGCCATGTTCTCTACCACTCTCCATCAGAACATGATGGTTAGATTTCTCTTCCATATCCATATTTTCACCTATGTGGAAACCCAGTGATTAGTTTATTTGGGTAACCGTTACGTTTCATACTTTTGTTTTTAAATATTGGTTTTGGTATTCCTTTTTACGATGTGGGTTTCTATTAAAGAAACTTTCGAGTAGTAAACCATTTCTAACCCCGACGAATTTCGAGGGCGAAATTCATTTTAAGGGGGGTAGAATGTAACACCTTAAGATTTTATGAAAAATATTCTTTTCAATTTCATTAATGTCTTTTGTTGTATGATACACCAAAAGGAGCTTTCACAACAACCATCCTTGACTTTCCATGCATTACACGCAATCGCGACCTTCCTCGATAGCGTGTGTAGTACGCAATACCGAGTTTCACTAAACAACGATATGCTATTAAAATATTATTAAAACATGCCGTTATGAATAGTAATAACCAATTTTTAAAATTTTTTAAATTTTATTTTTCAAAGTGGACTTCATTTCTGGATTCAGAATATCGAAATAAGCTTAGGGTGAAATTTTGGTACTTTTGGGATAACATTCATTTTCTGATTAATAGTGAAAATTACTAAATTTTAATTAAAACAACCTTTTTAATAGAAATAATTAATAGTGATAAATTATTAATTTGAATGGTTTTAAAGTATATTTAGAATTTTTTTACAATTTAATACAATGTTGGTTATTGGATGTAATTTCACATTTAAACCAGACATAAACAACTGTCAATATTTTGATAGTTATTATCTCTTAAGAACACGCTATTTGTTTTGACGACGGGAATTAATTTTTAAATTAATTAATGCAACTGATATGTTTTGAATTTGGTAAAATAGACATCACTTTTGAATTCATAATATCAAATATAGCTTAGGCCTAATTTTTGGTATTTTTCTGGAAAATTTCATTTTTGATGAATAGTGAAACCACTAAGTGGTAGTTAAAAAAATGAATTTTTCATAAAACTTAATTTTACCGCTTCTGTGAGTGGAATTTCAAAAATCCGAGAGACATGGTTGATGTCAGTAACTAAAATGTGGTTCAATGAGATGAAAATAATTTTTGGTGAATAGTAACTTTTTACTTTTTTTTACCACGGTTAAAAGTAAATAGGGTAATTAAGGGTAAAAATGATATTAATGTTACCCTAACACATGTCCTAATTCTATTGGACAAGTGTAATTCGACCAAAAACAACTTTAGGAATAATATATGACCATTTAGGCCCACTTGGATTAGATTAGGACATTTATTATTAATTTATTTAAAGAAGGGTTAAAATAGTTAAAATCAATGTTTAATAAGTAAATCATTTTAATTTATGGGGTTATACATAAGATAAATTCGACTATAAATATTCATTAGAAGGCTGATAAGATTTCCTACATAATGGTATTTTATTTTTAATTTTTAGACATTAAATAATTTAATTTATTTATGACACAACGATGATGCAGTAATTATCTTATTAATGAAATATTGACATAATTGATGTTATAAATACCCAAATAAATGTAATTTGAGACTTTTTATGAATTAAAATAATTTTATAGGTTAATATGTCATGTTAGTATTGATTTAATTAACTTCTTTTGAGCTAATCATTCTGTTATAATTTTCAAAAAAATCAATTTCTAAATAGTGTCAAAATTGACATAAAATGGTTTTTTAAAAAAAATATTATATTATTAATTGTTATTTTATTCCTAAAAATCTAAGGTTTGGCCAAATGACTTAGATAAGGTTATATATATTAATAATAAACTACGTGGGGTTCGTTTTGCTTGATATAGTAAGTTTATTAACCTTATAGTGTAATAAAACAAGAAGACACGGTGAAAGTTAAATTATCTAAATTAAAGTTAAATCTAAATGATAAGGTTAAAATTGATACCTAAACTTGTATAAATTCTATTTTATGAGAGGATTTAGATCCATACCCACCTTATCTTCTAGATATAACAATTTGGAGCTAGTAAAAACCGAATTTGACTTTATAATAAAATAATATTTTTAGTTATTCCAAAGGTGCCCCTCTCCTCCCTTATAAAAGGGCACCTCCTCCCCCTCTTCCTCACACCACTTTGAGCCTTCAAGCTCGTCCAACCCCTGCCAATTTCTCCTCTCCACTTTTCTAGAAACATACTAGAGGTTCTGGTCTTCTTCAAAGACCTATTTATTTCCCTAAAAGGAGGTCTCAAAGAAGCACTTCAAAGAAGAGGTAATGTCTGTTACCGATTCTTTCATCTTTATTTCTTCTTCCATTTCTTATTATTTAGTTGTTTCATTATGAAGTAATAAAATCAGTATCACTAATACATTGATATGTTATTATAAGTATGAAACAACCCTATTTCCCCATCTATCCATCCTATGGAAAATGAAAATCACTGCGCGTGTGTACGTACGGAATACCGTCTTCACGTCGTGGTGTAATCTGTTTTCCACCACCACCTTACTTGGATGGGTATAATGGTGTAAATAATAACTATATCTGATTATTGTAAAGTGATATTGATTCTGAAATAGTATACATACACTCTAATACAATTCCATGATCATGAGAACGATATCATCGCTCGTGCGTACGTTCGGACTACCGTCTCCACGACACGATGAGATTCATTCTCCAAGTTAACCATTCATGAATGATTATAAAGTATATATAATAAATAATCATGAAATATATGACATAATAATGATACTGTATTTATGTGTATATATATGTATGTCATCTACTTAATTCCATTCAACTCAATAAGGAAACGAAAACAGCGTTCATGCGTACGTACGGCCTACCGTCTCCATGAACGATGTATTTCTTTCAATTTACTGATCTGTTATATATATGTATATTCTGAATATATATTATATATAAATCATTTTTTATATTCTGGAATTAAGTAATAATGATCTAAGAAATCATATGAATAATTACATGTCAAAACACGGACGCAAAATGAAACAATTTTACCCAAAACACTCTTTAACATGGAATTTACAAAAGAACGAGTAATATAAAGTCATATGTGAACCATATATGATATCATAATAATGAGTATGATTCTGGAATAAGTCAATGACATTATTTAAATCAGTATACAGGTGGTTCGGACACTTACGAAGCAAATCGGACCTAAGGTAAGGGATAATTGTGCAAATCTCATTTTTATCCGAGATTGCTTATTCGTAAGTATTTACTGGGGATATTACTATCATCCATGTAAATGTTTTATAAAAGTGTATTAATGTATTTTTAATGTCCTTTTTACCATTTTTTACTTTTACCCATGGTATGGAAGGAATCTTTCTTTTATTTATCCTACAAGGTACTTTTTGACTTTTCCGACAAAAGTACGAGAAGAATGTTTTTTTAACTTATATGGCATGAATGGATTTTTAAATACATTATTTCCAACAAGATTCCTTTACATTTATTGAAGTTTATTTTTAATCAACTTATTTTAGTTTAAAATTGTATGACATTTTAAGAAAGGAAAAAAAAATTTGAAGTAGAAAGGATATTTTCCTCAAGAATGGAGTTCAAGTGTTTTATCAAAATTCTTTTCCATCTAAGATATTATATGGTTCTGTTTCTATCCCTATTATTACATGGATTTGATTATGTTGTGATGAAAATATTTTTATGTATTCCTTTATCTTATATGAATTGTTTTATTATGTCATGTTGTTTAAGAATCCCATTTTTATTACATGGGTTATACAATGATGTATGATTTAATATTTTGTGGCACACATAAGAATGGTATAATTATGAGATGGGTGGGACATATATCTCCCTCCAATTAATTGGGTAAATATTTTATATCTCATGAGATAGACATGGGTGGAACGGTAGGTTATACCGGTTTAGTGAAACAGGACTGAAACGAGGAGTGAACTCGGTTCAGAAAGGGACTTTGTCCACTAAGATAGTCTTGGCAATGAGTCTTGACTAATAAGAAATGATTCTCTATGATTATGGGTGTAATCCACAAAGTTTCATGTTTTAAGTTCTGATTATTAGGATTACATTTCACTACTATGATTTATCCCATGTTATGAAATTATGATCTCTTTTGCAGGTTAAGATTTCCAAAAGATTTGTTCTTATGAATATGACGTGATTGATATTTCTTTTGATTACCCTTACTGAGCATTTGAGCTCACCCTTTTATGTTTTCTTTTCCCCAGGACATAAATAAAGGATTTAGGTTTAGAAAAAATGAAGATCTTTATGGGAGATGTTGAAGATTTTTCACCACGATTACAAGATTATATTCCGAGTTTCCAAAGACACAAAACTATTACGGTCCTTGTGTGTGTACTAAGTATTCCGCAAAAGTAATGTAATGTCCATGTACATCAAGATTCGGGTCTCTACAATATCTTTGTTCGATGAGAAGTATTTTGAGACCAATGCTCGATGGAGAAATGGTTTTAACCCACCAAATAATCGATCAATATTACTCCTTGTGTTACATATATAATCTGTTGCATGACATGCTAACCTTTTGAAGACAGCCTCATACTTTGCGACATTCTCACCCACCTTTTCCCTTAGACTCAAAAATTGAATTTCCTTATCCTCTCAATGGTCACAAGGAAATTATATTTTATGAAAATCTCTTTAAACTCCCTCTATTGAAAGTTTGATACTTCTTTATCATCCTTTGTGTTTTGGATTGATGACCACCATTGATTTGCATCTCCTGCGAGGTGATAAAATTCCATGAAAACATTTTTTCCATTCTCTAAAACCCAATGCATTAAATATTTTCTCTATGAAATTTATCCATTGCTCAGCTACTAATGGATTTGTACTCCCATTGAATGTTGGTTGTTGTTTCCTCATGAAGCGGTCTAACATTGATCTTCTGTGTTTTGGATTAGGGTGCTCCATTCGGGTAAAGTCTAAAGGTTGGAATTGGTTAAGTTTGACATTGGATACTATATTTAGGTAAAACAATTTCTTGATATTATTATTGGAATGTCATAAAAAGGACAACCTGGAGGTCGGGCGAAACCAATTGTGTTCGGAATGGTTGTGAGACTTGAAACCGCAACCAAACGGCAAAAAGGGTGGATCACCTACCACGGGCCTACGTGATGTCCCGGTCTATATTTTTTAGTTTTTCTAATAGTAAGAAAAATTAATTAAAAATTAATTATTTTTGGAACCCTATATGATTAGGATAAATAGAATATTATTGAATTCGATTATCTTTTGGAGTGAAAGATGAGTTCGTGGTATTATTTAAATGAAGGATGAAACTCTACTTGTTAAGTATATATATATATACATATATATATATATATATATCCTATTATTATATGAATAAATTAATCCTAAAACTTTTGGGAAGGGATCTTAAATCCAAAAATTTGTTATCCTAATACCATATGTTTTGTTGTACTGGTGATATTTTACATCATCTTAGATTGATTGATTTGGGGCCCTCAGTTTTACACTAGTTTGTGATTGATTACCTCAATCACTCTCGATAAATATTTACATTTTCCTCCAATTATGTGTCTTTAATTTCCACCAATTTTCTCTTAATTGAGATCATAATTTTGTGGTGACTTTTTCATTTCTGTTTCCCTTTTATTAAGAAAAAAATTTTATTAGACAAATTTCTTATGTGGGTTTTCCACAAAGGTATTTTTCTCTTTTTAACATTTTATTTTTGAATAACAATTTAGAATTGTGAGGACACAAGTTATTTAATTAGGTGAGAATGTAACACCCCATGATTTTATAGTATGTTATCTCTTTAAAGTATTTCAATAACTTGCGCTACACAAAACATCAAGTTTGAGTGCACCACGACTTACCAAACTAATCGTTCCAAAAAGAGGTTATGAATAATATTAACCAAATTTTAAATTTTATATATCTTTTATAAATTTAAAATTCATATTTTGTGTTTTTTAGACATAATATAAGAAAAATTCAATTTTTGATATAAAAGTGGTATTTTTAAAAAATGCAGTTTTTCAACCTTTTAATGGAGAACCCTTTTTAAATCCAATATTTGACACTTTTATATATTAAATTTTATTAAATTAAATTCTTCTTTATAAGAGGGAAATAAAATTTTAGTTTGGATGAATTTTTGATACTTTTCTAAAATCGTTCAATTTTTGATGAATATTGAAAAATACAAAATGTTAATTAAAAACTACTTTTTATTCGAAATAATTAATAGTGTTAAATTATAAATTTATGTGGTTTTAAAGTATCATTAGATTATATTTTGATCTTTTAATATAATTTAGGTCATTTTATGTAATATCACATTAAAACTGGACATAAAAAAGTTCTTTTGATAATTATTGTTTATTTAAAACACGGTTTTTGTTTTGACAACATGAATTAATTATAATTAATATCTTCCACTTATATGTCTTGAATTTAGAAAAATTTATTCACTATTTGGAATCATGAGATCCAAATTGTGTAAATAAGTAACTTTTATTTTCATTCATTATGAATAATTAATTAGGTAAATATTTTATTTACCATTTTTAAAGGGTAAATCTGATAAATTAGGGTAAAACAATAATATTATAATAAACATAAATTACAAAAACATGTTTCCTATTTATATTTTTTGATACATTTCCGACCATGGTCATATTTGGGTCAATTTTGGGACCCCATTGAGCCACTTGAGAGTGATAATTACACTTTATATTAATAAATTTAAAGTAAAGACAAAAATGACATAAACATATATCTTTTAGTTAAATAATATTTACATGGGGTTATATAAGTTATATTTTTGACTATAAATACTAATTATAAATCTAAAACAATTTCCTACATAATTATATTTTATTTATTATTTTTATACATTAAATAAATAAATTTATTTATGACACAATGATGATGAAATAATTACATTATTAATGAATGAATCAAATAAATGTTTATGTAAATATTAAAATAAATATAATTTGAAAGTTTTGATGCCTTACACGAATTTTCTAGGTGAATATTACATGTTATGATTGATTAAATTTATTTGGTTATATGTAATAAATTTGTGATGACATTCTCAAAAACCAAATACTAAATAGTGACAATATTGACATAAATGAGTTCTTAAAACAAGTATTATATTATTAAATTATATAATATTGTTAGAAATATATGATTCATCTAATGAACTTATATAATGATATATATATTAATATTTAACCACATGGGGTTCTCATGGATTGTTATTGTATGTTTATTAACAATATAATATAAAAATACAAAGATACATCGTAAATGTAAAACTATTTAGCTAAATGTTAATTATAAAACATAAGGTCAATATGGTGACCTAAACCTGTCTAAAACATATTCTTTGTGAGTTTTGAGACCCATCCCTACCTTATACTCTAAATGAATCATTTTGGAGCCATTATAAAGCGAAAATTAATTTATTATAAAATAATATTTCATGCTTTTCCTAAAGTGACCCTCACCTCTCTTATAAAATGGTACTTCACCTTCTCTTAATTTCAAACCTCCAAAGTCATTTGGCTCGGCCAAACCATGAATAAATATACTCCCAACTTTCCTCCATTAATTCTAGAGGTATTTATTTGGTTATAAATATATCCCAAGGAGAACTTTTGATCAAATCAAAAGGAAGAACCCGAAGAAGAGGTAAATATTTCATCCCCACTTTCATGTTTTTTCTTCATTGACTTCCACTTTCTTTGTTGTTTCCATTCTAAAATATTAACTCAAGTATCTTCTATATACTTTGATGTTATTATAAAAATTTTACAATCATATTTATTATTCATTCCATCATATGAATGACCAAGTCACCATACGTTCGTACATACGGATTACCGTCTCCACATCGTGTTATAGTTTGTCATTCAAACACTTTTTTTTTGGATGGTTATAATAATGAGTATAACTGATGTAAATAATATATATAACATGTTAATGATTGTATATATATGATTTAATCTCAAATTACATATGATTTAACCATCAATATAATGATATTGTAGCTCGTGCATACGTACGAATTACCGTCTCCACGAACGCGATAAAATTCATTCCCCATCATAATCATTCAAGAATAATTTTCATTTTATAATTAAAAATAGCTTTTAAAAACCTAATATAATTCTGTATATGAATCAAATACATCCTATCTGTAACAAACGTGACTTACTTAACAAAGCATATAAAATAAAATTAATCAATTAACACCCGAAATGATGATAATACTAAAATATTATTAACAAACCAATATTATAAGATCATTTGTGATATCATTTTTATGTATATGATTCCAATATAATGTAATAACAATGTTTTATCTATTATTCATGTGTTTAACGTATCATCTACTCAAGAAAAGTACAAGGTAAGGGTTAATTTCACAATCTCTTAATTATCCGAGATTGTTTTTACGTAAGTATCTACTAGGACCTCTTTATCATCCACATCCATGATTCTAAAAAATGTACTTCCAAAAAAAAATTATATTCACTATAATATAATTTAAAGTCATTTACACCCTTTTATTCCTTTTTATAAAATGGTTTGAAAGGAATCATTCTTTCATTTCGCAAAAAGGTACTTTTTGACCTTTTTGACAAAATTAAGGTAAGAATGTCTGTTTTTAACTTATATAGTGGGTGTGGCTATTTTCTTCCATTATAACATCATAAAATCTTCCCATACAAGATTATAAGAATATTTTCAAAATAAATGTTTTCTTTTATAATTATACGTCTTCTAAATTATTTCAAAATAGAAAGAGATATTTCTCTACAAAATTTTTTGATTTCGTCTATGTCAACATACTTTGATGGATTTTAAGCTTGTTTGAAGTTGATTTATTATGATTCAAATCATTCATTTTGTATTGAAGGTTTTGTGATATGTTTTACTATGGATGTGTTATTTTTATACCATTCATGGTTTATGGATAATGTATTGACATTTTATATTATAGTTTTAATATGACTGTTTATGTTATGTTTAATCCTTTTCAGATGAGGAATGCATTGGACTTTGTAAGTGAAGGGCGGAGCCTGCTATAGCTCCTTGATAAATCAGTAGGTATCATGAGACAAACTAGGGTCTTGGAACAAGGCCTTGAAAAAATCTTATTTGTAGTCTTGGAATAATGCCTTGACTATGTGGTTATGATGTCTAGAATTATGCATTCCATCATTATGAAAGTAGTTATTGATATTGAGTGTGAATATTCTTTGATGCGTTGAAACCATTTATCCATCAAGCATTGGTCTCATAATACTTCTCATCATACGAATATATTTTCTCATGCACTATAATGATAGAAAATTAAGTCTCTAAGTCATATGACTTCAAAGAAAAGCAGGAGAATAAGAGATTTGTTGGTCAATCTAGAAATGGAAATTAGGGGAAGAAGGGAAACGTTGAATATCCATCCTGCGTTAAATGTGGGAAGAAAGAACCCAGTAATTTCCTGAAGGGGATGGGAGTCTATTACAAGTGTGGTGAAAAAGGCCACCAACCTCATTATTTAAAGGTAAATAGGTTCTCAATGTTGAATGTTGCAATTGAAGAGAAAAGGGACATTATGCAAATT
Organism: Viscum album; assembly: GCA_963277665.1. Lineage (NCBI taxonomy): Eukaryota > Viridiplantae > Streptophyta > Magnoliopsida > Santalales > Viscaceae > Viscum > Viscum album. Next base: position 884,270,257 of record OY728135.1, on the reverse strand, counting down.
AATGTCCTAAGAGCCAAGGGAACATACCTTAGTAAAAGAAAATGGATCGAGGCCAAGCATATATGATCACTACTGCTGAGGTTGAATCTCAAAAAGATATGGTGGATGGTAATTTAATGGTTTCCTCAAGTTTATCCAATTTTTTATTGGATTTTGGATCATCAAATTGTTTCATATCTTCCCAGTTTTCTAGGAAAATTAGATATTTCCTATTTGTTTTAACAAGGGAGTTTTCAGTCCAAACTCATAAGGGAAGTATCATTGCAACAGTGTTTTCTGAATCATTTTCTCATAAAGGCATATAAATGATATTTATGTATTGATCTAATCACCATACACATGATTTAATTTGATATAATCCTCAGTATGGATTAGATTTTGGACCATGATGTGAAAATTTATTGTAAGAAGAAGGAGGTTACAATTCTCAATGATGATAATGAGTACCTTATCTTTAGAGAAGAAATTTCGCCATATGATTCTTATCTAGATCCACCCCAGGTATCTCTACTAAATTCAATTATTGGGTAGGATAAGAATAAAATAATTATGGGTTAGAAAAAGAATGTTTGAATAGAGGACATACCTATTGTGCATGAATATGATGATGTGTTTCGAGAGGATTTACCTGGACATCCTCCAGAATGAGAAATTGTGTTTTCCATTGATTTAATTTCTGGTTCAAGTCCCATACCGAAGACCCCTTATAGAATGGCCACTGTGGAATTAGTGGAAATAAAGAAACAACTAGATAAATTGAGTAATAAGGTATTTATTCACCTTAGTGTTTCTCCATGGGGAGCCCCTTTCCTTTTTGTTATGAAGAAAGACGGATCTATGAGGTTGTGCATTCACTACAGGGAGATCAATGTGATAACAATAAAGAATTAGTATCCCCTACCTCGGATTGATGATTTATTCAACTAACATCATGGAGATCAATATTTTTCAAAGATTGAACTTTGATATGGATATCATCAGTTGTGTGTGAAGAAGGAAGACATTCCGAAAATAGAATTTCAATCCAGGTATGGTCAATACCAGGTATTGACCTTCGATCTGGTATTGCCTTTTGGATTGACTAATGCACCATCTGTCTTCATGGATCTAATGAATAGAGTTTTGAAGGAATATCTTTATTACTTTATAGAGGTATTTATTAATGATATATTGGTATAGTCCAAAATCTACAAATATCATGAGAATCACATGCACATTTTTTAAAGACTCTTAGATGAAATGAATAATATGGGGAGTTTAGCAAGTGCGAAATCTAGTTTTAAGATATTTCATTTCATGGCCATATTTACTGTAAGGATGGAATCTCTGTTGATCCTTTAAAGACCAAGGCAATCCATTAATGGCCAGCACCAATGAGTAAAAATGAGGTACATAGTTTTATTGCTTTAGTAGGTTATTATTGACGTTTTGTCCAGAATTTTCCCCGGCTGGCTTACCCATTAATCAAGCTCACACGTAACGGGGTTAAATGTTTTGGACAAAAGTGTGTGAATAATGTTTTGAAGAACTGAAGAGAAGATTAGTTAATACTCCTATCTTAACTCTACCATTAGGGAATGATGAGTTTGTTATTTATAGTAATGTTTTAAATAAAGGGCTTGGTTGTTTCCTTATACAGAATGATAGAGTTATTGCCTATTCATCACCACAGCTAAAAATTCTTGATTAAAACTATTCCACTCATGATCTTGAGTTAGTAGCTGTAATCTTCCCTCTTAAGATTTGGAGACACTATCTCTATGGTAAAAAACGTGAGATTTATACTGATCACAAGAGTGCGAAGTATATTTTCTCAAAAAAAACTAAACATGAGGAAAAGGAGATGGCTTGAACTAATCAAGGATTGTGATTTAATAATACACAGCCACCTAAGGAAGGAAAATATGGTTGCAAATTATTTGAGAAGAAAGGATTATAGAGTTTTGAACAAGATGAGAGTTGAAATAGATCCTATTTTCATGAATCTATTATAGATAGATATGGAATTAACCATGGAGGGTAAAACATTAATATATTTTCAAAAAAAATTCCCAACCATTTTTACTAGAAAGGACAAAAAATTATTAGACTGGTGATGAGGAGTTTTAAAAAAATGATTAAAGTTATAAATGATGGGAGATTGAGTGACATTGTATATGAAGACGAAATTTTGAAATTTGGGAAGAGACTTTGCGTCCCGGATATACCTGATCTAAAAAGAGAATTTTTGGATGAAGCTCATATCTCCAATTTCTCTATACATCCTGGAGGCACCAAGATGTATAGAGGTTTGAAGGATCATTCATGGTGGGACAACTTGAAAAGGAAGATTGCTAGTTTTGTGTCAATGTGTATGGTTTTACAACAAGTGAAAGCTGGATGAAAACATCCTCATGGAGTCATGCAACCTCTTCACATACCTGAGATGAAATGGGATGTTATTACGATAGACTTTTTCATGGGGCTACCAAAGACTCCTAGAAGGAGATGCAATATGGGAAATTATTGATCATCTTACCAAGTCAGCACATTTTCATGCTATATGAGAAGATTTACCGCTTGAACATTTACCAAGACTGTATATTAATGAATTTTTAAGACTTCATTGAGTACCCCTATCTATTGTTTCAGATCGTGATCCCTATTTCATATCATGATTCTGGAGAAGTCTTCAGTAAGCTCAGGATACTGAAATTCGTTTGAACACTACCTACCACCATCAAACTGATGAAAAATCAGAATGAAAAATTCAAAACATAGAAGGCATTTTGATATCTTGGTCACTTGACTTTCAATGTATGTGGGATCGATATTTACATCTGGTAGAATTTTCCTATAATAATAGATTCTAATCCAGTATTCATATGGCACCATATGAAGTGTTATATGGAAAGATATTTAGCACACCGACATGTTGGGATGATGTTAGTGATAGAAAATTCATAGGCCCAGAACATGTTGTAGAGATGATGGAAAAGGTGAAGGTTATCCAAACCCACATCAAAGCAGCTCAAAGTGGTCAAAAGTGCTATGCCAATAACCGAAGGAAGGATTTGGAATTTCAGGTTGGAGATCATGTTTTTTGGAAGATATCTCTATGGAATGGAGTTATACAATTCGGTAAGAAGGGTAAATTAAGTCCCAAGTACATAGGACCTTTCCAAATTATAGAATGAATTGGAGTTGTATCTTACCATTTGGAAATACTGCCAAGTCTCTCCAAAGTTCACGATGTGTTCCACATATCACTGTTGAGAAAATACATGTCTGACCCAACACATGTACTCACCTATGAGAATATTGAACTTGAACCTGATCTTTCTTATTGTGAAGATTTTTTCAAGATTCGTGATACCAGAGAATAGGTTCTAAGAAACTGGATAACTCATCTGGTAATAGTTCTTTGGAGAAACAATAAGATGAAAGAGGCAACGTTTGAACCCGAGAATCTTATAATGATGAACCACCCAAATATTTTTGTGCGGTAGTATTCTAGAAATTTTGAGGATGAAATTTTTTTAAGGAGGTAAGAATGTAACACCCCCTGCTACCATGTTATGTTTCCCATTGAATTATGCAATAGCTTGCATTTTACGCAACTTCGAGATTCTAACACACTGTGACCAATCAAACTAGTTGTTGTAAATAGTAATACCCATTTTTTGAAATTTTATAAATTTTATTTTTAAAAATGGACATCATTTTTTAATTTTGAATATAAAAATTAACTTAGGGTGAATTTTTGGTATTTTTCTGAAAAATTTCAATTTTGATGAATAGTGAAAAACACTACGTTATTGGTTAAAACAGACTTTTTTTAAATAATTATTCATTTTCTATAAATTTATTTTAGGTCAAAATAGATACATAATACCAATATATGTTCAATTAAATTCATTGGAGTCATTTTATAATATGTATAGGTATATATATATAAAAATTTTATTGAACTTTTTACCGTCTTTTACCCATCTCCTAAGAGCATTTGAAAATTTGCATAAAACATAATTTTACGACTTCTATGAGTTTAATTATAAAAAACCAAGAGACATGGTTAATATCAATAAGTAAAATTTGGTTCAGTATGATGAAAATATTATTTGTTGAATAGTAATTTTTGACTTTTATTTACCACTGTTAAAAGTAAACAGGGTAATTAAGGGTAAAAATGATATCATAATTACCCTAAAAAATATCCTAATTATATTGTATAAGTATAATTATACCAAAAACAACATTAGGAATAAAATATGACCCCCTTTGGTCCACTTGTATTTGATTAGGACATTTTTTATTATTTTATTTAAAGAAGAGTTAAAGGAGTTAAATTCAATGATTAACAACTAAACCATTTTTAATATAGGGATACACACAATATAAAGTCAACTATAAATATTCATTATAAAAATATTACTATTTCCTACATAATGTTATTTTATTTACAATTTTTAGACATTAAATAAATTAATTAATTAATGACACAATAATGATGTAGTAATTGCCATAATAATGAAATATCTAAATAAATGATATTAAAAATATCCAAATAAATGTAAATTGAGTCTTATAATAAATTAAACTAATTTTATAGCTTAATATTACATTTTAGGGATGTTTAAAAAAATTTATTTGAAGTGATAAAGTTTTAATGGCTTTCAAAAAAATCAAATACTAAATAGTGTCAAAATTGACAAAATTTAGTTTTTAAAAAAAATACTATGTTATTAATTGATATAATATTCCTAATAATATAAGGTTCAGCCAAAGGTTTTGTATAAGGTTATCTATATATTAATAATGAACCAAATTGGGTTACCTTGGCTTGTTATAGTAATTTTATTAACCATATAATATAATGATAAAATGAGACATGGTAAATGTCAAACTATTTAACTAAGAGTTAAATCTAAAATATTTGGTTAATATGGTGACCTAAACCTTTCCAAAACCTATTGTTTGAGGGTTTTTCGACCCATACCCACATTATCCTAGAAATAAATCATTTTAGAGCCTTTATAATGTGAAAATTATTTTATTATAAAATAATATTTCAAGCTTTCTCGAAAGTGACCCTCACATCTCTTATAAAAGGGTACATCCCCTTATCTTAATTTCACACCTCTAAAGGCATTTATCTTGGACAACAAATACCCAAATATCCTACCACCTTTCCTCCCTTCATCCTAGAGGTCTTCCTTTGGCCATAAAGCTAACCTATGGAGCCTGTTTGATCAAATAATAAGGAAGAACCTGAAGAACAGGTAAATATTTCATCACCTCTTTCATGTTCTTTTCTTCTTCCACTTCCTAATTTTTTGTTGTTTCCATTATAAAATAATAACTCCAGTATATTATATATATTGTGATGTTATTATAAAAATTGCAAAACCTTATTCATTATTCTATCCATCATATGATTGACAAAGTCACCATATGTGCATACGTACAGATTACCGTCTCCACGTCGTGGTGTAGTTTGTTATTCAAAAACTTCATTATTTGTATGGGTATAATAATGACTAAAACTGATGTAAATAATAAATATAACATGTTAATTATTCTTTATATATGTTATAACATCCAATTAAAAGACTATTTCACCATTAATATAATGATATAGTCACTCGTGAATATTCTACTAGTCGAATAATCAAATGCAATATCAACAGCCACTTTCATAATGATGGAATTCATAATGTCAGACATCATAACCACATAGTCATGGCTTTGTTCCAAGACTAAAATTAAGATTTTTTCATGGTCTTGTTCCAAGACACTAATTTTTCTCATGAGACCTACCGATGCATCGAGAAGCTACAGTGGGCTCCACCCGTCACTTATTAAGTCCAATGCATTCCTCATATAAATGGGTTTAAACATAACAGAAAAATTCGTATTAATAATACCATAAGAAATTTCAATAATTTATCCATAAACCATGAATGGTATAAAATTAAAACATCCACAATCAAGCATATCAAAAAATATTCAATACAATATGGAATATTTGTATCATAATAAGTCAACTTCAAACAAGTTAAAAATCCATTAAAGGATGTTGACATAGATGAAAATTATTTATAAAACTCTTTGAGATAAATATCCATTTTTCATAAAAAAACATTTAAAATTCATAAAATTTAGAAAGGAAGAAATTTAAAGGCATTTTTGAATCAAAGTTTCTCATACCACTTTGAAACTTTTAAAAGGAATTAACATTTTAAAATCATTCATGTCCATATAAATAAATCCTTAAACCCCGTTTTGAAAATATGGACATTAATGATAATGATTTAGAAAAATAAATATTTAAACTATTTAAATGATGATCCAGTTATATATTCCCTTCCATAAAACCTTAAAATATTCCTTCTGAAAATAATTTTATGAAACACGAATGTGGATGATAAAGACGTCCCAGTAGATACTCACGTAAAAACAACCTCGGATAATAAAGAGATTGTAGAATTAACCCTTACCTTGTAGTTTTTCTTAGACAATGTTTTGTTAAACTCCTATATAATATTTAAAAAATTGTTAATAAATTATAAAAAATCATATACATAAATAGGATATCATATATGATCTTATAATATTTCTTTATTAATAATATTTTAGTCATATCATCGTTTTGGGTGTTAACTGATTCATTTTACTTTATATGCTTGGTTACGTAGGTCATGATTATTAAGTATAGGATTTATTTGATTCATATTCTGAAATATATTATGTTCATAAACATTTTTTTAATCAAAAAATGAAAATTATTCTTGAATGATTATGATGGGGAATGAAGCTCATTGCGTTCGTGGAGATGGTAATCCATACATACGTATGAGCGACAATATCCTTATATTGATGGTGAAATTGTATGTAATATGATGTTATATCAAATATAAAGAATACTTAACATGTTATATTTATTATTTAAATTAGTTATACTTGTTGTTATACCCATCCAAATAATGAAGTGTTTGAATAACAAACTACACCATGATGTGGAGAAGGTAATCCGTACGTACGCACGTATGGTGACTTTGTCATTCATATGATGGATAGAATAATGAATATGGTTGTACCATATTTATAATAACATCATAGTATATATAAGATACTATATTTAACATTATATATTGTAAACAACAAAGAAAGAGGAAGTGGAAGAAGAAAAAAACATGAAAGAGGTGGTGAAATATTAACCTCTTCTTCATGTTCTCCCTTTTGATTTGATCATAAGGGATCCTTGGGATGGCTTTATGGCCCAAGTAATGACTCTAGGATTAATGGAGCAATTTTTTGAGGATATTTCGTGAGGGATTTTCTGAACCAAATCGCTTTGGAGGTGTTAAATTAAGAGATGGGGAAGTACCCTTTTATAAGAGAGGTGAGGGTCACTTAAGGAAAAGATTGAAATATTATTTTATAATAAAATCATTTTCAGTTTCTAATGGCTCCGAAATAAATTATTTAGAGGCTAAGGTGGGTATGGGTCGAGTACCTCCCATAAAATAGGTTTTAGAAAGGTTTAGGTCACCATATTATCCTTATCTTTTACATTTAACTCTTAGTTAAATAGTTTGACATTTACCATGTCTCTTTGTATTTTTATATTACAAGGTTAATAAAATTACTATAACAAGCCAAGAGAACACCAGGTGGTTAATTATAAATATACCAATCATTATATATGTTTGTTGGAAGAACCTTATATTTATAGGACTATTATATAATTTACTAATATAATATTTGTTTTAAAAACTCATTTATGTCAATTTTGACAGAATTTAGTATTCTGTTTTTGTGAAAGTCATCAAAACTTAATTACTTCTAAAGAAATACTTTTAATCAATTATAACATGTCATATTCACCTATAAAATTCTTGGATGGAATCAAAATTTTATATTATCTTTATTTTAATATTTACAAAAACATTTATTTGATTATTTCATTAATAAGGTAATTACTGCATCATCATTGTGTCATAAATAAATTTAACTATTTAATTTCTAAAAATTATAAATAAAATTTCATTATGTATGAAAGAGGTAATTATTTCAAAATAGTTTTAATTTCATCTTTCTCAACATCCTTTTATGGATTTTAAAGTAATTTGAAGTTAATTTATTATAATATAAATCTTTAATATTGTATTGAAGGTTTTGTGATATGTTTGACTATGGATGTGTTATTTTTATACCATTCATGGTTTATGGATAAAGTATTGACATTTCGTATGATATATTTAATATGATTGTTTATTTTATGTTTAAACCTTCTCATACGAGGAAGGCATTGGACATAGTAAGTGATGGGTGGAGCCCGCTATAGATCCTCAATTCATCGGTAGGTCTCATGAGACAAACTACTGTCTTGGAACAAGGCCTTGATAAAATCTTATTTGTAGTATTAGAACAAGGCCTTGAATATGTGGTTATGAAGTCTGGAATTATGCATTCCATTGTTTTGAAAGTGGTCATTGATAATGCATGTGATTATTTGACTAGTAGAATATACATGTGAATAATTAAATGGAAATATTTGATTTTATATTTTCCATATTATGTTTAATTTTATGTATAAAATGATTTTGTTTTAGTCTTATACATTGCCTTAAATGTTTTTACTTATTTATAAAAGTTTATGATATATTGTTATCCTTACTGATTAGTTGAGCTCACCCCTTTCTATGTTTTATTTTTCCCAGGATGTGATGAAATATTTTATAGTTGACCAACAGGGGTAGGATAAGAATATAAGTGTGGTCAATGTGGAAAAAATTTTGTTGATGTTTTTATTTCAAGATGTAATGTAAAACATATGAATGTTTCTAGTGTATGCCATTGTTTAGAAATGGAATCTTGTGTAAGGAATGGAAACCGTATCAACACACGTAATCCATGTAGGGATTTATATCGTACTCAAGATAATTATAGTGGAGCTAGTGATGCAACTGGTGCTGATCAGCTTATCACCACACTGGGACAACAAACTCAGGTTATGAATAATAACCTTACCCATATAGAGCACCCTGATCCACCATACTAAGGATCAATGTTAGACCGCTTCATTAGGTAAAAACTACCATCATTCAATGGGAGTATAAATCCATTAGATGTTGAGAAATGTATAAATTCCTTAGAGAAAATATTTCATGCTTTGTGGATTAGCGAAAAGGAAAAAGTTTTCATGGTTGTTTATCACCTCAAAAGATATGAAAATAAATTGTGGTCATTAATCCAAAACACTAAGGAAGATAAAGAAGTATCAAAAATTGAATGGAGGGACATTAAAGATATTTTGTTAGAAAAATACTTTCCTCATGACCATCAAGTGGATATGGAAAGACAATTTTTGAGTTTGTGGCAAAAGGAGGATGAGAATGTCGCAAAGTATGAGGCTAACATTACAAGGTTAGAAAGGCGTGTAGAAGATTATATACTTAAAACAAGAAGTAAGATTGATCGATTCTTTGATTGGTTAAAACCATTTCTCCATCAATCAATAGTCTCACTATCCTTCTCAACATATAAAGATATTGCCTCATGCACTATCAAGATATAAAAGAAATTCTCTAAGTCATATGACTTCAAAGAAAATAATGAGAAGAAGAGATCTATTGATCACTCTTGAAATTGAAATAAGGGGAAGAATGGAAAAGTTGAATATCCATCATATGATAAATGTAGGAAGAAACACCTCGGTACTTGCATGAACTGAATGAGAGTATGTTCCAAGTGTGGTGAAAAAGGCCACCAAGCTAGTGGTTTCAAGGTAAAGAAAGAGGTTTTCAATGTAGAATGATACAATTGTACAGAAAAGGGAAATTATGAAAATGAATATCCTAAGCGCTAAGGGAGCGTGCCTCATAAAAGTCCAAGGGAGAAAGGCTAAGGTAATGTGATCACTATTGATAAGTTTGAAGCTCCCAAACACGTGGTAGAAGGTAATTTAATGGTTTCCTCAAGCTTAGCCAATTATTTATTTGAATCTAGATCATCTCATCATCATCTTATTATGTTATTTTATTATTTTCAATCAAAAACAAATGAAACACAAAAGACACAAGAAGATCCATCCTCTCCCCCCATTATCCTAGTCTTATATAAGGGGCCTAAAATAATGTATACCGAGTGCATCCCCCTTAATATAATTGATCCCCTATCACATAATGCTAGATAAATTGTGAAGAAACAACCTCACTACGCTGGAAACATCCACAGAATCCAAGTAGTCAGTAACCTTGTTCCCCTCCCTCTATGTATGAAGAACCTGAGCATTTCTTTTAAGTAACATTCTATATTTTCTGATAACGTAACAAATCATCCAAGGCACGTCTCTGTAAAATTTCAAGGCATTGTGAACAATCATAGAGTATGTCTCCACTTGACAATGTTCTAACCCGTTTTTCCTATATAACTCAAGAACAACCTGCATCACCACTGCCTCCGCCTGAAGGGAACACCCCAGACCAAATTTGGCTGAGAAATCTAAGTGGACTGGTCCACTACTACCTCTCACCACCCCTCCTCCTCATGCATACCCCAATACCCAAGAACCATCTATGTTCATCTTTAGACCTGTAGCTAGAATCCGCCAGCATACCCATTCAGCCCTCCTGTTACTGGACGTCGAGACCACTCCACCACCTGACTGAAATTTTTTCATAGATGGTGAAATTATCCGGACTCCAATGGCCTTATTAAAATCAATCAATAAATTCCTATCCCATACAATGGTGGAACAACTTGTCACCATCCATCCCTCATTCCTCGACATGTTACATGCCTTCCAAATACACTGTCACCCAGCATGCATCACCACTGAATGCATTTCCCACCCATGACCCCATCCCATGTACCTTGGAACCATCTCTCAATAAAGGGATGTCTATCCCCCATCATGGAAAGGAAGGCCGTGAAATCCCCAAGAACCTTTCATACATCACTGGCCCATTCACTACAAAAAAAACAGACAAGCAATGGATTCCTCACTATGAAAAGTACAACATACACACTTGGATGCCAGATGAATACCACACCTACGGACATTATCATCAGTTAGGAGTTCTTTGTTCTTTATCCTCCATGTGAGGAAGTTATACAAGGTGGGAATATTTTTCACCCAAATGATCTCATCCCACTCACCATTCTCCACTTGGCCTTGTATAATGTTATGAAACTCTTTGGACAAGAAATGGCCCGAGGAAGAAGTAGTGAAGGCTCACTAGTCCTCCTCTTCATTCACCTTGATGAAATGGAAAATCTCCTGCTGCTCCTTATCCAACAATATGTCAATAAATGAGGCGACATGGCTTGCATCCCTGAATCATCCAATTTTTTCATATCTTCCCAGTTTTCTAAGAAAATTAGATATTTTCAATTTGACTTAACAAGGCATTATTCACTCAAAAATCCTAAGGTAAGTATCATCACAACAAAGTTTTATGAATAATTTCCCATTATGGCATATAAATGATATTTATCTGCTGATATTCTCATCATACTCATGATTAAATTTGATATAATCCTCAGAATGGATTGAATTTTTGACCATGATGTGAAAATTTATTTTAAGAAGAAGGATGTAACAATTTTATATGATGATAAAGAGTACCTTATCTTTAGATTAGAAACGTGACCACTAGATTTTTATCTAGATCCACCCCCAGTAGCTCTAATAAATTCAATTATTGGGGAGGAAGAGAATGAAATAATTATGGGTGAGGAAAAGAATGTTCTAATAGAGGATGTACTTATTGTTCAAGAATATGTTGATGTGTTTCTAAGGGATTTACATAGGAATCCTCTAGAATGAGAAATTGTGTTTTCTATTGATTTAATTCTTGATTGAAGGCCCATTTCAAAGACCCTTTATAGAATGGACACTATGGAATTAGTGGAACTAAATAAACAACTAGAGTAATTATGTAATAAAGGATTTATTTCCCCTAGTGTTTCTCCATGGGGAGCCCCAACACTTTTTCTTAATAAGAAAGATGGTTCTATGAGGTTCTACATTAACTACAAGGAGATCAATCCTGTAACAATAAAGAACAAGTATCCCCTAACTCTCAATGATGATTTATTTGACCAACTTCATGGTTTACAATATGTTTTAAATATTGACCATATACATTTTTATGAAACAAGGATGTGGATGATAAAGAGGTCCCAGTAGATACTTACATAAAAACAACCTCGGATAATAATGATATTGTAAAATTAACCCTTACCTTGTACTTTTCCTTAGATGATGGTATGTTAACCTCCTGTATAATAGTTAAAACATTGTTATTAAATTATAAAAGAATCATAAACATAAATTTTATATCATATATGATCTTATAATATTACTTCGTCGATAATATTTTAGTCGTATCAGCATTTCGGGTGTTAACTGATTCATTTTCCTTTATATGCATGGTTAAATAAGTCATGTTTGTTATGGATATGATGTATTTGATTCATATACAAAATTATATTACATTTATAAACATTATTTTTAATCATAAAATGAAAATTATTCTTGAATGATTATGATGGGGAATGAATCTCATCACGTTCGTGGAGACGGTAATCCGTAAGTACGCACAAGTGATAATATCATTATATTGATTGTTAAATCATATGTAATTGGATGGTATATCATATATACATAATCATTAACATGTTTTATTTATTATTTACATCATTTATACTAATTATTATACCTATCCAAATAATGTGGTGTTTGAATAACAAACTACACCACAACGTGGAGACGACAATCCGTATGTACGCACGTATGGTGACTTTGTCATTCATATAATGGATAGAATAATGAATATGGTTGTACCATCATTATAATAACATCATAGTATATATAATATACTGGAGTTATTATTTTATAATGGAAACAACACATAGAGTAAGTGGAAGAAGAAAAGAACTTGAATGAGTTGATGAAATATTTACTTCTTCTTCGGGTTCTTTCTTTTGATTTGATCAAAATATCACTATAAGTTGTCTTTATGACCAAAGTAAGGCCTCTAGAATGAATGTTGGAAATTTTTAAGGATATATGGGTAGGGTTTGACTAATCCAAATGGCTTTGGAGGTGTGAAATTATGAGAAGGGGAAGTCCACTTTTATATGAGAGGTGAGGGTCACTTTAGGAAAATATTGAAATATTATTTTATAATATAATCATTTTTGGTTTAAAATGGATTAAAAATGATTTATTTCGAGGATAATGTTGGTATGGGTCAGAAAACTCACAACCAATAGGTTTTAGACAATTTTTTGTTACCATTTTATCCTTATCGTTTAGATTCAACTCATAGTTAAATAGTTTGACATTTACCATGTCTCTTTGTATTTTTATATTATATGGTTAATAAACATACTATAAAAAGACAATCGAACCCTATGTGGTTCATTATTAATATATATAACCTTATCTAATTATTTTTCCCAAATATTATATTTTTATAAATATTATATTAATTAATAATATGGTATTTGTTTTAAAAACTCAAATATGTTGATTTTGACACTATTTAGTATTTAATTTTTTTTGAAAGCCATAAAAACATTTTCACTTCGAATACGATTTATTTAATAAACTCTAAGATGTCATATTAACCTATAAAATTAGTTTAATTTATCAAAATTCTCAATTAACATTTATTTGGATATTTATAATATCAATTATTTTAATATTTCATTATTAAGTTAATTGGTCCATCATCATTGTGTCATTAATAAATTAAATTATTTAACAAATAAATATTATAAATAAAATTCCATTACATAGTAAATCTTTTTATATTTCTAATGAATAATTATAGTTGAATTTATATTTTATGTAACCCTATATTAAAAAAGTTTTAGTTATTAAACATTGAATTTAACTCTTATAACTCTTATTTAAATAAAATAATAATAAATGTCCTAATCTAATCCAAGTGGACCAAAGTGGGTCATAATTTATTTATAAGGTAGTTTTTGGTCGGGATACACTTATCCTACAGAATTAGGACATGTTTTTGGGTAATTATAATATCATTTATACCCTTAATTACTCAATTTTCTTTTAACCGTGGTAAATAAAAGTCAAAAGTTACTATTCACCAAAAATTATTTTCATCTTATTGACCAAACATATAACTTTATCCTATCCCTGTAGTTCAACCATAAAATATTTCTTCACCTCCTGGGAAAAATAAAACAAAGAAATGGGTGAGCTCAGATCCTCAGTAAGGATAACAATATAGAAGAAACTTTCATAAATGAGCATAAACATTTAAGGCAATGTATAAGACTAAAACAGAAGCCTTTTAAACATAAACTACAACATAATATGGAAAAGTTAAAATCATATAATTCAATTTAATTATTCATGTTGATAATCTACTAGTCAAATAATAACATTTACTATCAATATCCACTTTCATAATGATAGAATGCATAATGCTAGACATCATAACCACATAGTCAAGGATTTGTCCCAAGACTACAAATACGATTTTGCAAAGGCCTTGTGACAAGTCACTAGTTTGTATCATGAGATATACCGATGCATAAAGGATTTATAGAAATCTCTACCCATCACTTACTATGTCCATTGCATTCCTTATATGAAAATGTTTAAACAGAAGAAAAAAATTCATATTAAAACTAGCATAATAAATGTCAATACTTTATCCATAAAAAATGAATGGTATAAAAATAATACATCCATGGTCAAACATATCACAAAAACTTCAATACAATATGATAGATTTGTATCATAATAAATAAACTTCAAAAAATCTTAAAATCCATCATAGGTTATTGACATAGATGAAATCAAAACTTTTTGTTGAGAAATATCTCATTCAATTTTGAAATAATTTAAAAGACATATAATTATAAAATAAAATAGTTATTTTGAAAATATTCTTATAATATTTTATGGGATGCATCAATGATATTATAACGGCAGAAAATTTCCACACCCACCGTATAAGTTTAAAAAAGTCATTTTAACCATAATTTTGTCGAAAAGGTCATAAAGTACCTTGTTTAGAAAATGAAGGAATGATTCCATTCAAACTTTTTAATAAAAATTAAAACAAGGGTATAAATTAATTTAACCCATAGTATAGTAAATAATAAAAATGTTTTGAAATATATTTTTAATAAACATGGATGTGGATGATAAAGTGGTCCCAGTAGATTCTTACATAAAAACAACCTCAGATAATAAAGAGATTGTCAAAGTAACCCTTACCATTTACTTTTCATAAGTCGATGGAATTTTAACCTACTGTAAAATAGTTAAAACGTTGTTATTAAATTATACAATTATAATATACATAAAAATGATATCATATATGATCTTATAATATTTCTCTGATAATAATATTTTAGTAGTATCACTGTTTTGGGTGTTAATTGATATGTTTTCCTTTATATGCTCGGTTACATAAGCCATGTTTTTTATTGATAGGATGTATTTTATCTATATCCATAATGATATTATGTTAATAAACATTATTTTTAATCATAAAATGGAAATCATTCTTGAATGATTATGATGGTGAATGAATCTCATCGCGTTCGTGGAGATGGTAATACGTACGTACGCATGAGTGACAATATCATTATATTGATGGTGAAATTTTGTGTAATTGGATGGTATATCATATATAAAGAATCATTAAAATGTTATATTTATTATTTATACTGGTTATACTCATTATTATACCCATCAAAAATAATGACGTGTTTGACTAACAAACTACTACACGACGTGGAGACGGTAAGCCGTACGTACACACGTATGGTTACTTTGTCATTCATGTGATTGATAGAATAATGAATATGGTTGTACCATTTTTATAATTACATCACAGTATATAAAATATACTAGAGTTATTATTTTATAATGGAAACAAAAAATAAAGAGGAAGTGGAAGATGAAAATAACTTGAAAGAGGTGATGAAATATTTACCATGTCTCTTTGTGTTTTTATATTATATGGTTAATAAACTTATTATCACAAGACAAGAGAACCCCCAGTGGTTCATTATTAATATATATAACCTTATCTATAGCCTTTGGTTTATCTATATATTTTTTTTGAATATTATATCAATTAATAATATAGTATTTGTTTTAAAAACTCAATTATGTCAATTTTGGCACTATTTAGTATTTGATTTTTTTAAAGCCATTAACATTTTATCACATCAAATAAAATTTATTTAACTAACCCCAAAATTTCATACTAACCTCGAAAAATAGTGTAATTTATCTGAAGTCTCAATTTACATTTATTTGGATATTTATAATATCAAATATTTTAGTATTTTATTAATAACGTAATTACTGCATCATAATTGTGTCATAAATAAATTAAATTATTTAATGTCTAAAAATTATAAATAAAATAAAATTATGTATTGAATGTTTTTATATTTCTAATTAATGTTTTTAGTTCAATTTATATTGTGTGTAACCCTATATTAAAAATGGTTTAGTTATTAAACTTTGAATTTTACTCTTTTAACTCTTCTTTAAATAAAATAATAATAAATGTCCTAATCTAATCCAAGTAGACCAAATGGGGTCATATTTTATTATAAATGTTATTTTGGTCGAATTATACTTATCCAATAGAATTAGGACATGTGTTTGGGTAATTATTATATCATCTTTACCCTTAATTACGCTATTTACTTTTAACTGTGGTAAATAAAAGTCAAAAGTTACGATTCACCAAAAATTATTTTCAACATATTGAACCAAATTTTATTTACTGAGGTCAACTATGTCTCTCAGGTTTTTTAAAATCAACTCACATAAGTGGTAAAATTAAGTTTTATGCCAATTTTTTAATGCTTTTAGATGGTGGGTAAAACACAGTAAAAAGTTTAATAAAATTTTATATATCTAAAATTATTATAAAATGACTCCAATGAATTACAATGAAAATATATAGTTATTATGTATCTATTTTTAACTAAAATAAATTTAAATAAAATAAATAATTATTTTCATAAAAATTCTATTTTAACCAATAACGCAGTGTATTTCAATATTCATCAAAAATTGAATGTTTTCAGAAAAATACTAAAAATTCACCCTAAGCTAATTTCGATATTTTGATTTCAAAAATGAAGTCTCTTTTGAAAAATATAATTTATAAAATTTCAAAACCTGGGTATTACTATTAATAACGGCTAGTTTTATTGGGTGTAGTGTGTTAGAATATCAAAGTTGCGTAAAATGAAAACTATTGCATTATTCAAAGGGAAACGTACTGTGGAAGCTTGGGCTATTAAATTTTTTGAAAGCCATTCAAAGACTGAAAATGAATTTTTTTGAAAAATACCTCTTTTATCTTAAGAATTGAATTTTTATTATATTATGTCTACAAAACACAAAAGATGAATGTTAAAATTACATAGGATATATAAAATTTAAAATGTTGTTAATACTATTCATATGTATTACATTACATCATGAAATAATAACCTAATCATCATTTTCCCCATTGACCACGCGTATATCCATATCCTATCCCAACATGTCAAGAATAAAAGATTTTTAACCTCATGGAAAACATAAAACATAGAAAGGGGTGAGCTCAGATGCTTAGTGAGGATAACAATATTACAGAAACTTTCATAAATAAGCATAAACATTTAAGGAAATGTATAAGACTAAACTAAAAGCCATTAAAACTAATACTTTAGCATAATATAGAAATTATAAAATCAAATAATTTCATTTAATTATTAACATGGATATTATACTAGTCGAAAAATCACATGAAATATCAATAGGCACTTTCATAATGATGGAATGCATAATGTCAGACTTCATAACCACATAGTCAATGCCTTTTTTCAAGACTAAAAATTAGATTTTGTCAAGGTCTTGTACCAAGACACTATATAGTCTTTTGAGACCTACCGATTCATCGAGGAGCTATAACAGGCTCAACCCATCACTTACTAAGTCCAATGAATTCCTTATATGAAAGGGTTTCAATATAACATAAACATTCATATTAGAACTAGCATACTAAATGTCAATACTTAATCCATAAAACATTAATGGCATAAAAATAACACATCCATAGTCAAACATATCACAAAACCTTCAATAAAAAATATAAGATTTGTATCATAATAGATCAACTTCAAACAAGCTTAAAATCCATCATAATATGTTGACATAGATGAAATCAAAACATTTTGTAGAGAAATATCACATTCTATTTGGAAATCATTCAAAAGACATATTATTATAAAAGAAAACAATTATTTTGAAAATATTCTTATATGGGAGGATTTGATGACATTATAATTTCGTAAAATAGCCACATCTGCTGTATAAGTTAAAAAAAAGACATTCTTACCTTAATTTTGTCAAAAAGGTCATAAAGTACCTTCTTTGGAAAATGATGAAAAGATTCCATTAAAATAATTTTATAAAGAGTCCAAAAAAGGTATAAATTACATTAACCCATATTTTAAAAAATAGTAAAATTTTTTAAATACATTTTTAAGAAGCATGGATGTGGATGATAAAGAGGTCCTAGTAGATACTTACATAAAAAAACTCAGATAATAAAGAGATTGTGAAATTAACCATTACCTTGTACTTTTCCATAGTTGATGGTATGTTAACCTCCTGTATAATAGTTATAACATATAATTAAACTATAAAGGAATCATATACAAAAATATGATATCATATGTGATCTTATAATATTGCTTCGTTAATAATAATTTAGTAGTATCATCGTTTTGGGTGTTAACTGATTTGTTTTATTTTATATTCATGGTTAGGTAAGTCATGTTAGTTATGGATAAGAAGTATTTGATTCATATACAGAAAGAAATTATGTTCATAAACATTATTTTTAATCATAAAATAAAAATTATTCTTCAATGATTACAATGGGGAATTAATCACATCGCCTTCATGGAGATGGTAATCCGTACGGATGCACGAGCGGCAATATCAATATATTGATGGTGAAATCATATGTAATTGTATGTTATATCATATATAAAAAGTCACTAACATGGTATATTTATTATTTACATCAGTTATACTTATTATTATACCCATCCAAAAAATAAAGTGTTTGAATAACAAACTACACCACGACATGGAGATGGTAATCTATACATACGCATGTATGGTAACATGGTCATTCAAATGTTAGATAGAATAATTAATATGGTTGTACCATTTTTATAATAAAATCACAGTATATAAAAGATACTAGATTTATTGTTTTATAATGTAAACAACAAAGAAAGAGGAGGTGGAAGAAGAGAAGAACATGAAAGAGGTGATGAAATATTTACCTCTTCTTCGGGTTATTCCTTTTGATTTGATCAAATGAGATCCTTAGGTCAGCTTTCTGACCAAAGTATGGACTTTGAGATGACGGGAGGAATTTTGGGAGGATATTTGGGTAGGTTTCTCCTGAGCCAAATTGCTTTTGAGGTGTGAAATTAATATAAGGGGAAGTACCCTTTTATAAGAGAGGTGAGGGTCACTTTAGGAAAAGCATGGAATATTATTTTATAATAAAATAATTTTCGGTGTATAATGGCTCAAATTTTTTTGATTTATAGGGTAAGGTGGGGATGGATCAGAAACATCTCAACCAATAGGTTTTGGACATTTTTATGTCACCATATTAACCTTATCTTTTAGATTTAACGCTTAGTTAAATAGCTTGACATTTACCATGTCTCTTTGTATTTTTATATTATATGGTTAATAAACTTACTATAACAAGACAAGAGAACCACATTAGTTAATTATTAATATATATATAATCTTATCTAGCTCCTTTGTCTAATACATAGATTTTTATGAATATTATATCAATTAATAATATAGTATTTGTTTTAAAAACTCAATTATGTCAATTTTGACACTATTTAGTATTTGATTTTTTTGAAATCCATTAAAACATTATCACTTCGAATAAAATTTATTTAAACAACACTAACATGTCATATTAAACTATTAAATTAGTGTAATTTATCAGAAGTCTCAATTTAAATTTATTTGTAAATTTATAATATCAATTATATTAATATTTCATTATTAAGGTAATTACTACATCATCATTGTGTCATAAATAAATTAAATTATTCAATGACTAAAAATTATAAATAAAATATCATTTTGTAGAAAATATTTTTCTATTTCTAATTAATATTTATAGTCAAATTTATATTGTGTGTAACCCTATATTAAAAATGGTTTAGTTATTAAACATTGAATTTTATTCTTTTAACAATTCTCTAAATAAAATAATAATAAATTTCATAATCTAATACAAGTTGACCAAAGGGGTCATATTTTATTTCTAAGGTTTTTCTGTTTGAATTATACTTATCCAATATAATTAGGACATGTGTTGGGGTGATTATGATATCATTTTACCCTGAATTACCATATTTACTTTTAACCATGGTAAATAAAAGTCAAAAGTTACTATTCAACAAATATTATTTTCATCTTATTAAATCACATTTTAATTATTGATATTAACATTGTTTCTCAGATTTTTTAAATTCGACTCACAGAAGTGGTAAAATTAAGTTTTATTCAAATTTTCAAATGCTCTTAGGAGGTGGGTAAAAGATGGTAAAACATTTAATAAAATTTTTATATAAATCTAAAATTATTATAAAATGGATTAAATGAATTACATTGAACTTATATGGGTATTATTTATCTATTTTGACATAAAATAAATTTAAATAAAACAAATATTTATTTAAATAAAAAGTCTGTTTTAACTAATAACGTAGTATTTTTTACTATTCATCAAAAATTGAATGTTTTCAGAAAAATAAAAAAACTTCACCCTTTTATAATTTCGATATTCAAAATTCAAAAATGAATTCAATTTGGAAAAATAAAATATATAAAATTTCAAAAATTGGGTATTACAATTCATAACAGCTAGTCTGATTGGTCGCGGTGTGTTATAAGCTCGATGTTGCGTAAAATAAAAGCTATTGAAATATTCAAAGGAAAACATATTGTGGAAGACTGGGGTGTTACATTATTCCCTCCTTAAAATAATTTCATCCTTGAAATTTATAGAATACTGCCACACCAAAAGATCTTGGTGGTTCTTTATCATAAGTTCTTCTGGTTCCCACGTTGCCTCTTCCATCTTATTGTTTCTCCATAGAACTTTTACCAGAGGAGTGGTCCGGTTTTCTCAACACATGTTCTCTGGTATCAAGAATCTTGACAGACTCTTCACAATAAGATAGATCAGGTTCCTATTCAATTTCTTCATAGGTGAGTATATGCATTGGGTCAAGCATGTATTTTCTCAACAGTGATATGTGGAACACATCGTGAACTTTGGAGAGACTTGGCGACATTGCCAAATGGTAAGCTAATTCCCCAATCCGTTCTAGAATTTAAAATGTTTTGACGCACCTGGTACTTAATTTACCCTTCTTACTGAATCGTATAACTCCCTTCCCAGGAGATACCTTCTAGAAAACATGATCTCCAAGTTGAAATTCTAAATCCTTCATTCAATTATCGGCAAAGTTCTTCTGCTTACTTTGAGCTTCTTTGATGTGGGTTTGGATAAACATTACCTTTTCCATTGTTTCCTCAATAAGTTCTAGGCCTACAAGTTTTCATTCACCAACATCATTTCAACAAGTTGGTGTGGAACATCTCTTTCCATATAATGCTTTATATGGTGCTATCTGAATACTTGAATGGAAGATATTGTTATAGGAAACGTCAATAAGAGGTAAATATAGATCCCACATACCTTGAATGTCAAGTGAGAAATATCTCAACATGTCTTCTAAGGTTTGAATAGTCCATTCTGATTGTCCATCAGATTGAGGGTGGTAGGCCGTGCTCAAACAAATTTCAGTATCAATGGCCTTCCAAAGACTTTTCCAAAATCTTGATGTAAAATGAGGATCGTGATTATAAAAATCAATAAGGGTATACCATAAAGTTTTAAAAATTTATTTATATATATTCATTCATTATTACATAACATTGGCATGATTCAAGGAATCATGTCCTGAAATTTCGATTAGTTTAGTAGCCTTGGAAGCACTAGATATATTCATAAGTTTTACATTACATCATGAAATAAAAACAACAAAAAAAAAAATTTCCCCATTGACCACACTTATATCCTTATCATATCCCTGAAGGTCAACCATAAAATATTTCTTCATATCTTGGGAAAAATAAAACATAGAAAGAGGTGAGCTCAAATGCTCAGTAAGGATAACAATATAGCAGAAACTTTTATAAATAAGCATAAACATTTAAGGAATTGTATAAGACTAAAACAAAAGCCTTTTAAACATAAACTTCAGTATAATATGGAAAAGATAAAATCAAATAATTCCATTTACATATTCACATGGATATTCTACTAGTGGAATAATCACATGCAATATCAACAACCACTTTCATAATGATGGAATGCATAATGCCAGACTTCATAACCACATAGTCAAGGCCTTGTGCCAAGACTAAAAATAATATTTTGTCAAGGCCTTGTTCCAAGACACTAGTTTGTCTCATGAGACCAACCAATGAATCTAGGTGCTATATCATGATCCACCCATCACATACTAAGTCCAATGCATTACACATTTGAAAAGGTTTAAACATAACATAAAAATTTGTATTAAAACTAGCATACGAAATGTCAATACTTTATCCATACACCATTAATAATATAAAAATAACAAATCCACATTCAAAGTTATCAAAAAAAACTTCAATACAATATGGAAGATTTTTATCATAATAAATCAACTTAAAACAATCTTAAAATCCATCAGAGGATGTTGACATTGATGAAAGAAAATCATTTTTTAGAGAAATATCTCTTTATATTTTGAAATCATTTAAAAGACATATAATTAAAAATGAAAACATTTATTTTGAAAATATTCTTATAATCTTGTATGGGAAGCTTCAAAGATGTTATAATGGTAGAAAATAGCCACGTCCTCCATATAAGTTAAAAAAATACGTTCTTACCTTAATTTTGTCGAAAAGGTCATCAAGTACCTTGTTTGGAAAATGAAGGAAATAATCCTTTCAAACCATTTTATAAAAAGAAAAACAAGGGTATAAATGACTTTAACCTATATTATAGTAAATAATAAAAAAAATTGAAATACATTTTTAGGAAACATGGATGTGGATGATAAATAGGTCCCAGTATATACTTACATAAAAACAACCTCAGATAATAAAGTGATTGTTAAATTAACCCTTACATTGTACTTTTCATTAGTCAATGGTATTTTAAACTCTTGTATGATATTTAAAACATTGTAATTAAATTATACAAGAGTCATATACATAAATATTATTTCATATATGATCTTATAATATTGTTTCTTTAAAAATATTTTATTAGTATCATTGTTTTGGGTGTTAACGGATTCGTTTTCATCTATATGATTGGTTACATAAGTCATGTATGTTATGGATAGGATGTATTTGATTTATATATAGAATAATATTATTTTCATAAACATTATTTTTAATCATAAAATCAAAATTATTCTTGAATGATTACGATGGGGAATTAATCTCATCGTGTTCATGGAGACGGTAATTGGTATGTACGCACATATAGTAAGTTGGTATTTCATATGATTGATAGAATAATGAATATGGTTGTACCATTTTAATAATAACATCAATATATATAGAATATACTAGATTTATTATATTATAATGGAAAAAACAAAAATGTGGATGTGGAAGAAAAAAAGAACTTGAAAGAGGTGATGAAATATTTACCTTTTCTTTGGGTTCTTTCTTTTGATTTGATCAAAATAGATCCATAGGTTTGCTTTTTGACCAAATTAATGCCAATATAATAATGAAATGAATTTTGGTAGGATATTTGGTCTAGGGTTTGCTGAGCCAAATGGATTTTGAGGTGTGAAATTAAGTGAAGTGTAAGTACCCTTTTATAAGAGAGGTGAGTGTCACTTTAGAAAAAGCATGAAATATTATTTTATAATAAAATTATTTTCTATTTTTAATTGCTAAAAAACGATTTATTTCTAGGATAAGGTGGGTATGGTTCGAAAACCTCTTAAACAATATATTTTAGACAATTTTAGGTTACAATTTTATCCTTATCATCTAGATTAAACTCTAAGTAACATAGTTTTACATTTACCATGTATTTTTTTATTTTTATAATATATTATTAATAAAATTACAATAACAAGCCGAGAGAACCCCATGTGGTTCATTATTAATATATAAAATTTTATCTATGTCGTTTTGTGGAACATTATTTTTTTTAAAAAAATATAGCAGTTAATAATATTGTATTTGTTTTAAATACTCAATTATGTCAATTTTGACACTATTTAGTATTTGATTTTTTTTGAAAGCAATAAAAACTTTATAAAATAGAATAAAATTTATTTAATCCACCATAAAATTTCATATTAACCTAAAAAATTAGTTTATTTCATCATAAGTCTCGATTTACATTTTTTTGATATTTATAATATAAATTATTTTAATATTTCATTATTAAGGTAATTATTGCATCATCATTGTGTCATAAATGAATTAAATTAATTAAAGTATAAAAATTATAAATAAAATCCCATTATGTAGAAAATATTATTTTCTTTTCAATGAATATTTATAGTCAAATTTATATTGTTTTTAAATCTATATTAAATATGGTTTAGTAATTTAACTTTGAATTTAACTCTTTTAACTCTTCTATAAATAAAATAATAATAAATGTCGTAATCTAATAAAAGTGGACCAAAGGGGGTCATATCTTATTTATAAGGTTGTTTTGGGTCAAAATACACTTATCCAATAGAATTAAGACATGTGTTAGGGTAGTTATATTATCATTTTTACCCTTAATTGCTCAATTTACTTTTAACCGTGATAAAATAAATGTCTGAAGTTACTATTAAGAAAAAATTATTTTCATCTTAATGAACCGCATTTAACATACTGATATCAACCGTGTCTCTTGGAATTTGGAAATTCAACTCACAGAAGAGGTAAAATTAAATTTTATGCAAATTTGTGAATGCTCCATGAAGGTGGGTAAAAGATGGAAAACATTCAATAAAATTTTATATATCTAACCATATTATAAAATGACTCCAATGAATTACATTGAACATATATAGATATTATGTATCTATTTTTACCTATAATAATTTAAAATAATATAACTAATTATTTGAATAAAAAGTCATTTTTAAACAATAACGCAGAGTTTTTAACTATTCATCAAAAATTGATAGTTTTTAGAAAATACCAAAAATTCACCCTAAAATAATTTTGATATTACAAATTAAAAAATTAAGTCCATTTTGAAAAATAATGTTTATAAAATTTCCAAAATTGGGTATCAATATTCATAACGGCTAGTTTTATTGGTCGTGGTGTGTTAAAACTTCAAATAGTGTACAATGTAATCTACTACATTATTCAAAGTGAAACGTACCATGGAAGCTTGGGGTGTTACATTCTCCCCACCATAAAATAATTTATTCCTCAAGATTCCATAGTATACATCTCTTTGAATAATAAAATAGCTTTCATTATACCCAAATTCAAGTACTATCACACCACGACCAATCAAATTATCCATAAAAAAAGAATTAGTGAATAGTAATGCCCACTTTTTAAAATTTTATTAATTTTATTTTTCAAAATGGGAATCATTTTTGGATTTGGAATATCAAAATTAACTTAGTGTGAATTTCTAGTATTTTTCTAAAAACATTCAATATTTTTATGAATAGTGAAAAACGTTGCCTTAGTGTTTAAAACTGAATTTTTATTTAAATAATTATTTTTTAATTAAAATGTATTTTAAAGTCAAAATGGATACATAATACCTATATTATTCAAATGTAATTCATTGGAGTCATTTCATAATAACATTTGACATATAAAATTTTATTGAATATTTTAATGTTTTTTACCTACCTTCAAAGAACACTTACAAATTTGCATAAAACTTAATTTAACCACTTATTTGAATTAAATTTAAAAATTAGATAGTCATGGTTGATATCAGTAAGTAAAATTTGGTTCAATAGGGTGAAAATATTTTTTGGTAAATTGTAACTTTTGATTTTTATTTACCATGGTTAAAAGTAAATATGGGAATTAAAGGTTTAAATGATTTTATAATTTCCCCAAAACATGTTTATATTTAGTTGGATTACAATATTTAAACCAAAATCAGCCATAGAAATAAAATATGATCATTTTGATCCATTTGGATTAAATTAGGACCTTTATTATATTTTATTTAAAGAAGAGTTAAAAGTATTAAATTCAAAGTTTAATAACTAAAATATATTTTATAGTTGGTTACATATAAGATAAATTCAACTATTAATAATAATTAGAAATTTAATATTATTTCTTATATCATGGGATTTTATTTATAATTTTTTGATTTTAAATAATTAAACTTGTTTATGACACAATGATGATGCAGTAATTATCTTAATAATGAAAGATTAAAATAATTCATGTTATAAATATTAAAATAAATATAGACTGAAGATTTTGACGCCATACATGAATTTTGTAGATGAATATGACATGTTAGAGTTGATTCAATGTATTTTTGTCAATGTAATCAAGTTTTTATGACTTTCACAAAACCAAATTCTAAATATTGTCAAAATTCACATAAATGAGTTTTTAAAAAAAATACTATTGTATTAAGTGATATAATACTTATAAAAATATAATATTTGTCCAAAGGACTTATATAAGGTTAGATATGTCATTAATTAACAACTTTCAGTTCTTTAGTCATTTTATAGTATGTTTATTAACCATGTAATATAAAAATAAAACAATTGTTGGTAAATTTTAAACTATTTAACCAAGAGTTAAATCTAAAAGATACAGTTAATATGGTTACCTAAACTCATTTAAAACCTATTGGTTAATATTATTTCAACCAATCCCCACCTTAGACTAGAAATGAATAAATTTTTAATTATTTTAATCCAAAAATTATTTTATAATATATTACCTTTTCAAGCATTTCCTAAGGTGCCCCTCAACCTCTCTTATAAAAGGGCACTTCCCCTTCCCACAAATTCACAAGTCCAAATCGATTTGTCTCAGCCAAAACTAGCTCAAATATCCTTAACACTACTATTACTTCATCCAAGAGGCCTTAAATTGATCATAAATTCCACCTATGGATCCCTTTGGTTCAAATCAAAAGGATGGACCCGAAGAGGAGGTAATTATTTCATCACCTCTTTCAAAGTTCATTTCTAATTACACTTCATCATTCATTGTTATTTTGATACCAAGATAATAAATCTAGTACCTTCTACATACTGTGATGTTACTATAAATATGTTACAACCATATTCAATGTTCTATCCATCATATAAATGACAATGTAACCATACATGTGCACGTATGACTTACCGTCTCCAAAACGTGATGAGATTTCATTCCCCATCATAAAAATTCAAGAATAAATTTATTTTATGATTAAAATAATTTTTTGGAACTAAATATCATTCTATATATATTCAAATACATCCTATCCATAATATAACTGACTTATGTAGAAAATCATATAATGGAAAATGAATCAGTTAACCCCCTAACAATGATACTACTGAAATATTTTTATCAAAGAAATATTATAGGATCATATATGATATCATATTTATGTATTTTTTTCAATTATAATTTAATAACAATGATTTACCCATTATACAATAGTTTAACATGACCTCATCTATGTAAAAGCTCATGGTAAGGGTTAATTTTACAATATCTTAATATCCAAAGTTGTTTATATGAAAGTATCTAATGGGACTTCTTTATCATCCACATCTTTGTTTCCTAAAAATGTATTTAAAAAAAATTACTATTTCTTAAACTATGGGTTAAAGTCATTTATACCCTTTTTTTACTTTTTATAAGATTTTCTAAAACAAATCTTTCAGTCATTTTCCTAAAAATGTACTTTATGATCTTTTCGACAAATTTAGGTAAGAATGTTTTCTTTAACTTATACAACGGTTGTAGATATTTTCTTCTATTATAACACTTTCCAAGCATACCTTACCAGATTATAATAATATTTTCAAAATAAATGTTTTTTTAAATTATGTGACTGTTAAATGATTTCAAAGTAGAAAGAGATATTTCACTCAAATTGTTTGTGGATTGATCTCATCTATGTCAACATCCTTTGTTGGATTTTACTCTTGTTTCATGTTGACTTATTATAAATGAATCTTCTATATTATATTGCAGGTTTTTTGATATGTTTGACTGTGGATGTTCTATTTTTATAACATTCATGGTTTATGGATAAAGTATTAAAATTTACAATGGTAGTTTTAATACGAATGTTTTTGTTATGTTTCAACCATTTTATATGTGGAATTCATGGGATATAGTAAGTGATGGGCAAGGCCCGCTATAGCCCCTCTATGCATCGATATATCTCATGAGACAAAATAGTGTCTTGGAAAATGCCTTGATTAAATTTATATATGTAGTCTCAGCATAAGTCCTTGACTATGTGGTTATGATGTCTGAAATTATACATTCCATCATTATGAAAGTGGCTATTGATATTACATGTGATTATTCAACTAGTAGAATATCCATGTGAAAAGTTTAATGGAATTATTTGATTTATCTTTGCATATTATGCTTAATTTTATTTATAAATGGATTGTTTTTTATTCTTATACATCGACTTAAATTTTATGCTAATTTATGATAGTTTCTGCTATGTTTTTTATCCTTACTGAGCATCTGAGCTCAACCCCTTTTTATGTTTTATTTTTTCAAGGATGTGAAAAAGTATTTTATGACTATCCTGCAAGGAGAGGCTAATAGATATGAGTGTGGTCAATGGAGACACAATGTTGTTTTTTTCATTTCATAATGTAATGTAAAACATATGTATATATCTAGCACTTCCAATACTACTAAACTATTTGGTATTTTCGGACATTATCACTTGTGATCATGCTAATGTTATGTAATAATGTACCGACTTTGGGTAACTGGGGTTGGGTCTTTACACTAAGAGACTAATAGGAGGACATATTGCAAGCTATTTGGACTATTATTCATAATGCGGACCAGGATGGTGCATTAAAAAAATATGTATTTTATAATTATTTTATGTTGAAGATCATATGTATCACAATTATAATATAATAAATTTTACCTTATGTCTGATAAATTCTTATTGCTTTATCATCTTAGGTAATATAAGGTATAATATCTATATAACCCCACTTAGCGCAATGTTTTAGTGGATAGATTTTCTACATTTCTATAGAATGAATATAATGATATAGCATGTTGTTTAAGGATATTTGAACATGGAAATTTTTGGGACAACAAACCTAAAGTCTTTATGAGATGGGAGTCCAAATAGTTTCAAAAATAATTATGAATGATGTTCTAATTCAAGATATAATAGAACTATATTTTTTTGGTATAATTCATGATGATCCTTAAAGTTATGGATTTCTTACTTTTAATGATGATGAATTAATATTCATAGGAAATGAAAGTAGTACCAGTAGAGAGGCAGTAATAATTTCTGAGTTCAAGAAATGGTTAAAATACATCGAATTGGATATCCAATTCATGTAAACTAACTATGATCTAATCATTGTGGATTCACCTAAAGGGGAGAAATCTGTTATGAGAAGGTATTTTTTCTACATGAAAATTTACATTGATGCTATAGTGTCTACATATAATTCTTTCCTAGACAAAAATGGTTAAAAAAATCATGGGATTCACTATGAAGATACCCTTAAACATGTTTTTATTATGAGGTGTATTACAAAATATCTTACCATAATATCTCTTTATAATTATGATATATTTAAAATTAATTTCAAAACTAATTTATTTATAAGAGGTTTTTATGCTTTTTATATAATAAATCAGGAATGTTTTTGAGTTAAAAATGACTCTTCATTGTTTTGAATGTCACTATGGTCCATTTATAGATTAAATAAAGCATCATATATTTAAAAAAAATAGTTTATAATGAAATCAAACAGAATATTTTCAACAAAACATGAATTCTTTTTTTGTATATAAGTAGATTAATAAGATTTTGGTGGCATTTATGATAGTTTTTATGGATTATATAATCTTTATTGAAAATAGTATGTCAATTTTATTGTCTATAAATATGTTATTGGAAATTTTATTTTAGAAGAAATACATGGGTGAAGAAGCCTATATATTGGGTATGAAGATCTATAAAGATATAACTAAGAGTTTTCTTGGACTATGTCAGAATACATATAGCAGTAAACTGAAAAAGTGGTTTAACATGGAAAACTCTAATAAGGGGTCATTAACAATGTTTTATGGCTTTATTTTTTAGAAGATTCTAAAATATATTTAATATCATGAAAGTATGGAAAATATTACAAAGAAATTATTATGGAATCAATTTCTATTCTATTCAACTTGATAGAGAGATCACATAAAGATTGGGTGTTTTTTTGGTCTGGATGGTGTTATTGGAAACTCTAACAGCTATATAGTTGATTGGAAGGGGTTCCTCTAATGGATGAGGTTTATAAGGGTCAGGTCACTAGATGGGTAAAGTGGGACTCTTATTAGTGATCATATAAATGTTTTTTGTCAAAGGTTGATCAAAGGGACTCCACAAAATGTGATGGTCAAGATGAAGAAATACGTAGTGTATTAATAGTCTCTTGCTTTCAATGAATATAAATAAGAAAATATCACAGGTTTGTGTCACAAACTAAATGGAAGGACGTCACTATAAATATAGATTGCGGCCTCATGCACATTTTTATATGTTAGGTTGATCGGAGTTGTCTAATAAAAGGTATTATGGATTGTGATTGTATATCATTTTATGATTTCCTTAATGAAATTTTTTTTAGTTTTCTACTATGGATGTCAAACTAATATTTGATCCAGGTGAAACATTCCATACTTTTTTCCATTTTTCTCCACTACATGAATATTATATGATATTTTATTTGAATAGATTGTGTGTTAGGTTTAACATATTGTGGTTATTAGGGTACTATATCTTATAATTTGTTGGAACACTACACTCAGAATGAGAGGCTCATTCTAGAGGATCATCCTCCACCATATCTTGGGTCTTCTAGTAAATTAAAATCTAATTAATGAATCTGGTTTAGTTATACTTTTTTGGAATCATCTATAAGTATATAATTTTAGAGCTTGTTTTTCTAGCTTAATATAACCACTCTCAACATAAAAATCGTGTATCTTCACACTCATTTCATTATTTTATTTCATTTACAAAAGAAATTTATTTTTAGGAAAAGTTATGATGTAGAAATAAGGTAAGGCTCAGGTTTGAGAGTTACATATAACTGACAATGGAATATGGATGAAGATTATGGATGAGTATATTATCCAAAGGGACCTAGAAGATCCATTGGTTGGGCTAAAACTAAAATTCATGAAAAAGGTTTAATTATAAATATTGGATAGGAATGTTATTCATTAATTGAGAATTTCATTGACATGGAATTTTGCCTTTAACATGAAAAAAAATAAAAATACAATATAGCTAATCAAACCTGTAGAGGATATCCGTGAGAAGAATAAAATAATTAATATTGATTCACTGATGTTGTAGTTGTTCAATATCAGTAAATCAAAAGGTAGGCTAGGAAACGATCATGTGAATGATTGGTGTCTCAAAAATTTACCCAAGTTCTAAGGTTTAAGCAGTCGCTTGCAGTGTATCTTGGGTTGTCGAATCCTCGGAGACCTAAGAAGAACCTTTAGACACTCCATAAAAGGAGATGGATTTTTGGCTATGAAGTGCCCAACTTTTTTTTATTTTAGATGGTTTTAAAATATCACTAAAAGTTCTATGTGAATTCAAATTATTAGAAAATGAGTTGATCCATGGTTATTGCTCGGTGGATTGGACTGACTGAAAATTCAGGGTGGATTGGATGAATTCCTTTTTTTACGATTTCAATTTCATTAACTCGAGAAGGATTCATTCAATGAATTCATTCTAAACTAATCACTTACTGATAAAACACCTTCCCTAACATGATAATCACCAATACACTTGTATGACCATTTTCATGAGCACTCCAAGGTAAAGGATATAATTAGCACATAAAAGTGGGGCGAATAAACTCAATAAGGAAGAGGAAGAGAGAAAATTATTGAATGAAATAATCTCAAATAAAAGAAATTAATAATATTTAGAAATATAGAAATAACATCCAATCCATCCCCTTGCTACTCCCTTGGATCAACCCATAAAATAGCTAGCCCTCCATTGATGTCATGCTCTCAACAGAAGCGGGAAGTAGACCTATGAGGGTGGAAATTGAAGAAGTAAAAACAACAAAATAACGATCACTCCACTGTTGTGTGAACAAAATCACAAGGATTGTTGTGAAAAAGTTCACACCTTTTGGAAATGGTATAAATTTCATGTTAATAAGAATATAACAAGAGAATAAGAAGAACATTTATAGAAAAATAAGGTGATTAGGACAACTTACACGAGAAGGAAAAATGTTACAAAGAAAGTTTTCCATAATAACATTACAATGAAAGAAAAGATCCAAGAGCCTACAAATAATCCACCCCTACTACATTAAATAGGAATTGTGGAAGCCTTTGGCCTATCCCCCATCATCCCATGTGTCTTTAATTAATTGTGGTGGGGAAAGGTTGGTGTAAAATTAATGGAGATGATACTTTTCAACTATTCCCACGAAATGGAATCCAGTTCGCATCCAATGGAAAGATATTCTGAAAGGACCTTCTAGATGAATGAATTATAGTGGTCCATATAAGTATAAAATGTATCCCAATATGTCCTCTAAATTCTTGTAAAATTTCATCTCAAAATAATATCTGGTTCGCGAGATATGATTTAAATGGTGGGATCTTTTTTAGGCCTTAGAATCTGGCCTCGAATTTCATCGTCAAATTGGGCCACCTTGAACACCAATCAAAAATATTAATTAGCTTGGGCCACTTTAATATGAAATGTTCCCAATAATATACTCTATATTAATTTAAATATTTAGAATCATTGGGCTTCAATTAAGTCCTCTACAGTACTTTATTGGTCTATTGTCCAAATCACTTCCCCCAGAATGTGGTTGGTTCAAAGCCCACTTTGGTGGTCTTCCAAATTGAATCTCCCAGTGCTCTAAAATAATGAATTGTTCCTTTTATCATGGGAGACCTGAAAATAAAATATAAACATAAAATCAAGAACATTATTTGTTTTATGAGATTATCAAGAAGGAACCATGTAATAGTGCATTTTAAGAAGGAAATACAATCATAATGTGATATAATGTTCGAAGTGTAAAATGCACTAATAATGGTTTCTATGATTAATATAGCACATGAATATTATATTATAAAAAATGAATATTAGCCTCTTTTAGGAGCTAATCACACCCCCCAACTTGAGTTTTGCTAGTCCCGAGAAAAATATATATCATAAATATGAAATTTTGAATTCCTATTTCCAAAAACATTGTAATACACATTGCTCACCCAATGACATTGGACCAAAAAAATTGAAACCCATCAAAATAATTTAAAACAAGCTAGTTCTGTAGGAATATCCCAAGCCCAAGACCATTCCTTTGTCCAAATTCATCACCATATTTCATCCAAATTCAATTAAGCATAATGAAGTGTTGTGCATCACAATAGACAAGGGGGTTCATTTTCATTCGAAGGAGAAAATATGGAAGTTCTAGAAGAAATCAAATTTTAATATTAAGATGAGTAATCATTTTTTTAATTTTTTTATTTATTTATTTTTTTTTTTGGTTTTTTTTTTCCATGGTAATTGAAATTGAACTCAATCGAGTCAACCCATGTAGCAAGACTTTGCCGATGACTCCCAAGCTCAAAACCATAGGGCACCAAGTGAAGCTCACATACTCGGGCATCATCTCAAGTTAACTCAATTAAAAACAAATTCAAATTACCACAAATAGAGATAAAATTACAAAATTTGGGCCAAACAAATATAGAGGCATGATCCCTATGTTCCAAAAGCCACACATTAGGTCAATTCATTGCTCTATGCACAATTGATTTTTTTAATACTCATGTTCAAATTAAAATGATCACCAACCCTATGCCATTTATTGTAGATCCCAAGAACTCAAACTATACCCCACAATCTAAAGGACGTGCATTGTGGTTTTTTAAATAAATGGATGAAAATATAAATGATGAAAAATCACATCGGACAACCTCACTTTACAAAATCTATGCACATGAACATAAACATGCATTAAAATCAGAATCAAGCCATTCAAAATTATTTGATATCCAATTTTATAGTTTGAAATGTGTATTATCATGTTCAAGTTTTATGAAAATTTTCCTTCCACACATTTTATGATGAAAACAAAATTAATGGTTTTATTTTATCTCCCCCCAACATAGAATAACATTGTCCCAAGTGTTTAATTAAATGAAAAACTAGAAGGGGGTAGGGTAGAAGTTCAAAGAAGAAATTGAAAATTAAAATCATGGAATGAAGTCAATTGGCGGTTGATGTTGAAAATGCATTCCCTAGTCTCCCTTCAGTCCTGGTTCGACTCCCAATGGCTTGGACGGTTGTGACCAGCTTTTCCCAATGACCTATGACATGCCTTTAATTTGTTTTAATATATTTTTTTGTATTTTTTTAACATAAAAAACATAAAAAAAAATAAACTAATGATACATTTTCTTCTCTTAAATTTAAGTGTAAGGTATTACTTAGGGATCACACCATATGACACAGATGAATATGGTGCTCCTCTTTTATACTCATCCTTACTCATAAAAGAAGAACATGTCAACAATCTAAATTTTTATTATTTTATTATTTTTATTTTAACCTACAAAAACATAAAAATAAAATAAACTAATGATACATTGCCTTCTCTTAAATTTTTGGTTAAGCTATTACTTAGGGATCACACCACATGACATGGGTGAATATGGCGCTCCCCTTTCTTACCCAATCTTACTCATAAAAGAAGAACTGGCCAACAGTTTGAGGTACTAATTAAATGAATGGAAAAATTAAAACCATGGGTTTCCTCTCATGCAACACTTTTGTTTAATGTCGCGAAGGACCCTATATTTCACCAATTCCACTTTATTTAAATTGATTATTTGTTTATAATTTTTTTCATGTACAAACCTATGTTCCATAATGAGTGGGAAAATCTTAGGAATATCAAAAATGGTTGATCCAGTTTCCACTATCGTCTTTCCAAGGACATCAATGATCATTCCAGCATTTTTTGTTTCAAGAGAAGAGTAAATTATAATTTAAATGTCGTGATTATACAATATAAATGGATAATTGAGCGGGGATGTAAGGACAATGCTTTTGAGGTTGTATTTGATAGGTATTCAGACACAGGTTGAGAATTTGATTCCAACTCAGTTTCATTTTACAAATTTCTGGAAAAAATTGATTCATTTTGAAGATAGGATTCAACCAAAAAATTGGAAATAATAGTGTTAGGAAAAGAAATGGACTCAATGTTTTTGATATCTCTCAATGGATCATTGATTGGTTTTTTTGAAAAATAATCAATAGAGTTACACTTAGGAGACTCAATCCACGATGTCAAATTCCCCTATTATGAATACATGAAATAAATTTCTTCTTGATTTAAAGACCCTTCAACAAATTCTTGATACACTTCCCCTACCTCAAATCCATAGTTTGGTTCTTTAATAAATTCATGGGAGTTTTTTTGGTAATCTAGACACTCCACATAAGGTTTTGGAATGAACAATTGGTGTAGGGAGGAGTTCCTCACAAGTATTAATGCATTGTAGTTCTAATCTCAAAGATAATACCTCAGAGTTCATTATCTCCATTTGATTACACAATTGTTCAATCAATGTTTTATTAATATAATTTTTATTACTTTTAACATAATGTACTTCCCTAAGATTGATCTATTCAACCATACTTGAGAGGGTAGGAAATTTGTCCTTCGAATATTCATCATCCCAATGATTGTACATGTCACCGGGTGTGTGGTAATTAATCAAGGGTTGATCAAATATATTATCTAATTTAGGGGATTCCCAATATTTATTTTGAATTTGATTCCATCATGAGTTTGTGACATGGTAATATAAATGATACTCTATTGGAGAAGACAAAAGATGGATTCTAGATTCTCAGGACACTCACAAACTGAAAGGGGTACAGATACGAGAGATGGGGGATTAAAATAGATAATGTGGGGTGATAAAAGGATTATAGTGTACAAGATAGCTTACTTGGGTCCCCAAAAATAGTGCCAAAATTTGTTGTTTCCTAGATTTACCCATGTTGTAAGGTTTAAGAGGTCTCTTGTAGTGTAGCTTGGGTTGTCGAATCCTCAGAGACCTAAGAAGAACCTTTAGACACTCAGTAAAAGGAGATGGATTTTTGGCTATGAAGTGGCCAACTTTGGTTGATTTTATATGGTTTTAAAAGAGAACTAAATTATATATTTGAATACATATTAATAGAAAATGAGTTGATCCAAGGTTATTGCTCGGGGTGGATTGGATGAAATCCTTTTTTTTTACAATTTCAGTTTCATTAACTCAAGATGGATTCATTCAATGAATTCAATATAACCTCATAAATTATTGATTAAAAACATTCCCAACACATTATAATCACCTATACAATTGTAGGATCATTTTCATGAGCACTCCATGGTAAAGGATATAATTATCATATAAAAGTGGGGCGAATAAACTCAATAAGGAGGAGGAAGAGATAAAATCATTGAATGAAAGAATCTCAAATAAATGAAATTAATTAAATTTAGACAGTGAGAAATAAAATCCAATCTATCCCGTTTCTACTACCTTATATAAACCCATAATAGAGCTATCCCTCTATTGATGACATGTTCTCAACAGAAGCGGGAAGTAGACTTACGAGGGTGGAATTGAAGAAGTAAAAACAAAAAAATAATAATCACTCCACCATTGTGTGAAAAAAATATCAAGGATTGGTGTGAAAACATTCACACCATGAGGAAAATCTATCAAGGATATATTAATAAGAACATAAAAAGAGAAGAATAAGATATTTTATTGAAAACTATGGTGATTCGAACAACTTACATGATAAGGAAAAATGTTACAAAGACAATTTGGAATAATAATATTACAATGAAAACAAATCTCCAAGATCCGCCAAATCCTCCACCACTACTGCCTTAAATATGCATTTTGGAAGCCTTTTGTCGAGCCCCCATCATCCAATGTTCCTTTAATTAATTGTGGTGGGGGATGGTGGGTGGAAAATTAATGGAGATGAGACTTTTCCACTCTTCCCCCGAAATAGCATCCAACTTGCATCCACCGGACAAAGGCGTTGAAAGTACCTTTTAGATTAATGAATTAGAGTGGGACATGGAAGTAAAAATTTTAGTCACAGATGTCCTCTAAAATCTAGTAAAATTTCAGCCAAAAAAAATATGTTCTTCTAGATATATGATTTAAATGGTGGGCTGTTTTTCTGGGCCTCATAATCTGGCCCAAAATTTCATCATCAAATTGGGCCGCCTGGAACACCATTCAAAAATTAGATTTATCTTGAGAAACTTGAAAATTAAATGTTTCCAATAATATCCTCTATCGTAATTTAAATTTTCAGAATCATTAGGATTGAATTATGCTCTCTATTATACTTTATTGTGTTGTTGTCCAAATCACTTCGTCGAGAATGTGGTTGGTTCAAAGCCCACTTTGGTGGTCTTCCAAATTGAATCTCCAAGTTCTCCAATAGAATGAATTGTTACTTATATCATTGGAGACCTGTAAATATAAAATACACATAAAATCAAGAACATTATTTATCTTATGATATGTTCAAGAAGGTACCATGTAATAGTGAATTTTAAGAAGGGATTACAATCATAATGTGAAATAATGTTCATAGTGTAAAATGCACTAATAATGGTGTCTATGATTAATAAAGAACATGAATATTATATTATATACAATGAATATTAGCCTCTTTTAGTATCTAATCACACCCCCCCAACTTGATTTTTTCTAGTCCCAAGAAAAATATATCTCATAAATATGAAATTTTGAATTCCTATTTCTAAAAACATTGTAATACACATTGATCACCCAAAGACCTTATACCAAAAAAATTGAAACCCATAAAAATCATTTAAAAAAAGCAATGACCATAAGCATATCACAATCCCAAGCCCATTCCTTTGTTCAAATTCATCTCCATATTTCATCCAAATTCAATTAAGCATCCTAAAGTGTTGTGCATCACAATAGATAGGGGGTTCATTTTCATTCAAGGGAGAAAAGATGAAAGAGCTAGGAGAAATCAACTTTTAATATTAAGATGGGTACTCATTTTTTTATTTTTTTGGGTTTTTTTTGTAATTTCTCCATGGTAATTGAAATTGAAATCAATCGATTCAAACCATGTAGCAAGACTTTGCCGATGACTCCCAAGCATAAAGACCATAGGGTACCAATTAAAGCACACATACTCAGGCATCATCTTGAGTTAACTCAATCAAAAACAAATTCAAATTACCACAAATAGATATAAAATTCCCAACTCCTGGCCAGACAACTATGGAGTCATGATCCCCAAGTGTCTAAAACCACATGTTAGGTCAATTAATTTCTCTACACGCAATTGATTTTTTCTTGAATACTCATTTTAAAATTAAAATTATCCCCAACCCTATGTCATTAATTATGGACCCCAAGAACCCAAACTAATACCCCACAATCTAATGGATGTGCATTTTGTTTTTTTAAATAAATGGATGAAAATATAAATGGTGAAAACTCACATCGGGCAACCTCACTTTCCAAAATATATGCACATGAACTTAAAAATGCATTAGAATCAGAATCAAGGAATTCAAAATTATTTGATATCTGATTTCATATTTTTCAATGTGTGTTATCATGTATAAGGATTATGAGAATTTTCCATCCACGCATTTTATGATGAAAAAAAATTAATGCTTTTATTTTATCTCCCACAACGTAGAATAACACCATCCTGAGTGTTTAAAGAAATGAAAAATTAGAAGGGGGTAGGGTAGAAGTTCAAATAAGACATTAAAAATTAAAATCATTGAATGATGTCACCTGGTGGTTGATGTTGAAAATACGTTCCTCAGTCCCTATTCAGTTCTGGTTCGTGTCCCAATGGCTTGGATGGTTATGACCAGCTTTTCCAAATGACCTACGACATGACTTTAATTATTTTTTAATATTTTTTTTGTATTTTTTTAACCTAAAAACATAAAAATAAAATAAAATAAATTGATGATACATTGTCTTCTCTTAAATATTTGGGTAAGGTATTTCTTATACATCACACCACATGACACAGATGAATATGTTGCTCCCTTTTTCATACGCATATTTACTCATAAAAGACGAAAAAGTCAACAATTTAAATTATTATAATTTTTTATTTTACATTTAACCTACAAAAACCTAAAAATAAAATAAACTAATGATACATTGCCTTATCTTAAATTTCTCGGTAAGGTATTACTCAAGGATCACACAACGTGACACGGGTGAAAATGGTGCTCCCCTTTCATACCCATCCTTACTCATAAAATAAGAACATGTCAACAGTTTGAGGTACTAATTAAATGAATGGAAACAAGAAAACCCTGGGTTCCCTCCTGTGTAGCACTTTTGTTTAACGTCAATAACTCGACATGAACCCCCTACCTTACCCAATGCCAACTTTCAACATTTTAAATACCCCATATTTCTCCAATTCCACTTTATTTAGATTGATTCTTTGTTTAGATTTTTTTTCATGTCCAATCCTATGTTCTAAAATGAGTGGTAAAATCCAAGGAATATCAAAAATGGTTGATCCAGTTTCCACTATAGTCTTGCCAAGGACATCAATGTTCATTCCAACATTTTTTTTCAAGAGAAGAATGAATTATAATTTATAGGTCATGATTATACCATATAAAGGGATATGTGAGCAATGAAGGAAGGATAATGATTTTGAGCTTGGATTGGAAAGGACATTCAGACACGGGTTGAGAATTTGAATCCAACTCAGTTTCATTTTCCAAATTTCTCGACAAAATTGTTTCATTTTGAACAGAAGATTCAACCAAAAAAATGGAAATAATAGTGTTAGGAATGGGCATGGACATAATGTTTTTGATTTCTCTCAATGTTTCAGTGATTTGTGTTTTTTAAAAAACATCAATAGAGTTACACTTAGGATACTCAATCCACGGTGTCAAATTCCCCTCTTGTGAATACATGAAATCAATTTCTTCTTGATTTAAAGACCCTTAAATAATGTCATGATTCACTTCCCCTACCCCAAATCCAATGTTTGGTTCTTCAATAAATTAATGAGGGTTTTTTTGGGAATCTAGACACTCTACATAAGTTTTTGGAAGGAATATTTGGTGTAGGGATGAGTTCCTCACAAGTATTAATGAATTGTAGTTATAATATCAAAGATGATAACTCAGAATTCATTATCTCCATCTGATTACACAATTGATCAATAAATGGTTGAGTAAAATAATTTTTATGATTTTGAACAACATGTACTTCCCTATGATTGATCTCTTCAACCATCCTTGAGAGGGTAGGAAATTAGTCCTTTGTATATTCATCATCACAATGATTGTACATGTCGCCAGGTGTGTGGAAATTAATCAAGGGTTGATCAAAGAAATTTTATAATTTAGGGGCTTCACAAAACTTATTTTCCATTTTATTACAGAATGTGTTTGTGATGTGGTAATATGGAAGATACTCCATTGGAGAAGACAAAAGTTTGATTCTATATTCTCAGGACACTCACAAACAGAAAGGGATACAGAAAAGAGAGATGGGGGTGAGAATAGAGAATGTGGGGTGAGAAAAGGATGATAGTGCCTAAGATAGATTAGTTGGTTCCTCGTCAATGGTGCCAAAATTTGGTATTGCCCAAATTTACCCATGTTCTATGGTTTAAGTGGTCGCTTGTAGTGTAGCTTGGGTTGTCAAATCCTCAAAGACCTAAGAAGAACCTTTTGACACTCAATAAAAGGATAAGGATTTTTTTTATATAAAGTGGAAAACATTGGTTGATTTTGGATGGATTTAAAATAGAACTAAATGATCTATGTGAATTCAAATTATGAGAAAATGAGTTGATCCAAGGTTATTGGTCGGGGTGGATTTGATGAATTCCTTTTTTTACGATTTTAATTTCATTAACTCGAGAAGAATTCATTCAATGAATTCAATATAACCTCATAACATACTAAATAAAAACCTTCAAAACACATTCTAAACACATATACACTTGTAATATTATTTTAATGAGCACTCCAAGGTAAAGGATATAATTAGCACATAAAAGTGGGGCGAATAAACTCAATAAGGAAGAGGAAGAGAGAAAATCATTGAAAGAAAGAATCTAAAATAAGATAAATTAATAACATTTAAAAAGTGAGAAATAAAATCCAATCTAGCCTTTTTCTACTCCCTTGGATCAACACATAAAAGAGATAGGCCTCCATTGATGACATGTTCTCAACAGAAGCGGGAAGTAGACTTACGAGGGTGGAATTGAAGAAGTCAAAACAACAAAATAATGATCACTCCACTGTTGTGTGAACAAAATCACAAGGATTGGTGTAAAAAATTTCACACCTTGAGGAAACAGTATCAAGATGATATTAATAATAATATAACAGGATAATAAGAAGAAATTTTATTGAGAACTAAGGTGATTCGAACAAATTACATGAGAAATAAAAATGATACAAAAACCATCTAGCATAATAACATTACAATGAAAACAAAGCTCCAAGATCCTCCAAATCCTCCATAACTACTACCTTAAATAGTCATTGTGCAAGCCTTTGGTAGATCCCCCATCATCCAATGTGCCTTTAATTAATTTTGGTGGGGAAATGTGGGTGGAAATTTAATGGAGATGAGACTTTTCCACTCTTCCCCCGAAAATGGCATCCAGCTTGCATCCACTGGAAAGACGCGCTTCAAGGACCTTCTATATGAATGAATTAGAGTGGGACATTGAAGGAAAAAATGTATCCCTATATTTACTCTAAAATAATTTAAAATATTATCCATAAATAATATGTGGTTAGAGAGATATGATTTAAATGGTGTGCTCTTTTTCTGGGCCTCAGAATCTTGCCAAGAATTTCATCATTAACATGGGCCGCCTGGAAACCCATTAAAACATCCTAATTAGCTTGAGTTACTGCAATATGAAATGT
Source organism: Viscum album (assembly GCA_963277665.1). Taxonomy (NCBI): domain Eukaryota; kingdom Viridiplantae; phylum Streptophyta; class Magnoliopsida; order Santalales; family Viscaceae; genus Viscum; species Viscum album. Next base: position 884,227,864 of record OY728135.1, on the reverse strand, counting down.
TACCAATATTATAATCTATATTAATTTAAATTTTCAGAATCATTGGGCTTCAATTATGTCCTCTATAGTACTTTTATTGGGTCATTGTCTAAATCACTTCGCTCAGAATGTGGTTGGTTCAAATCCCACTTTGGTGGTCTTCCATATTGAATCATCAAGTGCCCAAAAATAATGAATTGTTCCTTATATCAAGGGAGACATTAAAATAAAATATAAACATAAAATCAAGATAATTATGTGTTTCATGAGATGTTCATGAAGGTACCATGTAATAGTTCATTTTTATAAGGAATTTCATTCATAATGTGAAATAATGTTCAAAGTGTAAAATGCACTAATAATGGTGTATATGATTAATAAATAAAATTAATATTATATTGTAAACAATGAATATTATCCACTTTTAGGAGTTAATAAATTATGTTAACCTAACATAGATATAGATTGAATCAATTAAAGTGACTTCATTGGATGATATTTGGGAAATTATATTATCTTCATCACTTCTATAATCATTTGATTGAAAGACAGTAGAAGCAAAAAATTCATATGGAATGACTAGATCAATTTTTGTTTGGATTCATAATAAAAAATAATCTATTGACATATTTTGAGTATGGAGGACCAATTACATTCTGGTAATAATTTTAAAGTTGAAGGCATCGGATTCTCACCTCAAAAGAGTGGTAGAAATATGCACTAGAATATATATCATGAGACATAAGCATTGGAAAGTCGATTCCCCATGGTCCTATTTAATGGAAGTTTAGAAAAGCTGAGTGTATCAAGAATAGTAATACTAGTCAATATAAATTCACTCTAAGGACTTATTGATGTGGAAAATTATATGAGCACATTTGAGGGAAGTAGCTCTCAATTACAAATCATCAATGTTTTGGTGGAATCATGGGTTGTGGATTATAGTCCAACATTCCACTCATTAGAAGATCATGGATGAACATTAAATTATATATAAATAATATTCAACAAGAAATAAAAGAAATATAATGAAACTTTGGAAATAGTTGGAAAAATTAAATTCAGTATTAAAATAACAATAATATAATAGGTTAGACTCACAAAAAATAGAAAAATACCTAAATTTCAAAATAATAGTATTTACAATCCTCAATTAAATGAGTTTGGATTTGGAAAAAGCTTAACCATCATCTTTTGGGTTGTGATTGAATGAAATTTGGTTATAGTGTTTTGATTAAAGTATGGGACTCTTATTCTGAACAAAAGATCATATAGAGCATCAATTGTTGTAAGTATATCTTTAAATTATCATGAGATATGGCATTACAAACATAGAAATATCAGTAAGAAAATCATGAAAGTTATAATGGTAAAATTTATGTTGAAACTTAATCAAACATGCATATAAGGAAGTTATGTTATTTTACATGTGAATATAAATAGGTTTTCATTTAATTTTATTGGTTTGACTCCCATGTTTTGTATGATATAATGATTTTTATCTGATGTTTGAGATAATTTCCTAGTTTTGTTCCATGTACATTCTCTTTACTTTGGTATATTCTTTAATGATCATGTAAGATATTTTTTGGTTTACTTCCTTGAAAAAAAATTATTTTTTCAATACCTTTTTTCATTATAAATACATAGTTATGATTGTGTTTTCTAAAAAAATAAAATTATTAATATATAAATATGGAGGAGATCACAATGATAAAAAATTCATGATATTTTTATAGAATAATTGGGATTAGGTTGGAGAATAAAATTAATGAAACATAATTGAAAATGGTTAAATATAAATAATGAACATAATATTTATAGAGACATATTTAAGCATGCATCAACAATTTTTGATTAATAGGAAATTTTGGTTGAACTAGCAAACTAGACATACCATTTCATCAGTTGAATTCTTTTATTTGAAGTTCTATAAGAAGATCAGAATTACCTATGGTTCAATAAACTTATGAATTTTGGCTACCTTTGATCCATTAGTAGAATTTTATTTTCCCATGTTGATGAAAATGATAGAGACTATATGTGAGAAATGGTAATGAAGACTCAATATTTTCATTGTTGAAGGATTATTAGTGAAAGATATTTAAAAGTTATGATTCCCTCTTCAAAGCGAATGATATATGAATAGAATGTAAGTCGGTACAATTTGATGTTTAAGGAAATGAATAAAATAAACATTTTCATGGAAATTTGGAAAAGGATTTCAGAAAATATAATTTTTCGGTGAGTTCATATTTAATCCCATAATAATGGTAAAATAAACTAGTAAATGATTTTGTATAATATTCTAGGACCATTGAATATAAAGGGAATTATATTAATGTTATACTATGGAAACATGGATCTCTAGAAGTCAAATAACTAAAAAAATAATATATCATGAAGATAATATTAGTTTATATAGCTAAGGATATATTCCAGAGTCATGATGTTAGTTGATAGGTTTTAAAAGGACATGTGTTTCTGGATTTTAATAAATGGGCTAGAAATTTAATGCCTAGATAAAATGGAAACACTTAGTGACTCTAAATTTTTTTTGTTATAAATGAAAGAAAAAATTAATCTATTGGAGTTATTTAGAAAATTTTGGTTGAAATAGTTATCATTTTGGAAAAGGGAACTTGATAGTAAATTGTTCTTTCTTTTGAAGGATGGTTTTGACGGATTTAAGAGACATAATGTCACCTAATGCTGTAATATTTCAAATATAAATAAGGAATTGATTTATTAAAAAAATATCTAGTATTTTATCATGATTCCTTATGGATGGGTCAAATCATTGATGTTTTTTTAATGATTTTCATATTTTTTAGATGTATATAAAAATAGACATCATATGTATAGACTTAGAGGAAGTGATTTACATGAGGTAACCTGATGGTTTATAGGATCATTATAAAAAAATCATTTCCTATAGAATAAAGGTTAAATTTTATGGATTGATGTTCATTCATAATCAATGTAATTGGGAATATGATGGTTTTATTAACGAATAAGGAGTCACACACTGTTTAATTGAAAAATATTTTTACAGGATTGGGTGGGATGATGGAAGATACACCATACTTCTTCTTCTTATGGATGAAATGATTCTATATGGACTAGAACTAGTGAGTACATAGGATATTTTTTCTGATGCTTTTTTTGGGCCACCCAAATCCATCCATTTGAGGATGATGAGGACGCGTTGTCTATTGCCCCGTATTCTTGATTTGCAAAGGCAGGCAGCATTTGTCACTTACTCAGGGACATTTTCTCCTTGATCAAAATGGGATAATGGGATGTCGGTTCTTCTTTCTGTGCATTCCTCCTCCAAACTCGTCACCTAGTATGGGTCTCCCTTATTTATTAAGATGTTGTTCGTGAAACTCTTCTCAATTCCATATCATTGTGGATGCTGGTTAATTACACTACTTCTGTCAGAACATTCCATGGGGTCTTAACATGGTAAAAACCTTCGGTCAGAGTAGATGACAACATTAGGCATGTCGGGGCATCTATGGATGCATGGACATTGGGTAACCTGTATTATTCCTCATAAGAGGGCATCTCAAGGGCACAGAACCCGAGCCATGCCACATTGAATGCATGGAATTATATGCCATATGCATGTCCCTGAGGTTTTTCTCAGCTTCCAATGTTTAACATAGGGTATGCCACAGGTTTAGCATCTAGTGGATACGGTTACGCCAAAGGCATGCCTTTCATGGTTTTCCTTAGGAATATCATGTATAACACTAGGTAGGTTGTTAGTTTAACATCTTTGGGAGATGGATCATACTGATTAGAACACATAATAGAGTGGATCAGATGGGTGTGGCCCCTAGAAGAAACACTGATATTGGTTATAATGTGTGGTTAGTTTCCTAGTTGTGGATAAAGGGGATGGGAAATAAGGTGGCATGATCTCACCAGGATGTGGAATCCCTAATAATAATCAGGATGGATGATGGAGGGTTTATATTTGATGAAGAATGAAATGGATCTGAAGTAAGGGCAATGGTGAGGTTGGGCTTGAGTCCCAAAGAGACTTCCTACGTATCCCTGTGGTGGGGAATCAAAGTCTGCGTAGTTCGGCGAGAAGATGGGACACCTAAAGAGGTGACCCATATGGAGATGACCTAGGGGAAGTGGAACCTCCAGGTTGGGGCATGAAATTAGGGTGCATATGGAAAACAACGACCCGATGACATGTTGGGGAATACACATGATTAGCGTCCTAAGAGTTGGACTGATGCTAGAGGGGAAGACAAGAAATGTGGGTCCCAATGGAGGGGACTAAAATGGCTTACTGCTAGATGGAATCACAACGACTTACCACTAGATTGGGTAACAATGAGTTACCACTGGATAGGGGCACAACGGCTTACTGCCAGGTGGGGATCGCAACAACTTACCGTTTGATGGGGTCACAATGGATTATCGCTGAGTGGGGGAAAGTTTAGTTTCATGCAGGACAAAAGGGGTGTATAGTTTAACATCATGTAGGATGGGGGTGGATCGATGTGAAGTGGTCAAGACCGATGGGAGTTGGGCTTGAACCAAGGGGAGGTGTCCTGCATACCATGCCTTAGCAAGGATCAAAGTCTATGTTGTTCAGGATGGTGTTGGTGAACCGACATGAAGTGGTTTGGACCAATGGTTGTTGGTATTGAATCTCAGGGAGGCTTCCTACGTACATTGCCTTGGAATGGATCAACTTCCACATAGTTCAGAATGGGTGATGGTGAATCGACATTAATATGGTAGAGTCCAATTGTTGTCGGGCTTGAACATTAGGGAGGCTTCCTATATATCTTGAATTGATAAGGATCAAATTCCACGTAGTTTTGGATGGTTGTTTGGGGCTTACACTCTAGGTTTCCAATAAATGATGTCACGACCGATGCTTTATCTAAGCCCACGTGAGTCATGCTTGGTGTGAGAAACAAGAGGCAGTAAAGACCTGACGATCACCGCACAAAGGTGAATCCATGAAGGGTTGTGAATGGGGATTATGCTAGGAAGCTTCTCGGGTGATGTTATGGAGTGACAATGTTTTATAGGGATTATTCAAGGGAGCTGCATGGGTGCCACTATGGAGAGGCAATGGTGAATGGGGCTTACACAAGGAAGCTGCCTGGGTGCCACTATAGAGCAGCAATCGTGAATGGGGCTTATGCAAGGAAACTTCCTGGGTGCCGCTAAGGAGCATCAACAAATGGGTGGGACTTACGCATGGGTGTTTCCCATGTGCCACTATGAAGCGGCAATGGTGGATGGGGATTACGCAAGGAAGCTTCCCAGGTGCCGCTATGGAGCGGCAATGGTGAATGGGGCTTATGCAAGGAAGTTGTCCGAGTGCCACTAAGGACAGGAAACGGATGGATGGGGCTTACGCATGGATGCTGCCTATATGCTGCTATAGAGTGACAATAGTGGATGGGGCTTACGCAAGAAAGCTGCCCGGTTGTCTTCCTCATGTTTGGTCATGTGGTAAACTCAACTCATAAGTGAATCGAGACATATAATTGAGGTCTCCACTTATGCGCTAGTGCACAAGCTAGATAACACCAAGGGCGTTGGAATCAGTCCGAACAAAGGGAGATGAAAAGTGAGAATCACATGACCAGTATCAGGAATGTAGTGAAGGTTGCAAGACAATAGAGGATAACTATTGACCATGTTCAAAAAAAAATCCATATCGCATTATCTTGAAATAGGGACAAACAAATGAGGGTCGATTATTGATTGTGTTCGAAACATAGGACCTAACTCAAAGTTTCATGCAAAGTCTTTTAGGGAATTGGCCCAAGATGGTTGGTGAGCCGATGTGGCATAGGATCAGGCCATTAGGGTGTCCCATTATACATGAAAGTGGATGAAGATCTGAATAAAGGACATGCAAATCATGAGGTAGAGTGATGCGATGTTTGAACAGATTCCAACAGTCATGAAAGTATGACACTGTAATCATAGTATGATTCATCTTATTCTTAGCACATAAGGCATCTCTTATTTGGGAAAAAATTTGTCCTATTATTGAATGATAGGGCATAATACAGTTTAGATTTATGTAGAGAGTACTGTTGGCATCTTATGCTTTGGGAATAAGGCATCTCTTGTTTAGAGAAAGAGGCATCCTATGTTTGGCACAAAGGGTGTACAATATTTCATAGTCATGTAGAGAGTAATTCTGACATCTTATGATAGGAGCATATGGCATCTATTGTTTGGAACAAGAGGCATCATATATTTGGTACATAGGGTGTACTACAGTTTATAGTCATGTAGAGAGGAATGTTAGGCATAAGGTTCCTAGAAATGGTTGGTGTTGGGACTTACGCAAGGGTGGACCATTCTGGTTCAACATGGCATTAGAGTCAAGTGATGGGGTTTGGATGAGTTCTTAAGGAATGGTTTGACTCAAGGTACTCGGGGAATTGATGATGATAATCTCAAATCACAACATGAGAAACAAACCAAGAATAATATGTCTACACAAGGTGTTTAATGGTGTGTTTAGGGGTTTCTCAAATCATGGTATTCCATAGGTAGAAGGTAGATGCGCATAAGGGATAAATGGAAAATGTTAGCGTCCTGCCCCAAAAACTACGCGGTACGACTATACATTTTTCTTGGGGTCAGTGACGATAACGAATGGACCAGTCTGGCGGGCTGGGACCACAGGCCAGCACTGACCCCGAGTGGGAGTTTGGGGGTGCATCCCCAATGGTATAGACTAGTGGGTACAGGCCTAGATATAGTTGTGTGTGAGATAGCATACATGCAGGATGGGTTGCGTGCATTATTGGACTGTGTAGCATAGGTGCACAAAATATTCAGTACCTTGGTAATGTTGCATGCATGATTGATGTCTTGTGTGCAATATTGGATGTTTTTCATAAATTAATGGATGTTTTGCGTGCAATATAGGATCTTTTGTTCAGAATATAGGATGTTTTATATGCAAGATTGGTTGTTTTGGACATAAGCATGGAATATTGCACGCACATGAATTAGGCAGAAAATATGTCAGGTGAGGATCAAACCACTGTGGGACCATGAGAAAGCAGACCCATATAGGACATGTCACAAATTATCTTCGATGGAGGGTTCAATATTTCTATGCGGGCATAGAAGAGGCGGTCTTACACACTATAGAGTGGTGGTTGACCTCCAGAGACCTCCCAGAGGAAAGGGGGTGCACTTTTATTTATAGGCGAACCTGAGAGCGCTTGTGTATAAGATTATGAGTGTAGAAGTTATCTTACACAGACCTGTGGTATGTTTACATGAAAAATGGCATTTGACGTTTCATTGGGCTCATAATAATCTTGCACGCAGATGATAATCTTCTGTCAACCTCTCAAAACATGTTCGTACCTTTCTTAGATGTTTTTCGAGTGGCCTGGGAGGAAGATGACATCTCATTGGATGTGTAGAAGGTTTTCACGACCTATTTAACACATGATTTTACTATTTTCATTCAATATTCCATTATTTTTCATAGATCATCCATTATTGTGTGCAAGATTTCAATTCTTGCATGCAAAGACATACTTTTCCCCAAAATCATCCTGGATGGCCATTTCTAGCATCCTGACTTTGAACAGACATAACTTCTGATCCGTAAATCCATTCAGGCTCTATGACTAGTCAAATCAAAACATGAGGAACACGCTATGCTATGGGATCATGTATGGAATCATTAGGTGAATTACATGGATGCATTTTCTGGTTCCAACAAATTCCCCCATTAAGAATGCGGTCCAACGAGGATGAGGAGCATGAGGTGGACCACATTCTAAGGAATCATCTAAGGAAAATTAATTCCATGGGGTCCACTGTATCTCAATCATATTGAGGAAATTGCTGATTAAATCTTCAACCCTGTGTGATCCATGATCGGTGTGGGAATCAAGAGATAATAGGAGTTCATTCACCTGTATGAGAGTTCTAAACAATAGAAGGTGTGTGGGATTGGAATGGTACATTGATAAACATTGGATGCATCCTAAAAGGGTAATAGTATCTGGAGACTGGAGATCTCTAAATAGCCGATCAGGATTTCCAAGGAAAAAGAATGATACCTGACTAGATAATGAAGCTCTCATAATAATCAAATTACCATTTTACCGGTGTGCTCTGGTGTATGAGTGGGTAACGACAGAGGTGTTAAAATTAATCCGATCATAGGGGAGTGGAAAGTGTGAATCATGATACCCAAAATTTAGAAAATTGTAGGGATGGAGTGGCAATGAAGGATAACTATTGATTGTGTTCAAAACATTTCATCCTTATTTCATTCGCCTAAAATGTGGATAAAAAATGATGGTCGACCACTAACCATGTTCTAAACACAGTTCCTGAGAACGTTGGCCCAGGAAAATAGGTAGGCCATAGGCCGATCATCCATATTGTTATGGGGTTCCCTTAGAAGTGAAAAAGGATAAGGGTCCAAATAAAGGGCTTGCTATGCATAAAGGGTGGAGTGATTGGTCATTCAAATAGAGTCTAGCACTCCAAAAATTACACCACCATGGTAAAAATACATTAGGTGGGCATATTAATATCATCAGGGATAAAACATACTTCCGAAAAGTACCTCTCTGGTAATGACTTAGAATGCTCTGTAGCTTTACGTCAGACCAATGAGGTTGATAGACATGTAGTTTCTCCTCATACGGTGAGGAAGGTGCACATATTTTTAAGTTAATACATCCTGTACCAAGGTTAGCTGATTAAAGTATTGTTACACGGATTATAGGATCCTATTTTAAGGTCATAGAGAGTGGACCATGATCGGGGCCGAGGGGCCAAAAGGGTTGATGACCCTATGGCTTGGCCCAGGGATAAATACATGGGCATCACTGCATATCCCATAAGGATGAAAATCAATCCAAATGTTGTTCTTCATCACGGCATGGCCAGAGGCCAACACTGATAGAGGAAATCCTCTCTGGCAGGGGATATGGTGTACCCAATGATAAACATGGGGCATCCTAAACTTGTTCAGGGTAGAACCATAGTTTAGTGTCATGCATTAATGACATATGGACTCATGTAGTTTAATGCAATACAATAGGATATGGAGTGAAATGGAAGATCCCAGGAAGTGATTATGTGCTGTGGTATCTATAAACACAACATGAATGAGGACAAAAGGAGTCCACAATACACCCTGTATTCCTAGAGTATGTTTTTTCAGGTCAAGGGACCTAAAGTGAAAGATAGGTTGGGTCTAAGGCAAGGTGCCTAGATGTTACTACACACCCCATTAGGATTAGATACAAGCTGCATGTAGTTATGAGAGCGCAGTTTAATGTCATGTGGGATGATGAAAGGCATGTGTGGCATGGTTACGCCAGTACACATCCTACCAAAACTACTAATCCCCCATGAGTCGTGATCAATGTGGGAAACAATGAGTAGTGATGGGAAATTCCTAGAACATGAAGGCACATGTTTAGGGCGATGGGATGCTAGGAGAATGATGTACCAATGCTACAAACTGGTCTACCTAATGCACCTAGATGCGCGAAGGAGTAAGGCAGAGTATGTTGGAATTCCACTTATACATATGGAATTGAAAAAAATGTGAACCAGGATGCTCGATATCTAGACCACAATGACGGTGGCATGATGATAGGGGATAACAATTGACCATTTATGAAAATCAGTAACCATATTGAGTTATCCTATAATGGGTATAGACAAATGAGGGTCGACCGATGACCATGCGTGAAACACGGGACCTGTCACAAATGTCATCTGAGGTCCTCAAGGATGTTGGCCAAAGATGGTAGGTAAGACAATGTGGCATGAGACCAGGCTGTAAAGGGGGTCCCTTTAGACTTGGAAGAGAATTAGGATCCAGATAATGGGCTCACGTAGCTTGGAAATGGAACGAGGGGAATGCCCTTAGGAAAATTCAACACTTCGGACTATTTATCACAACGCATCTGAGTAGAACAATAAGACATATCAGATAAAGGGTTTCATGTACCTTTCCAAGGAAAAGTGTCCTAGGATTTCATGCTTCTATCTTAAGGTCCTAGGGTGGACCATTGAGGGGGAACATGATTTAATGGATTGTACGTAGTGCGACGAAGTAGCCAAACTCGACATACAGTTCACATAGGGAGATCTTAGTTTAGGGTCATGGAACGTGGACCAGATTGGGAAAAGACATTGGAGGCACATGGTGTTGCTATTGAAAAACCTGACGTGAATGAGAACCCAAGAGGTACTCTCCACACAACATGGTCCCAAATGATTTCGCACCAAGGGGATAAATAGTGGGGGTGGGATTTTAGATTCCTGGGGCTGGACCCGGAGACAAGATGCATGGGAATTCCTACATATCCCATGAGGATGGGAATCAAGCAGTACGTAGTTATAGAAGATGTCATGCAGTTTAACATCTTTTGGCAAGGATGGGGAGAGATCTTTGTTTTAGTGTCTTAGAGCTCGGACCATAGGGAAGTGAGACTCTTCCAAATGAGCACAAACCTTGACTGAATCCCTAAGACCATGTGAGCTATGCTCGATGTGAGAAATAAGGGCCAAGAAGGTCTTCACAACACATGGAATGCATGCAATGGGGAAATCGGTGCAGGGCCCTGAATGACACATCATTGTGGCTTTATCCTCCTAACGTGCAAATGCACACTGAGGGATAGTACACAGAGTCTCGAAATTTTACTTAGACATGATAGAGTGGAAAATGATGTGAATCACACAACCAATATTTAAGGATTGATGGTGGTGGTGTGATGATGAATGATAACTATTGACCGTGTTCAAAACAAATCATACATATCGTGTGACTAGAATTGGGAGCAACAAATCAGTATTGACCACTGACCATATTCAAAACATGGGACATGTATCTATTTTTCATTTGATATCCATGAGGATGTAAGCCTAAAATGATAGGAGAGCCCTTATTCTATATATATGTACCATTCGGGGGCCCTTGTGTATGTGTAAGTTGATGGAAACACAAATAAAGGGGATCATGAAGCTTGAAGATGGGTGATAACATGTCCATGTTGGATTCAACACTCTAGGTGCTGAAACAGAGTGTATTTGGGAACATTGGTGATCTGCCAAAGAGGTGAAGGTACATGGAATGGATGTTACAATCCCAACATGAATGAGGACATAAGCCCATACCACACCATGTTCCCTTCCTCCTAGAGGACTCAAGCCAAGGGGCCAGAGAGATGAGGTTTTTATTAAATAGGGATAGATTCAAAGATGAAATTTCTAGACATTCCTACGTATCCCATGAAGATGGGAATCAAGCCATACATAGTTCTAGGGGTGTCATGCTGTTTAATTTCATTTAGTAATGATTAAGATAGGGGAAAGGTATCTCAACGACGGATTTTTACGGTAGTGCGAGTAACCCGAAGAGAATGCGGACATTATCCCAAACCACACCGTGCAATCCTAAGTGATAACTTGGGCCTGGGGCTTGAAAATGCCAAGTGACCTGAGGATGGGCCACAAATGGAATGTCACATCTAGTTTTTAGTTTATAATCATGTGGGACAAGTGTTGAGTGGTTTAATGTCCTTCATTTTAGAGGAATCATGCAGTTTAATATCATGTGATGCGGATGGTGGTGATATTAGTTTAATGCCTAATATCCTGGACCATTTTACAGTTTATTGTCATGTGGGATGATAATGAGCAGTTTAAAGTCATGAAGGATGACAATGAGAAGTATAACATCATGAAGAACAAATATGAATAGTTTAACGTCATACAGGATGATGATGCAGTTTAACATCATGCAGGACGATGATGCAGTTTAATGTAATGTAGGGCGATGATGTAGTTTAATGTCATGCATGGCGATGATGCAGTTTAACATCATGCAAGGAAAAGATGAGTAGTTTAAAGTCGTGTAGGAAAATAATGAGTAGTTTAACGTCATAACGGACGATAATGCAGTTTAACGTCATGCAGGATGAAGATGAGCAGTTTAACGTCATGTAGGATGATAATGTAGTTTAACGTCACGCAGGACCAAGATGAACAGTTTAACGTCAAGCAAGACGATGATGCAGTTTAATGTCATGCAGGACAATAATGAGTAGTTTAACATCATGAAGGATGAAGATGAACAGTTTAACGTCATGCAGGTTGATGATGCGGTTTAACGTCATGCGGGACGAAGATGATGGTTGTTCTGTAGTTTAACGTCATGAAAATAGGAGGTGGAACCACACAGATTTTTTCCATAGAGGGATGATCATCTCTACCCCACTCTATTTGTTTCGGATCCTTGAGGATGAGGTTAAAAATATGTATAATCAAATTACCAAAAAATACCCCCAGCACATGCATAGATATTCTCCATGCTGGAGCTGAGCTACCCCATGGTGAACATTCCACAAGATAGTGTCAAGGCCATAGGGAGAACCTCTATGGTTAATGTAATGTGTTAGTTGGAATGACACATTCCATCAGTCTGTAGGTGTGGTGATTCGTGGATCATTGTTACGATGGGGGTGACAGAGCCCAGAAGGCGTGGAGGCCTTCAGCATCGGTTTGACGAGGGCGATGGATCCTAGAAGGCATGGATGCCTCAAGCATTTGTATTATTGGGGCGATGGATCCTGGAAGGCAAGGAAGCCTGGAACATTAGTATGACAGGGGTGATGAATCCCAGAAGGCGTGGAATATTGGATGTCGGTATGACGGGGGAAATGGATCCTGGATGGCATGGAATCTTGTATGTCGGTATGACGTTTCGATGGAGCCTGGAAGGAGTGGAAGCCTGGACGTCAGTATGATGGGGGAAAAGGATCCCAGAAGGCATGGAAGCCTGGAGCGTTAGTTTTATGGGGGAGATGGATCATAGAAGGCGTGGAGGCCTGGATGTTAGTACGATGGGGGTGTTGGAGCCTAGGAAGCATGGAAGCTCGGAGTGTCTGTACGACGAGGGATATGGAGCCCAGAAGGCGTGGAAGACTGGATGTCGGTATGACTGGGGCGATGGAGCCTAGAAGGTGTGGAAGCCTGGACATCGGTACGATAGGGGTGATAGAGCCTGGAAGGCATGTAAGCCAAGAAGTTAGTCTGACAGGGGCGATGAAGCCTGAATGGTGTGGAAGCCCAGACATCAGTACGACGGCGGTGATGGAGCCCGAAAGGCATGGAAGCCTGGATGTCAGAATGACGGGGGTGATGGAGCCTGGAAGACATGGAATCCTGGAGCATCAGTATGATGAGGGAGATGGAGCTTAGAAGGCGTGGATGCCCGGACATCGGTAAGATGGGGGTGATAGATCTCATAAGGCCTGAAAGCCTAGATGTTGGCACAATGTGGGTAATAGAGCCCAGAAGGCGTGGAAGCTTGGACTTTGGTATGATGGGGGAGCTGAATCCCAGAAGGCGTGGAATCTTGGAGTGTCTATACGATGGGGGCGATGGAGCCTAGAAGGCATAGAAGCCTGGACGTCGGTATGATGGGGGTGATGTAGCTCGAAAGGCGTGGAATCCTGGAGCATTGGTACGATTGGGGTGATGTATCCTGGAAGGCATGTAAGCCTAGATGTCGGTACAACGGGGGAGATGGTGCCCGGAAGGTGTGGAAGCCTGGAGCAGCAGTAAGATGGGGGCGATGGAGCCTGGAAGGAGTAGAATCCAAGAGTGTTGGTACGACCAGGTTGATGGAGCTCTGAAGACATGGTATCTGGGATGTCATTACTACGGGGGCTATGGATCCCAGAGGGCATGGTAGCTCTGACGCTGGTATGATGGGGATAATGTTGGCCATAATGCATGAATGTGTGGAGGTCGGTACGATGGGGGGATATGGATCTCGGAAGGCGTGGAAGCCTGGACTTCAGTAAGACGAGGGGAATGGATACGGAATGGCATGGAGGCATGGAGTATCGGTAAAATGGGGGAGATGGATGTTTGAAGGCGGGGACGCTTGGACGTCTGTACGAAGGGGGTGATAGAGCTCAGAAGGTGTGGAAGCCTGGATTTCAGTACAATGGGGGCGATGGATCCTGAAATTCATGGTATCCTGGATGTCGGAATGATGGGAGCGATGGAGTCTGGAAGGCATGGAAGCATATATGTCAATGTGATGGGGTTGATGGAGCCCGGAAGGTAGGAAAGCCTGGATGTCAGTATGACGGGGGCCATGGTGCCCGGAAGGCATGGAAGCCTAGAGCGTCGGTACAATGGGGGCGATGGAGCCCAGAAGGAGTGGAAGCCTTGATCATCATCTCATAAGGTAGAGAAACATTGTAGATACATTGGGATAACCTCCAGAATGGTTGATTTCGGGGATGGGGAAGACCTTTGTGCTGAACAGTAGCAGTGTGGGGATGACCACTCTGGCGGAAGATGATGGCGATGGGGGTGACCCTCGTGCCATATTATAGTGGTGTGTCGAGGACCTCTGAAATGGCTAATGATGGATACGAGGAGGAATTTCTTGTCCGGTTATAGCGGTTTGTGGAGGACCTCCACAGTGGTTTTTGGTGTCGTTGGAGATGCACCATTGGACCGGGGTTGGTTTCTCCTGGCATTCCTGATGAGGGTAGCAGAGTCGGCGAGGAGCTGATTAAGTGGGTTCATGCCACCTTCTTGGACCATGAGGTCGGCGGAGTCGGCGAAGAGCTGAAGGAGTCAGGGAAAGATGCCCCCTATACAGCTTCTTAAAGTGGCAGAGCTGGGGAGGAGCCAAGGAGTCGGGTGCAGATGCCCCCTGTGCAACCTCTTATGGTGGCGGGGTCCGTGAGGAATCGATGGAGTTTAGTGGATTATTCCCCAATGTGGCCACTTAAGGTGGCAGAGTTGGTGAGGAGCTGATGGAGTCAGGGGAGGATACCCCTGAGCGACCTCTGGTAGCGGTGGGGTCTGCGAGGAGTGGATGGAGTCAAGGGCAGATTCCCCCTACGCGGATTCTTAAGGTGGTGGAATCAATTAGGATTCAAAGGAGTTAGGTGCTAATACCCCTTGTGCGGCCTCTTGTGGCGGTGGAGTCGGTGAGGATCCAATGGATTTGGGGGCGGATTCCCCCTGCGTGACCTCTTTAGGCGGCATGATAAGTGAGGAGCTGAAGGATTGAGGGGCGGATTCCCACTCTATGGCCTTTTAAGGCGGCAGAGTGGGTGAGGAGTCAAATGATTTGGGGAGGATGCCCCCTACACAACCTCTTAAGGTAACACAGTCAGGGAGGATCCAAAGTAGTTGGGGCAGATGCCCCCTGCGCGACCTCTGAAGGCAAAAGAGCTGGTGAGGAGCCAAAGGAGTTGAATCAAATTCCCCTTGCATGACCTCTTAAGGTAGCGAAGTTGGAGAGGATCTAAAGGTTTCAAGGAGGATTCCCCCTACATGGCCTCTTAAGGCAGTCGAGTCGGCGAGGAGTCAATGGGGTCGGGGTGGATACCCCCAGTGTGGCATCTTAAGGCAGCGGAGTCAACAAGGAGCCGAAGGAGTCGAGACAGATGCACCTTATTTGTCCTCTTAAGGTGGAATATTCGGCAAGGAGCTGAAGGAGTCGGGGATGGAAGCCACCTATATGGACTCTTATGGAAGTAGAGTCAACAAGGATATGACGGATTCGGTGAATGGATACCCCCAACAAGGCCTATTAAGCCAGAGGGGTTAGTGAGGAGCCAAAAGAATCAGGGGTGGATGCCCCCTGTGCTGCCTCTTGAGGTGGCGGGGTCGGGGAGGAGCCCATGGAGTCGGGGGAAGATGCCCCATGTGTGGCCTCTTCAGGCGGCAGGGTCGTCAAGGAGCCGATGTAGTTGGGTGGGGGATTCCACTTGCATGGCCTCATGAGGCGGTAGGGTTAGTGAGGAGAATATGGAGTTGGGTGGCGGATGACACCTATGTGTCTTCTTTAGGTGGTGGGGTTAATGAGGTGTTGAGGGTGTATGGTGGCGGATTCCACCTGTGTAACCTCTTGAGGTAGTGGAGTCACTGATGAACCAATGGAGTCAGGGGAAGATACCCCCTGCGCAGTCCCATTTGGCAGTGGGGTCGGTGAGGATCCGATGGATTCGGGTGGCAGATTCCACCTCCACGGCCACTAGAGGCGGCGGGGTCGTTGAGGAGCCGATGGAGTCAGGTTGCGGATGCCACCTACACAGATTCTTGAGGCAGTGGGGTCAGTGAGGAGCTGATGGAGTCGTGGGAGGATTCCCCCTGCGTGGCCTCTTGAGGTGGTGGGGTCGGTGAGTAGCCGATGGAGTCAGGTGTAGGATACCCCCGGCATAGCCTCCTCAGGAGACTGAGTCGGTGAGGAGTCGATGGAGTCGGGTGGCGGATGAGACCTGTGCAACCTCTGAAGGTGGTGGAGTCGGCGAGGAGCCGATGGAGTGGGGTGTTGGATGCCTTCTGCGCGACCTCCTAAGGTGGCGGGGTCGGTGAGGAGATGATGGAGTTGGGTGTAGAATTCCACCTACACGATGTCTTGAGGTGGCAGGGTCAGCGAGGATCCAATGGAGTCGGTTGGTGGATACCCCCTGGGCGGCCACTTAAGGCGGTGGCGTCAGCAAGGAGCTGATGGAGTCGGGGGTGGATTCCCCCTACGTGACCACTTCCGGAGGCGCAGTCGGTGAGGAGCTGATGGAGTCAGGGTTTGGATTTCCACTAAACTTCCTCATTAGTTGGTGGGGTCGGCGAGGAGGTGATGGAGTCAGGTGGCAGATGCCCCCTGTGTGACCTCTTTAGGCGGCAGTGTCAGTGAGGAGCCGATGGAGTCAGGGGCAGATGCCCCCTATGTGGCCTCTTAAGGAAGCAGAATTAGTGAGGATTTGATGGATTCGAGGGGCGGATTCCCCCTATGTGGCCTCTTAAGGTAGTGGATTCGGTGAGGAGTATATGGAGTTGGGGAGGGATGCCCCCTTGATGGCCTCTTACGATAGTAAGGTCGAGAAGGAGCCGATGGTGTCGGGGGGCGGATGCCCCCTGTGTGGCTTCTTAAGGTGGTGGAGTCGGCTAGGAGCCAATGGAGTTAGGGGGTGGATGCCCCCTATGAGGCCTCTTATGGTTGTGGAGTCAGTGAGGAGCCGATGGAGTCGGTGGAGGATTCCCCCTACATGGACTTTTAAGGCGGAGGGGTTAGTAAGAAGCCGATAGACCATAGTCTTCACACACCCAATGGTACACATCCTCTCACATATGTAGGAGAGGGGATTCACATGGGTGATGCCTCAATTTTCCCGACATATTAGGTCTACTCTCTATTGACAGAGAAGAGCTTCACCTCCGGTTCACCATTTCTGTTTCCGATGCTTTCACCAGGGCACACACATCCGTCCATTTGAGGATGAAGAAGACACGCTTTCAGTTTCCCCGCATTCCCGCTTTCCAAAGGCGGGCGACATCCATCGATTATTCAGGGACATTTTCTCCTTGATCGAAACGGTATGATGGGATGTTGGTTCCTCCTTCTATGGATTCCTCCTCAGAATTCATCACCTATTCTGGGTCTCCCTTATAGATTAAGATGTTTTTTGTGAAACTCTTCCCAGTGCCATATCATTGCAGACGCCAGTTAATTACACCTCTTCTGTCAGTACATTCCATGGGGTCTTCACATGGTAGAAACCTTTGGTCGTAGTATATGACAACATTAGGCATGTCAGGCCATCTATGGATTCATGGACATTGGGGAACCTATATTATTCCTCATAAGCGGGCATCTTAAGGGCGCAGAACCCGAGGCATACCACATCGAATGCAGGGAATTATATGTCATATGCATGTCTCTAAGGTTTTCCTCATCTTCCCATGTTTAACATAGTGTATGCAACATGTTTAATGTCTAGATGAGATGATTACGCCAAAGGTGTGTCTTCTGAAGTTTTACTCTTGCATATCATGTTTAACATGAGCTAGGACATGAGTTTAAAGTCTTGTGGAGATATATCTAACTGATCGGAACACTGACAAGAGTGGATCAGATGGGTTTGACCCCTGGAGGACACACTGATATTGGGTATAATGCATTTTTATTTCACTGATTGTCGCCAAAGGGGATGGGAAATAAGGTGGCATGATCCCATAGGTATGTGGTGTCTCGGATAAGAATTATGATAGATGATGGAGGGTTGATATTTGATGAAGAATGAAATATAACTGACGTAAGGATGATGGTGAGGTTGTGATTGAGTCCCAAAGAGACTTCCTACGTATCTCAGTGGTAGGGAATCAAAGTATGCACAGTTCAGTGAGAAGATGGGACACCTAAGGAGGCGACCCATATAAAGAGGACCTATAGGAAGTTGAAACTTCAGTTTGGGGCCTGAAATTGAGGTGTGTGAGGAGAATAGCGACCTGATGACATGTTGGGGCTTACACATTATTAGTGGCCCGAGAGTTGTTCTGAGTCCAGAGGGTCATAAAAGAAATGTGGGTCCTAATGGGGGGGACTGCAATGGTTTACTACTGGATGGGGTCACAATGGATTACTATTGGATGGGGTCAAAATGGCTTACCACTGGATGGGGGCACAACAGCTTACCACCGGGTGGGGATCGCAATGACTTACCTCTAGATGGGGTCACAATAGATTACCACTGAGTGGGAGATAGTTTACTGTCATTCAGGACAAAATGGGTGTACAGTTTAACATCATCCACAACTAGGGGTGGACCAACATGAAGTGGTGAGGACTAATGGGTGTTGGGATTGAACCTCAGGGAGGTATTCTACGTACCTTTCCTTTCCAAAGATCAAAGTCCTCGTAGTTTGGGATAGTGTTGGTGAACAAACATGATGTGGTTCGGACCAATGGTTATTGGTCTTGAACCTCATGGAGTCTTCCTACATACCTTTCCTTGGAATGGATCAAAGTTCACGTAGTTCGGAATGGGTTATGGTGAACAGATGTGAAGATGGTCGAGACCAATAGTTGTTGGGCTTGAACCTCAGGGAGGCTTCCTACATACCTTGCATGGATAAGGATCAATGTCTACATAGTTCAAGAAGGGTGTTTAGGGGTTACACTCTAGGCTACCTAGAGAGGATGTCATGATTGATGGTTGCTCTAAGCCCACGTGAGTTATGCTCAGTGTGAGAATCAAGAGGAAATAAAGAACTGACAATCACAGCGCAAAGGTGCATCCATGAAGGGTGGTGAATGGGGCTTATGCAAGGAAGCTACTTGGGTGCCGCTATGGAGCAACAATGGTGAATAGGTCTTATGAAATGTACCTACCTGGGTGTCTCTATGGATAAGCAATGGTGGATGGGGCTTACCCAAGGAAGCTGCTTGGGTACCGCTATGGAGCGGTAGTGGAGAATGGGGCTTATGCAAGGAAGATTCCCTGGTGCCGCTAAGGAGAGACATCAGATGGGTGGGGCTTATGCTTGGATGATCCCTGTGTACCCTTATGCAGTGGTAATGGTGAATGGAGCTTACTCAAAAAAGCTGCCCGGGTGCCACCATAGAGCAGTAATGGTGAATGTGGATTACGCAAGGAAGCTACCCAGGTGCCGCAATGGAGCGGCAACTGATGGGTGGGGATTACACATGGACGCTGCTTGGGTGTCTTCCACATGTTTGATGATGAGAGTTTCTCAAGTCACTGGTGGGTCGAGGCATATAATTTTAGTTTACACTTATGTACTAATTCACACGCTGGATAACGCCAATGGGGATTTGAATCAGTCCGAACAAATGGAGATGATAAGTGTGAATCACATGCCCGACATCTGGAATATATTGAGGGTCCCGTGACAATATAGGAAAAATGTTGACTGTGTTCGAAATAGAGAATCCATATCGTGTTTTACTAAAATGGGGACAAACAAATGATGGTCGACTGTTGACCGTGTTTGAAACACAGGACCTGACTCAAAGTGTCGTACAATGTCTTTCGGGGTGTTGGCCCTGGACGGTTTGTGAGCTGATGTGACATGGGACCAAGACGTTAGGGGGTCCCTTTATACATGAATGAGGTTGAAGATCTGAATTAAGGACACGAAAAGCATGAGGTGGAGTGATGGGATGTTTGAATAGATTCCAAAACTCATGAAATTATGCCACTATAATCAAGACATGTGTCATATTATACTTAGTACATAAGGCATATCTTATTTGGGACAAGAGGAATTTTATTATTGAATGGTAAGGCATACAATAGTTTAGAGTCATATAGAGAGGACTGTTTTATATTATGCTTGGATCAAAGCTATCTCTGGTTTTGAGTAAGAGGCATCTTATGTTTGGCAAATAGGGTGTAATACAGTTTATAGTCATGTTGAGAGGAATGTTGGTATCTCATGTTGGGAGCACAAGTGTTTGGAGCAAGAGGAATCCTATATTTGGACCATTGGGTATACAACAGTTTATAGTAATGTAGAGAGGACTATTAGGCATAATGAACCTAGCAATGGTTGAAGTTGGGACTTACACAAGGGTGGCCCTTTCTAGTTCATCCTGACATAGGAGTCAAGTGGTGGGGTTTGGATGAGTTTCTTGAGGAATGGTTCAACTCAAGGTACTTGAGAAATTGCTAATGAGAATCTCAACTCATGACATGAGAAACAAACTAAGAGGAATATTTTGACTCAAGGTCTTTAATGTTGTGCAGAGTGGTATCTCAAATCACGATATTCCATAGGTAGAAGGTAGATGTGCATAAGGGCACAATGGAAAATGTCGGTGTCCCATATTGAAAACTTCTCAGTGCGACTTTCCATTTTTCATGGGGGTTAGTAACGATTGATAATGGACCTTCCTGGAGGGCTAGGACTACAGGCTGACACTAACCCTGAGTGTGGGTGAGAGGGTACAGCCCCTGCGGTATAGACCAGCGGGCGTAGGCCTGGATACTATTGCGCGTAAGATAGGCTACATGCTAGATGGGTTGCGTGCATGATTGGACTGTGCGGTATTGGGGTGCACAATATTCAGCACCTTGGAACTGTTTCATACAATATTGAAGTCTTGCGTACAAGATTGGATGGTTTACATGCATGAATGGAAGTTTTTCAGGAAAGATTTCATGTTTTGCATGCAATATTGGATTTTTTGCATGCCAGATTGTATGTTTTTCACACAAACATAGAATCTTACACACACATGACTT
The DNA here is from genome assembly GCA_963277665.1 of Viscum album. Lineage (NCBI taxonomy): Eukaryota > Viridiplantae > Streptophyta > Magnoliopsida > Santalales > Viscaceae > Viscum > Viscum album. The sequence goes on along the minus strand of OY728135.1, from coordinate 884,206,799 downwards.
AGCCAAAAAATATGCCAGGAGAGGATCAAACCACTGTGTGCTCATGCAAAAGCGGACCCAAATGGGACCTATCGTGAAAGATCTCAGATGGTGGGTTCCATTCTTCCACACGAGCACAGAAGAGGAAGTCTTACGTGTAGTTGAGTGGCAGTTTACCTCCACAGATCTCCTGGAAGTAAAGGTGTGAACTTGTATTTATAGGAAAAATTAGGAGTGCTTGTGTGTAAGATTCTGGGTGTGAAAGTGATCTTACGCGAACCCTGTGGAAAGTGCGCCCACAAAGGGGCGTTTGACATCGCATTGGGAACATAATAATCGTGCATGCAGATGATAATCATGCATGCCCCTCTCAAAACATGTGTGCACCAACCATAGACATTTTTAGTTGGCCATGGTGGAAGATGACATCTCATTGGATGGGTAAAAGGTTTGCATGACATGTTGCACACAAGATTCTATTCTTGTGTGGAGAACATCCATTATTGTATGCAATATTTCAATTCTTGCATGCAAAGACATACTAAGCCCCAAAATCATCCTAGATGGCCATTTCTAGTAGCCTGACTTCAAATGACCATAACATCTGATATGTAACTCCGTTCGGGCTCCACAACCAGTCAAATTGATGATTGCAGAATGATATACATTCCATGATCATGTATGGAAGCATTAGGTAAATTAGATGGACGTGTTTTCCAGTGCCATTAGAGATGAACCTTGATTTTTTCTAAAGGTTTGAGATAAAAGGTAATGTATAGGACTAAAAAAATTTGCAATGGGAATTAAGAGACATAGGAAATTCATAACATTAGTTTTATCTTAAAATGAAAACATACAAAAAAATAATTGAGATATTTTGAATGAGTAAATGTAAACCTGCATCAACTAATGTGGATGAAACATTACATTTTTTGTGGGAAAATTTTCTAGAAAAAATTATATTGTTTTGTATATTCAAAATTAGTCCTTTTCATCACCTACCAGAAGATTCAAGTAAGTGGCTATTTGTACGTTTCAATATATTTCCTTTGTAGTGGGATTTGTGACTCATTGCATGTAAAATTAAGAAGGATACATTAGGTGGTTGTTAAATAGATCATCTGGTATATATAATGATCAAATGATTTGACACTATAAATGGAATTATTATTGAGTGAATTGTGATTTGATTATCTACTTGGATGAATGATGTGTGATGTGTTTATTCATACTAGTCAGGATATTTTAATGAGTTATGAATGTATGAGATGATCCATACTATATTAACATGTTCCATGTCTAGTGGTAACTCAATGTTAGGGAAATAAATATTATATAGGTATAACAATAATGTATGTGAACCATATTATAGTTGACTAAGTCATATGGAGATATGAGTATATTTGATAATGATCATACTAGACCCAAATATAGAGAGAGTGGCATAGAATATATGATAAATGCTTCACTTTTCTTACCTTTATGATAGTAGGATTTCATATTTATTACAATAAGACAATGGAACCTAGCACCACATAGTTAATAATTAGGATAATTGTTAAAATTTATAAAAAGGTTTTGTTCTAAAATGAAGAGATTTAGATAAATAGTATTTTAAATAGCTGATGGATTTATAAAGATTTATAATGTTTCTATTAAAGTCATTATGGGATTTTAATGTAAGTGGGACATTTTTGGATATGCACTAAAATATGGATATCATACTATAAAATACCCACAGAGTAATATCCATGTATATTAATATGATTCATTTCATGATATTATATTATATCTAACATAACATGAAGTTATATGCTTGGGATTATATTTCCTTAACAAAATGGAATATGCATAGGATTCGAAAACTAATTTTACATTGTCTTCTATATAATATCCAATATTTTATTCTGAATTCATTGTTAATTCCTTTTCTCCCATATTGATTATATTTTCTAATGAATAAATGAGTAGATTAATTTAATGGTGCATGTAATCATTTGAAATGATTAAATTATTATGATATCAAAATGGGAATGCACTATGGGTAACACATGTTGGGTTCAATGTGATGGAATCTAACACATGAATCCATACATTGAGTAAGGGGCCTATATAAAGGGATGGGATCCCCATTTGAGGTATTAATTCTACCAAGATATAGATAAATATATCTCTACCTTCTCATACTCCATTCATCTTCATCTATAATGTACCAGCACACTTTTATAGCTTGGGAGTCCTTTTATAGTGTATGGTTTGGATTATTCATTTAGTTATAGATCCTTTATAAATTATATAAACCCAATATTTACCTTAATTTAAGTATCCAAGAGAGTAGGGTAGGTTATGAGTTTTTTTGGATGGTTTTGGGCATGTATTTCTAATTTTTGGAAAAGTTGTATTGGGTGAATAGTTTTCACTAACCATACACTGCAACCATGTATCAAAAAATGGAAGGATAATGGTATGATAATCCATATGAATTGGGTTTACAAACTATTCATTATATTTAATTTATTACATGGTCACATCCCATAGTTGTTTCATAGTTTTTATAGCTGTGTGAATAACTATGTGAGGTGTGGTCCTCTTAGATAGTATGGATGCATGGTTTCCACATGGTTTGGACAACTCTGTATCCAAACCACGAGCCTTATTATTAGTTGGGGAAATTATAGGTTTTCCATTATTTTACCTTAATACTAATTTCTTATCCCTCTTCCTCTTTAGTACATAAATTCTGTGATTTCTCTCTCTCATCCTCTCCTTGACTTTTTGGTGGATCTCTTTCATATATCCTCTAATTACATCATTATTAGTCACTTCACAACACACTCATTAAGGATAACACTAAATTACTATATTTACTCATTTTTTCCTTCTGTTCTAATCTATATCACTATATCTAACATAAATTCCCTATTTTTTGGGCTTTGGTGGGTTTTCTATTCTCTCACATTCTAAAAAAATTGGTTCATAATATATGAGGAGTCTTCACAGGGACAAGGTGGGTGTTCTAATTGTTTCCCCTAAATCTATTAGTGTTTAAAATATTTCTTATTGGTACATAAATATTCATTTTCATGATTTTCCCATAAAATGTAAAATTCCTTTGATTATATTCATATACCTTAACCTAGATGTATCACAAGACTCTTGTACACCACTAGAGGTTAACGACCCCAACCCAGACAACCCCATATGGAGTGTTTGATTAAATTCCATTGATAAACATTCATTGATTATATCTAAAACAACCCTTAAAATATGTTTATAATGGAATATATGAAAACCCCATTAAGAATTTAACCTAACCAAACCTTAGGGGTGTTTTTTGTGTTCCATTAAAGTGAAGTGAAAAAAATGAATATTCTAAAATTTTAAATTGAATGAACACTTAATTTGGAATTTTAATTGGATTCCATTACCAGTTAAATTATTAAAAACCATGGATAATTGGACTTATTATTAATTACATATTTTGAATTGAATAATTATTATGAAATTTTTCCAAAACAATTAAATTTGTAAAATTCCCCAAGAAAGACTCATATTCCCTTGTTAATTGGAGTTAATAAACCCATAAGATGTTATGTAGTTCATTGATTTGAATTCCATGTTGTAAACCCATCATGGATTAATTAAATGTCTTACTTTGAATAATTTCATAGCTTGATTTTATAGATTCAACTAGATATACATTAAAACATTGAAAGCTTAGTGTGGTATCCCATGTTCGGATTAGTTTCCTCAAGAACTAATGCCTTTCGATGGCCCCTTGGATTTCAACCAAGACCTAACATAATTAGAAAGATATGTTTCATCATTAATGATGTAAAATATATTGATTAAAAGGAGAAGGGTTTTTTCCCTTTGATTCTATTAAGACCCAATATTATAAAATAATAGTTTGATCATTGTGAGTAAGATTGAATTGTAATAGAAAATAATTCCATGGGTATCCCATGGAAGATAAATGGGTGTGTTGTGTGATAATTCCAATAATTTTTCTATGTATTCATTTTGATCAATTATTTATGGATTCAATAGCTATAATATTTGGGTTTTTTGACTACGAGGGGTCCTATTCTAAGAGATATTAAACATAGGTCTAAGTAGACTGATCATACTAGTATCCCACTATGAGCTTAAGCCTGAAATAGTATATATTTGTTTACCACTTTTATTTAAACCCACACACTATTAAATTTTACACTCATAGTCTGGATTATAATTAGGAACCATTTTTGTTGGCCTAATGAGTTGTACTAATACCCAATACATTCCTTCATTTGATACTTGGGTAGATTTCATAGATGTTTTTAGGGGTAATGAAAAGTCCCCAGCTTTTAACACATGACATATTTTAGGTTGGTATAATGTGATTAGAGAAGTAATATTGGGATCGAGATGATGTTGTAACTAGCTATTTTTGGTATTTTTTCCTTATTTTGTACAAGTACTTTTTATATTCAAGATAGGATGTCTTTCCTATATTATATTTTGTATCATTATAAAATAAAACTTACATAAGATTATATATTACTTTATGCCTGCAATTTATTATATAGATGAATTACATATTTTAATTATTTACCATTGTTTCGAACTGTAATAAAAAGGGTATAGTATGCTAACTATATTGACATATAACCTCACTGCTAGTCTACAACCTATAGCATATGGGGAGATAAGCTTGAGGCCTTTCAGAAAAGATGGTCGATCACTTTTCAATAAACTAGGTTGGAGACATCACATATATCGTATGAAGATCCTAATGTTTAGTGTCATTATAATGGAGGTGAGGGTCCATAGGCAATCACTCGGTGATCTCAATTAATCAAAAAACATAGAGTTCAATGAAGAAAGAGCATATAACATTATAATTAAACCAATTAGTATTTTTTGTTCATTATATTACATGTTAATTCAGGACAATATATGGGAAAAACATATATTCTTGTTCTACTAATAATATCACGTGATAATACTCTTAAACACATTAATGTGTTCTTTTTTTGTTTAAATAGATGCTTATATCAATTTAAATATTTATCTACAAACAAGCAAAAAAATATTTTTTTATTTAATATATTTTGTGTGTGTGTGTGTCTTACCAATAATAATAGAATTTGTATTATATATAGTGGGTTAAAATATTTTTTTTAATTTTAAATGGTTTATTTATAAAGAAAACTACTTCATGGGTATTTATCTTCCTTATTGTGATTAATAAACGTTTTTATAGTCCATTGAAAAAAAATTCCTGAAATATTGGAAACTTATTCATCATGAATGTTCATTTGGTATGAATTTTTGGGGATATAGATAATATTGAATGAATAATTGAGGAATTTAATATTTAATAAAATTAGTATAATTTTAATAAAATACTAATTCTATGATGATATATATATCTCAAAATGAAATATATATATATATATATATATATCCATTATAATCGTATCCTGATGTTCTTATCAGAGCTCAAATTATGGTGATGATAAATAATACAGATGGTGCTTAAGATATTTCTCTACAAAAAATGATTTTTTTTGTAAAAAAATATAAATTGACAAGAATATAAAAATAAAAATGAACATATAGATCATAGAAATATCTAAATAAAATACGATTCCAATGATATAATATATTTTAGTAAAAAAAATAATTATAAAAATAGAATATGATTGAGGAATGATGTTTATGTAGATCACCCAAAAATTATAGGAATTAAGAGAAACTTCTTGTCAATGTACAACATTTCATGAAAAATGTTTTATGTATAAATTTTATTTGGTTATATACATCTATTTTTTATAGATAACTTATAATGGTATGTATCACATAGTGATGAACTATTAATTCCATCTATGTGAATGTTATAGATGTTTATAGAGGGATAATTTTATTTACCCATGGTGAGAGAACATAGCAGAGGAATATCAGTGATTGAATTAGTATCAATTATATGTGTCTTTTTGTGTGTGTATTCGTGATGTGTGAGGAGCCGGACCGGTGCTGCTTCACGAAGACAAGCAGCGGAAGGTACACTGTAGGGGGCTACAGGGAAATCCTACAGGGAGAAAGATATATGGGGGAGCGGAGGCCAGCGATTTGGTGCAAGGAGCTACCTGTTAGAATGAACTTCTTGGTGTGGCGGGTGTTAAACCGAGCAGTCCCGACGGAGGATAATATACAGAGTAAAGGGGTCTGCATGGTTTCGCGTTGCTACTGTTGTGAACATCCGAAATCAGAGACGATGGCCCATCTGTTCTTTCAAGGGCAATGGGCCTCTTACATCTGGTCTCTCTTCAGCCATCCGCCCTTTCCGGTTGGTGACTCCCTCTGTATCCAGGACTACATGCACGTATGGCTTCCAGGTAGCGAAAGCAGGGCAATGGAGCGGACTATTAGAACGCTCATCTTGGTGGCTACCTGCTGGGTTATTTGGGAGGCGAGGAACCAGGTTCGGCTGGGGAATAGCAGGTCTTTGGGGTCTATCCAGGTCCAGTTGATGTCACTCATCGTGGAGCTTGCATCTCTTGTCAAAGGAGGGCTAACCTCAGAGACAATGTGTAACCTGCTCAACCAACCCCTCATTCATCATAGAGGAAGAGGAAGATGGGTGAGGTGGCTACCACCGAACCAGGGTCTGAAGCTGAATATCGATGGATCCTGCATAGAGGGGGTCATGAGGGGAGGTGGGGTGCTCAGAGATTGTTGGGGATCGGTCCTTCTGGCTTTTAATGCCTTTTATGGTCCAGGGAATTCGCTGGGTGCAGAGGTCCGGGCGCTTGCTTCTGGGTTGGCGGTGTGTAGGCGGAGAGGAATGCATGTGGCAGAGGTGGAATCTGATTCTGAGTCTCTTGTGAAGATGTTACAGGGAGGTCACTGCATTCCGTGGGATTTGACTTATCTCATTCGTAGATGCAAGGCGGAGACGGACCAAGGAAGGGCCATTCACCACAGTTGGAGGGAAGCCAACTTTGCGGCAGATGCTCTAGCTCGCTTGGGCAGACAGGATGAACCTCTTTTCATTTTTGAAAGTTTGAACTCCCTCCCCAATGAGTGCCTTACTATTGTGCAGGGAGATTCCCTTGGTCTCCATCACTTTCGACCTCCTTGAAGGGAGACCGCTTGTTTTGTAGTCCTTTTCTGAATAATAATAAAAAGTAACTTGCAGGCATTTCTATGTATGTATATATGTATATATATAATTATTTTTTAATTATAGAAGAACAAACCATTTTCATTGCGAAACAATTTCTTTATATTATGAAATGGTTTTAAACATACACATAACATATTTAAAAAACTACTTAGGAATATATTGTAATTTAAATTATGAATTGTATCTTTTTAATCATTGAGAAATTTATCTACACAATTATATATCATGTAAAAAATAAAATTTATTTGAATGAAATAAAAAATCACCTTTTTTAGAAGTAATTGAGTATTTTTCATTGTTTTTTTAAACATTCCTTTAAGAAATTCGTCATAAAATGTGAATTATGTTTTAAAATTATTTAAATTTTACATGGGAAAATGTTAGGTGTGAACACATTCAATTCCATTTTATTTTTATTTTCACGATAAAACATTTTTTATGTGTTGAGAGGGAACCCTTATATGGACCAAAGACCTATATAAAAAACTCATAGGACTAATTCCAAAACCCAAAACATGGTCCAATGTACCCCCCATCCTTTTCGCACCTTGTCACTCATTCTATCCCAAAACAGCTACACAAAAAAAATGGTGCCCAAAAAAAGTATCATAGTGTTATTTATATCTTTCTATGGAATAACAACCATCGAACCATGTTGTGCATAAATTTACAATCACCCTCAATCAGGATTCCCTCTGTCGACCACTTACCAATGCTTATGCCTCCCCTTGTTTTGACAGCATCCCTCGATCTTGTAAGAGTTGGTGTCTTAGAACCAACTGGTTTTACTTTCATTACATGGATATTTAATGTATTATTACATATTGTTCATTGTTATGCATGATTATGATGTAATAATGTCCTAGAGTACTTGTTGCATTGATAAGGTCTTGACAGTTCCCCACTATGATGAGAACCTTGAAAGGATATAACAATATTCTTAAATATAGTTCTGCAGTTGGATTACATGCTATGATGGGACACATAGCATGCAGACTGTCAGGTACGAGTACTCGTAAGAAAATGAGACTTCCTCTCATGAAGATCCCACTTGGTAATCTCTAAGATAAGAGATTATGAGAACAGACCTGCTAGATGAAATTCCATATGATTTGGTGTCATCGGATATTTCTATCTACGAGCATGTGTTATGATCCGTAGACTTTAGGATTATCATTAATATGTGTCATGACTAACACACTGTGATTTTTTGATAAAATCCATCATGCAGACAGTTGGCGGGAAGTATGGTACGTTGGGTGCATCACGAGTGGCATGTTATTAATGGATATATTGAGGAATGATTTTCCACTTCCATTTATGGAAGTTGATATCTCGGCCCTTCTATTGAAATAGAACCATCGTGCAAAATTCCATGTCAATTGTGTAACGACAAGTTTATTTCAGGTATTCAAAGAATGACGTATCAAGCATAAAAGTTCATGACACAATCATGAAACTTTCTAGATTAGATATTGTGATAAAGGGATTATATTACACAGTAAGTGTTCATATGTGGATGTCGTAGTCACGACATTATGTTCTTTCTCTTGGGTGCCTTAACCCATTTCTAGACAGTACTCGTGAACTTTAGGTAAGCCCACTTAATGCCAACGAGAAGGAATCCTAGAGGGTCACACACTAAGTGTTTTTGGTGGTCTCGGTTAAATTCTATTTGAATTTAATTAATGAAATAAATATTATTCTCTAGACTATGGAATAATTTTATTCAAGTTAAGATGATCTCATAAATTAAATAAAATATAATTATTTATTTTATTGGATATTTAATAAATATTTATTTACTAGTTTTTAAATAAAATTTTTATTTAATATAATAATTTATTTATTTTTTTACTCGGGTATTCAATAAATGGAAGTGGAGTTCGATCGGACCAAGGTCAGTTAGGTAGTATAATAATCACTTGTAAGATGGTACATAATTATTTAACTAGATGGAAAAAATTAAAATAACACTGTTATTATTTTTTGATGTGGAATATTATTTATAATTCTGTTTTGCGCAAGTTGGATCACTCTAAATATTGATGCTGTGTTACAATCAAATGCATGGGTTTTCTCTAAATTCATGAATGTATTTAATTGTTTCTATGAAATTAAATTCTATAACTGAAATTCCATGTATATAAATAGGCAAGTACCCCTATTGTGCAACACACCACACCACACACCTGATGAATTGAGAATTGTTGAGCCAAACAAGTTTATCTCGAATCCTCTTCTATCCCCTCTCAAGAATAAGAGATGTTCTTCAGGGCCAAAGAACAAGCGATCAAAAACAATCAAAAGAATACACTCGCTTTGCTGTGCTAGCCCTCAGATAATGAGTGGTGTCAATTAGAGGCCATCGAAGCATGTGTGGATCACCGCCAGAGGGATTCTAGTTAGGATCCTTACAACCACAACGAGATAATCTGGAAGGGTCAATCCAGATGATCAACATCATCAACGAAGAAAAATACCAAAGATATAATTATTATTTTTCTTAATGAAATTAATTAAATTAATTATAAACATGTTGTGCAAGATCCTCTCTAAGGATTCAGGTCTCATTATACATTATCTAAATCTTTCATTATATTCCATGGAGACTGTCGTTCATCATCGTATTGATCCTGTAATAATCATTGATCATAATAAAAATCAAAGTTGGGTGTCGCCCCAACCATGCTTCCATTGTGCCCATAACATTAAAGTGGTATCAGAGGGGTTACATCATAGATTATAATTATTTAAATATTTAATTATTGAATTATTCATTTAATAATTTAGTTGTTTCAATTAAAGGTAATTGTTCTGGAGATCTAAATCTCGAGATCTATTCCTCCTCTTTCATTTCTCATTCACCTTACAGAAATGAATTTTTATTTTTATTTTGATTAAAATAAAGTAGATGATCTCATCTAGAGTTTCCAAATGTTCATGGCTTTACAACACCAGAATACACAGTGTGTATTCGGAAGTACATGTCATTTAGTATAGGTTCAATGCATTGGACTGGTCCTCCAAACCAAGTCTTGTGTTGGAGTCTTTATAAATCTTAAATGACTGCTTGTGTTGACCAGGAATAGGTGGCACACAGTTTTCAGATTACATGCCATGTGGCCCATGGAACACGGCATGTAGTCCCTTGAGGTTAGGGTTGGACTATGTACCATGTACATGGCTTGACCAGATGGAAACTGTGTGACATGGATACTACACGACGTGTGTCCCCTTGACCACACCATGTACTCCAAAAAATTCTGAAGTATATCTACATGCCTTGTCCCTGGGTGTATACTTCGGATGGACGGTGAACAAAACACATGTCTTGTAGTTGGAACTACATGTTGTGTACACATCTGAATTATGTAGATTTATTAAAATTTATTATAATATTATACAAACCCTTGAGACGTGTACTATAGTGCAGGCATAAATCTGAGGCACAACACGTGATAGGTGTTATATATATATATATATATATATATATGTTTAATTTAACATCTGTGTAATGTTCATTTCTACTCATTTGAATGTTATGAATTAGAATTCACCAGGTTTCCTCCAATGTACAAGTTACTTACAAGGTTAATTTTAAATAAATTTATTTTTTTAAAATTACGGTGGATGAGAATCTCAAGTAAATTCAGAAAAGGGTTTAAGATAAAAGGATTGATTAATTAAAGATAATTAATTGATTCAAGGATGATTTATCTTAAACAAGAACAATTAATGAATTGAATGATAGTTTTTATTTATGCGTAAATATTGGTTCATGCATGGATGATAATGATCTATACAAAGACCTTTGTATGTGAATGGTTTCATTTAATTTATTTATTTAATTTAAATTTGTTGGCATGCGAGCCTTCTCCTCATTAATATGTAGGGTCTGCGCACCCAAGGTTTCTTTTATGTAAAACCTCTTTTACCACTCACTTTCATGTTTGATAAAAGCATATGTAATGGATGGAGATCCCAATCTAGTGGAGGTGGCTCAAGTTAAGAGCCAAGGTAAAACCAATCCAAGAAGATACAAAGGTGTACACGTGGAAAGATATAAACACAAACCCAAATGGTTCAAGTTGTTTATCCCCAAGGTTAGGGTTAGTTTATCAACTTCTAGATAAACTAACCATTATAAAATCTCATGATCATTCCATATAATTTATTTTATTTATGTCAGTTGCATGCTTTATCATTATGGATGTGTTGTCACGATCCCATAATTAATGAATTAAACAAGCATGCAAGAGGGAAGTTAAATAAACCAGAATTATGCGTAAATATTTTCAAGACATGGTTAATCACTTAAGTAAGTTACACTTAATATTAACAAGTGTGTGATAATGATAAAAATCAATTCACTCATAAGTGATAAAAAACCCTAAAATAATATATTAAGTCATAATAAGCCTTCCGTTACTTGATTAAGGGAAAATCTCAATAAAACTATGTGTTTGACCAACCCTTGTGGGGACACATTCTTTTAAAAAGAAAGCCCTTATGAAAGGTTTCTGGTTGACTTAACCATATTACATCAAGGGGAGTAGCCCTTGCTATACTTGGTGTAATATTAGAGTCAAGTGTTGTGAAAATCCAAAGTCATGATTTTCGGATTTGGGAGTCCACCCAACATATCAAGGAGTTTCAAGCCTGCAGTTGGAAAAGACATACCTACCTAAATACCTTTAATAGCTTGACCAACCCCTATTGGGGTTATGCGAAGGGGAATATGGATCCATGCCACTATAATGTCATGGAAATTGGACATTCAGAGTTCAATGGTGAGGGCTATAGGGACTTGATAAAATAGTGGGAGAATTAATAAAATTTATTATTTCTTATAAAATGTAATCAAGAAAGTACTAATGATCTTCTCTTTTAATTGTAGAATAAAAATGACAAACTCGTCAACCACACTATCCCTATGATCAATTCTAGAAAAAGACAACATCCTCATTAGAAGAAACTTCCAGGAATGGTTTATACACCTTTGGTTTATCCTTTGCCATGAACGGACGTCTATCATGCTGGAGTCTGCATTACCTAATCTGACTACAAAAAAGGCAAGTGATGAGGATTTCCTGGTCTATGAGATACATAAGAATGACGCAGTCGATGTACAATCTTTGATTCTATCATCAATGTCTAGTGAGCTCAAGATGTCTCATGGAAACATGGATTCTTATAGCATGATCGAGCACCTCTATGGTATTTTCCAGGAGAGATTATGACATGAAAGGTTTGATATCTCTAAGACACACATTTAGAGTAAGATTGGAAAAGGTGCCCCAGCTGGGCCTCATGTAGTCAAGCTCATTGGCTACATTGAGCAGCTGGAGGTTCTAGGGTTTAAACTCTCTGATGAACTGGGCACTGATCTCATTCTCACATCACTCCCTCAGAGCTTCTAAAAATTTGTTGTCAATTTCAATATAAACAACATTGAGAAGTCTCTATATGATCTTTTTATCCAAATTTTCCATGTGGAGAAATATATAAAGTGCAAAAATCCATCAGTCCTTATGTTGTATAAGAGGAAAGGGAACACGAAGAGCATTAAGCCCAAAGCTTCTTCACTGCCTTGCAAGAAAAGGAAGATCAAAGGAGAGGCAAGAGAATATTAACCTGTTGGTTTCACAAGTGGAAAGAAAGGCCACTAGAAGAAAAACTGCACCTAGCCTAAGAAGCTAGGGGAAGCTCCATGTGCGTTTGTTATTGAATTAAATATATATGTTTCTAAAAATTGGGTATTATATATAGGTTTTGGTGATCACCTGTGTATACAACTATAGGAACCAAGTGCATTTAGAAAGATTTACCGAGTGGAGGTAGATCTATGAGAAGCCAATGGAGCCAGACTTGCTACTGTAGCTATCGGGGACTGCCACCTCACATTTCCAACTCGGATGATCTTATTGTGAAGGGGTTGTTATTATGTCCTTATGTTACTAAAAACATTATTTCTGTATCCATATTAGATACAGATGTATTTGCATTCATGTTTAGAAATTAATTTTGCTTCTTTTACAAAGACAAAATTTGTTATGTAGGTCACATTTTTACAATGGACTTTACGTGTTGTATTACACAAGCCAAGTAATAGTAATCGATAACAATGATACTTAACACGAATCATACCACACCCTACTTTGGCATCACCTGATAGGTCATGTAAATCAGAAATGATTGAAAAAGTTACATTAAGATGGATATTTATATTCTTTCGAACTAAAACCACTTGGCGTATGTTAGACATGTTTAAAAGGCAAAATGACCAAATCCCCATTTAGTGGGAAAGGTGAATGGGCTAAAGAACATCTTGAATTGGTTCATACCGATATGTGTGGACAATTTCTAGTTGAAGCAATGGGAGGGTACTCATACTTCATAACTTTTACTAACAATTTTAGGAGATATGGATATATCATCTTAATGATGTATAAGATGGATTATTTTGATAAGTTCAAAGAATACAAGAATGAAATTGAGAACCAGCTTGGTAAGAAGATTAAGAAACACTGCTCAGATTGAGGTGGAAAATATCTTAATCAAGACTTCATTGATTACATATGGGGGATTGGGATCCTATCCCAACTCACTCCTCCAAACACGCCCTAGTGGAATGATTTGAATGAAAGGAGGAACCACACCATGTTGGAAATAGTGAGATGAATGATGAGTCATACGAGTCTTCCATTATCCTTTTGGGGATATGCATTACAAACAACAGCACACATAATAAACCAAATACCAACTAAATCTATAAATGGTATTCCGTACGAGTTATGGAGTGGAAGAAAATCTATGTTATCAAATTTACTTGTGTGGGGGTAGTGAAGCATTTGTTAAGGCCTTTTCAGGTCACAAACTCACACCCCAAGGCACAAAGTGTACCATTATAGGATACCCCAAGGAAACAAGGGGATATTACCTATACAAACCCTTAGAAAAAATGGTTATAGTGGAATGACATGCCATATTTATTGAGAGAGAGAACATATCCAAAAGAGATAGTGGGATCGAGATAGACTTTAATGAAGTCGAGGCTCAAGGTGCACCAAAGTTGGTACAAGAATATATTCCACAAATCCCCATGGAAGAAGAATCTATTTCGGAGACTCAAGTACTACGCAGAAATACAAGAGAGGTTAGAGAACCATAACGATATAGTTTTATAGTTACCGAGGATGGTGACTCCATATTAGTTGATAATAATGATCCTCTAACCTACAAGGAAGTAGTAAATGGAACGGACATTGCCAAGTGGAAAGAAGTCATAAATTCTAAAATGGATTTCATGTACCAAAACCAAGTCTGGATTTTGGTAGATCCTACATTTGATGTATAGCCTATTGCTTGAAAATGGGTATTCAAGATGAAACTGGACATGGAATGATAAGTCAGTAGCTATAAGTCGTGACTGGTTGCAAAAGGTTTTAAAGAGCATTAAGGAATTAACTATGATGAAACCTTCTCACCTGTTGCAATGCTGAAATCCATCACAATTCAACTTGATATTGCAGATTAAAATGAATATGAGATTTGGAAAATGCATGTCAAAACAACATTCTTTAATGAGAACCTTTAGGAATATGTCTACATGACACAACCTAAAAGGTTTATGACTCCAATGGATGTCGATAAGGTATGCAAGTTGTAGAAATCCATTTATATATTAAAGCAAGCATCTAGGTCATGGATCATTCATTTTGATTAACTCATAAAATAATTTGGTTTTATCAAAAATGAATGTGACCCTTGTGTATACAAATGGTTTAGTGGGAGTGCAATCATTTTCTTAATAGAATATGTTGATGACATATTACTCATTGGAAACGAGATATCATTTTTCTAGTCTGTTAATGCATGTTAGAATCAATGATTCTCCATGAAATACTTGGGAGAGGTAGCATATAATCTTGGGATCAAGATACATTGTGATAGATCCAAGAGATTGATGGGCCTAAGTCAAAGTACATACATTGATAAGATACTGAATAGATTTAGTATGGAACAATCTAAGTGGATATTGTTGCCAGTGTCACATGGAATTCATCATTCCAAGAAAATGTGTCCTCAAACACATGAGTAAAGAAATATAATGGAAAGGACTCTATACACATCAGTGATTGGGTCAGTCATGTATGTCATGCTATGTACTAGGTTGGATGTCACCTATGCATTGTGTGTGGTAGGCAGATATCAAGCTGACCCAGGTGACCACCATTGGATGACAGTCAATACTATCCTAAATTATCTAAGGCATACTAAGGATATGTTCCTAGATTATAGAGGATATGAGGAACTAGTCATCCGAGGATATGCATATGCTAGTTCCAGACTAATCAATATGACATGAAGTCGCAAATGGGATACATCTTCACTTTGAATAGAGGTGCAGTGAGTTGGAAAAACTCAATGCATAGTGTGGTCGAAGATTCTACAGCAGAGTCTGAGTATATTGCAGCTTCTGAGGTAGCTAATGAAGCAGTTTGGATGCGAAGCTTCATCCAAGAGCTAGATGTGATACCTAGAAGTAAAGATCCCATCACACTGTACTGTTATAATACTGCAGCGGTGGGTCTCGCAATAGAGCTAAGGTCGCATTAGTAGATGAAGCATGTACTTTGGTTGTATCATCTATTTAGGGATTTTTCTCAAAGAGGTGAATTTGCAGTGAGTATTATTTCCACAAAAGACAATGTGGCAGACTCCTTGACTAAATCATTGACTCAGCAGAAACATGATCATCATCTGAGGTCTCATGGACTAAAAGTCATAGGTAGTTGTCTCTAGTCCAAGTGGGAGTTTGTAAGAGTTGGTATCCTAGAACCAACTGGTTTTAATTTTATTACATAGATATTTAATGTATTTTTACATATTGTTCATTGTTATGCATGATTATGATGTAATAATGTCCTAAAGTATTTGTTGCATTGATAAGGTCATGACAGTTCTCCGCTATGATGAGAACCTTGAAATGCTATAACAATATTCATAAATATATTTATGTGGTTGGATGACATGCTAGGATGAGACACATAGCATTCCGATTTTCATGTGTGAGTACTCGTAAGCTTTTGAGAATTCCTCTCATGATGTTTTCACTTTGTAGTCTCTGAGATAAGAGATTATGATAACATACCCGCTAGTAGAAATTCCTCATGTTTTGGTGTCATCTGATATTTCTATCTATGAGCTTGTGTAATGATCCTTAGACTTTAATATTATCATTAAATACATTTCAGGACTTACGAAATTTGATTTAATGACGAAAACCATCACGCAGACAGTTGGCAGGATGTAGGGTACGTTGGGTGTGTCACCAGTGGAATGTTATTAATGCATAAGTTGAGGAAGGATGTGTTCCTTCCATTTATTAGAGTTGATATCTGAAGTGCAATGTGTTGCATTTGTTGTCAATAAGGCATGTTGTTGTCTTAGAATGAATGGATGTCAAGAATTGTCAAGATGTGAATGCCAAAGGTTGTGATGGTGTTGGTGGTGAAGGAGAATGGCCATGGTACTAAGATGCATGTCACTTAGGAGATTCACTAAGTGGCATTGGAGAATATGGTTGAAACATTCTCTATGAAAATCTGACGATTGCTGAGCTGCTCTTTAAGTTCAAAGAACTTGTATCCTGATGGTACAATGTCACAACATTGTTTGAAGACCATGCATTGTACTGACAATGCATGAAGAGATGAAGTGATCCATCCACAATCACTAAGTGGATGAAGTGGTGCTAATAAAGTCCATGTACTATAACTTAGTGCATGTGAAGCAGAAGATCCAATTGATCTCTAATTGGATCATTGAAGGACCTTGAAGAATTATTTGATTCAGGAGCTTCGGTTGATGGAGAACCTTAAAGAATTCCCCTCCTAAGTAATGAATATATGTTGAGGAGATTGGAAGAATTATTATGAAGAAGAATAGAGATGGGAAGAAGAAGGCTTAAAGTGGATTTGGCATTTGATATGGCTTAAAGTTATGAGGAACTTTGTTTTTAACAAAGTCTTATTTCCATACTTTGCCAAAAAAATATGGCCAGCCCGTGGACACCTTGAGGGTTCAACCCCAAGTCACATGTGGGCCTAAGGCGCCACGCCCAAGGGGGAACCCGTGGGGCGAGCCCAGGGCGGCAGGACGCACCCAAGACACCGCAGAGGTGCTGGGGCACGCCCGGAGGAGCGCATTGTGGGCGCATAGCGCGCCCGTGTGTGCATAGTGGGCGCTAGGAGGGCGCCCGCAGGGAGCAGAGTGGGCGCAGAGTGCGCCCGCAGGGAGAACACGGTGCGGGGCGGCACCGTGGAGGGAGAGAATTCAATTGAGGGTGCTGGGGGAGCGGCATATTGATAAGCCGCGTGAAAACCGCGAGAGGTTTCGATGTGGGACGCGCAAAATTCACCCGGAGTGAATCCAGGCCGTCCGAGCGATCTCGCGCTTGATCTGCGCCGCACGATCCATCCGCGGCACCGCGATCTAATCCAGGCCATTGAAGATCTGATCTGACGGCCCCGGCATCGTCTCCCACCTTCGGCCATGCAGAGCCTTCCCGCGAGCCGCCGCTGAACCAGAGGCCTTCCCGACGACGGATTTTGAGTTCCCAGCCACCGCTGATCGAGCCGAAGCCTCCATTGTGATCGTCTGGCCTCTACGAACACGATCATGCATTAAAATGTACATGCATACGTGAAATGGAGAATTTTGTGTTCGGCCGAGGCAATAGAATCTGCCGAGGCTTTGAAGGGTTCGTGATTTGCATGGATTGGAAGAAAAGAGGCTGTGCATGCGTTCTAAGTCGCATGCACGTGAAGAAGATAATAAATAAAAGAACCCGCGTGCACCGAAGATAAAACGCAAAAACTTGGAAATATTTTGAAGATCCAAAATCTTCGGTGATTCAAGATTTAACACGCGGATGAACCGAGGCTCTCCTCGCCTATAAAAAGAGAGGCCGAGGCTCTCGTTTATGCTTGCTGATTTGCTGATCCTTTGTTGAAGATCCGGAGAACCGTGAGTGAACCTCTGCCTCGCGAAGTTGAAGCCCCGCGCAAGGTATTTGCGCGGCTGAGTTCCTTGCGCGCTACTTCTTTGCGTGACAAGAAGAAAGTTCCTTTTGTGCACTCCTTGCACAAAAGAAGAAAGGAAGGAGTCCCCTGTGCGCCTTCCTTGCGCGACAGGAAGACCCGCGGCCGCATCCTTGTGCGCCCGTGGTTGTCACCCTCTCTGCTCGTGAATTTGCGCGACAGGAGGAAGGGCCCTGCGGTGCTCATGCACCTTGCGCGACTGTCCCTTGCACTGAGGACTTGCACGGCTGTTGAGAGTGGACACACCCCCTTGCGCGACTAGTTTGAGTTCGGGTGTGTGCAAGTAAAGGCCGTAGCCTTGGGTGTGTGTGAAACAAGAAGACCACCACAACTTGGGTGTGTGCAAGTAGAGGCCGAGACCACATCTTGTGTGAGTGCCAAATTGAAGAACACACTTTGTGTGTGCATTTGAAGAAGAGGCAGTAGCCTTTGGGGTGTGCAAGAAGAGGAGGCCTTAGTGCCTTGTGTGCCAAGTGAAGTGGAAGTTCGTAGCCTTGTGTGGGTAAAGTGAAGACCACGCCTCATTTGAGTGTGTGTGTGTGCAAATTGAAGAGGAACACCCTACGGCCATTTAAGGGTGTGCAACAAGAAGTGTGAAGGCCAAGTTTCAATTGTGTGCAAAATGAAACAAGTGTGTGCAAAGAGACAAGTTGGCCGAACCTAGTGTGTGCACTAAAAGTGTGTTCACCTAGAAGAAGAAGAAGAGGACTCACACAAAGTATAACACACATTTAAGTGTGTAAACACATTGAACAAAGTGTGAAGTTCAAGTAAGTTGGTGTGTGCTTAAAGTGTTACACCCTCTAAGGGTTTACTGCACCAAGAAGAGAAGAAGGGGAGTGTATGCATGCATGCATGCACGTGCACAAGTGAACAGTGCTGAATCAGTGGTGTGCATCTGAGGAGCCCAAGACTTGAAGATCTTGAAGAGATTTGAGAAGGCCATGCAGTCAGTGCATGAGGAACCAGAGTTACCATGCATTCAGTGCATGAAGTTGTTCTGAAGTGAGACTGGACCAGACTGAAGTTAAAGACATCATTTGTCTGAGTATTTAGTAGTTAGAGAGAAGCCAAGTCATCCTTAGAAGAAGGAGATAAATCCTGAGCAAGACGAGAAGACCTGATCATCACAAGTGATCAGAGGTACAGAGCAAGGCCAGTAGCCTTTATCCCAGGCTGCTGAAGTTACTTGAAGAACTTAAAGTGAAGAAGAGCTACTCGTGCGACTCGAGGAGCCAAGAGAAGACCCTGTGGGACTCAGGGAGAAGAAGTCTTCAGTGGGATTCTGGAGCAGGCCAGTGGGACTCTGGTAACACTGTGTGACGCAGTATAAAGACCCTCATGTGGGACTCAGGAGAGATACGGTGGGAAGCTGTATCGACCATTGTAATACTAACAGATTATAATGGGAGAATCCATTCTGGGATAGCATGGCAAGGATGTAGGCCTTTGGTGCCGAACCTTGTAAATCCTTGTGTCCAGTGCCTTTACATTTACTGCATCATTCGTGGAAAGGTGAGAGATACAAGAAGAGTGGATCGAGGCTTTAACCATCCATAGAGGTTTAATTGATAAGAATCAATTAGTAAAAAGTTTTAAGGGATCACTGATTCACCCCCTCCCCCTCTCAGTGATTCACACTGATCTAGGCACTTCAATTGGTATCAGAGGGAGGTTACCTCTAAAAGATCCAAGGGAGTCTTTATGAAGTGCAGATTTGAGGAAACGAGCAACCAGCCTCAAATGGAGATATCTGCCAAGACTCAGAAAAATAGAAAGAAGAAACAGGCCAAGAAGATGAAGAAAGCCTGTCCTAGCTGTGATGAAGTTGAAACAATGAATGATCTTCAGAGTGCACTCAAATATCTTCAGAAGACAGTTCCCATGGAAGTGGAAAAGTGTATAGCTACAGGCATCGATGATCTTCATGAAGAAAAATCACAGTTAGAAGAAGAAGCCAATGCAATGGAAGATCAATTGGCTAAAAGGGTTGGCATAACCAACACTCTCAGAAAGCTGGTAAATGCCAAAGATGAAACAGTATCTCTTTGCAATGAAAGATATGAAGACACTGCTGAAGAATTGCAAAGAAGCCTTTCTGAGAATGAATTCTTTAAGATAATGATCAAAGAAGTGTTCCATGCACTGGAGAAGCTGCACAGAGTCTCAATGATTGTCAAAGATGCTCAACTAGAAGATAAAGTCAAAAGGGTGAAGGAGCTTGACAACTCAATGCTTGAAATCAAGAAGGTGCATGAAGACCAGTTAGAACAGCTGAAAGAAAATTGGGAAGGAAGGCTAAGAACTGTTGAGGATGAGAAGAACTCCCTTAACATGAAATGCTTAGAACTAGAGGTGATATTGAAAAATCTGCAATCACCCAAAGCCAAAGCCTCCCAGTCAGCTGAAAGGAGAAATGTTGCTACTCAAGTATGCTTTGAGCAGGATGATTCTAGGAGAGAGACATCCTCTAATAAAAGTGAAACATCTTCTAGAAAGAAGGTACCATCCATACCATCTTGTACTGATGCTTCTAATTGTGTTTGTAACGACCCAAAATTTTGAATAAATCTTGTTTCCTAATTTCATGTGTTATTTTTTATACTCAAAAAAAATGTTTTATTTGATAAACATGATTATAATTAAAATGAGATCAGTGGGTTTTGACTATTTTATAAGCATCGGTCAATATGACCGCTGTGAACAAAATGTTTTGATTATTGTCTCTAAATATAAGTAATCTTGGTTAATTATTATAGAAAGAAGATTTGATGGCCTCACCTAGTAGCCTTGGGCCGATCGAAGCCCATCTAACAGAGATTGGGAAGGAGGTAGCACCATTGGGCTTTTCTCTGGACCAAATCCAAGCCGAACTGCATAATGTGAAGCTAGAACGGAATCGCCTTCGCGAGAAGTTCAAACTGATAGAAATTACTACTCGGACAATGTTGACTGAGCCGCCCCAAAATTCTATCACCCTAGCACACCTTACTCTTAGGTCCTATGCTGGTATTATAAGGGGTTATGTAACGAGACCGTAATTGCCTTGTGTAATCTTTTTTTTAAATAAAAATTTGGATTTCTTCTTATGATGATGTTTATGAATTTTCAAATGACCGGATAAATATTGTATGTATATTTTTGATGAATTTTAGAAAAAGGATATTTTAAAAATGGTTGTGTAAACCTTAAATAATTAAAAATGTGTAATGATTTTCGAAAAATGGTCTTCTACAATTATGTTCAGTACGAAATTTAGAGTCTAATAAGATCAACTTGATTTTTTGATGAATAGTAAATTATGAATAGTGATTTTATGATTAGGATTAGTGATATGACCAAATGGATTAGTAATCTCACTTAAAGAAAGTTTTAAAATAATCTAGGCACCTTGATTAAGTAATGTGATTCAATAAAATAGTTAAATAACGGTTTCATTAATTATTATTCAAGTATTAGTTTTTTCGGGTGAATAGTGTTTTTTAATTAAAAATTTAATTAAAAATAATTAGAAAATTATTTTTATAAAAAGGACTTTATTTTTGAACTCAGAGCATCGATATTATGCTAAGGTAATTTTTGGGGATTTTTCTGAAAAAAATGAATTTTCGATGAATAGTGCTTTTATTTAAAAATTAAATTAAAAATATTTAGAAAATTATTTTTATAAAATGGATTTCATTTTTGAAATCAGAGCATTGATATTTGGTTAAGGTGAAATTTTGGGATTATTCTGAGAAAGTTGAATTTTCAGTGAATAGTAAAAATGCAGTTTTAGGGTTTCGGTATGTTTAGTGACATCATAGCTGTGTCATGATGATGTCATGAGATATTTTGAGGGTTGGCCGGCCAAGGGTGATGAATTATTGTTGTGGGGGCCCCATGTGGCCTAACTCCATGATAAATGCCAAGGGAGAGCACATGGGTTTGAGAAAAGCACATGTAAGGTGTCCTTTGGCCATTAATGCTTTGTCCCCTCACTTTCCCTATAAATACCAAGCCCTCCTCTCATTCATTCGACTCCCCACTCATTCCCAACGAATTTATGGTCTCATTACCTCCCAAGGAGTCCTCCCAAGGTGCCCCCAAGCCCTCAAGGTCCCAACCTTTGAGGTTTAAGAGTTACATTTTAAGGTAAGGGATCCGACCTCTCTCTTTCTTTTCAAGTAATCTCTTTTATGTCATTTCTTTTATACTCCATGTTCTTATGTTGGAGGATGTTCTTTTATATTCATCCTACTGCCTATTTCATGTTCATATGATGAGATACCCCCCTTTCTCTCATCAATTCGTTTTAAGAATGTTTAAGTGGCGCCGTTAGGCTGCCGAATTTTTAAGGGATTCTTTCACCTTCCTCGTTTTCAAGTTCTATTTTCATTCAAGTCTTTCATGTTCCTTTTTATTTTGTTGGGGTATGATCTCTAAATTATCATACTGATCTTTTATGATCATATGATGAGAGACCCCATTTGATCGCTTCAATTCAGTATTTTGAGGTTTTACGTGGCGCCGTTAGGCTGCCGAAATTTTAAGTGGTTCTTCACCCATCTCGTTTTGAAGTTCTACTTTCATGTCAATTATTTCAAGTTCATATTTGTTATATTGGGGTATGATCTCTATATATATCATACTGGACTCTTATGTTCTTATGATGAGAGACCCCATTTGATCGCTTCAATTCAGTATTTTGAGGTTTTACGTGGCGCCGTTAGGCTGCCGAAATTTTAAGTGGTTCTTCACCCTTCTCGTTTTGAAGTTCTACTTTCATGTCAATTCTTTCAAGTTCCATTTATTATGTTGGGGTATGATATCTATATCTATCATACTGGACTCTTATGTTCATATGATGAGAGACCCCATTTGATCTCTTTAATTCTGTATTTTGATGTTTTAAGTGGCGCCGTTAGGCTGCTGAATTTTTAAGTGGTTCTTCACCCTTCTCATTTTGAAGTTCTACTTTCATGTGAATTATTTCAAGTTCCTTTTTGTTATGTTGGGGTATGATCTCTATATCTATCATACTGGACTCTTATTTTTATATGATGAGAGACCCCATTTGATCGCTTCAATTCAGTATTTTGAAGTTTTAAGTGGCGCCGTTAGGCTGCCGAATTTTTAAGTGGTTCTTCACCCTTCTCGTTTTGAAGATATACTTTCATGTCAATTCTTTCAAGTTCCTTTTTGTTATGTTGGGGAATTATCTCTATATCTATCATACTGAACTATTATGTTCACATGATGAGAGATCCTATTTGATCTTTTCAAATCATTTTTGTTGAGGTTTAATTAACGCCGTTAGGCTGCCGAACTTTCATAAGAGAAATCTAATTTTTTTTCTTCCTTCCATGTTTTTCATTTCAAATGGTATGTCCTTGAAATCTATTTACCATGATCATGTATCCTTATTATTCTGTCCATGTACTATTTTATGGGTCATTTATGAATGTTTGACCCATTTTACCTCTCTTTTAATGTCTTCTAAAACCTCGGAACATTGCCGTTATGCTGCAGAATTTCTGTCTCAAAATGTCTATCTCTTTTTCTAAAGTCCTTTTATTTTATTAAGTGAATACTCAAAGCTCTTTCTTATAAAGGGGTATTCACATATATACCAAAATTTTCTATTTTAAATTCTGTTATTTACATACATGAGACCCACCTTCCTTTTATGTGGGTTTTAAAGTGATATAAAGATCATGTCTTTAAAGCAGTTTTTTAAAAAGTTATGATTATGAAATGAAACACATTTCCTTTATGCTATATGGGTTATTTATGAAATGTTTGATGATGATATATGTGGCTCACATGATAATAAAGGCAAATTTAAGGGTGCGCCCTGATAGCGCTCCAATGCATTGGGTAATGATGTAACCACTAGAGATTACAATTTTCACGATACCTTGGTGAATAACCTTGGTAATTTTCAAATGACACCTTGGGGATGGACCTTGGTGATATGTTCATGATTGTCTATGTTAAATGATGTAGCCACATCTTCAAGTTATGAAAATGTTATTTTTATTATGATATGCCACATGTTTTTTTATCATGCCTTAAAGTTCTTGTTCATGACATAGTTGATGTATCTCAAGTTCACATGTTAAATGTTTCCCTTGTTTCCCTTACTGGGCCTTCTGCTCACCCTTTATTTTGATGTATGATCCCAGGTTATGTGATGCCGTAATGAACCTAGGATGAACATGAGGAGAAGCCTTTCAAGTGTTTAAGAAGAATGTTTTATGTTTTTTTTATGTATTATGATCCTTGTTTCCAAGACACTAAACCTTAAAGATCCTCAGTTTTGTATAATGTAATGAAAGTTTATGTGATAAAAAGGCGGGATGCTATAGTTGGTATCAAAGGATGGTTTAGTTATTTGTGGAAATTAGGATATGAAAACTCTAGGAGGAACCCTATAGAAAAGTTTAATATAGGAAATCTTCCTGGTATTTTGGTGAGTATTGAGTAAGGGGTTGCCAAGCAAATACATCCCTGTCTGGATACGAGCAGGTAGAGGTGGCTCTGGCACAGATGTACATAGGGGTAAAACCCGAAAACACCGCTTTGAGCTAGACTCGAACGGGAACTGGTACACGACAACGGGCCTTGCTGCACTCTTGGTTACGACACTCCCGGGGGATATGCTTTGGTAAATTCATAAGCTTGATATGAACCATTATTAAAGGAACAAAGATAAAATAAAATAAAGATTCAAATAAGAATATATGATCATGGATAACCTAGATGGGAACCTAGGGGATCACAAGTTAGGGTATACTTTTCTTCTACAAGTTATCCTTATATGCTTTAAGTTCCTTTTCATGATTATTGGTTAAGAATTTAAGCCTCTAATTATACTTTATCTTCTTAGTTAATGGTGGGAAATGGAATAACGTGTCCCAACAACCAATGTGATAGGAAATGCGACAATTTCCGTATTAATATGTCAGAGATGATTAGGGGATTAAAAGATGATTATTATTTTGGAAGGCGTTCACTATTTTGGGGACCCTATATGATCGAAGTAAATAGATTACTATAGTATTTTCATTGAGGAGTAAGGTTGACTTATATTTTGAAGAATTGATGAATTTAAGGTGGACTTATAGTAATTTAGGTTACTTTTGGGAATGATTAACCTATCTTGGGTAAAATATGTTTAGGTTAGCTACTTTTGTTATAAGATGTTAGGAGTGGTTGATGTTGTCTGGAGATGAACAATGAAGTTGTTTTGGGAGACTATGTTATCAAATCCTTCTTGTATTTGGGTTTCAATCTTAGTTTGGTTTATTTTGAGGAATTTTAATGACCGTTATTTATGGAGTGGTCTATGATGAACGTTGGGTAGTACCATGGAACTTTGAAGATTTAAAAGTAGGTTCTATTCCTATGGGATCCTTTCTTTTTGAAGAGTTGTTTTACCTTAACCTTTCTGTTTTGGGATAATGTTTAAAGATAGAAGAAATAGATAGTTAATCTTTTGTAGATTATGTGATTCTATAGAAGATGATTCTTGTGCTTTTATGAGACCAAGTGTTTTGGAATTCTCATCATTTGGCGAAAAGATTAGTGTTGGTAGGGACTTGTTAAAGGATGAAACTCTACTTGAAGGTAGGTATATTTTCTTAAGTTTTTGTTCTATGTAGTAAATGAAATCCTCAAAATTATGAAAAGAAACGTAAAACAAAAATGTTGTTGGTTTACGTTTCCTACTAGGTAATCAAAGACCGTTTACACACATCATAAGTTTGGGATTTTCTCATGGTTAACTTTCTCCTGATCATGTTCTCTATCACTCTCCCTCAGAACTTGACCCTTTGTTTTTTCCTCCATGTCCATGTTTTCCTACATGGAACCCGAGTGTGGGTTAACTCGGGTGGCCTTTGTACTTCCTTTTCTTTCTTTTAAAGTAATGGTGTTACTGACTCTTTTTCCGATGTGGGACTTTCAATGAAATTTCAAAACCCAATTTAAAAAATTGCGAGGACGCAATTTCTTAAGGGGGAAAGATTGTAACGACCCGAAATTTTGAATAAATCTTGTTTCCTAATTTCATGTGTTATTTTTTATACTCAAAAAAAATGTTTTATTTGATAAACATGATTATAATTAAAATGAGATCAGTGGGTTTTGACTATTTTATAAGCATCGGTCAATATGACCGCTGTGAACAAAATGTTTTGATTATTGTCTCTAAATATAAGTAATCTTGGTTAATTATTATAGAAAGAAGATTTGATGGCCTCACCTAGTAGCCTTGGGCCGATCGAAGCCCATCTAACAGAGATTGGGAAGGAGGTAGCACCATTGGGCTTTTCTCTGGACCAAATCCAAGCCGAACTGCATAATGTGAAGCTAGAAAGGAATCGCCTTCGCGAGAAGTTCAAACTGATAGAAATTACTACTCAGGCAATGTTGACTGAGCCGCCCCAAAATTCTATCACCCTAGCACACCTTACTCTTAGGTCCTATGCTGGTATTATAAGGGGTTATGTAACGAGACCGTAATTGCCTTGTGTAATCTTTTTTTTAAATAAAAATTTGGATTTCTTCTTATGATGATGTTTATGAATTTTCAAATGACCGGATAAATATTGTATGTATATTTTTGATGAATTTTAGAAAAAGGATATTTTAAAAATGGTTGTGTAAACCTTAAATAATTAAAAATGTGTAATGATTTTCGAAAAATGGTCTTCTACAATTATGTTCAGTACGAAATTTAGAGTCTAATAAGATCAACTTGATTTTTTGATGAATAGTAAATTATGAATAGTGATTTTATGATTAGGATTAGTGATATGACCAAATGGATTAGTAATCTCACTTAAAGAAAGTTTTAAAATAATCTAGGCACCTTGATTAAGTAATGTGATTCAATAAAATAGTTAAATAACGGTTTCATTAATTATTATTCAAGTATTAGTTTTTTCAGGTGAATAGTGTTTTTTAATTAAAAATTTAATTAAAAATAATTAGAAAATTATTTTTATAAAAAGGACTTTATTTTTGAACTCAGAGCATCGATATTATGCTAAGGTAATTTTTGGGGATTTTTCTGAAAAAAATGAATTTTCGATGAATAGTGCTTTTATTTAAAAATTAAATTAAAAATATTTAGAAAATTATTTTTATAAAATGGATTTCATTTTTGAAATCAGAGCATTTATATTTGGTTAAGGTGAAATTTTGGGATTATTCTGAGAAAGTTGAATTTTCAGTGAATAGTAAAAATGCAGTTTTAGGGTTTCGGTATGTTTAGTGACATCATAGCTGTGTCATGATGATGTCATGAGATATTTTGAGGGTTGGCCGGCCAAGGGTGATGAATTATTGTTGTGGGGGCCCCATTTGGCCTAACTCCATGATAAATGCCAAGGGAGAGCACATGGGTTTGAGAAAAGCACATGTAAGGTGTCCTTTGGCCATTAATGCTTTGTCCCCTCACTTTCCCTATAAATACCAAGCCCTCCTCTCATCCATTCGACTCCCCACTCATTCCCAACGAATTTATGGTCTCATTACCTCCCAAGGAGTCCTCCCAAGGTGCCCCCAAGCCCTCAAGGTCCCAACCTTTGAGGTTTAAGAGTTACATTTTAAGGTAAGGGATCCGACCTCTCTCTTTCTTTTCAAGTAATCTCTTTTATGTCATTTCTTTTATACTCCATGTTCTTATGTTGGAGGATGTTCTTTTATATTCATCCTACTACCTATTTCATGTTCATATGATGAGATACCCCCCTTTCTCTCATCAATTCGTTTTAAGAATGTTTAAGTGGCGCCGTTAGGCTGCCGAATTTTTAAGGGATTCTTTCACCTTCCTCGTTTTCAAGTTCTATTTTCATTCAAGTCTTTCATGTTCCTTTTTATTTTGTTGGGGTATGATCTCTAAATTATCATACTGATCTTTTATGATCATATGATGAGAGACCCCATTTGATCGCTTCAATTCAGTATTTTGAGGTTTTACGTGGCGCCGTTAGGCTGCCGAAATTTTAAGTGGTTCTTCACCCATCTCGTTTTGAAGTTCTACTTTCATGTCAATTATTTCAAGTTCATATTTGTTATATTGGGGTATGATCTCTATATATATCATACTGGACTCTTATGTTCTTATTATGAGATACCCCATTTGATCGCTTCAATTCAGTATTTTGAGGTTTTACGTGGCGCCGTTAGGCTGCCGAAATTTTAAGTGGTTCTTCACCCTTCTCGTTTTGAAGTTCTACTTTCATGTCAATTCTTTCAAGTTCCATTTATTATGTTGGGGTATGATATCTATATCTATCATACTGGACTCTTATGTTCATATGATGAGAGACCCCATTTGATCTCTTTAATTCTGTATTTTGATGTTTTAAGTGGCGCCGTTAGGCTGCTGAATTTTTAAGTGGTTCTTCACCCTTCTCATTTTGAAGTTCTACTTTCATGTGAATTATTTCAAGTTCCTTTTTGTTATGTTGGGGTATGATCTCTATATCTATCATACTGGACTCTTATTTTTATATGATGAGAGACCCCATTTGATCGCTTCAATTCAGTATTTTGAAGTTTTAAGTGGCGCCGTTAGGCTGCCGAATTTTTAAGTGGTTCTTCACCCTTCTCGTTTTGAAGATATACTTTCATGTCAATTCTTTCAAGTTCCTTTTTGTTATGTTGGGGAATTATCTCTATATCTATCATACTGAACTATTATGTTCACATGATGAGAGATCCTATTTGATCTTTTCAAATCATTTTTGTTGAGGTTTAAGTAACGCCGTTAGGCTGCCGAACTTTCATAAGAGAAATCTAATTTTTTTTCTTCCTTCCATGTTTTTCATTTCAAATGGTATGTCCTTGAAATCTATTTACCATGATCATGTATCCTTATTATTCTGTCCATGTACTATTTTATGGGTCATTTATGAATGTTTGACCCATTTTACCTCTCTTTTAATGTCTTCTAAAACCTCGGAACATTGCCGTTATGCTGCAGAATTTCTGTCTCAAAATGTCTATCTCTTTTTCTAAAGTCCTTTTATTTTATTAAGTGAATACTAAAAGCTCTTTCTTATAAAGGGGTATTCACATATATACCAAAATTTTCTATTTTAAATTCTGGTATTTACATACATGAGACCCACCTTCCTTTTATGTGGGTTTTAAAGTGATATAAAGATCATGTCTTTAAAGCAGTTTTTTAAAAAGTTATGATTATGAAATGA
Source organism: Viscum album (assembly GCA_963277665.1). Lineage (NCBI taxonomy): Eukaryota > Viridiplantae > Streptophyta > Magnoliopsida > Santalales > Viscaceae > Viscum > Viscum album. The sequence continues at coordinate 884,177,331 of OY728135.1, read as the reverse complement.
AACACATTTCCTTTATGCTATATGGGTTATTTATGAAATGTTTGATGATGATATATGTGGCTCACATGATAATAAAGGCAAATTTAAGGGTGCGCTTTGATAGCGCTCCAATGCATTGGGTAATGATGTAACCACTAGAGATTACAATTTTCACGATACCTTGGTGAATAACCTTGGTAATTTTCAAATGACACCTTGGGGATGGACCTTGGTGATATGTTCATGATTGTCTATGTTAAATGATGTAGCCACATCTTCAAGTTATGAAAATGTTATTTTTATTATGATATGCCACATGTTTTTTTATCATGCCTTAAAGTTCTTGTTCATGACATAGTTGATGTATCTCAAGTTCACATGTTAAATGTTTCCCTTGTTTCCCTTACTGGGCCTTCTACTCACCCTTTCTTTTGATGTATGATCCCAGGTTATGTGATGCCGTAATGAACCTAGGATGAACATGAGGAGAAGCCTTTCAAGTGTTTAAGAAGAATGTTTTATGTTTTTTTTATGTATTATGATCCTTGTTTCCAAGACACTAAACCTTAAAGATCCTCAGTTTTGTATAATGTAATGAAAGTTTATGTGATAAAAAGGCGGGATGCTATAGTGTTTCCACTAAAAGTGCAGGATGGAAGAATGAATCCAAACAAGTATGGATGAAGACAGTGAAGAAAGAATGCTCTCCTGAAACAACACAGCAAGTCAAGAAAAGTACCCAACAATCAGAAGGACTGAAGAGGTCAAGATTTGTGGGTCAATGTTGGGTTTGTAATAAGTATGGGCACTGTGCAAAGGATTGTTGGTACAATCCACTGAATGTAAAAGCACAAAGGAAGCCCATGCCAAGGGGGAGCAATCCAGAAGAAAAGAAGCAGCATCCACAGGTCCAGAGACATCTGTTTACTGCAAATAGATTTGGATTACTTGACAACATCTGGGATGATTGCAAAAGTGGTCAAAAAGATACATGTCAGTCTCCAACTGTATCCAGAGCTCAAAAGAAGAAAAGATCACAGAACCTGGCTCAAAAAGATTCCTTGGGAAGCAAGAAGAAATTAGAAAATGCTCCCAAGAAGTGTTTGAGAAATGAAGAGAAGTCCTTGGAGTCTGAATCCAAGAAGGGTGATGCATCCAGAAGGACCACCAAGAAAACATGCTTCTACTGTGGAAAGAAAGGACACATCATGGACCTTTGTAAAGAAGCCATGAAACTAAATAGAAGCAGACTGAACTCCAAAAGACAATCAATCCAGAAGAAGAAGGGATTTATTGAAAATAAGTTGCCTAAGAGAGGTAGCTTAGCAGCATCCAAAGAACCATGTGGAATTTCCAAAACTGAGGCCACTCTTCCAAATGATTTACTAGTCATATGGCCAAATCAGTTGCAACTTGCCAGAGAACTACAAAGAGTTGAAGATGAAGCTCTGGAAATTGCTAAAGCAAAAGGGAAGAAGAAGGTTTCACATGAAGATGTTTTGAGAACCACACCAGCACAATCATCAATGAAGATCAAATGTGCAAGTGTGAAGACTGGTGAAAATGGGACATCTCGGTTGAGAGAATCTTCTCAACCTTGTTGTTCACATTGATGAACTAAGGAGGTTCCATCTTATTCCCTAATCACTTGTATTTACATGTGCTAACACTGCAGGGAATTGAAGATGATGATCATTCTCAACTGGAGGATGGTTTGGACAGAATGGAGTGCACCCCATGAGGGGGAGCAAATCTGAAGAAGATGATGTTCTGAGATTAATATCATCTTAAGAAAATGGATGAATGGGGGAGCTTTATCTTTGCACTGAACTTTCTAATGAGTTTTGTGAAGTATGTGCAGGATTCAGCAATTCATTGTTACATCTGAAAAATTTCAAACCCCCAAGCATGATCTCACATGTGTAGAGAATTGTGGACAGCATTGAAAAATCTTGGTTATATCACTCTTGTTTTCTACACCAGGTTAGCCCAAGTAGACTTAGAGTTGATTTACTAAAGGTTCTTTGCTAAAGAGAACATGTGGCATCATCCCTCTTTTAGTAATTTTCAAGAAGATGCTATACAAAGGGAGGAAGATATTTTTGAAAGTAAACCACACCACACCTTTGCATTTGATTGCCAATAAGGGGGAGAAAATATTGGCACACATATTGACCCATTCATATGTGCTGAAGGAGTGTATTGACAACAAATACAAAGGGGGAGATTGAAGTGCAATGTGTTGCATTTGTTGTCAATAAGGCATGTTGTTGTCTTAGAATGAATGGATGTCAAGAATTGTCAAGATGTGAATGCCAAAGGTTGTGATGGTGTTGGTGGTGAAGGAGAATGGCCATGGTACTAAGATGCATGTCACTTAGGAGATTCACTAAGTTTCATTGGAGAATATGGTTGAAACATTCTCTATGAAAATCTGACGATTGCTGAGCTGCTCTTTAAGTTCAAAGAACTTGTATCCTGATGGTACAATGTCACAACATTGTTTGAAGACCATGCATTGTACTGACAATGCATGAAGAGATGAAGTGATCCATCCACACTCACTAAGTGGATGAAGTGGTGCTAATAAAGTCCATGTACTATCACTTAGTGCATGTGAATCAGAAGATCCAATTGATCTCTAACTGGATCATTGAAGGACCTTGAAGAATTATTTGATTCAGGAGCTTCGGTTGATGGAGAACCTTCAAGAATTCCCCTCCTAAGTAATGAATATATGTTGAGGAGATTGGAATAATTCTTATGAAGAAGAATAGAGATGGGAAGAAGAAGGTTTAAAGTGGATTTGGCATTTGATATGGCTTAAAGTTATGAGGAACTTTGTTTTTAACAAAGTCTTATTTCCATACTTTGCCAAAAAAATATGGCCAGCCCGTGGACACCTTGAGGGTTCAACCCCAAGGCACATGTGGGCCTAAGGCGCCACGCCCAAGGGGGAACCCATGGGGCGAGCCCAGGGTGGCAGGCCGCACCCAAGACACCGCAGAGGTGCTGGGGCACGCCCGGAGGAGCGCATTGTGGGCGCATAGCGCGCCCGTGTGTGCATAGTGGGCGCTAGGAGGGCGCCCGCAGGGAGCAGAGTGGGCGCAGAGCGCGCCCGCAGGGAGAACACGGTGCGGGGCGGCACCGTGGAGGGAGAGAATTCAATTGAGGGTGCTGGGGGAGCGGCATATTGATAAGCCGCGTGAAAACCGCGAGAGGTTTCGATGTGGGACGCGCAAAATTCACCCGGAGTGAATCCAGGCCGTCCGAGCGATCTCGCGCTTGATCTGCGCCGCACGATCCATCCGCGGCGTCGCGATCTAATCCAGGCCGTTGAAGATCTGATCCGACGGCCCCGGCATCGTCTCCCACCTTCGGCCATGCAGAGCCTTCCCGCGAGCCACCGCTGAACCAGAGGCCTTCCCGACGACGGATTTTGAGTTCTCGGCCACCGCTGATCGAGCCGAAGCCTCCATTGTGATCGTCTGGCCTCTACGAACACGATCATGCATTAAAATGTACATGCATACGTGAAATGGAGAATTTTGTGTTCGGCCGAGGCAAGAGAATCTGCCGAGGCTTTGAAGGGTTCGTGATTTGCATGGATTGGAAGAAAAGAGGCCGTGCATGCGTTCTAAGTCACATGCACGTGAAGAAGATAATAAATAAAAGAACCCACGTGCACCGAAGAGAAAACGCAAAAACTTGGAAAGATTTTGAAGATCCGAAATCTTCGGTGATTCAAGATTTAACACGCGGATGAACCGAGGCTCTCCTCGCCTATAAAAAGAGAGGTCGAGGCTCTCATTTATGCTTGCTGATTTGCTGATCCTTTGTTGAAGATCCGGAGAACCGTGAGTGCACCTCTGCCTCGCGAAGTTGAAGCCCCGCGCAAGGTATTTGCGCGGCTGAGTTCCTTGCGCGCTACTTCTTTGCGTGACCAGAAGAAAGTTCCTTTTGTGCACTCCTTGCACGAAAGAAGAAAGGAAGGAGTCCCATGTGCGCCTTCCTTGCGCGACAGGAAGACCCGCGGCCGCATCCTTGTGCGCCCGTGGTTGTCACCCTCTCTGCTCGTGAATTTGCGCGACAGGAGGAAGGGCCCCGCGGTGCTCATGCACCTTGCGCGACTGTCCCTTGTACTGAGGACTTGCACGGCTGTTGAGAGTGGACACACCCACTTGCGCGACTAGTTTGAGTTCGGGTGTGTGCAAGTAAAGGTCGTAGCCTTGGGTGTGTGTGAAACAAGAAGACCACCACAACTTGGGTGTGTGCAAGTAGAGGCCGAGACCACATCTTGTGTGAGTTCCAAATTGAAGAACACACTTTGTGTGTGCATTTGAAGAAGAGGAAGTAGCCTTTGGGGTGTGCAAGAAGAGGAGGCCTTAGTGCCTTGTGTGCCAAGTGAAGTGGAAGGCCGTAGCCTTGTGTGGGTAAAGTGAAGACCACACCTCATTTGAGTGTGTGTGTGTGCAAATTGAAGAGGAACACCCTACGACCATTTAAGGGTGTGCAACAAGAAGTGTGAAGGCCAAGTTTCAATTGTGTGCAAAATGAAACAAGTGTGTGCAAAGAGACAAGTTGGCCGAACCTAGTGTGTGCACTAAAAGTGTGTTCACCTAGAAGAAGAAGAAGAGGACTCACACAAAGTATAACACACATTTAAGTGTGTAAACACATTGAATAAAGTGTGAAGTTCAAGTAAGTTGGTGTGTGCTTAAAGTGTTACACCCTCTAAGGGTTTACTGCACCAAGAAGAGAAGAAGGGGAGTGTATGCATGCATGCATGCACGTGCACAAGTGAACAGTGCTAAATCAGTGGTGTGCATCTGAGGAGCCCAAGACTTGAAGATCTTGAAGAGATTTGAGAAGGCCATGCAGTCAGTGCATGAGGAACCAGAGTTACCATGCATTCAGTGCATGAAGTTGTTCTGAAGTGACACTGGACCAGACTGAAGTTAAAGACATCATTTGTCTGAGTATTCAGTAGTTAGAGAGAAGTCAGGTCATCCTTAGAAGAAGGGGATAAATCCTGAGCAAGACGAGAAGACTTGATCATCACAAGTGATCAGAGGTACAGAGCAAGGCCAGTAGCCTTTATCCCAGGCTGCTGAAGTTACTTGAAGAACTTAAAGTGAAGAAGAGCTACTCGTGCGACTCGAGGAGCCAAGAGAAGACCCTGTGGGACTCAGGGAGAAGAAGTCTTCAGTGGGATTCTGGAGCAGGCCAGTGGGACTCTGGTAACACTGTGTGACGCAGTATAAAGACCCTCCTGTGGGACTCAGGAGAGATACGGTGGGAAGCTGTATCGACCATTGTAATACTAACAGATTATAATGGGAGAATCCATGCTGGGAGAGCATGGCAAGGATGTAGGCCTTTGGTGCCGAACCTTGTAAATCCTTGTCCAGTGCCTTTACATTTACTACATCATTCGTGGAAAGGTGAGAGATACAAGAAGAGTGGATCGAGTCTTTAACCAGCCATAGAGGTTTAATTGATAAGAATCAATTAGTAAAAAGTTTTAAGGGATCACTGATTCACCCCCTCCCCCTCTCAGTGATTCACACTGATCTGGGCACTTCAATATCTGGCCCTTTGATTGAAATAGAATTGTCGAGAAAAATTTCAAGGTCATGTTGTAACAACAAGTTTATTTCAGGTAGTCAAAGAATGATGTATCAAGCATAAAAGTTGATGACACAATTATGAAATCTTCTTGACGAGATATTGTGACAAAGAGATTATATTAAACAGTAAGTGCTTGTATGTGGATTTCATTATTGCGAATTTACCTTCTTTCTCTCGGGTTCCTTGACCCTTTCTATACAGTACTCTTGAACTTTAGGTAAGCCCACCTAATGCCCACGAGAAAGAATCCAAGAGGGTCACATGATATGTGTTTTTTGTGGTCTCGGTAAAATTATATTAGAATTTAATTAATTAAATAAATATTATTCTCAAGACCATGGAGTAATTTTATTCGAGTTATGATGATCGCATTAATTAAATAAAATATATTTATTTATCTTATTAAACATTTAATAAATATTTTATTACTAGTTTGTAAATAAAAAAAATTAATTTAAGAGAATAAATTATTTATTTATTTATTTGGGTGTTCAATAAATGGAAGTGGAGTTCGAGTGGACCAAGGTCAGTCTAGTAGTAAAATACTTAATTTCATTATGGTAAATAATTGTTTAACTTGTTGGCACAAATTAAAATAACGCTGCTATAATTTTGTGATGTAGAATTTTATTTATAATTCCGTTTTGTGCAAGTTGACACACTATAAATAATGACGCAGTATTGTTATTAAATTAATGGGGTTTTTATGATTTTGTGAATGTATTTAATTATTTCTATGCAATTAAATACTTTAACTAAAATTCCATGTATATAAATAGGAAAGTACCCCTATTGTGAAACACACCACACCACACGCCTGGTGAATTAATAATTGTTGAGCCAAACAATTTTATTTTCGAAACCTCTTCTATCCCCTCTCAAGAACGAGAGACGTTATTCAAGGCCGAAGAACAAGAGATCAAGAATGATCAACACAAGACACTTGCTTCACTGCACTAGCACAAGGAGAACGAGCAGTGTTGATCGGAGGCCATCAGAGCACGTGTGGATCACTACTATAGGGATTCTAGTTTGGATCCTTACAACCACAATGAGATAATTAGGAAGGTTCAATCTTGATGTTCAACATCATCAAAGAAGAAAAATACCAAAGATACAGGTATTATTTTCTTTATGAAATTAATTCAAATAATTATAAACATGATGTGCAAGATCCTCTTTAAGGTTTTGGTTCTCTTTCTGCTTTATCAAAATATTTTACTATATTCTGTGGAGACTGGTGTTCATTGTCGTATTGATCCTAGAATAATCATTGATCATAACAAAAATCAATGTTGGGTACCACCCAACCATTGTTCTGTTGTGCCCAGAACCTTCATGTCTGTCTGCATGCCCATCATCGAGAAGGATAACCACTGATACGAACTGAAAAAATAAATCTCCATCAATAAAGGGTGTAAAGTGTAGTTTTTTTGGGTCAAAGACTCAATCCCCTTCCATGGATTTCAAATTGGGAATTGTAGGTCACCAACAGACATGCATTCCATTGGTAGTTAAGCATGATTTTAAATATATATTTTTGAAAAATACTAATTGTTAAAAAAATGTATGTATATTGTTTTTTAAATGGGCATAATCCCTATATATTTAGAAATTTAATTGAAACAAAAACTTTATATCTACTCTTTCAACAACTTAATATATGTATTCATTCTAATTTATAAGTATAATTTTTAAAGTTATATTTTCTAAAATTTACCAATGTACAAAAGTATACATTATATTTATACATTCAATGTATTTTTTCTATATTTAATTACTATTGATCCAAATAGAATAAATATTGATTAAAAACGAATGGATTGAAATGTCATAACAAATGAGAATGTGGAAGGGAAGAAGAAGCTCATCAAGATTACAATAGATCATGTAAATGACTTTTATCAAACCATTTACAAATTTTATTATTTTTGTAATTCAAGATTCATATTTCTAGAAGCATAGGAAGAACACTTGATCAATCACCAAAAAAGTGAAAGTTTTATATATTATACTAAATAAAGAAAAGAACCTAATGTAGCTAGTGACTAAGATAACACGATGTTTATTGTATCTTTTGATATGAGCATATTTATAAATGATGGTGGATATTGTATTGAGGAATTGAGAAAATAATAGTTCACGAAACCCATCATGATTTCGCAATGATATTTTCAATGTTAAATTGCTGTGTATTGATGAAATTGTATGCCATTTATACTAATTATACCTCATTTCTATACCTAATGATGTAATATAATTTCAAATATGGAAATTGAAGGAGTTCCCATAGCATCACAAAACTACTTTCTCTTTTGAATTATATCTTACTAAAATATAATTATAATCCTTATTTAACATATGATGCTAAAAAATGTTATATTCGATGTATAAGATCTCTGGGAGGATTCATTTATATCGATATGACTATATATGGTTTCCCATGGACCATAAATAACATAATAATGATATAATTGCAACTCAGTATATGAAAAATGAATCACATCCTTTAATAATTTTATATTTCTTTCTAATCATTATATTAATTAGATGAAAAACTGGACGTGAGTGTGCATTAAGGAAATTGAAATTGCACAGAAAAAAAAGAATTCAATATGGGGAACTTCATCACCCATCTTCCAATCTTATATGGAAGAAAATTAATCTTGAGTATCATTAATTTGGAAAAACGTTGAGAAACATTAGTTTTGTATGGTCTATTATTAGAATGAATCATTTTGGTGTAAAAATTAATACTCATAGAAAATGGAAATTTGTTCTAGTAAATTATTACTTTCCACCTTGGTTATGTATGATATATAGGTATATTGTCTTTTAAATTAATATATTTATCAAATTAACCCATTTAATGATATTAATGTTTATTTAAATATGTTGTTTAAAGAAATTCGTGTGGGATTCCATAGTGAGTTTTTTTTTAGTTTTTATAAAAACAATTCATGAAAGGGGATTGGGGTTCATGTATTTTTAAAAATGGGCCTTGGATGCATGAACAGTGTTCACACATCCATCGCCATGGAAGGATTCGTCAACGACGTTCACGCATTATTACCCCCACAAAAGAGGCATGAACCCCATTCACATATCCTTCATCTGGTCTGTGAAGGATGTGTGAACGGGGTTCACACATCCCTCCGCGTCGACGATGCGTGAACGGGGTTCACGTATCTGAGCCGTGGGGCAGGGATGCGTGAACCGCATTCACGCATCCTTCATAGAACAGCTTAAGGATGCGTGAATCGGGTTCACGCATCCCACCGAGAAAGTTTATAAAAAAAGCCTCCCCCCTTCAAAAACTGTTGTTCTCCTCTGGATTTTTTTGTGGAGCCCTGCAAAAAATTCTTTCTCAACAAATATTTGTTTCTTTTATAGAGGTAAAATGTCTATTTAACATTTTAATTTTTTTAATTGTGTTTATTTATTTCATTTGTATGTTTAATTGTGTGTATGATTTATTTATTTCATATGTTATGCATGATGTGTAATGTTTTGTATGATTTAAATTTCTTGATTTTGAATGTTTGTATGATTTAATTTTTTGAATGTTTTTTGTCTGAATATTGAATGATTTGTGTTATTTCTAAAATGTTGAATTTTTAGGAAACGTAATTTATGATAGAGAAGTTTATTTTAATGAATGGTTTTGATGTAAGTTTAAATTATATGACTTTTATTTACTAGTAATAATATTTTTAATCAATAAAATAGAAAATATATTTACCTATATTATGAAAAGTAGAATAATGGCTAAAAAACATTACAATTTCATAAAATTTAAAATAAAAAATGTGTTTATTATGTAAATCTCAATTATATTAGTTATAATAAAATTTATTAAATGTTATTAATAATTATATATATATATACAGGAAGTTAAATTTTTGGAAAAGTGGTTTAGTATTTAAAATAATTTTCATTTAGTAAAATATAATGTTATATAATATGGATAATATAATAATTATACCAAAAAAATGGTATGAGTGATGACTGATCTTGAGATGACCAACCATGCATAATTGAAATTGCATGTTTTATTTTGTGTACGTGGTTATTCAATTTGTAATAATTTCTTTTTTCTGCACTGATGACCTCCGAGTCATCTCTCAGTATGTGTAAGGACATGCGTGTCCACTTAAAAAAAGTTTTGTATTTGATACCCCTAGACCCCCTCACATGCATGTGAGTAAATTTGTAATTAAATGGCATACGCCCCTGAAGAGGTGTCCCCGAACAGGCTTCCCTGAAGTGGTGTCCACGAAGAGGCATTCGAGAACTCGTTCGAGAGGAGGCGTTGATATTTGATAGGAGATTGGAGGTTACTAAAATATTTGATAATAGAGACAGGGGTCCACCCATAGGTTTTGGTAAGTTTATCATATAATGATAAACTAATCGTAAGTCTCAAGATCAATTCGTGATTATATATTCATAAGTAATTAAACTTTATGAAGCATTATATTAAATTTTCTTTTGTGATAATATCACAATCACTATACTTTAACAGTGATAAATTAATACATAAAAAAAGTCTCAAGATAATCAATTATTCAAAACCAAATTAAATAATTTAAAATTTTAATGTCGTATATAATATTTTTTAAATTATTTTTTTATAGGTAATTATGACTGCACAAATATATTTCAATGGTAAGGTAATTTATACCGAGCTGGGTTTTAGCTACAGTGTGCCACCTACCAAAGTGCTAAATCTCCATGGTTTTATGACATTGGATGTAGTTCATAATAAGAGTCATAGTCGGTTAAAAATGAGGGCTGATAAAGTAATCACTTCAATTAGATACCGACATCTTCAATATCGTGAGCGTCTGTGGCACAACGAGTACCGTATAGTCGATAACAACGATTAAAAGGAGGATTCTCTATTATTCAGGAAATAGTTTATTAATGGTTTTATGGAATTATTTTTTGTCATTTCTAATATTGATGTGGTGCGATCGATTACTACAGAACCATGCTTTGTAAGTTCTGTAGAAGCCAGTCCTTCACAATAGTCTTATTCATTGCCTCCTCCCCATATGACTCCTATGGAAGAATGTTATGAAAAAGATGATAAAAATTTGGAAGGAAATGTAGATGACATCCCTTTGTGTATTGATATAGTGCATGTATGTTTATCCAAGGAAGAAGAATTTAGGGAGTCATCAGGAGATGATGTGGTGGGGAATGAACCTTCTGAGGTTCCTTTGAGAGATAGACATCCACTACATCCACCATTTAGTGGCAATCAGCCTTTAGTTTTGAGTTCCTTAGTTGAAGGAATGTCTCGTGAACAACATTTTGACTGGGTGTCATTGCACCAGCTTCTGAATTCCCTGGAATTATAAGGAATAGGCCTGCATCACATGATAATTCCATATATGTTGGGCAAGAGTTCGAAAGTAAACTGGTCATGAAAGATGTGATAAAGCAATACCACATTAAGTTACATTTCACATTTGTGGTTAATGAGTCAAAGAAGACCAAATATCTCATTCATTGTGAAAAATATGGGTTTTAATGTAAACTTCGATTAAAAGAAATATTTGATAAATATTATGGTTGTTGGAAGATAACCAAATTAGAATGCCCACACACTTTTCTGTATCCCTGCTTGGAATAAGATCAATCTTACCTTGATGTAGAGTTTATATCTACTATTATTTGTGAGATGATACGAACATGTCAGGATGTTCCTGTTGCCCTTGTTCAGGAAAGAATTCAAGTATTGAATAACTATAAGATATCATACAACAAAGCGTGGAATGAAAATCAGAAAGCCATTGTAAAAGTGTATGGTGATTGGGAAAAATATTATGCGATGTTTCTAAAGCTTATGGAATTGTTGTCTCTCAACAATCAGATGGCTTATCATTTGGACAAAGTTTATTATATATCCCAAAATCACCAAGTTGATCGATCAAAGGTGAAGTTCAACAGGATTTTTGGGAATTCAGACCATGCATTGCTGCCTTTCCATATTGTAAACAATTTATTAAGGTAAATGGAACATTTATTTTTGGCAAGTATGTAGGTGTTCTACTAATTAATGCCACACAGGATGGTAATCGAGCTCCTCTGCCACTTGCTTTTTCTATTGTTGAAAAAGAAAACTTTGAATGCTGGAGCTCGTTTTTGGCATGTGTACGTGTTCATGTTACGCAAAAACAGTGCGTGTATCTGATATCTGATCTCCATCGGGTGATTATAGAGTCCATGAGTAGTGATGGGGTTTCTTAGACTGATCTAAATGCTTATCATCGTTATTGTATGTAATCTGCACAATCATTTTAGAGATGAGGCTATAAAGAAGGCAATCCTCAAGTTGGGTATGGTTTTCTAAACTTTCTTTTTTTAACAAAATTTAATATAAATTTTAATACATTATTATCTTATGGTTTTAGAATATAAACCCCAACAAGAATGGTTTGATCGATGTCTTGAAGAGATTCAAACTGTTAATGAGGATGTATATGAATATATGATGCAAATTTCAAAGGAAATATGGTCATTAGCAAACGATGCTATCATGAGATATGGGCATATGACCACTAATATAGTGAAGTGCATAAATGGGGTCCTCAAGGGTGTGCACAAACTCTCAATCATAAGGTTAGTGTAAGAGACATTATTTTAGATGTGTTCACTACTTTGTTGACCGGTCCCAAAAGTCCTACCAGAGGATGGAAAATGGAATGCATTTTACTCAGCATTTTCAAAGTGATATTGACCGAATACAGAATGAGTCTTCAAGATGGAATGTTATAGCCTTTGATAGGGAAAAGAGGAGCTTTCAGGTAAGACAATGTTATGACTAGGATACATGCACTACTGGTGGAGTGTTTGTCGTGATGTTGGACAATAGGTACTATGATTGTGGCAACTTTCATGCATTGAGATATCCATGTGCACATGTTATCGTAGATTTCGCTTCAGTAAATATATCATGAGAGCCATATGTTGACCCAGTGTATCACATGAGCACTTTGGTTAACTATTATAGTGCTACTTGAATGCCAGTTGGTGACTTCCATTCTATCACATTGCTTGCCGATCAACTGACCATTTTCACTGATATTTCCAGGTTTTCATAAGTTGATTTTGGTTTCATTTATGATTTTTTCAATGTCTTCCATTTTTAAAATTATTGGCTTCATGCTACCAGGTTGCGGCTCGGAGGAAGACCAAAGTCAACTCGCATCAGAAATGAGATGGATTGGCCTCAGCAACGAGGAGGGAGAATATGATGCAATATTTGTCATGCAGAAGGACATACTCGTAAGAGATGTCCCCAAGTGGAAGGACAGAGTTCCACATCCCGTCATCCATGATCGAGTCTATGTACCATATCATTAATATGTATATGTTGTTTCGTATGTGAATGTTTCATTATTGAATCCTTTTATTTCTGACCTGCTCAATTTTTGAGATGTTTGAATTTTGGTTTGTCTCATTTTTGGATTTTATCATAATGAATTTTAGGATTCTAAAACTATTAAATAAATAAACACCAAACTAAAATGAATATATCATGCTTCCAAATCTTCAATGCAGGTTTTTCATCACTGTTGCTTTATTTTCTATCTTATTTTTCTTGTCGTATATTTTTTTTAAATAGTTTACAATTTTTATTCAATTCACTATTAAAAATTAACGATAATATCATGTGTACAGATGAAAGGTTTTACATTGTTTACATCTCAGGATACTCATGTATAGCCGGTGATTTTAGAGGGACATCATGTGCCTCCCTTGAGTGTACGCAGATCTCACCATTTTCATCATACCGCACCACCTCCTGCTATCGTCCCCCCATCTTTGTCGAGCTGGATTCTATGGAGTTGTGATGTGCGACTTCACATTTCTTGATCATCAGCTCATTGTCACACTTTTATAGAGATGGATTATAGAGTCGCATACTTTCTATTTCGGTGAGGGGGAGTTGACTATTATGTTACAGGATGTGGCCATTATGTTGGGCCTCCCTGTCGATGAACATGCTCTGACAGGCTGAGTTCCATCAGATTTTCCTGAGCTTGTTCATAGACTACTGAACATAGAGGTCCAAGATGATGGTAGTACCATCGTCGGTGGTAAATTGCAGATTCATTGGTTAGACCTGCACTTCACACATTTACCAAATGATGCTGATGACGTCACTATGCTGCGATTTTCATGCACATATATTTTGAGGCTGATCGGTGGCATGCTTTTTTTTGACCACTCTACTAATTTTTTGCACCTGATGTATTTATATTTTTTGGAGAATTTGGACCAGGCAGGCCTGTATAGCTGGGGGTCTGCCTACCTAGCATATACATACAGGGCTCTATGCAGCGCATGTCACATCGATAAGTTGCAGATCACAGAATGTATGGTTCTTCTACAGATGTGGGTATGGGAGCACATCCCTCGTTTATCTCCACATGCCCATGCACTATTACATGTTGATATTGTAGTAGGGGCTCCACGTGGACATTGGTATGTTATTAATTCATTCTAATATCTAACATAATTGTATAAGATTCTATTATGAAATGTAAAAATAAAAATGTTATCTACAGGTGGTGTCAGGCGCATCGACATTCAGATTCTCCCAGACATGATGTTCATGCCTACAAACTTTTGTTAGACAACATTCGACCAGATGATGTAAGTGATTACTATTTATATTCTTAAATCATTACTATTTACTGTATATATATTCATTTATTAATTTAGTATTCATTTTTTCTTTCAAATTGGATGGATGCCATATACAGATGATACCCTTCAGAGTCTGTCATCGTTCTGTATAATGATGCTTGTTATCAGCTCCTGCAGGGTTCCACTGATTCATTTTCATATAGTCGAGTGGCATCAGACGGATAGGGTTATGAGGCAGTTTGGATTCCTTCATCCAGTTCCTGACCCGCCCAGTCAGTTGTATTCATTACATTCCTTCAATATTTCAGGGAAGAGGGATTTTGATTGGAGGAGCTACCATGCCAGATATGTTTCATTATGGGATAGATGACGGGAGTCCTAGTTGTGAGGTGAAGGGACAATACGTTTTCATTTGACGGATCATATGGATTATGCAGGTTAGTACCTCAGGTCCCCAATAAGATTTCTGACATGACACGAATGAGGCTTTCATGAGTTGGTATGCATTATTCCTTCCACTGTTCAACAGATTTTTTATTTATATTACGTAACAACAGAATTTGTTTTCACATGATGCTCATATTTTTCATCTACTTCAGATGTCTGATCCAGTAGAGAGAGCTGCCTTTGACCCGATATATTTTCACACCCTTGTGGCACAGCTACTTCTGTAAAAGGATGAGATTTATCCAAGAATTTTCTTTGATCCACCACCTGTTGTGGAGGCCGCGGAGCCTACTGAGCCTCACATAGATGTACCTGGGGGTGAAGACTCTGTTATGGATGTTGCTGTTCCATAGGAGGAGGGTGTCCAGCTTGCTCGACCACATGCTATAGTTCCACTGGAGGAGGGTGTTTAGCATGATCAGTCAGATGCTCCTCTAGCTTCTCAGGCACAGCCACAGGTACGTACAGACGATAACTGGTTTGAGATCAATGCTTTATTGTAGTCATCCGCAGAAGAGCATCCATCTACTTCCTATGTTTGTGAGAGTTCCAGCCAGCTTCCATTATCCTTAGATGCGGGTCAGGGTATAGGCGGTGAGACTGTACATCCACCGCCTGTCACAAAAGAGGATGTGGAGGTGGTTGTCGATGAGAATGTGCATCATACGCCAGAGCACAGACATAGACAGACACGGCGTGAGCGCATCCAGTATACACCAGGCTGTGGGCCATAGGATCATCCACACCAGAGGCATAGATTAGGTTGATATTTGATTTATGATACATTTTTTATGTGTCTTACTGTTATCATTTATAGACTTCTATTCTTTTTTAATAAGTGTTTTACTGTTATAAAATTATCAACCAATATATATATATATGTATAATAAATAATATGATTAAATTAATTAATAAATATTAATTATATTAATTATTTTGAAATCAAGTATATTTTGGATGAAATGATGCGTGAACATGAAGAAATCTTGAAAAATATTATCGATCTCAATGATTTAAAATTAGATGTAAAATCCTAGAATATCATGGAACATGATTATTTGTTTTAAAAAATTAAATTGCATGAAAAAAGAATTTGAATGAATAATGGATATTTGTGAAGAGTATATGAGTATGATTGAAGATCAGAATAACTACAATATGAATTAGAAGTTTATTTGTCCAATTTTGAGAAGATACATATTAAGACTTTATAAAAGGAAACAATTTCTACTGGTATGCAATCTTCACTAGAGGATTTTACAATTAAAATACCTCTATCATGTAATAAAATTATGGATATTATGAAAAATATTGAATTTATATTCTTACAGAATAAGAAACAACCCTCAACAGGGTTAAGATTGCACCATCCATGAAAAATAATAAGGGAAACAAATCTACACAAAAATCCAAATGTAATGCGAAGGGATCCCTGCTACACAATATAAATTAGAAAAAATGTTCAGATGTATAATCATGAATACTATTGAAACAGGACCAACTCCACTGATAAAGAAGAAGGTCCTCATTGATGAATTTTAAGAATATATGTTTGCATATCCAAGATGATAAGTATAAAGAAGATATCATCACGGTTAGATCATGTTTTGGTATCCTGAAAAATATGTATTGAAGAAGATCATCCTTGATGAAGTTATATAAGTTTTCAAATCTCGACATTCATAAGACGAAGATAAATTCTAGTGTATTCTCTGTATTAGAACCTTGAAAACCATTATTGGAAAAATTCACCATTATAAAGATGTTTATGATTGTTTCCCCTGAGGGGGAGATAAATGAAGAAATATGAAATTACTGCCAAAATTTGTATATTAATTAGAATCAAACCTAATTACTGTAGAATGTTCAGGAAGATCATGTTATTGAAAGAGGAATGTTTTTCTAAATCCCTCTTCCTTTGTTAACAAAAAAAGAAATTGAATAAGAAGATGTTGTAATTACATTATTCAAAGACATACGAAAATTTCAAGTATGAATGCGCTCAATGGCCACTTATCCTTCTTTTTTGCATTTGAATATTATTGATCTATTTGTAAAAGATAGTGCATGAGTTTTATGTTGATTATTCAAATACAATTTACATATCACATTTAATATCTTCATCCTAAAATAAATTTGGATTACCCTTGATGATAAATGGAAAATTTCTTGTTTCATGTGGTATCATGATCAGTTGATAGAGGACGACATTATTTCCCAAATCGAGCAGTGCACCAAAAATATCTATTAATAATTATTTAATGAATATCTATTTTTCATGAATATTTATTAATAATTATTAACATTATTTTAATATTTTCTATTATTTAATTGATATTTATTAATATTTTTTAATTTTTACTTTAAGTTTGTAAGTTTGTAATTACTATTTATAAATATTGACAAATATTTTGTTTATATTTATTACTATTTTATTTATATGTTTAATTATTATTTATTGATATCATATTGGTGTTTTTTTTATTTTAGCTCTATGTGGGATGTGTGAACCCCATTCACGCAACTCAGACCCCTTTTTAAAAATATTGAAAAGTCTATCCCTTTTGTAAAAAAATAAATTTGAAAACCCATTTCAAATGAAAACCCTTCCATAGTTACTAATTATTATGTGAGTTGGGAATTCCTAGATTTAAATGGAAATAACAAGATGGAATTTTGAAATACCCTCTCGCCCGTTGCTCAGGTTCCCTCGGGGGGTATCTCCCCCTCTGTGCTTGGATCTTCGGCAATCGGTGATTGCTCGGCTCACCCCCTATTCCCGCCATCATGGAGGCTCTTCTGTGCCCACCTCCAGGAACGGTTTTGTCTCAGAAAGCTTCATCCGAAGACCTGGTAATCACATCTTCCTTCTTGGAGAATGGCTCCCCCGTGCTCGAGGTTTAGGTGGCTTCCTTTGCGGTGGCATCCATGGATCTTCAGTGGAATCTGACATCAATAAAACCTTGTTGGAAAAATAATGCCCTCATTTTTATACGCCACAAATTGAATTCATTTTCTCCATCAAATTTTTCGATTTCATACCTCATTGTGGACATATTTATATAGTGAGTGGACGCCAAGCAATTGGGGACAACGAGAGCATACACCCCCAAAGTATTAGCCAAGCTCAGTAGGGATAAATTTGCACAATGGGATGAAAATAAAATTATTCGCTAAAGACAATAATAGTGTTAAAAGAAATTTTAAACACTACAATAAAATGGCAGAATAAAATGGATACAAAGTGCGGAAAACAGAAACTCGATTTATTAAAACAACTAAGAGCAAGCTGGATAATGAATCGAAAAAACAGTAAACTGGATTTTAATAAGGCTGAAACAGAATATAGAAAATGGCAGATTCAACAGGTTTGTAAACAGTACACAGAGGGCTGCTAATTAGAATACGTAGACAACCAATTAATGTGTAACATATCAAGAAACAAATTTTTTTTTAAAAACAATGTAAGTAGTGGCTTTGAAACCGAGCAGATTGTGAGTATCTTAAAGCTAAAATCAGAACAACCAGCCGTAAAGATACATGTAATAAACGAAGCACTGCAATTCTAAACAAAATTCACGAATGGCAGAATCAGCAAAGAATCTAAAAGAAAAGAAAATAATAGAAATATAATCAAATCAGCAGTCGAGTGGTGGCTCTGATACAACTTGTTACGCGAATGAATGGAGAAAAGGTGGGCGAAAAATCATCCAACAAAAAACATTGAAGAGCAGATGGGTGCTAATTGAAACAAGAATGGAAAAAGAATAAAAAGCAGAAAAGAAAATTGCAGAAAGATAAAGAACATCAGAATTTACATGCTTCAGATCCATTTGGATCCTACTGCACGGCAAGAACACCCCACACATGCTTATTATTACTTTCAAAACAAACAGATTACAATGAAAGAAATACTCCTAAACGGATATGAACATCAGAGATAACAGATTTCCAGGATTTCAATAAACCCGCAAGAATGAACGAAAATACTCACAACGTCGAGCGCAATTTTGCCCGACCATCCTGTTCTCTTCAAGAACGCCTGGATCTGGTTCAAGTGGGCTTGGGGCTGGCTTTCGGAATGCTGAAGCCGAATGATGCCATGACAGTGCTCCACCAGAGGCGACACACCAGCAGCGCACCGCGGAGACTGTTGTCGTCGAAGTCACCCTTCAAGGGTTCGAGTTCCAGGATCCGAGGAAGACGAAAACGCGCTGTGATCTCCAAGAGGATGCGAAGCCGAAGATGTCATCAAGAACCGTTACCGATGTGTGTCAAAAAATAGCAACTACCAGGTTGCATCTGGGGTGATTAAACCCCCAACTATAGACGTTTCGATGAAACCGACCTGAATCTCCAGCGGATAACATGAAGGCAAACCAAAATGGAAACCCCACTGGGTTGGTTCAATCTGTTCGAACAGGTGGACAACCATGGTGAAAAGGGCGGCATAACTAATCAAGGGCCACGATACAAGATGCAGTAATGTAAGAATTGCCACCGTGGAAATGTGGGAGAAAAAGATAAAGGCATGCGGCAAGAAAATTAGTGAGTTAATATAAAACAGAATTTAAAATGAATTTAAATAAAAACAAAACAAGAATGAATTAATTCATTAATTCACACATATATATATATATATACAAGGTGGGTGGTGTGGGGTTGAAGTGGAGATTTGCCTCGCCACTGGGTGCTGGAGCAAAAAAAAACCCCTCCTGCTCAATTTGCTCTCTCTCGCCCGTTGCTCTGGTTCCCTCGGGGGTATCTCCCCCTTGGTGCTTGGATCTTCGGCGATTGGTGATTGCTCGGCTCTCCCCCTATTCCTTCCTTCATGGAGGCTCTTCTATTCACTCCTCCAGGAACGAATTTGTCTCAGAAATCTTCATCCGAAGACCTGGTGGTTTCATCTTCCTTCTTGGAGAATGGCTCCCCTGTGCTCGAGGTTTCAGCGGCTTCCTTTGCGGCGGCGTCCATGGATTTTCTGTGGAATCTAGTAGCGAGATTCGGTGCTGACAAGCCTCCTCTCATGTTTTTCCAAGATTGTGTCAGTCATTGGGGCATAGTGCTTCCATCTACTGTGTCAATCCTGGATAGGAAGGAATTCGGCATCGTCTTGGCTTCTAGGGCGTACTTCGTTAAAGATATGGAACCTGTGTTCAGTGGGGCGATGGAGGTTCTCCCATTCATGATGGTTGATGGCTGATCTTTCTGGTAGAGAATGCTTCATTTTGGTGGTCTGGATCTCGCTTATAGGGTTACCACTTTCCAACATGAACGAGACCTTCCTTAAGGCAATTGGGGATTCAATGGGGCTCTTTCTGTGCATTGATGAAAGGACTACTCGCTTGGCAGAGGCTTCAGTTGCGAGAATCTTCGTTGAGGTGGATATTTCTCAGATGCTTAAAGACCATCTTGTGATCCGGATCAAAGGGACGGAGGATCTTCAACAACCCCGGATATATCCCACCATTCCCAGGTTCTGCTCCTTTTTCCACATTTCAGGTCATTCCCTTCAGGTGTGCTGCAACGCTCATAGGGAGGGCTCCATACCTCAGGACATACCAAGGTCTTATGCTCTGCATCCTCGCACACGGTTTCCATCAATACTTAAGGGAGGTTCCCCTTCTGGCATTGAAATCTCAACCATTGGTGTCTTCCCCTCCGCCTTTACCAGCACCACATACACCTGCTTCCCATCCACGCATTCCTCCTATGCTTTTTAAGCTGGGTTAGAGTAAGATGGAAGAACATCACTTTGTTTCTCCAGAAGTCACTTGCAGGGTGCTGCCCCAAGGTGCGGTTTATCCTATTACAATCTCCTCGTAGATGCATACTGGTATTTGAACCTGTTCTCAATCTAAATCTGGTGCATCTGTCAATGAAATATCGTCTCAAATCCAAACGCGCTTGATTCAATGTTTAATGTATTAATATGGAACGCTCCTGGTCTTGGGGTCAGGGAGAAGTGTTATTTCATCATAAATGAATTAAGTAACAAATAGGATTCTATGGGGGATACTCTAGAACCAAAATAGGTCTCTAGAAAATTTAAGGAGTATTTATAAATGATTAAAATTTTTGGTTTTATAAATGAGGACCCCACTTACTCCCAAATATGGTTGTTTTGGAAGGATCACATTACCGTTGATCTACAAAATGCATTGGACCAGTCTTTGACTACTTTGATTTCTGTTGGGACTCGAGTGTTTCTCTTCTCCTTCATATATGCCAAGTGTAATGCTCAGAACAAAGAGACTTTGAGGAGTGATCTCAATGGTATTAATCTAGAGACGCCCCCTGTATTTTTGGGGGTGATTTCATCATTATCAAAAGCACATAGGAGAAGAAAAGGGTTTGCCCTTTTCCCAGGAATGCCAGACATGCTATTATTTCATTCATGGATAGGAATGGACTTTTGGATGCGAGCTACATGGGAAATAACATCACTTGGTGAAAAAAACGTGGGTGGAGATGCACATGCTGTCAGATAGATCGGTTCTTAATGAATGAGGCTGCGATTTCTATGTTCTCAAATTCCAATGTCACTCACTTGGTTCGGTGTCTCTCTGATCAATCTCTACTCCGCATTTCACACGGTTTAGGGTCATCGAGGGAGGATCATGTTCATTGTTTCAAAACATGTATGGAGGAATCATGCTTTTTTGAAGTGTTTAAGGATGCTTGGGACCTTCATCACCGGGGGAAACCTTGGATTATATTCCATAATAAGTTAAGAAGGCTAAAAAATCTCCCTCGTATCTGGAGAATGAATATTCCTACTCAAGATCAGGACTTGATTAAGACCAGTAAGGAGGTAGAATAAATGGAGAATTATGTAGAACATGATTGGTATGATTATTTATGTAATGAGATTTGAAGAAAAAATGATCAACTCAATGATAGTCTATTGAGACAATAAAGGATGGCCAGAGAAGAAGCAAGAGTTAGATGGCTTCGTGTGGGGGATCAGAACTCCAACTTCATTCACACATGTATTAGAGAGCGACAACACATTTAGAGTCTTAACATTCATATGGAAGATGGAACCTACTCCAATGATCATGATGAGGTAGGGTCCATGGTCAATAAAGCTATTAAATCTTTTATGGAAGCTCCCAATCCTAGTATGGTAGGGTCTATCCAAGATGTGCTACTCTGATTCTTGAGGGAATTCAATGAAGTGATTCAAATTAGGGCTTCAGAATGACTTTGGATGAAGATGAAGTGCGTGATGTGAAATGGGCTTTGAACCCAAATAGTGCACCAGGGCCCGTGGCTTCCCTTGATATTTTTACAGGGAATATTTGAACCTTATTAAAGGGGATCTTGTGAGTGTTGTCTAGGATTTCATTCAGGGTGGGGATTTGCTGCGTATAGCTTGTGCATCCATGATGATTCATATTCATATGGTTTGTCAACCTTAGACCATTGATCAGTATTGGTCAATAATGATGTGAAATATACCATATAATACTCTCGATAGTATCCTCAACAAAAGAATGGCTACTCACTTGGACACATGGATAGCTTCTGAACAACATGGTTTCCTTAAAGGGTGGTCAATTCAGGGTGCGATATGAGTGGTCCAAAAGATTGTAAGTGGAATTAATGAAAAGTCTTTTAGGGGTAACTTTTTGCTTAAATTAGACATGAGTAAGGACTATGATAGGGTTGGTTGGGGTTTTGTTCTTTTTTCCGTGGCTTGCATTGGGTTTTCCAATTGATATAGTGGTTTTCTTTTCCGTTTCTTCAGCTCAGTGTGTATTTCAACATCATTTTTGGGTAACGTGTTTGGGGTTTTCAAATCTTTTCGTGGCCTCAAGAAAGGGGACCCTTTGTCCCCCACTCTTTTCATACTCTCCCAAAACATGCTTAGCCGTTATATAAATCAGGGCATGAACACAGGTAAAATACTACATTATCGTAACTGGCATGCCACAAGGGGTATCTTGCACTTGATGTTCACGGATGACAAATTTGTATTTATCAATAGCAGTAGAAGGTCAGTGTAGGGGTTAAATGGGATTCTAGGGGAATGATACAAGTGGAGTGGGAAGGTGGTGAACAAAGAAAAAAGTCTTTTTTATACAAACATGAATAACTTAGAAAGGAGGGAGAGGTATTTAGGGGAATGCTTTAGTATGGAATGACGATCCTTTCCCATGGAGTATCTCGGGGCACAGGTTAGTCCTTTTTTCTTTAGGGTTCATCATTTTGACAAGCTCATAATAAAAATCTCAGGGCATATCTACAACTAGAAAAATATATTCTTATCTTTTTGAGGTCGCATAACTCTATTGAATAGTGTTCATGTTTCAATTACCATTTAAATTCTTTCCACCATGAAGGTTCCCAAGAGTGTGATTATCATCTGGGAGAGTATTATGGTGTTCTTCATATGGGATGGGCAGATGGAAGGCATACATCGATGGGCTTTGGGAAAATGTCTTGCAATACCTCTCTATGAAGGGGGAATTATTACAAGGAGTGTTTCCTCAACCATGCAAGGGCTTCATGATAAAATTGTGTGGGAGGCTCAGGAAGGTCAGTCTCTTTGGTGTAGGAAAATGCAGGATGTATATGGCCTGAACGTGAGTGATCAGAGAACACGGCCTTCTAGGATATGGTGCATGATTCAGCCATACATGGAGACCCTACAACAACACTCTCGGTGGTTAGTGGAAAGAGGGAGCATAAATTTTTGGTAGAAGGATTGGGGGGTGGGAAGGCTGTGGTTCTTGGGCTTCCACATCTTGGACCTATCTTTTAAGGAGGCAAGTGGTTGTCCATTGCTTCTTTAGGCCATACTGGATGAGATCCAACTCACCCTTTTCAACAACATTGGTACTAGTGTTGACCGTGATAGACTCATTTTCACGGGCTCTATGTCGGGTGTTTTCTCGATCAAATATTTCTCCCATGTGATGAGGAACTTTTTGAACGAAGATGCTTAAATAGTGACTCTGTTGTGCAAGGAGATTCCCTCCAAATTTAATTTTTTGTTTTCATGTGCGAGGAATAAAGCCATGCCATCTAATGATAACTTGCAACGTATGGGAGTGAACTTGGCATCTAGGTGCTGCTGTTGTATGTCCATTAACAAAAAAATAGTGGGGCACTTCTTCTATGATGGTGAATGAGCTAGAGGGGTAGGGAAGGATTTCAAAGCATTCTTTGTCTGGGACATGTATGGTGGGGTGCATGATAATTTCCACAGCTCGTGGTTTAGAGAATCTTGTACGCATGGGGTTGAGACAAAATCCATGATGGTAATCCTCATAGTGGGATGATAGGCCATATGGAAGGATATAAATGATGTTCTCCACAAAAACATAAGGGGATATTAGGTCAGTATAATCTTCAAAATGAAAAAAAAACATTTCTAGATCTGGTCAGATTGTGTTCTGACTATCATTTTCCACCATCTGTGAAATCTGACATTCTGAACCACTCTGTTGACAACTAGGCAAGAAATACTGGGCAGGGACACTGGTTCCACTATTGGCCTCCCAGCCAGGTGCTCAAACTCAATACAGATGGGTCTCTACACAGGGGAGTAATGCGCGGGGGCAGTGTTATTACAAACCATGAGGGGTCAATGCTTGCAGTGTTCATGACCTCTTATGGAAGAGGTGATGTCTTACAGGAGGAGGATCTGGACATGGATAAGGGTATGGAGATATGTAATAAATGGAATATAGTGTTGCAGATAGTAGAGATAGACTCTATGATTATTTATATAGCACTGTTAGGAAAAGGTAGATTTCCATGGAATATTTCATACATCGTCCAGAAATGTAATATACTCATGGGTAATCATATTGTCGTCTCTCACACATGGTGGGAGGGTAACATGGTAGAGGATTTTTTGGCCTCCATGGAATCCTCAAATCAAATTATGTACTCCTTCTTTAACTTGGGTTCCTTTCTTAGTAAAGGGATAAAATTTATTGTTAAGGATGCTATGGGATTGTGTTACATTAGACCACTGTGATGTAGTTTTTGGTATCATGTGCACTATTCTTTATTCCAAATCAATAAATATGTTAATTATCAGTCAGTCATGGAAAAAAATATCTTCATGAAAAAATAATTCAGAACAAAGACATCGAATATGGTTAAAGGGTCATACTATTTAATTCTTAGGTGAATCTTTTTCTAGGGAAACTCAATATCAAGTTTTTAGGACCCTCCACTATTTTTATAGTGCTTATAAATTGATTTTTTGACCTATTAGAAGAGGGTAAATAACAATATCTATTCAATAATATGAGAATAAAATATAATTTTTATGGGAAGATGAAGTGATTGACTATTATATCCTCAAATGAAAGCTAATATTTCCTTATGTCTAACTGAGTACAATAACCATGGTGTTTTTTGGATCTAAACCATGGTTATTTTCAGGTTTCATTCCTTTTAATATCGTTTTATAATTAAATATAAACTTTGTTCATATGGTATCTTTTCTATTGAAACTAATTGAAATATTACTCATGGTGATCACCAAGGCACTGCATATATCTTAGATGTTAATTCCCCATGTGACCAAGAATTCTCACAATAGATCCAATGAATATGAGTAGAAAAAAGTAATTCAATATGGTCTGGACCTACTATATTAAAATACATATCTTAACACCTGAATAAGTCTTCATGCAGTTGGTTAACTGATCACAGGAGTAAAGACTAGGATGACCCAACATTATGTGGCCAATAGGTAGGTCATGTGACTGATTGACTAAATTCATGTGATTGTGGACATAGACTTCCCACAATAAATTTCAATTATTAATTATTGCCATTAATTGGCCACATTTTAGTTCAAGTGACCATATTGATAAATTCAAGTGAATGTGGACACAAAACAACTCTAATGATATTTTAGTTAAAATAACAAAATACTTTCTTGATTATTTCACTCATTGTAAAGGATCAAATATTGGTCAAAGGGTCAAGCTATTTAACTCAATAATTTTTTTTCTATGAGAACTCAAACAAAATTGTGGTTTTAACCCTTCACCATTCTAAGAGTTCTTATATATGGGTTTATTAAGCTCATTGGTGAGGATAATTGGCCATTTTTTGGTTCATGGTCAGAGAACAAAAAATTATATTGAATGGTATCAGAAGGGATTGGATGAAATCTCCTTACTCTAATATTGAGCCTTCACTATGTCTATCAGAGGACTACAGGCTCGTTGTTTCAGGGAAAATATTCTATTACTGTTTTTTATGTTTTTTTCCTTTTAACATTTCTTTAAATAATTACAACCCTAGTTTCTATGATCTCTTTTCATTAGAAACTAAACGAAATATTACTCTAGATGATGAGAATATCATTTAACATATCATTATTGTTAATTCCCCATGTGATACAGAATTATCATGATAGTTCTAGTGACTACGACTAACAACATGGAATTCATCAAGTCTTATGCTAGTCACATTACATGAAAGAACTAACCACCTAAAGAATTGTTCTTGTGGTTGGTCAACTGACCATTTGAGTAAAGGATATTATGGCTATTCATGAAGTGGAAACAAGATATGTCATGTGACCACATGAATAAAGACAATTGAATATGTCCATGGACCCCTCCCACGAAATTTTAGTTGATAGTGTTGAGAAAGTAAAAATCATTAACTAACATCAATGTATATATTCTGAATAATTGAGTCATGAATGGATTTTCCCTTGGAAATTATTCCATTATTTGGAACCAAACCTATGTCATTGAATAGGATTTTGTCATATTATTTATTTATAAATCCTATTAAGAACTTGTGTAATGAAGAATAGTAGTTTATCCACAAAGAAGTACTTCCAATGTTTGTGTAGCCAATAAGAAAAATAAACAAAAAAATAATGAAGAGAGTGATGGTGGATACAAGAAATAATAGTTATAAGAACATATTATTACAATGAGGAAGCTATGAAAGTTAGAATAATGGTAATTAATGATAGAGTTTAGAAATTTGAATTATTTTCAGAGAGAATATAGATCAAGGAGTGATAAAAAAACAAATAGTTAATGAGATCAAGGAATATTAGAGCATGATTTCAATGATATTTTCCACCATTGTGCATGTTATTAAATGATCAATAACTAATAAAATGTGTTTAACTAGCTTGTGTACAGATCAACCTACAATTGAATGTACACTATAGTTCATTAACTCTAGAACTCACTTAACCAAAAAAATGACCAATAAGTTCAACTACACTAAAATTTTATTGAACTTAGTGTGTTTATCATGAGATTAGTTTCATGATTAAGAAAAAACTATGAATTATATTTAATGAAAGAAAACATTCATTGAATCTCAATGATTAGTGAAATGATTTCAATAGAAAATTATCATGAGAGAAGAACCCAACATCTTAGTACAAATGAAGTAGTAAAAATTACCGGCACAATATCATTCCCTGAATAAGCTATGGATGGTTTAGTTTTCTTCCACAGCAAACCTCATCGAGGTCCAAGAAACTTGTTTCTCTTCACCAAATAGAAAACTCATGTTCTTTATTTTCATTTAGTCCAATCTCATTTGTCCTAAAACCTTTATCGAGCACTCAACAATATCTTAGGAGACCCTTTCATTGGGTTCTTCTATCTCATGTCATCCTCCAATGGCTTCCAATGTTTCTAATTCTTATTCAAATGTCATTGGTTATTGTGAATTCTCCCAATCTAGAAGACAATTTTTCTTCTTATTCAAAATGTGTTATGAAATTATTCATCTCCTTAAGAACGTGAAATTACCTCTCAATATTACAAATCCTAATTCATTCATCCAAGGATAGAACCAAGTTCGACCACACTTGGCTTTTCAATTCTCTTCTGATCCCTCTATGGTTATCCCCATCTTTTTATTTTGGTTGGTAGGAACTCGAATACATGGTCACTTGATTTAAGATCATGGATAATTATTCTTTCATTTATATTAGGTTGTAATTTTCATCAAGTGATTACTTCATTTTCAAGGAATGATCTTTTACATTTTGATAGTACGTTCACTTGGATCCTCAATTTTCTGATTACTTTGATATATTGGGTTGTGACCACATAGAATCAATAGGAACTATAACTTCATCATAGCCCCATGCATTCATAACACTGATCGTGAATGTTCTCTATGTCAGTTGAAAATTTTTCTTTCAATCACTATTGTTACCATAGTTGCTTCAGACCCTTCATGTGGTTCATTCATCCCTTTCCAAATTTACCTGTATGGGTTTAGTTATGTAATTTAATCACCATTCCTAAATAGTAGTTCTTAAAAGATAAAAAATTTATATTTCAGTGAAAATAAAAAAAATTATTAAATTAAAATCCAGTTTGAAATAGATTTAAACATTATGATTTTTAGATGATTGATAAACATATATTCTCTAAATAATTTTTTTAAATGAAAATATATAGTTAATGAAAGAACTAATATAAGAAATATTTTCAGTAAATATAATTATTAATTAAAAAATGTTTTTTCATGAATATATATAAATTTAAACTGAAATAATTCATCACTAAAACATGAAAAATAAATAAAGAGACTTCATTGAATAAAAACATTTACACTAGATTATCCAAAAAATTTAGGTTCCCATAATCAATATATTTTTTCAAATAAAACAACAATGAAAACAAATATAAAAATTTCTATAAAAAATTATACCTCATAGGTTATGTCAGTTACGATGTATAATGATCCTAAAAATGATGATTTAAAGTCAATATCCAGGTTATTTGGGATGAAAAATGAGTTTCCTTCTTATGAAAAGTATATACTATATAAAATTAATGGAATGTAAGGGTGACCCATTTTGGAAGAAGGTACACACTCTGGTAGGATGCAACATACATTGAATACAATATTTCTATGACATCATAATTTTTTACCCTGATGACATCAATATAGATATTGGATAACTTCATTCACTATGAATTTTAAAGAAAGTAAAATACCATATCCATTAATAAGTGATGAATATTTTAATAATGTATAAGAATTTTCACTGTTTTTCATAAACACTTTTTCAGAAATACTTATATAACAGGGTTGGAAAAATAAATTAGTTTTTTTGTTTACCATACTGGAATTGTCTTTAAATCATAAATTTTATTGATGACATTATTGGAACTCCTTTTTTGGAAAATGATTACAGCTATGTTATGGTGAATGGAAACTCCCTTTGAAGTGGACTTTCACTTCACCAAGGTTCATGGCCACATGTATACATCACTTCTCTCAGGTCCCTAAGTGTACACCTTGGTTGATTCACCCAAGTGTACCTTGTCCCAGTTGTATGAAAGCACAAATTCACCTACCACATACATTTATCTTTCTTGTATGAGAAAATCTATAAACTTGTGACATTTCCTGAACAACATTTACAAACTTCCTTGTGCATCCATCCTTCATGAAGCCTTTTCCCATATGTTTCTTGTAAATAGATCCCATGGACCTCTATGTTTTTCATTGACACATTGTGAAATGGATACATAAAGAGGGAAACCCTAAGAGAACATACCGCTTTGTTCCCAAATATCTATACCCCTTTATATAGATTAATTAATCCAAAAACATAAATTATTTAAATATAATGTAAGAGTAATTATGTTACCTAAATTTTTAATAAATTGAAACTTTTATGGAAGACCATTTCATGCATGATTCTCCAAGACATAGGTGAATGATACTATACTGGATGGTACACCAGTATTTCAGTCTATCAATTAAATCATCGAGACATCTGTACTAGATATAACCATAACTATAGTCCTATAATTAGGTAAACCACCTCTCTATATCATATACTAAGGTGATGTTTTTTCTAGTCCTTCATACTAGGGTGAACCACGACCCAAGCCTGTAACTAGGGTGACAACTTTTTCCTACCCATTACTAGGGAACTATTTTATTCATACCCTATACATCACAACCTAAAACATTGTGGTTTATTTCAATTAAAATAAATTCAATCTCATTGATATCTTGTCATGCATGCAATGTCGGTTTTAATCGAAACATCACACTCTATAAAAATATTATTTAACTATGACCATTATAACCTAGCCATTGAATTCGAGGGTAACAATAGAACTAATTAAATTATGAAAAATATATATTATAAAAACAAAAAAATTTATTTATATATTAGAAATAAAAATAAGAATCATTTTAATGAAAAATAAATGTTTTCTGAAAAAAATGTTTTTTCAAAGAAAATGGTTTCTTCACTTCCTGTGTACATACGATATAATCAATTTTTGAAAATATTTGAATATTTATTTGATAAAATTCAATTCAATTTTTATATCAACAAATCAAAATTTCCTTATTTTAATGTTTTTTTCTATTTTTCTAAAAAGTTTCATTTTTCATTTTATAGTGAAAAATACAGATTATTTATTGAAAACAACCTTTTCTTTTAAAATATTTTAAAAGAAAAATTATATTTTAAATTCATTTTATTGTAACATGAGAAAAATTAATATTACAATTTTTACTATTTTTTTCATTTAGATTGATTTTATGGATATTTTTTTAAAAAATAAATAAGATAGATATGAGAATTTTCTGTTCTGAAACCTTATTTTTCAGCACATCTACTAGTATAATTTTAAATTATATTTTAAAATTTAATTGAATTTAATTTTTAAAAAAGTATTAATTATTTCCATTAATTATTATTTAAAATATCTATTAACTTAAACATTATATTATACCATTATGAATAGTAAAATAAGTGAAATTTAATTATCATTGTTGGGTTGAAACCTGATTTACTAGGGGATAAACTGAGCAAATATCAGTTAAAATGACTTACCAAATTGTCAAAAAAACTATTTTTGGACATATTATACCTTATCACCTCTAAGATTATATATTGACCCATTTTCATGGTTTTTAGCATGATCAAAACATGGTTTTAATGGAATCTTTTTAGACATTCCTTGTGTGTCCTCTCCCCCACTTATAAAAGGCCACCTCCTATCATCCACTCTTTACACTCCAAAATACATTTTATTCAGACAATACCATCCCAAATTAAATCCCTAATTCTATATCCTCAAAATACAAGCCTTTTTTTATCATAAATCTTTCATTATAAAGATTTCTGTGTAAACCTAAAGTTGTCATTCAAAGAATAGGTAACGTTTTTAAAAAAGATTTTTCTTCTTCTTCCAAAACCATAATATATTAATTAATAATTATGTAATAATAAGAATATTATATCCCATATACATAAAAGTTATTATATTAATTTCAGGACCTATATCTATCGTCTCTACCATCAAATGGGAAACTAAATTGACTATCGTTTGAATAGAGGACTACCTTCTCATGAACTGATTTAATTCATTTTCCATCATCACCATTCAAGGATAGATGTAATGATGGATAAAAAATTTATATGATACTTGTGATATTTCTATAAATATTGAATTTTAATTTCAAATATACCTTCTTAAATTCTATTCTGTTTAAAATATGATAATTTCACTCATGTGTTTGGTAGTCTATGGCCTCACGAAGAGATTTTTTTTCAATAATAATTTTCATGGAATGAAATACGGATAAAATTAAAAAATATACATGACATATATAATTTTTTATTTATTATGAAAAATTAATATATCAGACACTTCCTTAATGTTTTATTATTTAATTGAATAGTATTGTCGCTCATTCGTATATACGGCCTTCCTTTTCCATGAAGCAAAGTGATTCATTTTCTTTGTACAACTTTAACAAATGGTTCTAAATATGTATGTAATGAGTAATTATAATATTTATAACATTAATATAATTTATTATAATATGGATATATATTATATTCATAACAATTTAAACTTTCATTACAAAACATCCATGAGAAAACTAAGCAATTAACATCATAAAACAATGAAAATAATGAAATATTATCAACAAAGAGGTGGTAAAATGTTACAAGATGATAAAATATGATATTATATGTATTAATATTCTTATTTTATCAATTAATAACATGATTAAGTCTATAATAAAGAAGGTTAAATCATTTTCAACTAATGGAAATCATGAGGTAAGGGACTCCATCTCAATTTTCCTTCAGTGAGGCCTATTATATTATTGTGCACCTAATTTCTTTTATTTGGGGTATATAAATCCCATTTTAAATGAAATATCATTAATAATACATAATTAATGATATTTTAATTTTTAATTTTAATTATTTAATCCATGGGTATTTGAAATGAATGTTAGCAAGTGGTAAATAATTTCATAACACAATTTCTTTTTCATGGGGTTATATTAAATCTTCATTTGCATGTGAAATTCTATGATAATGTTTATAATGATTTTGATTATATTATATTTTATTCCTAGTTTTTGTGTGGATATATTTTTTATACATATAATTTATTCATTAAATATTTCTATCTTCAATGTTATGATCATTGGAGTAGATTTTGTTTCAATTTTTATTTTATGGAGACATATTTGTAGATATGAACATATTCACTCTAATGTGTTTTATATAGTACCCCATTAATGTATTTAACATGAATAACTATTTATTAATGATGGATAATGTTTCAGTTCAATTTGATTTATATTCGTTTTAAAAAGGATACGAATATATCCAAAACATATACCACTAAAAAAACCGTGTTTACATTAAAATACATTTGATTGACAATAGCAATATTGAAAACTTAGTTTTATTAACTCATTGAGTATATTTAAATGATATTAAATATGATTAATTAATTTAATCTATTTTTACATAAATGGGGAACGATTTGGACTTGCATTGTTATGTGGGAAACTAAAATTTAATATCACTTTGATGCATTAAAAGGTCTCGTGAGACAACTCAGTTGGTGAAATTAAATAGGTTTCTACCTATAGTTTTAAAAATTATTTTTAAATGTATTAATGTTATAGGTATCATTATGTCTGAGATCATGATGTCCAATGATTAATATTTTTTTTCATTGAGAAATAAATTATTTTAACTTTCTATGAGATTTTGATATTGATATTATCTATAGATGCATTTCATTATTCTATTATAGATTAAATGGCATGTTTGTTAAATATATTACCTTTCTATATTGATTATTCCATATCTATTCATTTAGTAATGTTATTTAAATGTCTTGTGTTCTTAATTATTTACCTTTCCATTATCTAATTAATATACACATGTTATTGATTAAATTTAATATGGGGTTAGTTATTTTTTTTATTACATCTTAATTTTTATCTATATATTCATGATAGCTTATGATGTGTATAAAACATACTGAGTATTAGATCTCACCCTTATTTTTTCCTTTCACCGTGATATGAAGAGGAAATGATTTAATGAATTTTAAAGGTTGATGTTCATTTAGTTTTATTTATGTATTATGTTTTATTTTATATTGAAAATGGAAAATGGGTATCATATATGCATCTAGTTCTCTAGAACTGCTAAAATGATTGGTCCTTCAGGATCTGATCCCCTTGTATCAATGATAATGTAATAAAATAAACATTGACTTTGGGTTACATGATTTGGGGTTGTTATAGATGGTATTAGAGAAATTTTAGTGGAAATATTTAGAACTATATTAAGAAAAACATATATTAGGGAACATGACCCTATGATAGGATTTGAAAATAAGTACAGAGGAACATCTTAAACTTTTGATAAGGAAGATATTATGATCTTTTTTCAAGAAATATATCCATGTCTAAATATGACAAGTGGATGTGGTTCTCAAAAAAATGCACCTAGTGGTAATAACTTCAAATTGGGTGAATAGGTCTTGACCTAATAATCACCATTTGTATGAAAATAATCCATAAGACACACTTGGTTTGACACTCCCAAAGGATATTCTTAGGATAAATCACATTTTATTAATAACCACTATTAAATATTAAAAAATATATATATACGCAAATAATTTTTTTATGATTCTTATATTGATAGTGTAAAATTTTTTAATTAATGATATGTGTTACAACTTATTTGGAATTAAACATTAAGTTTTACAATTAAAAATTTTATGATATAATAAAATGTATTCCATTTTTTAGAAATGTCATCTGGAATGATGAAGGGCAGCAATACATATGGAACATTTTGATGTTTCTCAATTGAGTAATCCAATAAACTTGGTATTGTTACTGAGAACAATTAAGCATATACTATGGATGTCTAATCAGGTTATGAAAAATAACCATTCCAAAAATTGAGAAACATGTTCCAAAACATGATTCTTCTATGTTGGATAATTTTATATGATGAAATCATGTATCATTTTTTTGTACTGTTGAAATAATTATATCCAATAAATGGATAAAGTATTTAAATATGTTATTTATGGCCTTGGGATGTGATGAAAAGGAAAAGGTTGAACATGTCGTGTATTCTACAAAAGGAGATGATGAATAATATTGGTCACTGATCCATAATAAAGGGAATAAAGAGGAAATAAAACTGATTTTCTAGGATTATTTTATGGATACAATATTCTGAAAACATATTTCCCTCACGGGTAAAGAACTAAAATAAAGATAATGTTCTTCATCTTAAATAAAAATTATGATGAAATGATTGTTCACTATGAGGATACCATTATAAGGAAATTTAGGTATGTTATAGATTATATAAAAATTATGGAGTCCATGATTGAAAATTTCATTTAAGGGATTAAGATAATTCTCTGAATGGATTTCGTATATCAATATTATTTTCATCATATAATGAAATATTTTTTTCCTATCAAAATAGAGAAGTAATTTTCAAGACCATACATATTCAAGGTAAATAAGGGGAATAATATGTCATTTGAACACCAAGAAAGTGGGAATTCATCCAAGAAGAATAATAGACTGAATAAATTTCTGGCATGTGAAAATTGTGGAATGATTCATCATGAGAAATTATTAAATTGAATAGAAGTTTTTTATAAGTGAAAAAATAAGGGTTATTATAACACCCCATGTTTTTCTAAAAATAAATAGAAATTAATGGAACTTTGTTTAAAGTAGATATTTATAACTAGCCTTTAAACATAAATTTTCCACTACTATGTTTTAAATTTCAAGAAACTATCATCTACAATTGTTTTCAGCAAGTTATTCTGAGTCTGATGAAACCTACTTGTTTTTTTTGTGAATAGTAACACACCCTTATAAATAGTAATATGAATAGTAATGTGACCCTAATTAATAGTAAATTTTATTATTATTTTATTTTCATAAGGCTTTAAGATAATAAAATCTTGGTTAATTTTTCATTGTGATATATAAGTAGTTATAGAATTAGAATTGTTAATTTTTGAATAAAGTATGCTTTTATTTAAAAATTTAATTAAAAATATTTAGGAAATTTTTTTCAAAAAACGGACTTCATATTTTAATTAAACACGTCGAGAAATTGTTAGGGTAAAGTTTCAATATTTTTCTAAAATTCTTTAATTTTTCATGAATAGTTAAATACGATAAAATACTGTTTAATCAAATTATCAAAAAAATTCACTATTTATGACATCATAAGTGATGAAAGGCCACTTTATTCGAACTCACATTCTATTATTACTATTTGGTGTCACATGAACTAAGAATATTCATAATATTGGTCCAAAATATTATAATAATGATTAAAATAATGAAAAATACTCCCTCTCCTCCACTATAAATACCACCCTCAACCCCTCTTCTTCCCACACCTCTCAAGCCTTGATAAATGAATAATTTCTTACCAATACTCTTACTAAGGCTCTTCCACACGTCTTAGAGCTTCTTGTCTCACCAAAAGACCAAAACTGAAGCCCTTAAGAAGGATCTCAAGGAGAAGAGATCAAGAGGTAAACATCCTCTTTTATTTTCTTTCTTTTCCTTTATTTTATGTAATTCTCTTCGTTTCCTTTGGATTATGTTGGGATATTTCATTCCATATTCCCCCTCACTATACATATTATGTAATATTAATTATACATCCCTCTCTATCATCAAACTGTTTTTATGAAATTTTAAGAGACGTCGTTAGGCTGTCGAATTTTCGTGAGAAATTTCTCATGTTTACTTTTATTTTTAGATTCCTTTCTTTTCTTCTTATTTCCTCACCTACTCTTAAACAAGAGGCATGAAAGATACAGAATCATGTATATTCTAGATGTTCTCATGTTTACTAAAAAATCATCATCACTTAATCAAGGAATAAAAACATTGTCCTTGATGTATCGAATTACAGACATCTTGGACAATGTTATTTCAATTTACATTAATTATTTTAAGTCTGTTCATGAAACCATTTTTATGTTTAAACCAAGTTATAATATATGTATTATTTATCTTCAATGGTTCTGGAATTCATTTGTACTCATGTTTTAATTTATATGACCAAATGAGGTTGTTATTATCAAAGAACCACTAAAATGATCTAAACAAACATCATTAATGTTTTAACTTATGTATCATCATAATATAAAATATCAAATTGATAAATAGTATAAATTATGGTACTTTAAATATGAAAATACCTTTCCATTCAAATTCTGGAGTTTCACTTCCAATGAATATGAACATCCATCATGAACCAATCATGGAAATCATGTAAAGAACTCACCAAAAAACAGTGCAAAGAGCAAAATAATAACAATTAAAGGGTGCATTGATGTGATGAAATGATCATATAAGATCTTATAAACATAAAAATATTTCTTTAAAATACTAATAACACTCTTTTAACTATTAAACAGGAAGTTTAAACAAGTTTTATGTAATAAAATCCTGAGGTAAGGGAACTCTTAACCAAATTTCCATTCTTTGGGTTAACCTTCTACTTCATTATTTATGAGCTATTTAAATTGTTTGGGTGATGGGTTATATTTATATTATTTTTATTATGTGTATTTACAGTATATATACATACACCATCCACTCTATTAAGCCTCTCTTCATTTGTATGTAATTTATAAGTGGCTTTCCTTTTTAAAAACCTCTTTTAAAATTCTGTTTAACGAAATTCCAAAGCCATGTTTTTATGGAATTATTCATGTTGTATGATTATTTTTTGGTTATTTGGAATTATTTATAATGAAGTGTTGGATCTATATCACCGTCCAATTCATTGGGTATGTGTATGTTGGAGTTCGACTGTAAGGTTACTCCATGTGTATCTGCGATGGTTACAAAAATTGTAAGGTAGCCATCAGGGTTACAAATTATAAGGTAGCCGTGAGGGTTTCAAAATTATGTAAGTAATTACCCAAGATAGATTTATGATTATATATATATTCTCATGTTTTGTGTGGATCCATTGTAAATATCATGTTACACAAAGTATGTATATATGGGTGACAAGCATGTCTTTTGAAAATGCTTTCATACATTACGAGTATTCATGGACTAAGGTGCTCTTTCCTTCTTTTTCATCCCTTAATGAGCTTTTGTGCTCATCCCATGTTTTTAAATGATTTTTATAGGTTAATGGATGTGTAAGACAAAGAAGGAATCCATGTTAAATGATGAATAATTGTCAAAGAATCATGTTTTATGTTTTAATATTTTATATTTTGAAAAAATGGATAAAGATTTTTACGGTATCCACTCTATAATAATGTGTAATGTTATGAATGTGTTATGTACCAATTATCTAAAGCTCTAAACATGAAAATATCCCCAATAAAAAGGAAGTGTATTCTTGAATAAACTCATGATTATTTATGTAATAAGGTCGGGTCATTATAGTTATATTGATCTTGAATGTAAGGGGACAAAAAATATCAATTATATAAGTGATTTAGTTATAAAAAATGGGTCATTATTCACACCAATGTACTAATTATTAAGGGAACATACCACAGAAGAGGCCAATGGGAGATGGACAATCTTATGTGAGAGTACAACTAAGATGGATGTTATTAATGATGTGGTGGGATATACATCAATCATATATTAAAATATGGATAATTCATTCTTATATTCTTGATACACAAACGCTTTTATATCTACCTAGTTGTTTATGGAAATTGGGACTTTCCCTTTAAAATTAATAATGGAGTTGTCAGTCTAAACTCTAAGGGGATGTATCACTACAACAAGGATGTGTAAAAAATCCACATTATAACACACAAACATTCTCTCTTTGAGAACATTATTATAATACTAATGTTTGACTTTGATATAATCCATAGTATCAAATAGATTTCAAAATATTAGGAAGACATTTATTAGAAGGAGATAGAAATTGTGGTTTGTGATTTTAATATGGAAGGCATTATCATTATTGTTGAGAATTCATTATATGGTTCATCTTTAGAACCACTGAAATAGCTCTTACAGATAATAATCATGGGAAATAAGAGAAATCAAAATCCATGGATAAAGAACGATATCATGAAATTTAGTATATAACTATTGTACAAAAATTAATTGATGTATTTCATAAAGAATTACCTAAAATGGAACTAGATCATGAAATCTATTTTTTCATCAAATTAGTTCTTAATGGAAGAACAATATCAAATACCCCAATAGAATGTACAATATCGAGTTAAATGAGTTGAAGAAACATCTAGGAGAGTTTTATAATAAAGGATGTATACACCCTAGTGTTTCACATTGGGGTTCCCATGTTCTATTCATTAAGAAGAAATATTTATTAATGAAGATACAAGTTGATTA
The DNA here is from genome assembly GCA_963277665.1 of Viscum album. Classification (NCBI taxonomy): domain Eukaryota; kingdom Viridiplantae; phylum Streptophyta; class Magnoliopsida; order Santalales; family Viscaceae; genus Viscum; species Viscum album. Next base: position 884,138,931 of record OY728135.1, on the reverse strand, counting down.
TTGGGAAATAAATTCCATTATGAATAATAAAATATGTCTTATGACTTGAAATTATGGCTTATTCAATCAACTTTAAGAAACTCAATATTTTTCAGATATTTACCTATGATATGGTTATCATGAATTGTGAGTAAATAAGGAAGAATTTATTGAGATAGATTTCCAAATAAGGTATGTAAATTACGAGTTTATAGTAATGGGATTTGGATTGACTAATGAAACCTCTATTTTTTTGGGTCTAATGAATAGAGTATTCAATGAATATATTGATTATTTCTATAGTATCCATTAATGACATCTTATTGTATTATAAAATATATGAGGACTATGAGAATCCCTTGCAGATAATTCTAGAGACTCTTATAGAAAATGAGTTACATTGTAAATTTAGTATATTTTATTTTTGTCTCTGAAAAGTTTTTTTCCTTGGCCATTTTGTATCCAAGGATGGAATAATAGTTAATCCCATGAATAAAATGGAATTAAGAAAATTTAATACACTAATATATATAACTAAGGTACATAGTTTCATTTTCATGGATACTAACTATCAATTATTCGTTAAAAGTATTCTGGATTAGATAACCTATTAACAAAACATAAATATAGTGGTGTTAAGTTTATTGGGAAATAGGAATGTGAAGATTTTTTTGATGAATTGAAGATGATATTAGTCAGTGACTTAATTTTAACCTTAACATCTGTAAATAATGGGGTTTTTATAAATAGTGTTTCATTAATGGAATCATTGTGTTGTGTCCTTGTGAAAAATGATAAATTTATTGCATATTCAATAAGGTAGTTGAAGAATCATGCACAAAACTATCCAAAAAATTGATCTTGAGTTGGTATCCATAATATTTTCATTGAATATATAGTGAAATAATCTATATAGTTAATGACCTGAGATATAAATAGGCCATGAAATCATAAGATACATATTTTTACAAAAAATATACTCAATAAGAGAAAACATTTATGGCTCATCAAACTCAAGGATTATTATTTCTCAATACACATCCACCAAGGAAAATCAAATAAGGTAGAAAATGCATTGAGTAGGAAAGATCATGGAGTTTTTATCTAAATAATGATTTTTATGGATCCTATATTCATGGATCTAGTAAATATATATTGTAATTATCATTAAAGGTGATACATCGCTAATTTTACAAATTATTTAAAACCAATATTTATTAGAAAAGTTAATAAGATTTCAATATTATGGTGATAATTTTTTTAACAACCCAAACTCTGCTAGGTCAGATTTGGGGGTTACAATATTTCATTGGTATTAGATATATGGAATCACATCCTAATGGAATGAATATTTTATTAATCATTAAATAATATATTTAAATATGGTACCCTTATTACATTGGTAAATAAACATAGATCATAACAAATAAAGTAATCATCATTCCTGAACTTATTCAAATATTCCTTCTTCATATACTTAGAAAAAGAATCAAAATAAGTGTGAGATCAAATGATCAATAATGGTCTTCATACAGTGGAATATATCACTAATCAATAATTAATGAAACATAATCAATATGGAAATATAAATAACTGAAAAAATATTTCATTTAATCAATAACATTTATAACATGAGAAGATAAGGCTAAATAATTATGGAAAAATAAATAATTATAAAAAATTCCAATTAAATAATGACATTTTCACAGTCTGATTCTTTGAATAATATTATAGTTAAAATCCCTTGTAAAATAAAAAATTTAAATCTCTGGAGATATCGATGCATCAAGGCGATCTATAATTCTGGGGCCCACCCATAACTGCATGCCCAATGAATTCCACATATATCCAAATAATAGATTTAATTCATCAATTAGTATTCTTTATCAAAAAATATATTTATTGAGTAAAAAATATTGATTTAACAATATTTCCTCAATTATTCAAATAACATACAAATTAGTCACTGTTTGTAAAACTGGTATACGGTTTATGAAATATTCATGTAGATGATAGAATAAATATGGATTTTTAAGAGAAATAATATTTTTATTGAAATATTTTCATAAATAAAAAATGGTACATTATGTACACCACATAAAACATATTAGATGGTCAATATGGAATATTTCTTATAAAAGTAAAATTTGGATGTGAAAACATTACAATTAATAATCAGTTGAATCATATTACCCATGAATGAATAACATTTAACAAATAATTAAATATTATAAGAATAAATAAATTCATTATTTAAAATTTCAAAGGGGTGTTATATACACATCATAATAGAATATAGGTGCATATCATCAAAATAAGCATCAATGAAATAAAATTGAGACAGAGTCCCTTACAAAGATCATATAATTGATGTGAAAATTAATCAATGGATTAATTATATGTGTCATATGTATATCCGCATAATGCAAGAGGAAAAAAATAATTCAATATAGGGTCATTTAATATATTTACATGGAATAACATAATCAATGAAGTAGAAGTTGAACTTAGCAAATGTGAATTTAGTTATGAAATCACTTAACTCACGCTTCCCTTTAGATTTTCATAATCTAGGTTTCTGTATAATGGTTTTAAAAAATTTTATAAATATTCTAGAACCATAATAATATTTATAATACCATATATTTTACTTTTATAAAATTTTACCACCAAATCCTTAATAATATTTATCTATTTTCATTTTTTTGGTTGTCAATTACATTATTTTCTCATGATTATTTTCCTAGGTGTCTCTATTCATAAAGATAGGATATAAATCCAGAATATCCATATTTATATTAGTGTTTAAAATATCTTATTTAATCATTATATGAAATTTTTAATTCATTCTTGGATGTTTAATAAGGAAAATGAATCGTGTCGTGTCGTGGAAATGGTAGGTCGTATGTACGCATGCATGATGTCTTTGTTTTTCATAGGAATGAAAAAAGGTGGAATATTTTGGCCTCATAATCATAATAAAATTTAATTATATATATAATACATTAGATATAAATTAAAACCTTAAATTCAATTTTAAATGTAAAAAAATTATGGTTCTATTAAAATCTGTTTTTTTATTGTTCACTGGAAAATTACTCTTTTGAAGAAAAATCCCAAAATTTCACCATAAGAAAATTTTAATATGTTACATTAATGATGATTTAAAAAATGAGATTATTTTTAAAATAGATAGATTATATATGTTCATAAAGTTTATTATAGTATTAACTTATAAAAAACAATAAATCCATTTTTTGAAGAAAATATATTGTTGAAGAAAAAAACAACTTTACTAAAAACATGTGCTTTTTCCAAAATCATTAATCAATACATAAATAATGAGTAATACCATTATATAATTTAAAATATAGTTATTACTGTTAATAACATCTAATTTAATGTATCAGTTTTAAAAATAATATTTTGGGGTTCGTTTAGGCTCGGCGTTGGACGAAATGTATGTTATTGAAGAGTTTAAATTAATTAAAAAAGAGACACTCCAAAAAATAATATGGTGTTAAAATTTTTAGAAGAAAAATAAAGAATTTAATGATCAGAAGTTAGAATTTCAAGATTATAGAATCCATAAATTTGTAAATATAATATTTTTCTATCTATGCTTGTTCTAAAAGGTTAATTGTTGGATAAATCTCATAGATTGAATTTCTATATACATATAGGTAGAACCAAGATGTATAGGGATTTGAGGGACCGTTCTTGTAGGATAAAATTAAGTAAGAAATTATGGGACCTGTATAAAGATGGTTGGTTTACAAATAGGTCAATAATGAGAGACAACATCCTAGAGGAGTCATGCAACCACATTGTATTCGTATGTGGAAATGATACAACAGTACTGTTGCCTTTTCTATAGCACTACCAAAGACTCTTAGAAATAATGATGTAATATGGGTTATTTTAATACACTTAAATAAATATACACACTTCCTTGATATAAGATATGATTTACCACATGATCATCTCTCAAAGATCTATATTAATGATGTTTTAATAACACATGGTGAACTTATTTTTATTTATTCTAATTACTATCCCCATTTTATATCAAAATTATTGAAAAGTCAATAGAACGCACTTTATACTAAGATTATATAAGGTAAAACCTACAATCATAAAACTATTGGACAATATAAATGGACTATTAAAATAGTGTAAGAATATCTTTGGTCATCCCTACTTCAGTTTCAATGTATGTGGGATTAGTAAATACCACTAAGAGGATTTTCCTATAACAATAATTTCCAATCATGTATTTAAATTGTCTCATATGATACATTATATGGAAATATATTTTTTACTCATGCTTGATTTGATGAATTAAGTGAATAATTTTTTTAATAATATAGCATTTTTAAAGAAACAACAACAAAGGTAAATAATATTAAGTCTCACATTAAATTATTTCAATTTAAGAAAGGGGTTTTATCAATAATCCAAGGAAGGATTTGAAATTTCAGTTGGGAAATCATGTTTTCTTAAAAATGTTTCTATATAAGGGTGTCGTAATGTTTGGAAAAAAGGTAAGTATGATATTTAGGCACATTTCAACCTTTAAAACCATGTAAAAAATTAAATATTTGTCTTGTCATTTGAAAATGACACCATGTCTCTCAAAAGTATATGATGTGTTCTAAATATCACTGTTAATGATGTACATTCTAAAAAACACATTTTCTCACCCCTGATGAAATAGAATTGTAACATGATATATCATAATATAGACAACCCATCCATATTTTTTATACAATAGATAATGTATTAAGTAATTAGATGAATCTACTGTTAAAGGAAATTTGGTGAAATCACAGAATTGAGGAAGCAACATGAAAAATAGAGGATGTAATAAAGAAGAACTATATTCATCTAATTAGATGGTATAATTGAAAAAATGTAAAGGATGAAATTATTTTTGGGGGGATTAATGTGAAAACCTGATACATTATGATGTATTTCATTTAAAATAAATATTATATCTTCAATAACTTTTGATACACACAATATCGGGTTTAAATGAAATGTGATACTCTATTAAAATATTATTTAGACATGACAATTATAATGTAAATGATAAATTTGAGGGTGTGAGTAGTAATAATTTATAAATTAAAAATTATTTATTTTAAACTCATTCATTGGTTATTTGATGATTTTAAATAAAATTTAAAATCATTTAAATGTAAATGAATTTTTTTGAAACCTGTATTTTTTCAAAGAAAATTGTTTCATCACTTCTTGTGAACCTATTATAAAATTAAATTTTAAAACATTTAGAAAAATTATTTTTTAAAATTAAGTAATATTTTTATGTTATCATATAAAAATAATCATAGGGTCAGGTTTATTTTTGGAAAAGTTTCATTTTTTTGATGAATAGTGAAAAATATTGATTTTTTTGTATCCTGCCTTCTATATAAAATTATTTACAAAGTTAAATTAAATATTAAATGGTTTATCAAATAAAATTAGAACAATAATATTATTATTTAACTAATTTAGGTTATTTTAGTCAATTTTGTGTTTAATTTCAATAAACAACATCCCTTGCTTATGAGAGTTTTCTCATTGAAACCCCTTCTTTTCATCATGTCTGTAGCTATATTTTAAAATTAGATAATTAAATTTTTAGGAATTTGATTTTGAAAAATAGATTTATTAAGTCTTACCACCATACTTTTTTTAATCTAATAAGTTCATCTTCATTTTGAACATTATTAATAGAAACATGAATAAAATTTAATAACCTTGGTTAGGGTAGAAACTATTGTTTCGACGGTAAACATAGAAGATATGGCGTAACGTGACCTAAAATTATTTTCAACACCAATTATATAACAATATTTTGACCTTATAACTTATAATATTTGACAATTACTTATTTCTAAGTCTTGTGGAATGATAAAAATGATTGGTGCGATTGAATATTTAAAAAAAATTGACGTGTTCCCCCCCACTCCCATGTATAAAAGGACACCCTCCCCCCCACTTCACAATCCCAAATACATTTTTTCATCCAATAAAATCGAATATAAATTCCTTAATTTTGTACCATCATACTATATTCCTTTGTTTGGATAAAAATCCATCCATGTATGGATTTTCATGTAATCCTAAGGAGGTCATCTGATGTAGATGTAACATTCCTAAATAAGTGTTATTATTTTATTTATTATTTGACATAATTAAATTATTTCTAAATAATGAATGTATAAAAACACCATTAGCTACTATATATTAATATTTTATTATTTTATTTTCATGATCTATATCCATTTTCTCTTCTACTAATTGTGAAACAAAACTGTCAATCATGTGTGTGGAGGACTACCACCTCATGGACCAATTTTATTTATTTTACATAAACACAATTAAATGATGGATAAAAGGATGTATTTAAGAAATATATATGAAATTAATTATTTTATTATACCTATGTACTTTTAATATCATGTATTCAATTTTATGTTGATTCCTTTAAAAATACGATAATGTCACTACTTTGTACGGTGGACTACCACCTCGTGAAGTGATGTGATTCATTTTTTCAATTAAATATTATGAAGTATTAAATAATGAAATAATTAATGAATATATGTGATTTATATGAGATTATATTTATTAAGTATAATAAATATATCACCCACTTGGTTACCCTTTCACTCTTTGTGGGAATGATATTGTCGATTATGCATGTGTATAACTTACCGTCTCCACGAAGTGATGTGATTAAATTTCCATGACCATCATTAAATTTCTTTTCTAAAAATATGTATACCGAGAAAATAAAATAGTTATAACATTATTATAATTCTTGATAGTATGAATATATACTCATTTTTGAGGAATCAGAACATTGTTGAAAAAATGCGCGTGAGAAAATATGGCAATTAACACTCAAAAAAATTAAATTAAGAAATATTTTTAACAAAAAGGTTATAAATTGCAACCGGAGAATCATATATGATATTATAAGTATTAATATAGTTCTTTAATTAATAAATAACAATATTAAAACTATTATACATGAGTTTAAATCATTTTCAAATAAAGGAATGTATGAGGTAAGGGACCTCATCTCAATTTCCCTCCATTGAGGTATATTTTAAGGAAATATACCTAATTAATTTTATATGGTGTATAAAATTCCCATTTTACCTGTAATATAATGAATAATTAATAATTCATTGTATTTTATGTTTTTAATTGAATTATTTCATCTAAGGGGATTTTACAATAATGTTACCAAGATGTAAATAATTTTATAACACAATTTTCTCATTTAGTTATATTACTTCTTTATTTTCTATTAATATTAAATGATTGTGTGTATAATGATTGCTTATTTTCTTATGTTTTATTTCCAATTGATATATTTTGATTTAAATTTGATACACTTAATCAATTCATTGATTAATTCTCATTTCAATATTATGATCAATGTAATGGATTTTGTCGCGATTCCTATTTCATGAGTCATATTTACTAATATGCACCAATTCAATTTTAATTTTGGTATATATTACCATGTTGATGTGTTTAATTTAAATATATATTTATTAATGATGGTTAATTTTTAAATTCTGATTTATCCATATTCAACCTATCATGTATATGAATATTTCATAGACCATATACCTTTCTTACATATAGTGATTACTATGAAAGTTATTTGATTAACTAGGGAACTTTTGATAAATATATATTCTTTAATTGAGGATGATATTTATAAATAAGTGATATTATTCAGGAATTATATTTATTATATTATATATGAGGAATTCTTTCGACATGTATTGATAGGTGGGGACAATATTTATATACCTCGTTGATGCATCAATAGGTCTCTTGTGAAAAATCATTTGGACATATTAAATAGGTTTATATATGTGGTTTTAAAATGTCTTGTGAAATTTCTTGAGTATATAGGTATCTAGATGCTTTATATCATGATGTCAATTAATCAAGCATTTACTTCATTTATAATTTAATTATTTTTTATATATATCAGATTTTCAAAATGATATTATCTGTGTATTCATTTAATTCTCATATTATTGATTAATTATAATATCTGTTCAATTATTTTCTTTTCCACAGTTATTATTCCAAATATAATCATGTATTCTATTTATTTTAATGAAATGTGGGTTTATTTATTAACCATTCAATATTAATTATTCCCTATCTAACTATGATAACAAATTTATTGATTAAATTTTATGTGTGCTCATTTATTTAAATTTCAATATTGATTATTCATTATTGATTCATGATAACTTATATTGTACGTAACACTTACTGTGAATTTGAGCTCACCCATATTTTTTTTCTTTCCCTTGGATATGAAAAAGAAGTATTTGAATGATTTTTCAAGGTTGAAGTTTATTTTCTTTTGATATGTATTACGTTTTATTTTATATTACCAAAGTAAAATGGTTATATTGTATATATATAGTTCTACAAAACTACTAAACTAATAGGTATTTTTGGATTTAACCGTATTGTATCTATGATAATTTAATAAAATAGGCACCGAATTTAGGTTACTAGATTTGGGTTTGTAACACTATGAAATTAGGGATAAACCAATAATTGAAATTCTTTATAGGGTTAACCAGGACCTAGGTTACTAGTATAGTTCCACATTCACCAAACCCTATGACTTGGGTGACCACTCTTTCCTACCCCTTTCTAGAGAGACAACTTCTGTTTATCTTATACTAGTTCTACATATTCACCCTGGGCTTCACTAGGGTTCCAGTTCATCCCCGAACCCCACTACTCTAGTATTTCTAATCTACACCACTTCAATGAGCACCCTTTGTTTCGAAGTATCTAAAATATTTTCCAAATTTTCATGGGTATCTTATATATGTGCCTACTAATCTAGGAATACACCACTTCTACTAGGGATATGCACCCCAACAAGGTCCATATTGATCATGAATTTCCTTGATAAAATACATCACCTACAAAATCCAACCATTCTAATAGGATCCTCAGCGTAGTAAATATCATGTGCACCTATGATAATGATGGATCATATCATGATAATACCCATGATATCTCCCTAGATCATGCTACCCATCATGTATTCTTCATATGAGTTGTTATATCTACTCTGGAACCCAGTGTGCCTCTTTGGTTTATTTAATGATCTAGGTAGGGAGAAAGGGATTTGTAAAATCCATTCATGTTGTTATTTTTTACAAGATGTGAATAATATATGTAATCCCCAGTGATGTTCCAATTGATAATTTCATCACATTAACACATCAATCGATAAACAAGATATACACGACATAATCCTGGACATCCTCTTCACTTATAAAAAATTTATATGATTCGATTCATCATTTCTAGTAGTATTACTAACAGGAAATAAGTGAGAATCCACTTCTAGGGGAATAATATTAATAGTCCATGAACATATCCAGACTTTGTTTCTAGTAACACATCATAAATACATCCATATCCCACAATCTTCTTCTTATGAACATATATCCACCTTGGGAGTAGTCATTATTCATTGGCTTACCATCAATCAGTGGGAAGTGGAGGCATATGTGGGACTCCTATCAAGAATAAGGCTCAATAAAATATAGTTTAATTCCATCACACAAATGAGAAATTAATTAGAATAAAAATATCATAATCATCCAATGAATATATTCTAACCCATTCTCACAAAGCCTTCTAACCCCTAAAACCATCCTTGAAGGTTCTTATTCTCTATGAGTTATCTTACTCAATGGGATATATTCCCTATGAGTCCCTCATTACTCGAAGGGACTTATTCTATAAGATACTACATATATAGAGTGATAAATTTACTAGGATCAAACCATATACTATATCGACCAAATATTTTATACATAAATATCATATTTTTTAGATGAATATTCAATATATTTTCCAAACTCACACCTAAGTAATATAATAGTTTAGTGCATTTAAGAACTAGAAACACAATTCCTAATTAATAAAAGATCCTCAACATCATCCACATAGATATTCTAATAATGTACTCCTTTTAGGAATACCCAATATTTAAATTTCTTGATAAACTTTGGATGAAAACATATGAAGGGTGAGCTTATAAGATTTGTAAGGGTAAACATAGAAGATATTAATATATGATAATATGAAACCATAAGATAAGAGTAACGGTATGTGATCATGAAGATAACATTGGATGTTCATACACAACCTATCATAGATCATAAAAATTATTAATGGAAGAAAACTTTTAAATTTGAGAAAACATGGACCATAAGAGTGAGAAATCATCATAAATAAATAAATAATCATAATCTCATGTCATAAAAGTGTGTAATAATCATATATATAAAATTACCATTCCATATTTAATGTATAACGACCTATAAAATTTACATATTGGGTCAATAATTATCACTTATTTACCTTTGTGTATCATGTTACACCTATAGTGACCCCAACCCCAATAGTCTGGAGTTGGTGCCTTATATTTTCACATTTGTATAGACACATATAATGGTGTGATAGAACGCTCAGTACCCTTGGATATTCATTCCAAGAATTCATCTTCATATCCTGGGGAAATGAAACAAAATAAGGGTGTGATATAATTCTTGGTAAGGGTTATATACTACACAATATATCATATATAAATGAATAATAATCATCATAGCAAGTTAAATGATTGAAAAACATGTTGATTAATCAATAATATGATCATATTATGGAAGAAATAAAATATGATCAAACAATGCAATATAAGTAATCACATGAGCTTGAAACTTGAACATAAATATTATAAGTAATTTAATAATAACAAGGAATATATATATTGTTGTAATAAAAAAATGTAAATATGAATATTCAAGATCAATCCTCTTAATAGTTACAATCATGATCTTTCCTCAGGACAATTTATGTCTATTGATAGAAACCCATTTTAATTGGGAAACTAATTTATCATATGAGACTATAGATGAACCAAGGGACATTAATTAATTGGCCCCCAAACCATGAAGTTCATGTTTAAATCATTACTCATATATTTAACAATCAATTTAATTCATAAAAAAATGTCCTTATCAAATATATGTAGTGAGTACAGGATACAGGTTTATCAATATTTCCCCAATATTTCATTTAACATTAAAAATTGGAACTGCATGAAAAAATGATATATAGTTTAGTTAATAATCATATAAATCATACAAAAACATTAATATAAAAAATAAATATAATTTACAGTGAAACATTTTTATAATAATGTTATTTTTTTAAGAGAATGTTAACAACCATAAAAATGAGTTGATATTGTATGATAACTTTAACCACCTAGTAATTTTCTAGTAGAGTACCATTATGTGAGATAATTTGAAGTGAAAAATAAAATAACATGAATATTAAATGAATAATTATATTTCATGTCTATGGGGAACTATATTCACCACATAAAAGTGAATTGTAAGAAAAAAACAAATATGTATTAATGGAAGGTATATTGAGATGAAATCAAATAACTTAAACTTCATTTTGGATGAATGCTCTTTATGATCCAGTATAATAGTTTAAATATTTTTATTAACTTAAAAAATAAACATATTAATATTTATAATATCATATTTGACTCTTTTATAACATCTTATCACCTTATCATTAATTATTTTTAATTATTTCCATTGTTTCTGGTGTTAATTACCTTGTTATCTGAGTATGTTTTTTATGTTTTTTTGTTCCTATTACTTCAATCATTATTTCCTCATAAAAAATTTAAATAAATATGTAAATATAATATATATCTGGTAGATATATATTAATAGTATTCCATGATATTTTGTGCTAGGGAATGAAATACGCCATTCATGGAGAGGGTAGGTCGTACGTACACATGATAGTTTTTTCAATTTTATTGTCATGTTTAATGAAAGAAAAGTAAAAGAAATATTGGTATATTATAATTCTAATATAAATTTTATATAATATATATAAAATATGTCTATTAAAACCATCCATAGTAAATTCCATGTAAAATGTGAATGAATCACATCACATTACGAGGTGGTAGTCTGCCGTATACATGAGAAAAGTTATTATATTCCCAAAAAATGAAAAGCATGAATGTATGTGTCATATAATAATTATAAAATCATAACAACATAATAAATTTCATATATATATATAATATATAAACTATAGATATATTATTATTCAAAACCATTAATATTGGTAATGGGAAAATGAACGATATCAGTTCATGAGGCGGTAGTCCTCCATAAAAATATGCAATGATTTCATTTCCCATTTGATAGAAGTATGTGAATTTGTTTATAGAAACTATAAAATAATAACATATAAGTATATGTATGATAATATGTTTATTATATCTTAATTTTATAATATAAACTGTAGAAGGTGGGGAAGGAATTAAAATAAAAACTCTTTTATGAGAACATTACCTCTTCTTCATGTATCCTCCATAGGATTTCACTAAAACCTTCAATGATATCCCTAATACCAAAAAAATATCTTCTAGAATGAGGGGTAAGATATTGGAATGTTATTTTCAGAGGTATTGGTTAAGACAAGTGTCTTGGGATGTGTGAATAAGTAGGGAGAGTGAATTTCCTTTTATAGTTGAGTAGAAGTGACTTTCTTCTAAATACCCAAAAGTATTCACTATTAAGAGGTCTTCCTTACCTCGTGTCTCTCAAAAATTAAAAAATATTTTATTTAATAGGTATTAGGTTCTATAAAGTACTCCAAAACAAAATAAATAGACACATTAGTATTTTTTTATCCTTAACTTATAAGTTTCTCTGCTTTTACAATTTTGGGTTTTCAGTACGATAACTAGTTTTCTATCGTAATAAATGTTTTATTTATTACAAAATTATAGTTATAATTATTATATAATTTATACCCAATTATTCCTAAATTTTATATCTAATTGAAAAAATAGAAATTATCATTTGTGTGGGAAATGAATTTTAATACAAGCACATGTATTGCACAATATTGCAGCTTTTACCCTAACCACACAAAAAATGTTTTTACTATTTAGGGGTCAATATGACCATTATAAAAGATAAATTGGTCCTTGAATGGACTATATTTTAAATTTATTAAAATCTATAAATCACTTGGAATAATATAGGATTTTTAATAATTTTTTTTCATTTAATAAAATATCATTTATAATAAAATAACATTAATGTCAATTTTGACATTATCTATATATTTTGAATTTAAAAATATCAATACAATGATGGAATTAAAATATATTATTTCCACACTATTTTAGATTTATGCAATCATCTATTAAATTATTATAAGATAATAATTCATTTAATTTACACCACTTTAAATATTTTCAACATCATTTATTAATGTTAATTATTAACTAAATTAATAGTGCATTGGTGTTTCTTATGAATTTAATGTATTTAGTACATATATAAAAAGTTATAATATATTATAATTATTGAAAAAAATCATTTATATTTCATAATGAAATACATAATCGAATATATGTCATATTTTCTCCCATCCCAAAGCATTAATTCAAAGTATGAAGAAAAGTATTTTTTTCACTTTACATATCTTCTTATATGGGTCACATTCAAGGAATAATATCCTAATTAATCATAAAAATATTATTGAGGTCTTAATCATAGAAATATGTCTAGAAAATGGGTGTTTAAAAAGTTTTTAGGTCATCATACACTTTTTATTCTATGTTTAAACACTATGTAAACTCATCGTTACCTTAATAGTTATAATTAATTTTAATTGAAATCATTAATAAATTAATTGAAAAATTGATTTTTCAAAATTATAAATTATAAATTATGAATATTATATATATGGAACATATTTTTCCAAATTAAAATCATATAATTAGAATAAATTAATTTAAAATTAATCCTGCTGATGACTTGATAAAACTACATTTTAAAGCAGAAAAGATCAAAAGATTACAATATTTTAATATTTCAATATGAAATTGATTTAAACTTCTTTAATTTTATTAAAATATATATAATTTAACTATTTTTACTTTAAAATAGTATCAAAATATATTTTAACATTATGAATTATTTAAATATAATGATAGTTTTAAATTAAAATTCAGTATTGTTCACTATTCATTAAACAATTTAACCTCTTATAAAAATAACAAAAATAAAAATAAGATAATAAAAAAAAAATTAAAAATGTATGTCTAATTTGTCAAATAAAATTTGTAAATCTTTCAAAATTTTGTTTTAAAACAATTTCACCATTAAAAGCAACAAAAATACCTTTAAAAAATACCACTTTTTATGTGCAAATTTGGATTTATTTTTATAATATACATTTAAAATATATTGGATGAATGAAAAAAATATAGAATATAAATCTCATTATTATAATTAAATAATAGTAATTAATTTCATTTATTATGATAAAAATCCTTGGCATATGAAAATGATTTCTTTATATTTGATCGGGTTTTATATTCATTTATAATTAATCATAACAAATGAATTAAAAAATTTAATTTCAAAAGTTAGTTAAAACTATTTATAACATTCATTTTAATATCTAGGAGATAATTATCATTTTTTTATAATATTAATAGTATTCAGCAAAACTTAGTCTTGCATGTAATAAAACCAATCGAGGAAAGTGATTGTTGGTTGTAATGGAAGCTAAAACAGTGTTGTGTGAATTTAAAGCAATTGAATAGTTAAATTTATTTGAAATATTAAATATATTATAAATTCTAAGTAAATTACATTCCCTTAAATTTGTGGCTTTTCCATACAAGCTTTTAAATAAAATGTTATTTTTTTATAATTTATAGGTGTTAAATTATCCCCCCATAAATAAATTAAATCCTCATAATTTAAATATGAAGTATGTAATAAAAGGTTAGAAATATTGAAATAAAAAATTTTAAAAGACCCACAACATAAATAGATAATAAAAAATCCTCTTAATAAGAGATAAATTTATGTATAGAAGCCATCTAGAAGAATCACATAACTAGGTTTCCAGAAAGTAGGAAATAGGTAGGAAATGAAAACATGAATATGGAAGAGAAAAATAACACTTAAATACAGAGAGAGAGTGATAGGGAACATGTTCAATTGAAAGATAATGACCAAAATTCCATAATATATAGGTGTGAAAAAGGTCATTTAGATCATAAAAAGGTGATAATAGGATAATATTTTTTTTCAAAACACTTTTCCTAGAGTTAAGGAATTATTTCACCCTTAAATAATATTAGGAAAAACACATACTTAATACATTAATATTTAACAATTCTAATATTATAATTTTTTGTTACTTGTATTTTTTTGAATTCATCTCTTATCATAAAATGCATCATATGTTGATTTAATACATTAATCTCTAAAACCTCACCAAAATTTGAACCTAAATAATTTCTTAAATGGTAAACCATTATAAAATATTATCATACAAAAATTTAGAATAATTTAAATGGTAGTTATTAGTATAGAATTTACTTTATGAAAATCAATAATTATTATTATCTCAACATTAGGGACATATTAATAATTATTTTTCCCTTAATCGTGTTTTTTTCTAGAACATCAACTTATCATTGAATCATTTTTGTGTGTATCAGTGTTGTTCAACATACGCTTTCAAATAATTAATGACATTATACTATAGTATAATTATTATATATTTTATAATTATTTTAGTGAGAATATCATATGTAAAATACATTTAAATTTTAATTCTCAGATCTAGATACACAATAACATTTATCATTCTACATCGGTTATATAAATAGTATAAGTTGACCATGATCCCATAGCTACTTATGAGGCATTCCATTGATTACTGGAGAATTTATTTTTATATTTCCCCATTTAACTATAATTTAACCAAAAAAATAGTAGTCTTTTCTTTCAATATTTTTCATTAATTTCCTCATTTACCCTTTTCTATGCACTAATAAAAAACTTCTTATCTATTCAAGCATTTCCCATGGTGATTCTTTCCAAAGTTATCACATGTGGGGAAATAATTCTTTCCATTATTTCATTTAATAGTTATATTCTATGTCATCATATTCTTATATTACTTCCCTTTCAATCCATAATACATGGAGAATTAATTCATTGTCTTGATATCACATAAAATTATATCATTATACGAATAAAATGTTCGAGACACTAGAGTTCATCGAAGTCTATGCTTAATCCCTTAAAATAATTTTTCAATATTGAACTGATTGTAAGGTATGTAATCTATAGAATAAATATAAACACTTTAATAGTTTCCCCATTATCTACAAAACGCTATTATTCCATTTTCATTAAGCTAAAGAACATTCTCTTCCTCTTAGTTTGTTACTTAGGAAGGAATAAATGAATGTATCCTTAAATGCATTCCATTCCATGAGTTCTTTTTTATTCTTCCTCACTGGTATTTTGGATAAACAACCACCATTGATTAGAATTTATTTTGAGAAAATACATGAAGTTTAATGTTTTCCATTTTAGAACATCCTAATTCAATAAATATCTTCTCCAACAACAAAATCCATTACTATGTATTCATCAGATCATTAGTCCCAAAAAATTATGGGGGCCTCTATCGCATAAATCAATTCGGCATCAGAGCTTTTCATTTTGGAATAAGACGATCCATCTGATAAAGTTTATTTATTATAACATGATTAAGCTTAACTAATATATCAATAACTTTCTCTGTTCTAATACCATTTATATCATCTTTCTCAGTATAGAAACTTCTATTATAGAAACAAACATTTATACGCTTCTCCCTTCTAGGTTCTATTTCCAAAAAATAGAATACACTATATTATATCATAACATTTTGTATCATAATTTTAATACAAAAATTTGTGGAATAATGATCATAAATTTAATTTTTTTCCATAACTAATCTCATAATGATTATCATGGTTTTTGGGATATCTTTATATTCAAATATTTCATAAAAGTATTTAATAGATTGTGATTTATCATAATAATTCCTCTAAGGAGTTTCAAACCGTGTGTTAAAAAGCACCATTTTTGTGTACCATGTTTCACTCAAGTCAAGGCCGACACACCCTCTTTAAGTTTATTTCCCCTAGGTACATTTGTGCCTAACACAATTTTACTTGTAGTATCCATATAGGGATGTATTTTTAGGAATAATTTCATAATATCTACCATACCAAAACTGTTAGATGTTATTATATACTTAACATCAAATTATATATTTTGGTTATATTCATTATTTTATGTTATTTTAAATATAGTTTAAATGGTTGTTACTAAACTTGCTCTAACACCGACTATAGTGGCCTCGACCCCAGTAGTCTGAAGCTAGTGATAGTTTTTATTAACTCTGTATAGATACAATATCCAAATACCAATGAACCAATAGGTTTAGTAATTTTGGAAACCATTTACATACATGATACCAATTTTACATTGTTAATATAATAAGAAACATAATGTCACGACCCATACTCGTGGCCTGTGTTGGGACTACCCCAAGTCCTCCTTCCATAGACTAGGGGTTGACGACTAGCACCAAAGGCGTAAAGCCCTAAAACTGGGAAGGCATTACCTTTATAAATTGTAAACTCACACAAGTAGAGTTAAAGCAGAAGAAAACACTAAGAATAACTATATACAAAAGAAAGTGCAGAATGCAATGGGGCCGAAAAAAAAGCCCAAAAGAAAGGTACAGCTACAAATGAATGAAAGTACAACTGAAAAAGGGACAAGCAACCAATAGGTAAGAGTATCTCTTGGATTGTCCCCCAGGGTTCGTATATGAAGGGTAGGTACAAATGACCTCCACAACACTCCTCGTTCATCTGACTCCACCGTGTACCGATATTTCGTAAGTTCCTCCTTGATAGAGTTAATATTTTCATTATTATTTATATGTTTTTCAATTATTTAATCCCTCCTAATTATTCAATGTGAGTGTATTTGCATCATTTATGTGTTTTTGGTATATTTTGGGCTTAAATGTGAAAATGGGGTAATTCTGTAAAATTGTCAGTTTTATATAGCTTCTGTTTGTCGGTCATAACTTTTATAATATGGGTCCAATTGAAGTGAATCTTTTTTTGTAGGATTCCTATACTTGTGGGCTTAAAATGTTCCTTCTGGACCAAGACCCAATTTGAACCCCAATTGTGCAGACAATTAAATCAAGTTGAAAAATCAGTTTGGAAGGCAGAATGGACCCCACTTCATTAAATATGAAATATCTCCTTCAGCCGACCTTAGAATGAGGTGATTCCAGCTGGTGTCGACAGAGGACTTCAAAAGGACGGCTCACAATAAATTTCATAAATTATTGAGCTCATTAATGTATTCTTTTGGCGCGTCCAAATGGAGTGGGTGAAACAGTGTTTGGAGGACAGAAAAGTAATGGTCATTGATTCGGCCATAGCTTTCTTTAAACATGTCCAATAACTCCCAAATTTTAAGGGTCGATAGAAAACTTCATTTCCCACATTATATAAGAAGGTACCGCAGCGAGTTTCGGCCGGCTGGTAGGCCGAACAGAGGCAAACTTTTGGAAGACAGATTCTGGAGGATCAAATTTCTGTTCTTTCTTTTCTCTCTTTTGTTCTTCTTAGTTTTGTAATGAATTCTTCTTTCCCCTTAGTCACAATTACCCTTACCATGGTGGGGTAAACTTCTGTGTGATTGGGGAAGGGGAGGTTTTCCATTTTTTATTTCATGAGTTCCTTCTCTTAATGTTTTAAAATCCTTTTCTCTTCTGCGAATCTGTTTCAATTTCTTATAACAGTTTTTATTATCATTTACGATTGTATCTGATTTTAGATTCTGTTGTTCATTGTTATTTGGTCAATGATCAATATCTCCCTCCACTAGGTTCTGGTTTATAAACAATGGAATAGACCGGTATTTAGTGGTGTAGTACTCGGTGATCACCGGTACGTGTGTGAGGAGTAGTGAATGTTCTTGATTACTTGGGATAAACAAGACCCGATTGGGGATTGCCTAAGATAATTGAGAGTATTTTCTACAACTCTATTACACATTGGAAGGAGAGTAGACCAACCTAAGATTTTAGTAAGGTTTATTCTCACGTTTTTAATTGACCAAGGGAGTGAGAAGAAACGATTGTGGATTCTCACTCTTAACGATTTAGCAGAGGAGAATTGGGTAAAATGAACAATGATAGAATTACAATTGGAAAACTGACCCTAACCTGATCACCATTTCATATCAATGATTTAGATCACATCATTTGTCAATTTGTTTCAAAACTTTCACTTAATTACTTTACTTTATTTAGTTTCTTTCTTGTATTTTCTAATTCAAACAATTTCTAAAAACAACCTCACTTCTTTCTATTTTAAGGTGACAGCTTAATTGTTGTGCACTCCTCTCTGGAGACAACCTAGGTAATCCACTCTACTACATTTTAACTTAGGTAATATTTGTTTTTGTCACACCCCATGACAGGCACGTGTCAAAACTTGGCACCGATTCCGGGGAGGTAGTGCCAACATTTCTTTTCTTTTCTTTTCTATCTTTTCATCTTTTCTCTTCAAAATTGCATGACTCGAACCTCAAAAACTGAACCTTTACCCATAGATCCTGAAATTGAAAGAACCTTGTTGAATAGACTTAGAAACATTAATTTAGAATCTGAATTTGAGGACGTTCCCCTTGCAGACTCAAGTGAAACTTCAAGTGTTCACTCTGAGCCTGTCATCATGGCTGAAAATCAAAACCAAACACTTAGAGACCTCTGTGCACCACAATTCCTTAATCAAAACAATCAACTTGTCATGCCAGTGTTACAAAATGATTTTGAAATGAAACCTAACATGATTCCTTTGCTTCCAAAGTTTCATGGTTTGGCTGGTGAAGATCCAAACAAACACATTAAAGAGTTCACACATGTTTGCTCAACTTTCAGACCCCGTGGAATTACCGAGGAGCAGGTAAAGTGGAAGGCATTTCCATTTTCATTAGATGGAGCTGCTAAAGAATGGTTGTACGGCCTACAACCAGGAGACGTACATGACTGGAATGACCTGGTAAGATGTTTTATGCAAAGATTCTTCCCCACCTCTAGAAGCACAGCCATTCGGAAGGAAATCTATGCCATACGACAATCATCTGGAGAAACTCTTTATGAGTACTGGGAGAGATTTAAGAAGCTATGTGACAGCTGTCCACATCAAGCCATTGAGGAACACCACTTTCTTGTCTTCTTCTATCAAGGACTACTGGACAATGACAAAAACCTTCTTGATGCATCATCTGGAGGTGCCTTGATTGACAAGTCACCAGAAGAAGCCAAGGGCTTGATTGAGAAGATTTCCCAAAACTCACAGCAATTTGGAACAAGAGGTATTAAAACAAGAGGTATTCATGAGGTACGCACTTCTCACCCATCACCCTTATTAGAAACTAAGATTGAAGAGCTTACTAGTTTGGTGAGGCAGATGGCCTTGAAGCAAGTTAGTGACCAACAAGCACCAGCTAAGGTATGTGGTTTATGCTCATCTCCTGATCATTTCACTGACCAGTGTGATGAAATACAGGGAATGGAAACATGTGCAACAACCTTTCAGCCAAGGCAGTTCCAGCAAAATCAAGGATGGAGAGAGCCTAGCCAAGTCCAATATGGATTTGGAAATCAACAGAATCAAGCTAGGCCCCCATACCAAAATCAGTTTCAAAACCAACCCCCATTCCAGAATCAATTCCAGAACCCTCCACCATTTCAACAAAAACCATCTTATAACCAGCCTTCTTACCAAAAACCAACCAATATCCAAAGAACCTATGAGCAACCATCCACTAGTTCCCAACCTCCAATTCAAAACCAACAAAAATCTGAGTTTGAAGTACTGAAAGACACTGTTAAAGATTTGTCCAATAAGTTTGAGAGTCTCATGGACTTTCTGACCAAAAATCCAGGTAAACTCCCTTCCCAAACAATCCCAAACCCAAAAGAGAATGTTAGTATTATAACTACAAGAAGTGGAAAAGAACTTCAACCACCATCCACCATTGAACCTGAAACAAGAAAAACTAATATGGGCGAGAATGAAGTTAGAAATGATGAAAATTCTATGAAAATGCATCGGGAAGAAGATAAGAAAGAGGAGGATGATAATGATAGGACAAGAAGGAAGAAACAAGAAACAACATTTCAAAGGCAACAAAGGGAGAAGAAAGATATACCACCACCATTTCCATCAAGGATGATTGAATCAAAGAGGTTACAAGAAGAAGCACTGCAAAAAGAAATTCTGGACACCTTTCAAAAAGTGGAAATCAACATACCTCTGCTTGAAGCACTCAAAGAAATTCCAAAGTATGCTATGTTTTTGAAGGATCTTTGTACCAAGAAAAGGAGACTTCAAGGGAATGAGAAGATCAATTTGGGAAGAAGCGTCTCAGCCCTTATCACACCACAATTGCCAACCAAATGTCAAGATCCAGGGACGTTTTCTATTCCATGCACCATTGGTTCATTAAATTTCTCTAATGCTTTGTGTGATTTAGGTGCATCAATTAATGTATTTCCTCACTCAGTATATACTTCTTTGCAGATGGGAGACTTGAAGCCCACAAGAGTGGTGGTCCAGCTTGCAAATAGATCCACAGTTTTCCCAGCAGGAGTTCTGGAGGATGTCCTGGTAAAAGTCAAAGATCTTTTATTCCCTGCTGACTTTTATGTGTTGAATATGGAAGATGATAGGATCCCATCACACTCACCCATAATTTTGGGGAGACCATTCTTAAAGACGGCCAAAACCATCATCAATGTCCATGAAGGGACACTTACCATGGAGTTTGGAGATAGCACTGTCCACTTCAATATTTTTGAATCCATGAGGCACCCATCAGATGATCATTCACTCTTCGCACTCTCCCATGAAGATGACATAGAACCAATTGAATAATCAGGTATGTTTCATGAATTTTTATCATTAGGAGAGAATTTTTCCATTAAAGATATCACTGAACATATGGATTCCCAAACTCTTGGAGGTTCTGATTTCCTGTTGGAAGAAGAGGTAAAATCTGATTTCTTTGATAATTTGTTAAATGATGATGAAAATGATATGATTTCTTGTGTCCAGGATGTCAAATCATTGGAAGTGGAGAACCTCAATTTAGTTTCATCTCTTGAGCATCCTCCTGATCTAGAATTAAAACCACTCCCCACTGATTTAAAATATGTTTACCTTATGGAGGGGGAGAAATTACCAGTAATAATTGCTAATAATCTATCTAAAACTCAAGAAAAATCATTGATTGAGCTTTTGAGAGAGAATGTCCAGGAAATAGGGTGGAGCTTAGGTGATATCCCAGGAATAAACCCAAAAATTTGCTCACATAGAATTTTTCTTGAGGGAGATTCCAAACCTGTCAGACAACCCCAAAGGAGGCTGAACCCTACCCTGATGGAGGTTGTAAAAAAAGAGATTGAGAAGTTATTAGAAGCCGGGATCATCTATCCCATATCAGATTCGCAATGGGTTAGCCCCATCCATGTAGTCCCAAAGAAAACTGGTCTAACCATTGTGAGGAATGAAAAGAATGAATTAGTCCCTGTGAGAATTCAGAATAGCTGGAGAGTATGCATCGATTTTAGGAAGCTGAATCAGGTCACTCGAAAAGATCATTGCCCTATCCCGTTTATTGACCAGATGTTAGAGAGATTGGCAGGGAGAACTCATTATTGCTTTTTGGATGGATTTTCAGGTTATTTTCAGGTACCCATTGCCCCCGAGGATCAAGAGAAGACTACCTTTACTTGTCCTTTCGGTACTTTTGCATACAAAAGAATGCCATTTGGATTGTGTAATGCTCCAGGTACATTTCAGAGGTGTATGGTAAGTATATTTTCTGATCACATTGAAGATTGCTTGGAGGTTTTCTTGGATGACTTCACAGTTTTTGGAAATTCGTTTGACCATTGTTTGAAAAATCTGGAAAAAGTTTTGAAAACTTGCATTGAAAAGAACCTTGTTTTGAATTTTGAAAAGTGTCATTTTATGGTTGAGAGAGGAATTGTCCTTGGGCATGTCATTTCAAAGAAAGGCATTGAGGTTGATAAATCAAAAATTGAAGTGATAAATTCTTTGCCTTACCCAACTTGTGTGAAACATGTTAGATCATTTTTAGGACATGCAGGATTCTACAGGAGGTTTATAAAAGATTTCAGTAAGATTTCTCTCCCTCTCTCTAGATTACTTTTGAAAGATGCTGATTTTGATTTCAATGGTTCATGTAGGGAAGCATTTGATGAGTTGAAGAAGAAATTGATTACACCACCAGTGATGCAGCCACCAAATTGGGAAGAACCATTTGAGCTACTTTGTGATGCTTCAAACCAAGCAGTTGGAGCTGTCCTTTCTCAGCGAATTGAGGGCAGGCCACAAGTCATTTCATATGCCTCGAAAACCTTAGATGTGGCCCAATTCAACTACACAACAACAGAAAAAGAGTTTTTAGCAGTTGTTTTTGCTTTAGAAATATTTAGATCGTATCTTCTTGGAACTAAAGTCATTGTGTTTTCTGATCATGCAGCTCTTAGGTACTTGATGAAGAAGGATGAAGCAAAACCAAGGCTAGTGAGATGGATACTACTACTACAGGAGTTCAACATAGAAATCAAAGATAAGAAGGGATCTGAGAACCAAGTGGCTGATCACTTAAGTAGACTACCCAACACCGCTGAAGTTGAGATTCCAGACACTGAACCACTAAATGATCACCTTCCAGGAGAGCAGTTGTACTTGATTGAAGGAGAAGTACCTTGGTATGCTGACATGGTCAATTATCTGGTAACATCTCAGGTCCCATCTCATTTAAATTCTCACCAAATTCACAAATTGAAATCTGAATCTAAATATTACATATGGGATGATCCATTTCTTTGGAATATTTGCAATGACCAAATGATCAGAAGATGTTTGCCTAAAAATGAAATTGAATCAGTCTTTAGGTTTTGTCATGCATTAGCTTGTGGAGGCCACTTTGGACCTCAAAGGACTGCAAGAAAGGTTTTAGAATCTGGAATTTATTGGCCAACACTTTTCAAAGATTCTCATGAATTTTGTAAACGGTGTGAAAAATGTCAGTTTACAGGAAATATTTCAAAGAGACAAGAAATGCCCCAAAAGCCACTTAATTTTTGTGAAATATTTGAAGTTTGGGGGATAGATTTTATGGGACCTTTCCCAATGTCATTTGGAAATTCTTATATTCTTCTTGCTGTTGATTATGTTTCCAAATGGGTGGAAGCAAAAGCCACCAGGACTGACGATGCTAAAGTTGTTTGTGATTTTGTCAGGGCTAACATATTTTGTAGGTTTGGAGTTCCTAGAGCCATCATTAGTGATCAAGGGACTCACTTTTGTAATTGGAGAATGGCGGCTTTGTTGAAAAAGTATGGGGTGCATCATAAAACATCAATTCCCTATCATCCACAGACTAATGGGCAAGCTGAAGTGTCCAATAGGGAAATCAAAGGAATTTTGGAAAAGACTGTTAATCCAAATAGGATGGATTGGAGCCAAAGGTTAGAAGACACGTTATGGGCTTACAGGACAGCCTACAAAACTCCAATTGGAATGAGTCCATATAGGCTGATTTATGGGAAAAGTTGTCACCTACCTGTGGAATTGGAACACAAGGCATACTGGGCTGTGAGGAAGATGAATCTGGATCTTGAAAGTGCTGGGAAAGAGAGAAGGTTTCAGTTACAAGAGCTGGAAGAAATTAGAAGGGAAGAATTTGAAAATTCCAGGATTTACAAAGAGAGAACAAGAGTGGCTCATGACAAACTGATCCAACCAAAGGACTTCCATCCAGGAGACAAAGTGTTGTTATTCAATTCAAGACTCAAGCTGATTCCAGGTAAACTTCGTTCCAGGTGGGATGGTCCATTTATAGTTACTCATGTATATCCTTTTGGTGCTGTGTAGATTGTGAAGGATGGAGTGAAGGATCCATTCACTTTTAATGGGCACAGATTGAAGAAATTCCTTGGGACCATGCCATCAGAGCCAATGGAGGAGATCACACTCCTCCAACCTGTTTATCAATAAACTCTATCAGGTCGTACCTCTCCTTTATATTTTCATGATTGTTGTGATTCAATTTCCAATATTCTTACATGTTAAATACATTTGAATGCATTGTGGACACTGCATCATTTAAGTGTGGGTGAGGGAACCTTTGTAGTGTAGGATTTTTATGTGTTGTTTGTTTTCCTAATATTTTTTTTAAACATGTGAGTGTCTAAAATTTTGTGTGCTTATTTTTAAATTTTTGTGTGTTTTTGAAACTTTTGAGCTGAAATGATTATCATTGATATTTTTGAAACCCATCTCCATGAGTGAAATAATTTATTCCTTGAAACTGAGCTTAAATGAATGCTGAAAATGACATTGTTTCAAGTTCAATTATTTGGGAATTTCATGAAAAATACTCTGTTTTTTGAATCCCATGCCATATATCACTGTCTTTATATTTGAAATCACATTCACGTGAGGCTTCTAAACCTATTATTTTCATATTCTTTACATTCACCTCACTTCTTGAGAGAACCAAATCATGCTTGATTTAACCAGAATTTGATTTATTCCTGTCAAAACTTGAGGGTTTGAGGTACTTGTGTTTTAAATGATTGAGGCATTTATTTGGTTTGAAAGCCCCCTTTTCAAGATAATCCCTTTCATAATGGCCTACCTTGAACATTTAATCCTTGTAGCCCATAGAAGCCATGAAAATCCTGTTAGTTTAGCCACATTACAAGCCAATATTCCCTATCCAACCTGCTCTTGAAGTGAAATTGCATGATCTATTTGAACATAAGTGTGGGGGGAAGATGTCTTGTATTGTACTACCTTATTTGGAGATACTTTGGGTGAAAAAAAATGTTGAAGAGATGTTATTGCTGTAAAAAAAAATCATTCTGCTGAAAGTTGTGCCTTTTCTGGAGCTTTCATGATGAGAGAAGCTGTGCCTTTCTGGAGCTTCTAATGTAAAAAGGAAGCTGTGCCTTTTCTGGAGCTTTCAAGAAATATTATATTTGAGAAGATTGAAATGTTTGCTGCTGAAATGATGAACTATGGGAACATTCCTTGATATTCCATGGAGAAGGAGTTTATTTTCAACTAAGGGGAGTGAAGAGAAGACCATACTTTTGTGAAAATTAGAGTAATGCAATTTTGCTTCAAAAAGAGCCAAGCCCTCTTCATTCAGCCTCAGAATTTTCACATATAAATCCTACCAACCTAAAGCCACAGAACAACCTTAACAAGTCCTCATGATAAACATATGTCTTTGACTCAATCGGGTGGAGAGGTAGGAATTTATCAAGCCTATGGTGACCCTTGTATGAGTTTGGATGAGAAAGACATTGCTAAAAAATTGAGATTTGTGTAATGAGAGATAATGAAAGTTAGGTAAGTGTTTTGTGTGCATGGGAGGAGAAATGAAGAGTAAATTTATTGAATTATCCTAACTTAAGAATATGAAATAATAGAGTTTTAGGAGGCATGATATATTTTGTTTCTTGTTTTCAAATTAGTGGATCTCATGGATATGTGTTTTGAATTTACTTTGAATTTATTTTGATTCTGACTTGTCCAGGAGTCCAAGTGATAAGTGTGGGGGAATTGATAGAGTTAATATTTTCATTATTATTTATATGTTTTTCAATTATTTAATCCCTCATAATTATTCAATGTGAGTGTATTTGCATCATTTATGTGTTTTTGGTGTATTTTGGGCTTAAATTTGAAAATGGGGTAATTCTGTAAAATTGTCAGTTTTATATAGCTTCTGTTTTTCGGTCATAACTTTTATAATATGGGTCCAATTGAAGTGAATCTTTTTTTTAGGATTCCTATACTTGTGGGCTTAAAATGTTCCTTCTGGACCAAGACCCAATTCGAACCCCAATGGTGCAGAAAGTTAAATCAAGTTGATAAATCAGTTTGGAAGGCAGAATGGACCCCACTTCATTAAATATGAAATATATCCTTCCGCCGTCCTTAGAATGAGGTGATTCCAGCTGGTGTCGACAGAGTACTTCAAAAGGACGGCTCAAAATAAATTTCATAAATTATTGAGCTCATTAATGTATCCTTTTGGCGCGTCCAAATGGAGTGGGTGAAACAGTGTTTGGCGGCCAGAAAAGTAATGGTCATTGATTCGGCCATATCTTTCTTTACACATGTCCAATGACTCCCAAATTTTAAGGGTCGATAGAAAACTTCATTTCCAACATTCTATAAGAAGGGACCGCAGCGAGTTTCGGCCGGACGGTGGGCAGAACAGAGGCAATCTTTTGGAAGACAGATTCTGGAGGATCAAATTTCTGTTCTTTCTTTTCTCTCTTTTGTTCTTCTTAGTTTTGTAATGAATTCTTCTTTCCCCTTAGTCACAATTACCCTTACCATGGTGGGGTAAACTTCTGTGTGATTGGGGAAGGGGAGGTTTTCCATTTTGTATTTCATGAGTTCCTTCTCTTAATGTTTTAAAATCCTTTTCTCTTCTGCGAATCTGTTTCAATTTCTTATAACAGTTTTTATTATCATGTACGATTGTATCTGATTTTAGATTCTGTTGTTCATTGTTATTTGGTCAATGATCAATATCTCCCTCCACTAGGTTCTGGTTTATAAACAATGGAATAGACCGGTATTTAGTGGTGTAGTACTCGGTGATCACCGGTACGTGTGTGAGGAGTAGTGAATGTTCTTGATTACTTGGGATAAACAAGACCCGATTGGGGATTGCCTAAGATAATTGAGGGTATTTTCTACAACTCTATTACACATTGGAAGGAGAGTAGACCAACCTAATATTTTATTAAGGTTTATTCTCACGTTTTTAATTGACCAAGGGAGTGAGAAGAAACGATTGTGGATTCTCACTCTTAACGATTTAGCAGAGGAGAATTGGGTAAAATGAACAATGATAGAATTACAATTGGAAAACTGACCCTAACCTGATCACCATTTCATATCACTGATTTAGATCACATCATTTTTCAATTTGTTTCAAAACTTTCACTTAATTACTTTACTTTATTTAGTTTCTTTCTTGTATTTTCTAAATCAAACAATTTCTAAAAACAACCTCACTTCTTTCTATTTTAAGGTGACAGCTTAATTGTTGTGCACTCCTCTCTGGAGACAACCTAGGTAATCCACTCTACTACATTTTAACTTAGGTAATATTTGTTTTTGTCACACCCCGCGACAGGCACGTGTCACTCCTCCGGGTATCGTCCATTCCTAGCACCCACAGCCTCCGTCAGCGATGTTTGACATCTACATCCAACATAACGTGGTCCGTGCATAGCCTATGATGGGGTGAGTATAATGATACTCAGTGGGGACCCCGAGACCCTCATGGTCTCACAAATCCAACAAGGTTAAACCACAAAGAATGAAATCAATAGATAACCCTTACTCAGGCATATGCTCATACATATACCTAAGTTATCAAGTAACCCATCTCAATCACGAGGAAAACAAAAAGGTCTATGACTTAGCTCAAACCAGGATTTTATTCTAGGGGGGTAGTATCAGGTAATGACCCTATAATCCACTAAGGATAAACCACAGTAGTATGATACGATCACGAAGTATCAACTATCTTTACTTAGGTATATGCTCATACATAAACCTATGTTACCAGTCACAGTCCATCTCCATCTCTCGATCCCAAACACAACCTAGTCCACAGGGGAATTAAAGTCAATCACATCGATGATAAATGATTGAATGAAAAGACTCGGCTCAAATAGTTATGCCACAATAGTAGAGAGATATATATGATCAGATGTATCCACTGGGTCATCTAAGCTATCGGACCCGCACAGGATACAAGACCAGCTAAGCTGTCAGACCCACACAGGATACATGACCGGCTATCTTGTCTAAGTTGTCGGACCCACACAGGATACAAGACCAACTATTATAGAGTAATTGAGATGATCAAATGTAGCCACTGATTCATCTAAGCTATCAGATGGACACATGATACAGGATTAGCTCAGCTGTCGGACCCACACAAGATACAGGACCAACTACTCTGTCAGGACCACATAAGATACTAGAACAGAAGTCGGAACTGTCAGACCCACGGAGGATCCCAGTACAAAAGTCATTGCTGTCGAAACCACAGAGGATTCTGATTCGGAAATCATCGCTGTCAAACCCACGTATGATTCTGGTACCATAGTCTTCGCAATTGAACCCACATAGGATTCTGGTAGTGTAGTTTTCACAGTTGAACCCATGTAGGATTCTGGTACAATAGTCATTGCAGTCAGCTCTAGGGTTCCCGCACACATCACGCTCGATTCCATGAGGGTCTGCTGCTTGAGTCATGTGTTGATACATCAACTATCACGATGTCCTAATTTGTTGTATCCCTTAGTTCCATCTCATCATTAGGAACCCAACGCGACAAACGATGCGTCAATCAGAAGCACAGTCTGAGAGTTATTTGCATTTCCGTTCCAGGGGCCTGGTTGGATTTACGCGCATTCCAAACCCAGCCATTTTCAAAAGTTGTACAAAACTCATTTATAATATCAAACAAGTACTGAATCATTGCGAGGATCCCAGTGCCGCAAACGGCGCGTCGATCGGATGTGTGGTCTAGATGTTATTCATGTTTAAGCGAAATGGGTCCGGCCCGTCAAGCCCAGTGGGCTGGCGGGTCGGCCCCGACCCAGTTCAGCGGGTCCGACCCAGCTGGGGGTTGGCCCGGCCCGATGGACCACAACCCACCCGCAGACTCGGAAAGACGGGTCCGACCCGCTTTGGGGGTCGGCCCGGCCAGGTGGGGCGCGACCCACCCGTGGACCCGGCCCGCATTACGGGCCGGTTCAGTTTTCCTGGCGGTGCCACGCAGGGCCACCTCTCCCCTGTCCATGTGGCTTTAGCTAGATGGTTCTTTCTAGCTCACACGGCCCCCACAGTGGGTGGCGGTTCTCCTACGCGCGGCGCCAAGCGGCCCCGCGGTTCTTCAGCTCGGCCAGCAGGCAGTCGGCTGGTTCGCCCAGCAAAGTGGGCCGCAATTTCCATTGTAGTGCGGCACCTGCGGGTGACATGGTCCTCCAGCCCAGCCGGCCGTAGGTGGCTGGTTATTCTCCAGCCGAGTGGCCTATGGTTGCGGGCCGCGGTCTCCATCTACGCGACGCCTTCATGTGCCGTGACTCCTTCTCGCGGACCGACTGAATCGGCCAGCCGGTTTTCCCACGGTCCGGCCAGCCCGAGTGTCTACCGGTCTTCCTGCATGCAGTCGGTGCATGTCCGCCACTACCGCCTCCCCCTCCGATCGTCGCCGCCGCCGCCTCCTTAGTACCGTGGTTCTTTTCCAGCGCGGTGTGACGACACAGATCCCTTTCGACTTCACCTTCATCGTCAATCAATAATAACCAATAGAGGAACGTCGGGCTGTGTTTATTCGGTCCGCGCCCTCTATATTAGATGATATCATTTGGCCAATGACGAACCAAGGTATTCAATGATGAACAATGGTATAATTTTATTCAATTAAAATTAACCAAATCCCCCAACCTCGTATTTCGTCGTTGAACCTTGATGAGTCGAAAAAGATGGCGTCGTTCAATCAACATCGCAGAAAATGACGTTGTCATTGACAGTGTTCTTCATGGGAAATGACTTCCCTTGGTATCCATGGTTGGAAAGAAAGGAGACGCATCATCGTTCTTCGGTGGAATCAGCGTTCTTCTTCAAGAGGATATTGTTTCTCGTGTTCTTCACTCGAGAGGGTGATGTCCTCCAAAAGTTCTCCTCTTCTCCTTCTTTCTCCCAAGAGTTCTTCCCAACTAATGTTAATCCAAAATAATAGAGATAGCTCTCTATTATTTTTATGGAACATTAACTCAATAGTTAAATTTCATTAATTATTACAAAACATATATTAAATAAAGAGAGATGAATTTAAAAATTAAACAAAGGAGGTAGAGAGTGTCAACAATAAATTTAGAGAGTTAGAATTTTAAGAGACTCTCGACAATTAAATGTGAGTTACATGGGGGTTAAAGGGACGTTTAAATTAGTGGGTCCCACTGATAGTTATATCTTCCCAAGGGAGGTTAGGGTGTGGTGGGCCCCACCCTAACCTCCACTTAGATACTTTAACCACCTTTGAAATAAAAATGTGTTACACACACATTTTTATTTAACTTTTAATTTTAAATAGAAATCCCAATTTATAACTTCCATTCATGTTGAAACGCAACTGCGATAAAGGTTCCCTTAAGCGAGTACCGGCGCTGCGAGTTCATCGGTGTCCTTGGATTTCAATTCCGAGCACCGGTTCAAATGATATAAAATCCCCTCGTACGTTCACTGAACATACCCAAACAAAAACTTTGGAATATTATTCCGGGCACACCGGGCGTCGGAATCAGGTGCCGTTAGAAACTGCGGACTTGTAAAATTCCCATGTATTTAAGAAAAAAAATTCCACGGAATTTTTAGGTCTTTACATTCTCCCCACCTCAGGGCTGTACTTCCCCATAAGCTACAACACACACTAAGGGAAACATGGGGGTACTGGACACACATTTGAGCCTCCCGCTCCCATGTGCTCTCTTGGAGGTTCTCGGGTTGCTAGAGAATGTGCACCCGAGGAATCGACCATCCTCATAGTACCCACTCCTGTCGATCCTCGATCTCCACTGGGACCTCTGTGAATGTCGCCCCGTAATCGATGTCCAGCTCCCTATGGTCGATGATGTGAGACGGGTCGTGCACGTATCTTCTTAGCTGAGATAAGTGGAAGACACCGTGCACCTGGTGCAACAGAGGTGGAAGAGCCAGGCGGTAAGCCACATCTCCTACCCTGTTGAGGACCTGAAAAGGTCCTATGAATCTTGGAGATAACTTGCCGCCTCAGCCAAAACTCTGTAGACCTTGTCGTGGTGAGAACCATAGGAAGACATGGTCGCCATCCTCGAACTCCAGTGGCCTCTATCTCCTATCAGTATAGGACTTCTGCCTACTCTGTGCAGACTTCATCCACTCCTGGATGATCTAAACCTTCTCTGTCATAGCCTGAACCATCTCTGGTCCTACAAGTGCTGACTCCCTTGGGTTAGTCCAGTACAGTGGTGATCTTCAAGGTCAGCCGTACAGTGCCTCATAAGGTGCCATCCTGATTGTGGAGTGGTAGCTGTTGTTATATGAAAACTCTACCAAGGGTAAGTGGTCATCCCAACAATGACTGAAGTCGAGGACCCAAGCATGAGGAATGTCCTCAAAAGTCTGAATGGTCCTATCGGTCTGGCCATCCGTCTGAGGATGGAAGGCGGTGCTCAGACACAGCTGCATCCCCAATGCCTCTGCAACCCCTTCCAAAGACGAGAAGTAAAGCATGTGTCACAGTCAGAGACAATCGTCAATGGCACACCATGAAGCCTTACGATCTCTTGTACGTCGAGGTGTCCTAAGATCTCTACTGATCCCTGCTCTCTGATCTGTAGGAAGTGGGCTGATTTAGTGAGCCAGTTGATGATCACCTAGATAGAGTCGTGTGCTATGGATGTACGTGGAAGTCTCATCACGAAATGCATGGATATCTCATCCCACTTCCACTCTGGGACCTTTAAGGGATGACTGGTGATCCGCCTTCACTTGCTGAAAAGTGAGGCATCGCAAGAAAAACTCTGCTACTTCCTTCTTCATACCCGGCCACCAGTGCTGTCGTCTGAGGTCCTAATACATCTTCACCACTTTCGGATGTACCACTAAAGGGGAAGTGTGAAACTCCCTCAACTCCTCCTCCTTTAGTGAAACTGGTACCATGGTATGTCCTTTAAAGAGGATGACGTGCTCCCCACCTTCAGAATTCCATCAAGTGCCTACCCTGGGGATATCTAAGCACGTTGCGTCTCACAGTCAATGTTCCCACGCTGAGCCTCCCTGACTTACAGAAAGAGTGGAGGAGTGACTGCAAGAGACTGTAGATAGGTTGATCCATCCCTATTCAAACATGATGTCTATAAAGCAGCCATCTTCTCTATCACCTCTCCTAGAAGCCAAATGCCAGTCCTCCTACTAAGAGCATCTGCTACCATGTTCCCTTCCTAGGAGTATAGAATATCTCAAATTCATAGTCCTGGAGGAACCTAAGCCAACACTGATGTCTCCGGTTCAGGTCCTTCTTCTAGAGGACACACCTGAGACTATATGATTAGAGTAAACCATAAACTGTTCACTCAACGAAGTATGGGTGAGACTAGCCAATTGTAAAGAAATCGGCCACACCGTTTTCACCTACGTCCTACAAGAGCTGCTAAGATTTTTCCTTTTCCGAAAAGAGAAATCTATTCTCATCCCCTGGAAGAACCATATCCTTTTCCTAATACAGTCAATCCTAACATGAACGGTACTATTTCATGCTACAGACAACATCGTAAGCCCTCGACGCAACTACCAAGAGATCCAACCATCACTCTCACCTCCATGTGTTGGGTCACACTATCATCATCAGTGTGAGGTCACTGGGTCTCTTCCAATATGAATCTAGAATGTGAGGGTCAAGTCAATGGTTTTAACCAAAACCTCTTAGTATCAACCATACAAAAAATGAAAGAAAACAAATGTCAGAAGGACAAGTGTCTTTTATTACTGCAGCTCAAAGAACAAAAACATAAGGAAACCACAATCAATGAGATCAACGAAGCTAGAAACATGAAGAAAAAAGGCCTATATTCTTGGAACTAGTCCCGCTCCTGTGCACCTTCTCCCTGAGCTTGAGGTGAACCATCTAGGGGTGGTGTTATTAGTGCTCAATGACCCTGACCAGCATTCGTAGAAGGACCTGCTCCACTGCCTCATCCACTGCTCGGCTGATTGTCAAGATCCTGCTACTGCCTCTGTCTCGGTGGCTCCTCTAACACCTGCTGATCAACTGTGCAGGGAGTCAGATAGTCACATGCTCTATGACCCCATTATATGCAGGAATAACATATCATTCTTCATTTAGAGCTCCCCCAGCCTCCGATTCCCTGAACCCCTGTTGCCACATCTTGGAGTCGTTTAACAGTAGGTCTACCCCACTTGTGACTCTGTTTTGTCTTCCTAGTGCTTGCTACAGATGTCTCAGCTAATGTAGGAATGCCCTGTGGTAAGTGGAGTAGCTCCTGATCATGCACAGAGCATAGAGTCGTTGGTACAAACTCCATCTGGAAAGGAGCCTTGATGTTTCCTCATGTGAGGGTCGCCTCATCATAAAACTGGAGAATCAGGCTCCACCTCCTCTTAGTTATTCCCTAAAAGAGACTAACAACTATGTGCACCATCAAGTTAGCGTGTGTCCAAACTGTGTGAAAAACTCGTGCCACAAACTCTAGGCAGTACCCAACTATCTAAAAATCTATCTCGCCTCAAAACCTCGGAGGCCTCCATCACACGAATCTATGCAATGCGCTCAAGTGATGCTCACCCTCTTCTATAGGGGATCGTAGAAATAGTAGCCCAGTGGTTAATGGTACTACTTGGGCCTCTGTTGTGATGGGGCCCTGCATTGTGGCCTCGTTTCTCGGTGGGCAACCATCTCATATGAAACTCGGAACCCTAGTTTATTACCTTCATGGGGCCATCCTGAAAAGAAACCGGTGCGTTATCGATAAAAAAATATACCTAGTGAGCTGACACAAAGTAATCACGAAGAAATATTTTCAAAAGAAACACATACGTAGTCAGTGTTTTCATGCCCTGATTCGGAAATCAGAAGTCAGAGTCCTAGTGTATAGATACGTCGACTTCCACACCAACACCGGTTTCCATAAACTGATAACCACACCCAAAACACTTAACACTATTTACATTAAAAGAATCAGAGTCTTATGTTTTGTGGTAGAACCAACTCCTATGATACCAATTTTTCACGACCCATCCTCAAGCCTGTTCCGTGACTACCCCAAGACCAACTTCCATAGGACAGTGGATGGAGACTAGCACCAAAGGCGTAAAGCCCTAAAAATGGGAAGGCACTGACTTTATAAATTGTAAACTCACACAAGTAGACTATAAGCAGAAGAAAACATTAAGAATATCTGTATACAAAAGAAAGTGCTGAAAGGAAAGGGCCGGAAATACAAGCCCAATAGAAAGGTACAGGTACAATTGAAAGAATGTACAACTGAAAAGGGGGAAAATAGCCGATAGGTAAGAGTAGCTCCTGGAACATCTTCTGGGGTTCCCACCTGAAGGGTAGGTACAAATGGACTCCACAAAACTCCTCGTTCTTTTGACTCCACCATGTAATGATACTTCGTAAGGTCCTCCTATGGGTACCATCCAGTCCGGGCACCCATAGAATCCGTCAATGCTGTCCGTCGTCTATATCCAACACAATGAGGTGTAGGCATAGCTCGTGTAGGGGTGAGTATATTGATATGCTGTAGGGACCCCGAGATCCTCAAGGTCTCCCAAATCCTACAAGGTTAAAACAAAAAGAATGAAATAAATGGATAAACTTTACTTAGGTATATGCCCATACATATACCTAAGTTATCAAGTAACCCATCTCAATCATGAGGAAAACACAATGGTCTTTGACTCACCTCAAACGAGGATTTTATTCTAGGGGTTAATATCAGGTAACAAACCCAGAATCCATTAAGGTTAAACCATAGTAGTAAGATATGATCACGAAGTATCAAACATCCTTACTTAGGTATAATCCCATACATATACTTCAGTTACCAGTCGCATTACAACTCTATCCCTCGAGCCCAAACACAAACCAGCCCACAATGGAAGTAAAGTCAATCACATTGATGATAATTGATTGAAAGAAAAGACTAATTTCACATAGGTATGCCACAATAGTAGTTAGATATAGATGATCAGATGTAGAAACTGAATCTCATAAGTTATTGGACCAACATAGGATACAGGACCAGCTAAGCTGTCAAAACCACACAAGATACAGGACTGACTATCTTGTCCAAGCTGTCAGAACCACACAGGATACATGACCAGCTATTCTAGATTAATAGAGATAATCAGATGTAATCACTGATTCACCTAACTTGTAAGACCAACACAGGATATAGGACCAGCTAAGCCGTCAGACCCACATAGGATACAGGACCAACTACTCTGTAGAACCCACATAGGATACAAGAACAGATGTCAGAACAGTTGGACCCACGAAGGATCCCGGTACAGTAGTTTTCACTATCGAACCCACCGAAGATTCCGATTCAGTAATCATCACTGTCGAACCGACATAGGATTTCAGTATAGTATTCGTTGCAGTTGAACACACATAGGATTCTGGTACTGTAGTCATCGCAGTTGAACGCACATAGGATTCCGGTACAATAGTTTTCACAGTTAGCTATAGGGTTCCCGCACACAGTACGATCGATTCCGGGAGGGTCTGCTCCTCAAGTCAAGTTTTGATACATCAAATATAATGAATTCTTTACTTGATGTATCCTGTAGTTCTATATCATTTTAAGAAACCCAATGCGATAGACGACATGTCAATCGGACGCCCGGTCTGAGAGTTATTGGCATTTTCGTTCCAGGGGCCCGGTTGGATTTACACTCGTTCCAAACCCGGACATTTTCCAAATTTGTCCAAAACTCACTTAGAGTATAAAAAAAGGAGTACCTCGTCTCAAGGATCCCAGTGCCGTAGACGGCTCGTCGATCAAACGCGCGGTCTAGAAGTTATTCACGTTTAAGCGAAACAGCCTCTGTCCGTCAAGCCCACTGGGATGGCGGGTCGGCCCGACCCGATTCAGTGGGTCCGACCCAGTTGAGGGTCGGCCAGGCCCGGTGGAGCACGGCCCACCCGCGGACCCGGCCCGATGGGTATGACCCGGGTTGGGGGTCGGCCAAGCACGGTGGGGCGATGCCCACCCGCGGACCCGGTCCGTATTGCGGGCCAGTTCGGTTTGCCCGACGGCGCCGGGCGGTGCCCCCTCTTCCCTACCCGGCCGGCTTTATCCAACCCGTTCTGTTTAGTGCATGCATCCCGCACAGTGGGCCGCGGTTCTCCTCCACGCGGTGCCCCAGTTCTTTAGCCCGCCCGGCAGGCTGCTGGCCATTTCACCCAGCGAAGCAGCCCGCGATTGCGGGCCACATTTGTGGGTCGTGGTTTCCTCTGTAGCGCGGAGCCTGCGGGTGCCGCGTTACTCCAGCCCAGAAGGCTGTAGCTAGCCGGTTCTTCTATCCTGGACAACATGAAGCCGACCGGTTCTTCTCCGGACGAGTGGCCTGCGGTTGCGGGCTGTTGTCTCCCTCCATGCGGCACCTTCGTGCGCCACGACTCCTGCTCGCAGACTGGCCAGATCGGCTGGTCGGTTGTCCCGCGGTCCGGGAAGACCGAGCGGCCACCGGTCTTCCTCCATGCGGCCAATGTACAGCCGCCACTACAGCCGCCGCCTCCGATCACTTCCACCGCCGCCTCCTCTGCCTCGTGGTTCTACTACGGCGCAGTGCGACGACACCACGCCCCTTTGACATCACCTCCGCCGTCAATCAATAATTACCAACGAAGGAACGCCGGGCCGTTTTGGTTCAGTCCACGCCCTCTGTATTGGAGTATATCATTTGGCTAATGACTAACCATGGTATTCAACGAAGAACAAGTGTATAATTTTATTCAATTAAAATTAATCAAATCCCCCTACATCGTATTTCATCGTTGAACGTTGACGAGTCATAGAAGATTGCATCGTTCCATTCACATCGGAGAAAATGACGTTGTCGTTGTTACTTACCATTAATAATTTAATTAAATAAATTCATATTTTACATATAAAATGTTTTGATTACAATGTATTTTCAATGAAATTTCAATAGTAATTTTTCCCTAAGAGTAATTACATGATTCCTTGAAACACTATTTGAAATTTCATTTCTATACAAAATTATCAGTCTCTTCTATGAAAGTTTTTTTCCAAAAATAACACAATTTTTTTAGAACTATGTTTATGTAATACAATATTAATTTTTAGAATATTTAATTCCTTCTTATTTTTATATCCCATAGGAAATATTTTTTGATTTTTATATGTGTCAAGATTTTGTAACCTATTTCATTCCATGTATAATCACTATTGTTTTTCCTTATGATTGATTTCATTTTGTAGCACACATATGAATGTATATGATATCATGGGTTCCCCAAGATAGTTATTCAATTCATTAAGTAATTTTTTTCTTTAATAGGCAATATGTTTTAAATTGGGGAGTGTACATAATCTGTGATAGGACTCTGTCTGCCATAAGATTATTTCATAGCAATCGGTGTTAACATATTATTATATCAATTTTTATGTCTCTTCCACTCTACAATGTTTCCAGGATATTATGATACCATGTTAATGTTTCATTTACCACATGGGATTATTCACAGTTATATAATTTTATTATGGAATTTAATTTCTTTTGACTAAAATGTTATTCTTCAACATAATGTTTATTCCCTTAATGGGTTTCTAAACTCATCCCTTTCCTTAGATGTATTCACCATGTCATCCTATATGGTTTTAAGATCTAAAATGGATTTAATATCTCATTATGTAAATTAAAATAAATATATTTTCTTTTCTTTTCATGTTGTTTCTTTATGTACCTAGTTTTTAAATGATACTACACCTCCTGGTACTTTGGTTATATTTATTGGATATTTATGTCAAAGATCATCTAATAATATGTGTAAAATGTTTAGGTATCTACAGTTGTAAAGAGTGGAAATGTATAATTATTTTACACGATTTTGACTAGAATACATTATTGATATCCCTAACTATAAATCTATTATTTTTTATGATACTATACCAAAGGTTTGGTGAATTATAGAGTGATTTATTCTCAAAAAATTACATCATTTCCTTAATATTACAAGTTGATATGGCTTTTTCATAGTGGTACCTGGATGTAATAACCTCAAAAAGGGGTGTATTGGGTATTAATTCGATCATCACATGGTTTATGACAAATTTTTCTTTTTGAACAAATGATTTGACACTCCTTGGGGATGTTGTTTTCCAAATTCCCAAACACATTTCAAAAAAATATAAAAGACTTTAATATATTATTAGGTTATAAATCCTCAAAGAGTAATTACCATGGATAATAATGTTTTAACCAAGAGACTAAAAATTTGAAAATAAATTTTATTTACAAGTTATTAATTTTATGTTCATAATTTCCATTTTAATATTATTTATAGTTAGAATAACCTCGTCCATATGTTTATTTTGTATATCATAAATAACTAGAAGCTGGATAACATAGTGAAAGGTGTGATCATAGTATATTAAAGTGTTTAAAATGTAATACATGTTTTTATTTCTATTTATTCTTTCATATCTTACAAGTTTACTAAAAACATTAAAACATTTTAACAAAATAGGGGGTTAATAAATCATTGATAATAATAAAAGGATAAATTAATAAATACCATGAATAAAAATCATCCCCAGTCATTATTTGTTGTCTAAACCTCTGATAAAATATTTTATTACATTTATTAGTGGATTTTGATGTTTTATTGGGCTTGGATTGGATTTTTTTATATAAATTCATTAACAACTATCAAGAGGTTGAGATCACACTTCCCCTCCGGATTCATCATATGAGTATATAAAAGTGTAGGGAGGTGTATAAATGTCGTTTAGAATATTTTTATCAAGTGTGGATATTATTTTTGTATGATAAATAATATCCCAATCAAATTATGAAGATGAAAGAGTGAATCATGTTTCAATATGTTCTCATTTTGAGGTATTATACTTATGTATTCTCTGGAAATTCTATTGGTATTCCTCCTAACCATGTGGCTGAGTCCATAATTGAACATACACCAAGATCTCTGTCTATTTTAATGAATCCTTTTATAATATAAATCATTGAGTTGGAGGAACAAAATAATAATATACAATATAATCTGGAAATGGGTATTGTATGTCCACATGCTTCATCGTGGGGTGGGTTGGTTCTCTTCATCAAAAATATTGAAGTCTCAATGCTCCTCTACAGTAATTATCATGACCTTAGAAAAATCATGATAATGAACTAGAATCCCATTATAAAGATAGATGGATTATTTGATCAACAATTTGGGACAAATACTTCTTTAAGGCGGACCTTTGATTTTTATATCAAAAATTAAAGGTGAAGAAGTAATATATTCCCAAAACCACATTTTGAACAAGGTATGGACATTATGAGTTTATAGTGATGCCCTTCAAACTCACTAATGTTATAGAAATTATTTTCGAATTAATGAACAAAGTCTTTATAGAGTTCCTTGAATTTTTTTGGTATCATTTATATTTGATATTCTAATATACTCTAAAATAAAAAAGGATTATGGGGGGGGGGAGTTTCAATAATTTTACCAATACATTTCAAATGAATTAGATATATGAAAATTAATTTAACGGTGAGTTCTAGACAGATTAAGAATCACTCTTGTGGAATGTTATCTCAAGAAAATGGATAAATGTGGACCCCTATAAGGTAAAGGTAACTGAGGAGTGGATCAATCCAATATTTGTAAATACGACTCATTATTTCCTCATAATAGATGGGTATTATCAACAATTTGTTAGAAATTTCTCACGATTTTCTAACCCACTCACCAAGATGACTCAAGAGAGAGTAATGTTTTTCATGACCCATGAATGTGAAGAGATATTTAAAGAATTGAAAAAGATTTTTATCATTATAATATTCCACTCAATACCCTAAATTGAGAAATTATAGGTTATAAAACAATTTTATAATGAATTCAGTTGGTTGGGTGTTGATAAAAAATGAAAAAGTGATATCCTATGCCTCATGAAAGATGAAATATCTTGAAAATTACAATACAACACAAGATATGTAATTGGATGTAGTAATCTTTGCATTGAAAATTTGGCATAATTATATCTAAGGGGAAAATAGTGAAATATATATGTCATAATATGCTCATATATAATCGCATATAAGGTTACTAATATGCACTAGAAAAGATAGATAAATATAATCGAGGATTATGTCTATTAAATCTATTAAAATAGAAGGAATGAAATTATAGTGGCTGATACTATAATTATAAAGAATAATGAAACCTTATCAATGATTAAAATTGATAAGGATATAATATTTTTATTCTTTCAAAGGATCGACAAGGAATTATAAAGTAAGTAACATCATCATATAATTATAAAATGATTGTTAAACCATCCCTTCTTGATAAGATAAAGGGTTCTAAAAGATATGGTGTGAAAATATAAAAGAATGATGAAGCGATAATTTTTTTAAATACATGGAGTTTAAAATTTATTTAGAAGGACTTATTTAATTTTGTATAACAGTATTTTTACCATAAAATCATGAAATAATAAAGGATTTGTTGTATGATGCACATAGAGCAACCTTATCTACCCACCTTGGAATAGGAAGATTTAACAAGATCTCTAAAAGCACTATTAATTGTAAAATATGAATAAGCGGATAAAATAATAGACATCAAAGTGCTTGGTATGTCAGAGTGAAGGATTAAAGGAAAAGAAAAAATGCGATGATGGAATCACTAATCATACCTAAACAAAAATTTAAAACATCACTATGGACTTTATCACAAGTGTTCCGTGGAAAATAAGAGGAATAATGTCTATATATGGTATTTGGGATCATCATAAAAGTACTTCTAAATTAATTGAAATTCTATTAGAATTATCACTTGATCAACATAAAAGTATATATATCATAGAATTTGTGAGGCTTCATGGAGCACCACATTCAATTATATTTGATAAATATTTTATATTTAACTCAAGGTTATGGAAGAGTATCCCAAATGATCTAATTGATGAGTAAAACTTATGTATTATAACCCCCAAACCGATGTCCAATATGACCAAAAAATCAAAACATAGGTTGACATACAGAGATATAATAGATAGACTTTAAAGGTCAATGAGATCAATATCTTCCTCTGGTTGAGTTCTCTTATAATAATAACTTTCACTCAAGCATACACATTGCTTCATATCAAGCCCTTTATGGGAAGATAAGTAGAACATAATTATACACCATTAAAGATAGGAAACACAAGGTGTTGGGGGATAAGATGGTCTAGGAAATTATAGAAAAGGTCAATACCATTCATCAACACATCATTGAATCATGGAGTCTAAAGAAGAGATATGCTAACAATCATTGACTAGGCCTAAAGTTTGAGGTTGGAGATAAAGTATTACATTATATATATCCATGTAATAGATTCATAAAATTTGTTATGAAGGATAATTTAATTACTATGTACATCGACCCCTTTCAGATTCTTGATCACATCTTAGTTGTAGCTTATTGTCTAACACTGTAACCAACCTTATCTCAAGTCCATGACTTATTACATATATCCTACCTAAAAAAGTGCCTACTAGATCCCTCACATGCACTAAATTTATAGGTGGTACAACTGAAAAATATTGCCTCTTTATAGAAGAAGTCATTAAAGATCTTGGGAAATAGAGTAAATCTGTTACACAACAAGACAACCCAAATAGTCAATGTCCTTTGGAAAACCCAAATATTTTAAGAGATGACATGGATACCAAATGAAGACATGAAAAAACGGTCCCAAACCTATTTTCACCATACTTTTTATAGAGGAATTTCAATGTAGATATTTATTTATAGGGGTAATAATTTAATGATCTATAACATTATAAGATGAATTTACCATCTTTTTATTTCATCATGTACAGTAATGTATTATAAAGTACATTCACCACATGATGAAAAACATAATGATTTATTATATTAATCTTAGAATTACATATAGAAAATTTAAAATCAATAATAATTGAAAATGTTATAGTTGCATAAACATAAGAATAATATATGTAAAATATGAATATTTGGATTTCCTCGATCTATCAGAATAATCACACACTAGAAAAATGCTATTAAAATGAAGAGGAATGTTATTAATTAAATAATATTTTTGTAAATTAAAATATATATAACCTTGAGAGAAAATATAATTGAATTAATAATAAATGAAATAATAAATATTTATATATATTATAGAACCAGTATGACGATTATAAATCAGACTATCTAAATAGTAATCCGTCTGTTGAAACAATAATATGACCATTTAGATTAGTTACCTAACTCTTACAATAGTATCCTAACTTA
The DNA here is from genome assembly GCA_963277665.1 of Viscum album. Classification (NCBI taxonomy): domain Eukaryota; kingdom Viridiplantae; phylum Streptophyta; class Magnoliopsida; order Santalales; family Viscaceae; genus Viscum; species Viscum album. The sequence goes on along the minus strand of OY728135.1, from coordinate 884,095,706 downwards.
TGGAAGTGTATAATTATATTTAGTTAACTTATAAAATGTAAATATGATATATTCAAACCATGTCTCATTTAAAAAAATATTTTGAAAATGTTAAATTATGTGTTTGTATTTTTTTAAATGTAAAGATATTAATGGGATTTTAAAAAAAATTTAATGATTTTAAAGGTTTTTTTAATAAAAACTATTTATAAATTAATATTATGTTTTTTATAACAAAAATTTAATTTTTAGGACTTTATTTAATTTTTCAATGGGATAAAAAATTGATCATAATATTAAAATTGATATTTTCAAATAAATTTTGGTTTTATTCATAAAATGATTTTATAAAATTTTAAAAATTATTTTTTAAAAAAAGTTTTTTTATTTTTTATTTCAAATGAAAAAAATATTTATGAGAATTTGTTTTGTATTTTTTTGAAATACTTTAATATTTCATTAATAGTGAAATATGGTAAAACATGGTATTTAACATTAAAAAATAAATAAATGAATTGTTTAGTCATAGATGAAGTAATAACCCATTAATTTGAACTAACGTGAATATTTTACAAAATATATTCCTATTACTAAATACTATAGTTATTCTTTGGAAAAATAATAAACTAATGAATATAATAATAAAAAACTCCCCTCTCATTCTATTATAAATACCATCCCTTATTTCCTCTTCTCTTAACAATTAATAAGACTTCGATAATGGAAAATTTATTAAAAATTATATACCCAATACATTCCCCCAAATAACAGTGCTTCCAATCTCACCAAAATACCATTTCCATGTGCTATAAAGATTATTTCAATGAGATGAAATTTAAGCGGTAATATTCTTAATTCATATATTTTAAATTCATTTAATATTTCAAATTATCTTCATATCCATCTTAAAACATGAAATAATAAATATATTATCATAAATAAGAAAATTTATTTTTTAAATGTAATATCCATATTATACCCTTCCTTTATTCATTTATAAAATGACAATATAGTTAATAATTTGGTTGGATCACCACCTCCCTGATCTGCATACTTCATTTTCTCCAATGCCTTTAAGGCCAGTTATATAAACAAAATTAAGTATAAATATGATTATAATAATTATATTATAAATTATTAAAATATATTTAATTTCGAAATTATCATTTAATTAATTAAAATTAACCTTAATTGTGATGGTATAAAAAATTACAAAAAATAAACTAACCACATAACATTGAAGTTTTTAATAAGTGAATCAGCCACATCTCAAGATAAATTTGGGTATTTGGCACAATTTAAGTTTTTGTATGTATATTAATATATTTTAATTTCACTTATGGTCTGGTAGTCCCATTTTAAAATAATGTCAAAAATTATTGACAAGTGATCCAACTAGGGAACCATGAATCAAACGTCCTTAGAAAAAATTTAAATATTTTATATCATTAAAATGGTTTTAAATTAATATAATAAAATTATATTAAATAAAATATCATTGTAAATTTTTATAAATTTAGTAATTAATGAATTTAATTTTATTATTCTGGACAATAATTGGAAGTTCATAATCATTTCTGAACATAAGGTAAGAGATCTCTTTGATCCACCATTTTCTTTTGATTATAAACTTTCACTATCTAAATCAATTTATCTATCTCTCTCTTTAATGTTATATATTAATTATAATTTTTTATATATTTATATTATTTATATACTTATAATATTTTTCTTTCCATTGATGTGTGTAATACAAGCCTTAAGTAAAATTTTCAAACCTCTTTAAAATCAAACCAAATTAAGTGGAAAATTTCCATTCCTTAATAATTTTATGTGATGTTCATTTTATGAATTTAATCCAATTCAAGATTTCAGTAAATACCAGAGTATTTTAGTTATATCAATCTTTTCTTAATGATAATTTTGAAAAAAAAATTAATGCTTATTCTTTTATAAAATCCTTTATCCGATTCCTTAAGAAATTGGTTTGAATGTTCATTTTTTACCCAATTTTCCACGATTTTTTATGAAATATGTTTCCAAATTAACACCATATTTTTTAGAAATATTATTATAAACTCGAATATAAAAATCCAAATATTTAATTCCATATTCTATTTGAAATATTTTTTAAATCTCTATTCATTATTATATACAGTTTAATTATAAAAATCAATTATCTCTTTGGGTAATTCCAATGGTTATGACTAATGATGGATTTCAATATATTGAAGACATAATAATGTACATGTTATATTGGATGCACCTAGATAGTGCTCCAATTAATTGGGTGATGTTTTTGTCTCATGAGATGATATGTCAGGGATTTGGGAGTGAACCAAATCCTTGATGAGATTCTGTACACCATGTGATATTGTCTTGGTGGTTATCTAGGATTTTTTCTTCTATAATGATTTATATGTCTATCACTCCCCTATGTTTACATGATCTTATTATAAAATATTCTTTATGTTATGATCTCCTTTTATTATTCACATTCCTTATCTTTTATGACAACATGTTATATTATTTGACTCACATGTTAAGCTTCATTATCATTATTGTCAATAATGTTGGCCTAAATATGTGTAAATTCATTTTTATATTTAAGAATAATTTTTTTCTCAGATTACTTTTTTATTTCATTGGGAATACATGAATTTAATTTACTTTTTATCACCTTTAGAAATTAATCATAATAAAATGGATTTAGTATTTCTAATAATCATGTCCAAATTATATAATATGTTCAATTTTATTTTTACTAGAATATATAATAACCAATGAAAAATTTACTCACCAAACTAATGGATAAAATATTGTAAAGTGTAAAATCAAGGGGTAAATTACTAAAATATCATAGAAATATATCTTTAAAATATTTTATGATATAATTATTAGCCTCCCATTATTATCTCTTAATTATTATTCAAATATGGATCCAATTTCAAAAAAATGACCATTATATTTACATTAAGTAAAAAGTATTTAATAAAATGCCACTCCTCTCACTTATAAAAGAACTCATCCACCACCATGTTAGATCCACACATAAAATTAAAATAACCTCTTATAATATTAAATATTTCCTAGCCTAATTATCATCTCTCATGTTAGAGAGATTTTCATCTCATGACAGTGCCTACATTCCATAAAAAAAATGTGGTTTCTAGGAGGTGATATGATTTCTTATTTTATGGTTGAGCGTGTCTTACTATTTAATAATCAAAGGAATGGTTTTTATTCTAAATTTTTTTCTCTCAGATATGATTTATATTCACCACTTTTTTTCTTATGTGTGATTAATGTAATGCTATGAATTTATTTTAATCCTGAGTTTCTTTAAATTACCTGGAATTAAAAATCCATTTAAGGTTTTCTCTTTTAAGTGGTTTTGATACAAGTGTCAAAAATCCATAATGATTTATTTTCTAATCTCACATTGAATTTGAGATTGTTTGTTTTGAATTTATATTAGGTTTAATTGTTTATTATTTCTCTCTTGAACCTCATATATTTTCATCCTATTTTAATTTCTATGTTTTACATGTTTTAATATCACTTCACTTCCCTTTGTTTCATAATTTAACCAAAAGATTACCTATAATCAAAATAGACATTATCTCTTCTATATAATCAAAGATATTTTTTATCTATGTCCATATTATTTATTTTATTTTATGAATTATTTTTTCTATAATTGTATTATTTTTTTTGGTATTATTACACTATATTTTACTTTATTTAAAAATTATTTTAAAAAAAACATTAAATATTTTTTCCATGCAACATTTTGTAATTTATTTACAATTTTGTATAGAAAAAACATTTTTAACATTTATTGTATGAATTCATCTCCTTAATTTTATAACTTTTATTCATAATGGGTCATCCTATTCATTTTTTGTGGATTTAAAAATTAATTTATAATCTCTTTGATTTTAAAATTTTTCATTAGAACAATATTTATCAAAAGAAAAATATATTTCTTCTCATTTTTAAGAAAATTTGAATTGATTCTAAAAAGTTTTTATCGTCCCAAGAAATAGGATTTAATGATTCTTATGCTATAACAAAATTATATTCTAATTTTTCAATCCTTCCTATTTACTAGTATTCTTTAGGACGATGTTTTTAGGAATTTTATATAAATCTAAATTCATTACAGTGGATTAACTAATCTATAATGAGATTATGAATGTTCTCATGTTCATGTGGAACATATATTTAGGGTTTAAAAACTATATATTTGATGGTTATTATATATGAAACAGACATATATTATAAAAGAATAAAATTTTAATCATTAGTGTTAATTTTATGTAACACTAACTTATCTTGAGTTACGTCTAACCTAAATATTTTTATGTTTGATGTCATATTCAATAAGAAACACTAAACTTAAAGGACCAATGATAAATATTACCACTATAACCAAGCCATTATATTGTATGGAATGAATAAGATTAAATTAAATGTAAAAATATGGTCTACACATATATCTATTATAATTTTTTTGTGACCAATTAATTGAAATAAAAATAAATACATTTTTAAAATAAATGGAAATATTATTCTGAATATCAATTTAAATTTGCCCAAGTTTGTTTTATACTATTAAAATAAAAAAATCACACTTATTGGATTATATTAATTAAAATTTTATGTAATATATTAAAACTAATTTTTACCAATCATCATATTTGTTTTATAGACAATAGTTGAAAATAAGTCATATTTTATGATTAAAAATTTTATTTTTTTAAAAAGTGTGTTTTCTTCTTTTTATAGCGATGTTATTTTATGAATAATTTTTTGATAATTTTATAAATTTTCATTGAAAAAAAATATATTTTAAATTCATAATACCTAAATTATCTTTCTATATATTTTTTTATATTTTCTAGAAATGTTTAAATTTTTGATGAAAATTATAAATTACCGAAATTTAATGGAAAAAATCCTTTAAAACATTATTATTTACATATTTAATTTATTTTTTGAATTGTTTTTAAAATAAAAATAGTTCATCTATTCATAAATTAATCCAATATCAGTCATTTTAATAATTTTCATACAGAATTTTTATATAAAAACATTTTTAACCTTTGAATTTTTTAAATATAAAAACCCACTTTCATATAACCTCTATGTGATTAATTTTAAATTAAATTATAAAAATTACATAAATTTATGTTCAAAAAATGTATTCTATATTTGGAGTCCAGATAATTTATATTATCTACTAAGTAGATTAATTTTTTATCTAATTTATTATTGAAAATAGTTAAATTTTAATATAAAAATTAATGTTAATATGAGTTTACATTTTGGTTAATCATAGTATATAATGTATACACATGACCCAACACTTTTCCAACACCCACTAGATAGACATAGTTCAACCCTTATGAGGATAAGCTATAAATATATGTGTTTTTGTGAGAATTTTTAATGAACATGACCAATATAACCAGTTATGAAAATAAGAGGCCAACAAAATGTATCTTTCATTCATTTAATTTTTATTAAGCTTTGGGGATAATGAAAAAATAAATAGTATCACTTCAAATATAATTTTTAAATATTAATGATTTTTTTTAAAAAATTATCTTTAGTTTTTAGATATGATATAATTACATTAAATTCTTGACAACTTCCAATGCTTAAATTATTTGTTTAATAATTAAATATCATTAATGGTACTAAAAATATTAAAAGTGAAGTAAATAGAATGATTTTTCCATTGTTTTTTAGATGAATATATCTTTATAAATATCTTTGAATGTCATATATTTGAATCCCATCATTGATTTGATATTTTTTAAATGAAAATTAATCAAATAATGTAAAAATTGACAATAATGTAATTTTTAATAAAAGGTATTTTATTAAATTATTAAAAATTACTAAAAGTGATATATTATATAATTTTATTTTTAAATATTATTAAATATCATACATATTCCACTTATAGATAAATTTTTATTTCATAATGAACATATTGGCCTTTAAATATTAAAAACACCATTGGAATAGTTTTGGTTAAAGAAGTCTTTTGGAATGTTACATAGACTTCTATTAAATTTAAATTCCATCAGACATAGGGTTTTTATTTTATAATTTTTCTTTATTTTAAAATATGTGCTTCTAAAAATTATAATTATTATCAATTTAATTTTGTATTTTTTATGAATTACATATGTTAGAAAACTAGTTACCCTAATGAAACATTTAAATGAAAATAATAAGAAAAGTTATCTATTAAGAAATATTTTTTTAAATAGATGTATTTATTTTGTGTTTTGGAGGTGTTTCTAGACCAAATAATACCTACCATCAATTATTATTTAATTTTTGAGGCACATGAGGTAAGGGAAACCTCCCAATAGGAAATAATTTTGATTATTTACAAGAATACCACTCCTAAACTATAAAGGGAATCTCACTCTCCCCACTTCATCACACCTATCAAGAATTTGTGATCATCAAAAACCTCCCCAAATCATTTAAATGTTTCCCTTAACACATCATATAATCCTTATTCTAGGAATAAATAATATAGATCAATGTTTAGTGAATACCAAAGAAGGATTCCGGAGGAAGAGTTAATGATCTTCTAAAATAATTTTTATTATATTTTCTTCTATCGCTCATTCAGTTATTTTTATATAATTATTATATAATAACATAAGTATATTAAATACAGTGATATTTTTTTATGTTAGTTTTATTACCTACACCTAAACACACTTCCATCAAATGGGATTCTAATTCATCATTTATTTGTAAGGCAGAAAACTACCTCGTGAAATGATGTCATTCGTTTTCTCATTACCACCACTCATGGATTGTCATAATGAAGAAAATATTGTTTATATATGATATTGATATTATTTATAACATAATTACACCTCTAAGTTATTATATAATAATCAATATTGTTACATTTTATACCGTAGGGGATACGATAACATAGCTCGTGTGTATGGTGGACTACAACCTCACAAAGCGAGGTGAAACATTCTTTACAAATCTGTTACACGAAAGTTAATAAGGGTAACTATAATGGTTATATATGATATAAATTAAATAATTACAATGTTCATGGCATAATTATCAATCTATAAATATTATATTTAATTTTTTTATTTCCATTTCACACACTAAAAAAGTAAAAATGTCTTTTTTGGAGGTGTGGACTACCGCATTTTCATAGTTATGTGATTATTCATTTATTACTCAATGAATTAAAAAAATGAAATATATATTTAAATATAATTTAATAACATTTCATTGATTATATAATGATAATTCTTAAAATATTAATTTTACTAACATTTATTTCATAATTTTCATAAGAAAAATGGAAACATTACTCATGTGTATGTACGACGAACTGTCTCCATGATAATAATGGAAATTATTTTTTCATGAACATATTTTATTATTGGATTAAAATGTATAATTTATATATAAATATGATAATATATTAATTTTTATTTTTATATAAATTTTTACATAATGGCCTCTTTCACCGTAGTCACCTGCCAAAGTTATTTTTAACACAAAATCCAAATATTGTCAAAACATCCAATGTATACTTAATTGATTATGTAATTACCTATAATTTGTATAAAATTGAAATAGAATTAATAATTAACATGTAAATTTTTATAAATAAATTAAATAATTATCATAAGTTTATTATTAAATAAGATAAAGAACAACTTTGACAAATCAGACTCAAGGTAACGATTTTTCTCACCTCACTTTTATTTTGTGTAATACATACCATATTCACCAATTATTTTTTATGTGGTAAATATACCACCCATGAATGTATTATTAGATTCATATATATGAATTTCTATTAATTTACATTTCCATTTTAGGATATATCATTCATGTGCTTTACGGTTTCAATGTCACCAAAGTGATAAGGGGTTTGGTCTCAATTGTCTTTATTTTGTGTTATTTGTTATATTATACTCATATAATCTTTTATCAGGGGTATATACTGAACCATTGAAATATAATATAATGAATTTAATTATCTTCATGAAGTAATAAATTTCACATAATTATATTTCATTCATGGGTCTTTTGATTCAATGTTATCAACGTGGTAAGAGTTTCATCTTAATATATCACCATTTTTCGAGATTGTTTGTGATTAAATCTATAATGTTTAAATAATTTAATATTCAAATAAATACTTCTAATGTATTTTATTCCCAACTTTTTATTCCATGACAATACATTTTTCCATTTCATGTTCCTCTCTTTATGAACTCAATATTTTAAAATAATTTTTTCATGGAAAATAATCTTTTCTATCAAAAAATATTTTTATTACAAAAAAATGATTTTGAGAAAGTTTTAAATTGTTTATTCCAAAGAAAAATGATATTTTACTAAATAAATGTTTTAAAAAACTTTTAAAATAATAATTTATAATAATTATTTTTTATTTTAAAATATAAGGTATATTCATAAAGTTTTAGGTTTTAAAAATTGATTTTCAAAATGAAATGGGTGTTTTAAAAAAATGTATTTAATGATATTTTAATAGTATTTTCATTCATCGACATTAAACACCCTTGTTGTTACTTATAAACCACTGGTGATATTTTTCAATGATTCCATCCAAATTATTTCATGGAGGTAATAATATTTTTTTAGATATATTTTCATGGAATCCATTTGCTTTCCACGGGTTGACAATGTCTCAATGTGATTTTCATGGAATGAGTTTCTCTTAAATAGGTTTATCATTTTTCAAAGAGAGGGTTATGGAAGTAAATTTTTTTACAAGTATTAATCATGTATCAATGATATTTTCATGGTATCCCTTTCTTTTCCATGCATTAATAATGTTTCAATGATAATGTTATGGTACCTGTTCCTTTTCCATGGGTTAATCATGTTTCAATGAGATTATTATGAAAGATGTTTCTTTTATATGTGTTAATCATGTTTTGAAAATAATTTTGTTTGTTTTGATGAGTTTTGAATATATTAATTCTATATGTTACTTATTCATTGTATGGTTTCTTAACATTATTAATTATGGGTGTACCTAGATAGAAAAGGTTGATCCGATAATAGATTATATGATGGGTGCATAGAGATAATACTAAAACAAATTAATTAATGATTATGTTCTATACATAATTATATTGGATTATTTTCATATGGTTATTCCTTTTTTAACTTTTTTTAAGGGTTATATGATATGATGTTCCAAGATAGTAATATGTTTTATCTATTCTGGTTATGGGATTATGACGTTTCACATGGTAGATCTTGATATTACATGGTACATGATTATTGATTGATATGATGTTTTTCTTTGTTAATGACTTATTATATGTTTTTATGATTAATTATCCTAGTATTAATGGGTATGAATATACATATTTTATACTCATGTACATTAATTATTTAATCATACCCTTATACACGTATTATGCTCATCTATAATGTTCAATTTTAATGTTCATTTTTACCCTTACTAAGTATTTTAGCTCACCCTTCTACATTTATTTTCCCCCATGTAATAAATAAAGAAGTATAATAAATTGTTTTTAAGGGATTTCATTTTGATGGTGGTGATATCTCCATTTTAAAATTAAAATATGGGTTAAGTGGGACAAATTCTCATTTAATGTCATGTGAATTGTTTATGTAGGAGTTTTTACTAATTATCTAAAAATATAATCCCAAAAGTTCCTCTAGGATATAAATAATCAAATTTATCTTTTTTATTATGTATGGTTTAGGTGTAAAAAATGGTTCACCCGTATTGGTATTAAAGATGGACATGTAATGTAATCATTTTATAATAGGATCTAGGAGTTCAGGCTCTTATCTATTATAGTTGGTATCAAAGGTTAGTTTAGATAAATCTTTAGATTATTTTGTTTTCATGGGATTTTATCTTATGAGTTATGTATACCAATATATTTCTATAAGATTATGGTTGATCCCATGTTCAATGTATTAAACATCACATTTTAGGGTTCTATATAGATAATAATTTTGAGTTTATTAATGAAATTTTTTAGGTTATTTTATTGGGATGAGTTATTTACAACCCTTAATATCAACATGAAATGTTTTTAGAGAAGAATTTATTTTCTTGTTTAGCAAATAACAAAGGACATCTCTTATTTTGTGGGACAACAAGTCACATCTCTCTAAAAAGTGTGGAATAATACCATGATCAAAAGATGATAAGGGATTTGTACCTACCATAATACTATGTGATGACCAAGTTAGTGACACATTTATAGTGGTCTAGATTATGTTTTTTCATAGTTATATGGGTTTTTATTTTAGGAATAATGGTTAATTTATTTGAAAATAGTATATAACCAAATAATTGTAATAATTCGGTTTTGAACATAGTCAATAAATGTTCAATGAATTTTAAGGATAGTTATTTATTGAAAATATTATATTTAAATTTGGTAATTACTATTGAGTTTTGAATATTAGTGTATAATATAACGTTTTATGAATTTTTGGAATTATCCTTGTTATAAAAATTTTCATTTTGGTCATGTCTAACGAAAGTAGAAATATCTTATTATGATTTTGGGGATTATTTGGTCTTCTAAAAATCTAATTTGGTTCTTGAATATTAAAAATTTCATACATAATAAATATCACATTATAGAAAAGATGAGGTTGTGGGTGAAACTAATTTAAGTGTATAATTACACTCATCAAGTAAGTATATTTCCATATTTTATTTGTCTATATGGTAAGATAAATTATTTAAACCTGTGAAAAGGATATTGAAAAAAATAATTATCCTATAAATTTTATTTATTATGAACTGATGGTCTTTTTTCATCACATATTTATAGTTTTGAGACCCTTAAATTTCCATTGATCATTTTCTTTCTTGTGATCAATGACTTCAATCACTCTGCAAAACTATATATATTATTCCTCTATTTCAAACTATATTCTCTTATTTGGAAAACTAGTTATGTGTTATTCTATATGAACTTGGTATATCCATTTCACTATTATTTAGAAAAAATTTTAGAACCCCTTTTTTATGATTTGGGTTTACAACGAAAGTATTTTCAAATATACATTATTTGATTACTGAGAAAAAGTACAAATTGAAAGGATAAAATTTATTGAAGGAGGGTGTATCACCCTGATATTTCAAAAGAATAAATGTATTTTAATTCGTGGAAATGATATACAACACTATATTATATTGCGTTTCACGTAACCCCTGGAATTTTATGTTCCATTTTTTATTTAATGCTCAACACTGAACCTAAAAGAACCATCATATATATAATAGTTATAACCTCTCTATTAGAATGGTGGGAATGAGTAGGATTGATATAAATTTTAAAATATGGGTTACAAATGTATATATAATGAATTATTTTGTGACAAGTTAATTATAAATTAAAATAAATTCTTTTAGAAAATAAAATGAAATATTTTTCTGAAAAAATATTTAAATGCACACAAGTTGTTTTATACCAATAAAATATTCAGATCACTCCCATTAGAATATATTAATAAATTTAATATTTAATATATTAAATATAATTATTGAATTCATACTATGTTTTTCCAATACAATAGATAAAAATAAATCCTCTTTTACTCTTAAAAAATATATTTTTCAAAAATATAGGTTTCTTTCCTTTTATGGGGATCTTATTTTAAAACTATTTTTGAATATTTCATAATCTTAATTTCATGAAATGACAATTATTTTGGAAATTGGAATTCCAAAATAATGTTAGGGTGATGTTTTTTTTTATTTTTTGGAAAATATTAATTTTTTTAATAGTAAAAAATACTGAATATTGTTTAAAACCGTCTTTTCGCATAAATTATTTAAAAAGTTAATTTAAATTTTGAACTAGTTTTAAAGTTAACACTGTTCATCTATACAAATATTAATACAATATTTGTCATTTTAATGCATTTATATTGAATTTTGATTTAAAAAATGTAAACATTTGACCTCTTCACTTTGAAAACATACTTTCTCATCACGTGTGCGTTATTTATTTTAAATTAAATTATTACAATTTTTTAATATAATCTTTAAAAATGGATTCTATTTTTGGAATCATAATAATTTATATTATATAATAAGGTGAACATAATTTTTTCAAAAAGTGATTAGTGCATACTATTAAAATTAATCTCAATTAAAATTAATCACGATGATTAAATATAAAAAATGATACTAAAATTATTAAAAGTGGGGAATATAAAAAGAATATTTTCATTCCATTATATTTTTAGATGAATATATAATTATACAAAGATTTCAAAGTAATTGATTTGATTTCAATATTTTTTTTATTTTTAAATTTCATATTAAATAAATAATGTGAAAATAAGAATTAATGTTATTTTATAATAATGATATTTTTTAAAAATAATTAAAATTATTAACAATAATATCATTTTTGAAGTCATTTTCAAAATTTATTAAATATAAAATATGACCCATTAATTTAAAAATTAATCCTTTTTAATGAAAATATTTACCCCTAAATAAAAAGGCATTATTGGAAAGGTTGGGGTTAAAGTCTTGTTTTAAGCGTTACATGCACTTTGGTTAAATTTAATTTCCATAAACCATGTGATTTTTGTTAATAATTTTTATTTAATATTTAAAATCATTTTTTATAATTTTTATATTAATCATAACTTTATTACATTGTTAACAGATGAATTACATTATTTAGAAGACTGTATACCATAATGAAAAACCAAAATGAGGAAAAAAGTAAAAATAAGAGTAAAGGGACAAAATGTTTAAAAATGAATTTTTTTTTGTGTGGTGGAAGTTTTAATCAACCAAATAACCCATTACCACTATTATTATTAACTTTTTAGGCACATCTAGTAAGGGAGACCTACCAATAGTAAATACTTTTGAGTATTTACAAGAATGCCACTCCTCAACTATACAAATGCACTCACTCTCCCCTCCACTTCACACCTATTAAGCCTTTTGGATCATTAAAAAAATACCCATATCACCTAAAACCTTTAAAAATATAATTATATAATCCTTATTTTGTGAATAATACAATCCATTAATATTTTTAGTGTAATTAAAAGGATGATACCTGAAGAAAGGGAAATATTCTTCTAAAGGCGTTTTCATTTTTTTTCTTCTCCACCTCATTATATTATTTTTATATCATGATTATTTTATAACCAATGTATCTTACATATAGATATTATTTTTTCTATTTTTTTTACCTAAACCCACACACACTTACATTAAATAGGTTACAAAATCATTATCCATGTGTATGGTGGACTATAGTCGTGCACAACGATATTGTTTGTTTTTAAATTACCACCTCTCATGGTTGGGAATAATGAATGCCATAATATTTATATAATAAATTTTTTATATTTATAACCTAATTATATCTCTTTATTAATTATATTTTACACATATATTTATCATTTCATACCATGGTGGATATGACAGAATCGCTCATGTGTACGGCGGACTGCTGCCTCGTTAAGTGATGTGAAGCATTTTACACTAACATTTTACATGGAAGGAAGAATAAATAAAATAAATATATATGATATAAGTGAAATATTTAAGATATTAATTAAGTTATTATATTTCTATAAAGAAAAAATACAATTTTATTCATTCTATTTCTCACAATAAAAAAGTGATAATGTTGTTCGTGGACGTGTGGTCTACCTCCTCCTTGAAGCGATCTGTTCATTATTTCATTAATCACAAAATCAAAATAATTATATATATATATATATTTATATAAAATTAAATAATAATGTATTTATGATATAATTATAACTCTTTAATGATAAATTCTACTTTCCTTCTTTCTATAATGATCATTGCAAAATGAAAATATTACTCATGCATGTGTACTACCTACCATGTTTATGATCGTAACAATAGTTCATTTTTCATATCCATATTTTCCAATTATGTTTTAAAACAAAATTTGTTTATAAATATGAAAACTATTTAATGTTTATTATTCTATATATTTTTATATAATGACCCTTTCGACTATAGTCAACCCCCAATATGTTTTTTGACAAATTAGTTTAATATGGTCAAACCATCCAATGTAAACTTAATTGATTAAGTAAATATATAACCATTTTTATAAGTGAAATAAAATTAATAATTATATTTATAAACATTATAAAGTAGTTAATGAATTAATATATGTTTATAATCTAGGAATATAATGAACAAGCCTGACAAATCGGACTCGAGGTATGGATTTTTCTCGTCTTAGTTTTATTTTGTGAGATACATGCCATTTTCTCCACTAAATTTTGTTGTGTTTGGTATATAATTACAAATAATATATTTTATGATTACAATATATAAATTTAAGGTTATTTTAATATCCATTTTCACATATCATTTTCATGGTGTTTACAGTTTCAATGTTACCAAAGTAGTAAAGGGTTTTTGTCTTAATTTACAATGTTAGAGATGTTTGTTATGTTATAAACCTATCTTATTTTATTATGTCTCTATAATTTACCTTTTTTATGTTATATAATAGATATAATTAATTTAATGATATTATATGTCTCATTTAATTTCATTCTTTCATTGTGTTTACGATTCAAAGTTACCAACGTGGTAACAGTTTCATGTTACATTCACACCCTTTATTGGGTTTAATTGTGATTTAGACCTCGATGCTGAAATATTATTATATAACTATAAATAATTATCATTAATTTTATTATATGACTATTATGTATTTATAATATTTTCCCCTTCATTTTCATCTCTTTATTCTCTTAAGATTCCAAAATAATGTTTTCTTGAAAAAATAACTTTTTGATCAAAAACTATTTTTCTTCAAATAACATGTTTTATAAAAATGATTTAATTTTTTAAAAGGTATTTATATAATTCATAAGGTAATTTTACTCATTAAACATTATCAATAATTTTCAAAATCTACCTTTATAATATTTAAATTATGAATTAATTTAAAATGGATTTTTAAAATGTTTTATTTTTTAAATTGTGATTTTTAAAATGTAAAGGGTATTTTCATCAAAATTTATTTAATGATATTTAAATGGTATTGAAATTTATAAAATTTATAAAAAATTATTTCTAATTATACACCAATGGAAATATTTTTCAAATATTCCATCTTGATAATTTTTTTGGATGGATTAATACACTTTCAAAGAGATTGGTATGGAACAAGTTTCTTTTCAATAAGTTAATCATTTAGTAAAAATATTTTCATAGAACCCATTTATTTTCCATTGGTTAATCATGTATTCAATAGATTATTAATAAACACATTTATTTTCTATGGTTTAATAATTTCTCAAATAGATTTTCATGGTACTTGTTTCTTTTCCATGGGTTAATAATGTTTCATAGAGATTTTTACGGAACCCTTATTCTTTCTATGAGTTAGTAATATTTCAAAGAAATTGTTATGAAACCAATTTATTTTACACATGTTAATAATGTTATAAAGAGAATACTTTTTGTTTTAATGAGTTATGATTAAATTAATTTTAGTTGTTCCTAATTCATTATTCGGTTCATAGACATTATAAATTATGGGTGCACCCAGATGGTGGAGAGCGAGCCCATTATAGATTATATGATGGGTGAACCTAATTAGTACTCTAAATAATTGTGTAATGATTATTTTTTATGAATAATTATATTATAAGTAGGTAGTATCATTATTAATATTATAAAGGTTCTGTAAGGGTTCCTCAACGGTTCTATGAGATGATTTTCCAAGATAACAATATATATTATCTATGATTTTTACGGGTTTGTGATGTTTAGTTTAGAAAGATTGATGTCACATGGAACATGATTATTGATTCATATAAAATTTTCCTTTCTTATTTATATATTTAATTTTTTTCATGTTTTATCATCCAGGTATGGATGGGTATGCATATTCTTCTGTAATACTCATGCACTTTGATTCTGTCATCATAACCTTATTCAATTGTTATGTTCATTGATGAAATTAAATTTATAATTATTATATTTAACCTTACATAGAATTTGATATCACTCTTATTATATTTCACTTTCCCTAGGTTATAATTAATTTGGATTAATTAATGTTTTCTAGAAGGGATTTCCTCGGGATGATGATGTTAACTTAATGTGAAATAATAAAATCTATATTAACTGAGATAAAATATAATTTAATGTTATATGATTTTTTTATATAGTTTAATTTCATAATTATCTTAAACTATGAACCTAAAAGGTACTCTGGGATATAATTGATCCAATTTTTACTTCTGATGGTGTATCATTTGGATGGAAACAATGGGTCACCCTTATCAGAATCAATGCCATAAATGTAATGTTCATTATTTCAAAACATGATCCAAGACTACAGGATCGAAGCTATTATAATATATCCCTCAAATTCATTCAGTTTATATCTAAAGAAATCTACATGGTATATGTTTTGTTATCCCAAGTCCACTATGTTATGGGATTTATGTTGCTATCTTAATCTGAATAGCTTTTGGTAAACTAGTGGTTATCCCAAGACCAATATATCATGGTAAACGAGTGTTTATCCCAAGAACAAAAGTATGTATTACATTGGTCGTTATCCAAATCTGAAATGGGTGTTGTACAAGGGTACTTATCCAAATCTCAAAAGGCTTTGGTATACACGTGTTTAGTCCAATCCCAAAAGGTTATAGCATGAAGGTGGAAATCTAATCCCAAAACTCTTGTGGTACACAAGTGCTTATACCCATAAAAAATGTTAAATTAGTAGTTATTATAAGTCCAATATGTTATTGGAATATTTTTATCCAAGTAAATTATGTAATGAATGTATGAGTGGTTAAATTTAACAAAAGTGTTATGCTCATATTTATTTTATATTATAATTTTCTTCATCATGCATATGTTATGGTATCATAATATTAAATCATGATTTTGTATATTCATGCATAACGTGTTATAAAAAATATATTATTCCATGATTGATTATTTATGTTCAATGTTTTTTTGGTTCTTCTACACTTATTTTATGTCAATGCAATTTGAATGTATTATTATAACCATCTCCTCATCTTATATCACATAACCCAATATACTTGGGTGATGAACCTTTTCGTCTAAAGATGTGGGTCAACTTGAATAAATTTGTTTTCTTCCCAACACACTATAGGATATTATCCACTATGTTAACTTATCATACAAATGATTTTCCATTGAGACAAACACATGTTCATTTAGTGTGATTTTCCCCACTCAAAGAAACCCTATAAAAATTCATTATAGGTCACCCTTGTTGACATTATTCTAATAAAATCACAATAAAATATGGATTTAAATTAGTAGGTATACACAAAATAAAGGTTCACCTTGTTGACATGGGTAGTGGATTTTTTTTCTTTTAAGTCACACTTTTTCCTAGGTGTTATATTTCCCCCTATTAAGAAAAATTCCCTCATTATGGATCTGACACCTCAAACCCAAGAAGTGACTATGTAATTCAAATAGGGTATTGTCTCAGATACCATTTTTCATGAACCAACCTCTAATTGATATAAACCTTGTCAACTGACCCCATTGGACTAATAGAATAACTTTTATATCTTCCCTATATGCCAAAATTTATTTCCCATAGGGTTTAATTTTAAAACTAATTATTGAACACTTATTCCATCACATGTTCTTTTTGTTTGATTTTTCCTTAATCACACACCCAGAGGGAAACATACCATGAAATCAAACCTTCAAACACTTCTCTAGGTGAAAATATTTAAGAATTTTATTTGAATTAGGTATTCTCTCATAAATAAAAGACCACCATGTTGAAATGGGTAGAAACATTTTTTAATTTAAGTATTAGTTTTCCTAGGTTGTTATATTATACACACATTAGGCACTTTATTTTTATTGCTTATGTTTTTCCTTACTGATTATTTGATGTCACCCTTCTTATGTATCTATTTCTCAAATTATGAATAATAATAATATGTATGGAATTTCTTGAAGGGTATCATAAATTGATAATCTTGTAATAGACATTGAAAATTTATTATGTAATAATAAATTTGTATTATAATTTGAAAAATCTCAATTGGTTGAGTAACATAGAGGATTTATAAAGTATATTCCTATTCTCTAAATATCTAATCCTAAATGTTATTGGGTGATTAAGTGACTCAATATTAGTCATTGATATTGTTATCATGGATAATTATGTTTTTTGTCGCTTCATTTAGTATCAAATCCTATATTAAAAATTATATTGTTTACCACTAGATACAAGTTTATCTCTTGGGGGAAACTTCAATTGGTATCAAATATAAAATGAAATGATTATTTTTTGTCACTATACCAGAGAGTACATGTCTATGGAATATTAGTTGCTATATTTATAAGGTTTATATACCATTAGTGGTTAGGATGTTACCAAAAAAGGACATTTTAGGTGTTATTGATACCGGTATGGAATAATAAATTTTGTATTTATTATAAGTTCAAAAAAACATATACCCTTTTATTATTTTATGTGATTTTATTTTAATGTTTTTGATGATATTTTATATATTTTTATTTTGTTTTGAATAAGGATACATGATTTAGGTATAGATAACCCTTCAGGTAAAAATGTTATTTAATGTGGAAGTAATTATATTTAATTGGGATAATGGGTTTATGGATTTTAGTAACACAAGTTTACAAGTATATAAAAATTAGGGGTTGAATATTTATTTGGTGACAATGTTATTCAAGTTATTTTGGGAAAAACATAATATATTTTGGATGGTATGTATAATAATGGTAATAATATTTTTATATTTAGTTTTACGTTGTTTGGGGATAAAGGGTCAAATAAATTATAGGGGAATAAGTGCTCATAATTTTTGGGTTCTAAATACTGTAAGAAATAATATTGAAAACAAAATTCTTGAAATTTCTAAGGATTAGGTTTTTGGTACTAAGAGGATAAATCTAACACCCATTTTTTTCATGCATTGGTTTTGATCCGGTTCATTGGAAATCCCGATATTTTTCTTGGGTTTTTGGGGAGATTAATATTGATTTTTCAACTTCCATATATTTGAATCATCCTACTAGGGGATCCCTATTTCTTGTTTGTGAGTTTTTGGAGAAATGGTGGTTACATCATGATCTGGACCGAATCGTGAGCCCATTTCTAGATTTAAAAAAAATTATAACGCATTTTTTTTCAAAATATTTCAACCATTACACTTCCCCATTTTCCTCCCTTGACATATTAAAATCACCATATCCTTTTGGACCCTTTTAGGAATCATAAGCTGGTAAATTTAGATTATTTATTTAGGTATTGGGCCAGTTCGTGGGTCCATTTCCAGTTTTTAAAAAATAATCTAATTCTTTTATATATTATTCTGTGTTTTAGACAATTTCCATTTATTATACCTCCCAAGAGATCCCATGCACTCTAGGCTCACCCCCATGTTTCATTTTCCCTCTTTGGAGCTCATCTTAGCCGTAGATCAGGGAAACACTTCTCAATGATTCTCAAATCATGTGGATTTTCCAATGATAACTTTTATAATTCATAAATAATTAAATTCATAATATGTTTCCCAAAAATATTATTTACTTGGTTTATCCTATCCATTGGATACTCTACTATTTGTTCCATGCAATCCCCATTCCTTTAAGGGTGAATATCTAAGTGAAGATGAAGAGTTTTTTGGTTTCTAAGGTGAGATTTCTTCTTTTTTCTATTCCCTCTTCCTCCTCCTTTCATTATTTATTGGTTTTATATTATTACATATTCATTATAGGCCTAGGGTTCTATTATAAATTTATTTTTATGGGTTTTCAGTTTGTTTGGGGCTGGTCATCATAGGTGTAGGGTTTATAAACCCTCATATGGTGATATCTGTTATTCATTTCCATTCTACCAAGGATTTGAGGTAGGATATCCCATTCACATGAATTTATCATTTATTATTCATCATTTTATTATTTTATAAAATTATATATATGTTTTATATTGTTTTCCAGCCTTTGGATAATTTTCTTGGTGTGCAAAACAGTTGTTTAAGTCCTATTTTGTGAAAAGTAGTGTTGTTTTGTCATAAAAGCGCACACCAAGTGTTTGTTTAAATGTTATGTTATCTTTCACAAATGGTTTTAAAGTTTAGAACCTATTTTATGGAATTTTTGACATGTATACGTACTTTTAATAAAATTATGGCATGAAATTTCTATTTTATTAATTTTCAGGTGCTTAAAATAAATTGTTTTGTTTAAAAGTGCATGTTATGAGTTCGGTAAATTTCCTTCTTGGATATTATGTGTTAAGTTTGATTTAATTTTTTTTTTGGATTTATAAATGCACTGGAATCATGAAAAATGGCATTTTTGGGTCGTTATATGGCTTTCATATGATTATTTGGTTTTACAAACAAATCAGTTTTGGTTTAAAACATGTTTTGTCCCAAGTTGCCAGAAAATGGCCCATTTCACATCCTAATGAAAGTGATTGTGTTTTCAATATGCATATTGAGTGTTTTATGGGATTTATGAAAGTGTGTTTTTGTTTTAAATGATTTATATAAAAATTCTTAATAAAATTTGAATGCGTACCTTTGTCAAATGTTATTTTTTAAAAATTGTTAAGGGATCATTTGTCATTTTTCTTGTTAAAATGTTTTCCATGTGTATTTTAGGTTCTATCTTTTGGGGGTATTTATGGTCCGTTAAACTGACTAATTAATTGGTTTTTTGGCTGAATAATCTATGTTGATTTGGTATTTATGGTTTTTTTCAATAAAAGATCAATTTTGAATGGTTTTTATGTTCAAGGCTTCGTTATAATTCTTGGAATAATATTTTGACAATTTAAGGGGTTTAATGATCCGTGAAAGAAATGTAAATAATGTTTGTGGTATGATTGATATGTGTATTGTTTGTAAATTTCATCATCATGGTAAAATGGTCTTTTATATATGTGTTACTTTTTTGAGAAGAAAAAGGGTAATCCCAGGTATCTAGGTGGGTGGACATTTTCTAGTATACTAGTGATCCAGAGGGGTTTTGTCCGTGTTTCACATAACATGTTTGCGGATGAAAACACTAACTAAACTATTATGATGATTATTTTGGTGAAAAATATATTATGTATGATTATCCTACTAGTGTCTTGTGTGAACAAGAATAAATATTTGTTATGGTTACTTTTACACCGAGATATGAGGTACCTAGGGCCCACAATGAACTAGTGCCTAGGGGTATTCCTGTGACTTGTAATCATTGGGTATTTTTTACTAACCATCAGCATATAGTGTTATTATTTTGTAAATTCAGAACGGTTTGTGTTTTATTTAAATTTTTACCTTCTTTAAATCATCACTCTTGAAAACTATTTAAATTTTGAAGTTGCACCTCTTTGAAAAAATTGTAACTAGAATTCTTGTTTATAAAACATTGCAGTATTTGTCTAATAATTATTATAGCATAGAACTTCATTTGAAAAAAGTGCTTTTATATATTATATTTAAAACTTTAATTTCATGTTTTTGTTATTCTGAATGCATTTCATTGGGAATGGAATATCACGCTAACCTACTCAGTTTTAATACTCATACATATAATTTTCTACGGTTTTTAGCCCTTATGTAGGATTCACCTTGAGTTCGATCACCTTGGGTGACGTGTGATCATTATGTTGGAGACTGAACTATGGGGTCATATAGAGTTATTTGTTTTTTATGTTTTTTGGTTGAGTTGTTGGTCTATTTTTAATTTCGGTTTCTTGTACAAATAAAGTATTGTTAAATTTTTAGGTAAATTTATTTTGGGATGTCAGTTTCTTTCTGTAGTTTGTTTTATTGTTTATATTTTTTAGAAATCGTTCCATTATGTACTCTATTTAATCACTTAATGAAAGTATCCATCCTAGGAGGATCAAAAATGCCACTCAGGACTTGTCGCTGGGTGGCCTGAGTTACCGGTGCAGGGTCGACTCGAGCTCGTTTGCGGAAAAATGGTATCAGAGGTGGTCAGCTCATAGAAGACCTAGAATTTTAGTGTGCCCTTGTTGTTTGGGAAATTTCAAGGTAGATAGAGTAGTATTTTGGTACATTAACGGTATATGTGGGAAGTACATCGTGAATTCTTTCTCATTCTGGTCCTTGGGATTCAATGGGAAGTATGGTTTTATTTGTGACTGTTGTTCTTGTTGATTGTTTGGTGTGGGGATATGACAATGGGAGTCTTAATAATGTTATCCAGGAGATAACATTGCCTATCAGGCCATGTGGTGATGGGTAATGGTCCTAATAATTATCTTGGTGTTGGTGTTGTCTTTCACATATGGCATCCAACCACATGGTCAAGTCACCCATTGGAAATAGTTTCCTTTTGAGGGTCTATTAGACCATTCATGAATTCTGATGTTTTATTTTGAAAATCCTTATGTGAGAATTGGGGAAATGGGTTTTAAAGGAAGTATTGTTTTTTGAAATGTGGAAAATGGGGTTTTCAAAAATTAAATATAAGAATGGTTTTGGAAGGTTGTGTTTTTGTGAAACAAATTTTTGGGTGGTGGTGGAAATGATTTAATGGGGTTGGATTTTACCTAATCTAAACTTGTGGTTTATAGAAATAAAATGTTTTGATAGTGTGAATAATTTTAAGGTGATTTTGAATCTTTGTTTTAAATGCGGTGATTTGGGATGTTGAAAATTGTTTCAATCTAATGAATTTGTTTTTGAAATTGTTTTTGAGCTGTTGGTGTTTTTCTAGAAAGGGTATTGGTCTCAATGGCTATCAGATTATGAAAAGATACCATACTGAATTTCAAAAAAATTGGAAGGGGTTGTGTGGAGTAGATTTGTTGTTTTAAAAGTGGTAAAAATTTAAAATGTAAAGGTTTTAAGGAAAATGGTTCTTGATTAAGTGTGGTTTGTATTATAAAATCAAAAATGGTTTTTTACTTGGTGGTTAGTGTTCCTTTGGAAGGTACATGAGTTTTGGAAAGAGGTTGATTTGTTTTATCCTTTGGTGTTTTCTTGGGTTCTCAGATGCATGGTTTTACTAATATCTGGAATGATAGCCCATATAAAATGGTGGTTAGGTGCATAGGGTGGCATAGAAATGTGCATGTGAATGATACTGAATGAAACATCATTAGTGAACTTTGAAATCCACCAAGTTTGTTTTTCAAAAGTGTTTTGAGTTTAAAAATTGTGGCATTTATTTATAAACTCATGGTTATTTGTGTAGTTGTTTCTATTTCTTAGAATAGTATTTCATTAATTAGTCTTCTTTGTGATCTAGAAGTCATACTCTTATTGTGTCTTGATATAGGATCTTGTTGGTGGCTCGGTTTTGGGGTAATGTTCAGTGGGTTTCTTAAGATGTGTTGGATATTGTGATGTGGCCATGGATAGTTCTCCATTGGAACAAATTATTGTTAATCCACCTAAGGATTCATTTCAGAATGTAAATCCACCTATTCAGATGATTCCACGTCCAATTTTTTTGAACATAGAGTGTTTTGGGCTCACATTACAGTGTCTTTCAGTTTTGATGATTCTCTCAGTTATTGCAGTTGTGTTTGGTGACCCTTGGAGTGTTTCACAATGTTCCTTGTTAATTTCACTCCTCAATCTATGTAAGTTAGAATGGTGGATTTTATACCTCATCCTATATTTAGTTTTGTTTTTTATATAGTGTGTTTCATATGGTAATGTGATTCATAGTTCCTAAATACGGCACAGAAGATGCTTCAAACATCAGGGCTCCTTCTCTAGGTCTCAGAGTAAAGATTTTCACGGAGTTAGAAAATCACTAGAGGTGTGGGCAGCTCGACTAGGATCCTTCCTCCACTATTTCTGTAAGGCAGTTTCTATGTCTCTATTATGGTTACTAATCACTATGAATTTTCTATTGTCACAATGAGTGTGGTGGACTTACAATCACTAAGTGTCTATGGTAATTCCTTAATGGATGCGGGTTTCCAATCAATGTCTCTATGTGGACTGCCTATGTAAATCGGGTGTGGTCTTGGTGTTACTTATTTATAAGTTGAGATTTTTTGGTAGTTCCTTTGATTAATTTTTGGTTTCATTGGCCTAATGATTAGGTCCCCTTCCCTCGCCTCCCCAAGTATTGGGGGTATGGATCCATGTAGGGATTGTTGGCCCAGTTCTTGTCCCCTCCATTTGGGAGTGGGTGGTTTAGATGTTAATAATTTAACCCTATTAACAAGGGTTTGTAGGTTGTTGTGGGAGTGTTTTTGTGGGAATGTGATGGTGAGGCGAAAATATAGTGCATGTTTATTTCATTTTTGTTATCTTCTAGTTGGCCTCTAATGGGGGGAGACCCACTACGAGTCTCCAAGATCAACCCATTAAAGATTTGTCAGATGGTAGTTGTAATTAAATGGTGGGGAGCCCATTATGGCCTCCCCCATTCCATTTTTTTTCTTGGGTGAACTTTGGTTTAGGTTATCACTGGGTTCATTGGTAGAAGGTCCAACAATCTGTTTCTTGGATTTGTTATGGAGGTGGTGGCTTGATATTTCTGTTGATTCTCATGAAGTGGTTGGGAGTTGGTGTATTTTTGGGATAGAGGATTAAGTTCCATTATTAGTGAATGATATATAATTGTATTTATAGTATGAATCATTTGATAATGAATCCTTAGGTGTTTGTCAATTAGATGGAATCTGTTGTGACTTTCTAGGGGCAGAAAGCTTTTTTGGTGGGGAGAATTGTCACACCCCATTTTTTTAATGTCTGTGTTTTGATCCAGTTCATTGGAAATACGAATCATTTTATTAGGTTTAGGGTGAGATAAATTTTGAATTTTTTAATTCCATATATTTATAATCATCATATGTTGGGATATCATTTTCTTGTTTGGGAGTTTTTGGAGAATGGGTGGTTACTTCATGATTTGGTTCAAACTGTGATCCCATTTCCAGATTAAAAATATGTTTCCTTTATAAAGCTTTTTTTTTCTAAATTTTTCACCCATTATACTTCCCCCTTGTCAACCCTTGACATATTAAATATACTATATCCTTTTTTACCCCTTAAGAATTCATAAGAATGGTGAAATTGGGTTATTTATTCAGGTATTGGGTCATCCCCTGGGCCCATTTCCAGTTTTTTAAAAAATAAAGTGTTTCATTTATATATTATTTATTTTTTAATAGTTATTAGTTATTCCACATCCCAGTTGAGACAATGACCCCTATACACACCCACATATTCCATTTTATATCTTTGGAGCTCATCTTAGCAATAGATTAGGGGAAAACATCTCAATGTTTTTCAAATTGTATATATTTTTGAAAAAAAAACTTTCTCATTAATAAATCATTCAATTCATTCTAATTTTCACACAAATATTAGTCACATAGTTCTTCTGGACCTTATGATCCTCTAAATGGTGTTCCAATATATTCCCTTTATTTTTAGGGTGCAGATATAAGGGAAGATGAAGAGTTTTCTAGTTTCTATGGTGAGATTCTTTCTCCTTTGTCTTCCCACTTCCTCCTCCATTCACTATTTATTGGTTTTCTAATTTCCCCAAGCCTTTATATTCATAGGTTTATGTTATACCATAATTTTTATAGGGTTTTTTTTTTGTTTCGGGCTGTTCATCATAGGTTTAGGTTTTATAAACCCTCAGATAGTGATATCGGTTGTGGGTTTCAATTCTTCCAATGATTTGAAGAAGGTTATCCCTTTCAAATTACATTATCATTTATGTTTCAACATTTTATTTTTTTATCACCTTATATATATTTTTATTAGTGTTTTTAATCCATTGGATAATTTTCTTTTTATGCAAAATGTTTGTATAAGACTTGTTTTTTAAAAAGTTGAGTTGTTTTGTTATAAAAGTGCAAACCAAGTGTTTGTTTAAATGTTCCATTATCATTATAACCTAGTTTGTGAGGTTTAGAACATGATTTATGGTATTTTGAACATGTTTCATTATCTTAAATAAAATTATGGCTTTCAATTGGTGTTTTATTCCTTTTCAAGTGCTTAAAATAAATTATTTTGTTTAAAAGTGCATATCATGTGTTCGTTAAATTGTATCATTGGATTTTATGTGTTAAGTGTGATTTAAAACATATTTCTTGGGATTTATAAATGCATTAGAATCATGAAAAATGATATTTTTGGGTGTTTATATGGATTTCCAATGTGGATTTGTTTTTAAAAAGTGTGATTTGTTTTACAACATGTTTTGGCCCAAGATGCCGAAAAAATGGCATGTTTACCATCTTTGTGAAATGGTTATGTTTTTAATATGAAACCTAATTATTTTAAGATATTTATGAAATAATTTTGATTCTATAAATGACATATATACACCTACTAAATAAAATTTAAATTATAACCTTTGTCACATGTTAGTTTTGAGAAAGGATTAAAGGCTCGTTTGGTATTTTTTTGTAAAAATGGTTTCCATGAGTTTTTCATGTTCAATCTTTTAGGTATATTTTTTGGTCCATGAAATTGTTTATTAATTGGTTTTGGGGCTTCAAAGTCAGGGTTGATATGTTATTGTCGGTATTTTTCTACTTAAAAGGTCATTTTTAATAGATTTTATGTGCAAATCCTTGTTATACTTCTTGGAACTGTTTTATGAAAATTTAGGTGGTTTATTGATCCCTTAAAGAAATGCGAGGTATGTGTGTGGGTTTTTTGATGTGTGAAAGATTTTTTAATTTATTCTTCATGATAAAATGGTATTTTATATATATTTAACTCTTTTGATAACAAAAAGGTGAAACCCAGGTATCTACGTGGGTGGGCATGTACTTGTATGCTGATGATCTGGGGGGTTTTTATCCCTGATTCATGTAGATTGATTGACGATGAAAATGATAAAAAAAAAATGATTTTGATGGTGTTTAGGACCACTAATTTATGTTTGATTATCCTATTAGTGTCTTGTGTTCAAATTAATGGATATTTTTATGGTTAATTTTACACCAAAATATGAGGTACATGGGGCCCAAAACAAAATAGTTCCTAGGGGTGTTACTGTGACTGATACTCATTGTCTATTTTTTATTCACCATCATCATACATTTTTATTAGTTGGTAAATTCATTAGCATATGTTTTTTATTTAAAAGTTCACCTTCTTTAAGGTATCCCTCTTGAAAAAAATTTTCATTTTAATGTTGTACCTCATTTAAAACTTGTTATTAGCTTTCTTGTTTAGAAAAATTTCATGTTTTTGTCTGATAATTATTATAGCATGGAACCTCATTTGTAAATCATAATTTTATATCTTATATTTGAAAACATGAAATTTATGTTACTTTTATTTTAAATTTAGTTCTTTTGGAATAGAATATCGGGATAATCGTCTGAGTTTTAATACTCACGCCTATAGTCTTATTATGTTTTTAGCCCTTGTGTAGGTTTCAGTTTGAGTTCGATCACCAAAGGTGATGTGTGATAATTGTGTTGTAGAGTTACCAGCGGGGTCACATGGGGTTATTTTATTTTGGGTTTGGTCATTTGAGTTTATGGTTTAGTTGTACTTTTGGTTTATTTTGGAAATAATTTTCAGTTCAAATTTTATGTAAATGT
Organism: Viscum album; assembly: GCA_963277665.1. NCBI lineage: Eukaryota > Viridiplantae > Streptophyta > Magnoliopsida > Santalales > Viscaceae > Viscum > Viscum album. Next base: position 884,068,089 of record OY728135.1, on the reverse strand, counting down.
ATTTTGGGCTATCCGTTTCTTTCGACTGTTTGTTTTATTTTTAATATTTAGGAAAACTCATTCCCTTTTGTACTTTATTGATTCCCTCTGTTCTTGTAACCATCCTAGGAGGATGATGAACACCTCTTGAGACATTTCATGGGCTGTCCTGGGTGACGGGTTCATGGTCAACTCAGTTTGGTTGGTGACAATGAAACTTATGTAAACCTAATCTAAACTAAAAGATTTATAGTATGAACAAGTAGTATTAGATTCAAACCAAATGTGTCAGGGATTTAAATGAAGGTTTCATAAGATAAAACATATATTTTTTTATTTTTTTATTTTAATACGATGACTTACTATGATTTTATTACATATTATCATAAGAATTCTAGTTTTAGTATTTGGTTGCATATACTATTATGAAAATTAAATTATAAAAGTTGGGCCTTTTAAAACTCCAACAACCAAATAAGAAATCATATTTGAAAAATAAATGTTATAATAAAATAAAAGATATAAATATTTATATTATGAGTTAAAATATGAATTTCATATTTTTACCAAAGATACTAAGTTTCATATCTTAATATAAATCATATATTAAGTGTTTTTATCTTATGTATACTTTATTTTTTTCCTAGGTAATATGTTTTTGAGGGAAAATTATTTTAAAGGGTAGAATGTAACACCCTATAATTTAGGAAATATAATCATTCCTTAAATATTATTCATATCAATTATAAATATGTTATTTTTAAATATTTTAACATGATAAGTAAATAAATCAGATATGAAATTAATAAAATTAAACGTATATAAAACCAATGAGTAAAATATTACCATAGGTACAGTTTTTTATATGAAATTTATATAAAATGATTATTTATTCATTAAAATTATATATTTCCATTCCAAAAAAAATTATTTGAAATAACATAAATGATTTTAGAATACATAAAAAGATAAAAAATCATTTGTGCAAACACTATTTATTTTAAAATAATTTTTTTATAAAGTATACATTTTTGTTTAAATTTATTACTTTTAAAAAATGATATCAACATGTTTTATTGATGGAATTCAAGAAAATATTATTAAATTTAATTATAAACATAAAATAAATCCTTATTCAACTATATGCAATGTTAATTAATTTTTCATGGATAAACCTAACTATTTTGTTTAGAAACATTATTTTTATTGTCCTTATATATATATTTTAAAAAATTACAATCCAAAATATTATAATTAAAAATTCATTAAATTATATTCATTTTTTGGATTAAATATTTTAACATTATATTATGTTAATTTTTTTTAATTTTTTTGAAACGATTGTTTTTAGTGAATATTACAAATATTGGTTTATTAATATTATATCATTTCTGCCATCAATGTAAAATAATAATGGAATCGAAATTTATGAACACTTTTAATCAACTAAATATGTATTTATGAAGTAAAATAAATAATTTAAAATTGTTATTTTTTATTTATAATCCTCTATTTTAGATTTTGGAACCTAATATATATTTTATTCTAACAAAAAAATTATTTTTGGTATGTTACTTTTATTTAGTACTCATGTGTTTTAATTCAGTTAAGGATTGATTTGAAATAAAAATAACACTCTAATGTTTAATTGTAAACCAATTATTTTCATGGGTATCTATATCATTGGTCTAAATAAGAATCAGTTCAATTTAAGCATAGAAGTAATTTGTTTTCTAAAAAATGTATTTATTACATTGTAGGTACTTATGTTACAATTAATTATTTTCACTTTAAGAAATTGTAACTAATAAAATGGATTTCATATTTCGAATCATCATGTATCAATTAATTAATGAGGTTAATTTTATTTTATGCATTAGAATATGTTACCTGGAGAAAATATAATCACCTTAGTAAGCACTAAAATGAGGTAAAAGTGTTAAATCCTTAGGTAAAGACAAAAAACAATTGAAAAATAAATCAATAAATTATTAGATGAAGGATTTATTGACCTCCCACATCATTTCATCATTATTCATTAAATTAGGGCATATATTAAAATATCATGATGAATTTGAGATTATTTATGTTAAATTTAATTTAATATAAATATTCCATAATACTCTTTAAAACAACCCAAATATTTTAACATCTTATGGTTATTTCTAATTTTTAAAATTATTCCTATCGTTTTACACCACTTGGTTTATAATTATATTGAAAGGTTACATTTAAGTAGAATCAACCATATCTCCTCCTTAAAATCATTAATATATCTCTTATATGTTTATATTATTTACATTATTTCACGAATAGTCTCCTATATAAAATGGTTTAATGGGAATATTTTAAATATTTTCTACGTGGGTTAACGTGAAATTATTTAATTTTTTTTGAAAACTATCATTTTTTGTATTTGTGTATATACTATAATTTTCCCTTTTTAAAAAATTCTCCCTAATGATTCTAGGACTATGTTTTCATGGCTTTCTAAATAAAATTCATTTCCCATTGATTTTAATTTTTTTACTTGAAAAACAAAAGATTTCAAAACGTTCTACTATTATTAAAGATGTGTTTTTCATCTATGTAAAAATACTATAATATTTTTGTTGCCTCTCTAGGGTTATAATCTGATGATACTATCTATATCCTTTTTTGGGATGAATTATAATGATTTTTATGGATGTTTTGTGTAATTTATTTTTTACCTATGGGTTAACTAAGTAATGATGGAATTATGAATTTTTTCATGTTCTCAAGGCACACATATGATCAATGAATAAATTATTTAATCAGTGGTTCCTATATGTCTTAAAAATTAATAGATCAATGTTTCATATCATATGATATTAGGAAGGGATAAGGGTTATTATCCCAAGTCCACTATGTTAAGGGATTTTAGAAGTTACAATGAGCCCAAAAGGTAATGGTTCATGTGTGGGTGGACCAAACCCAAAACGATGTGGTGCGTGGTTGGTTATCCCAAGACCAAAAAAATTTGAAATAAAGGATGTTATCCCAAGACCAATTTTTTTGGTTGAAGGGATGGTTATCCAATTCCAAAAGGTTTTAGTACATGGATGGATATTCCATTCCCCAAAAAAGTTATGATACACATGTGGCTATCTCATTATTAATAATGTACAATAATTGTTATTCCATGATTTCACTCCTATGGGAAAATGGTTTTCCAAATCCATTATGTGATGAATGTATCAATAGATATATGTGATGCATGTTTCATGATCACAATCATGTTATACTATTTTGTTATGTCCTTTCAATTTGAATATAATCACAAACCCATTTTTCTATATTCTGATAACTTATCATAATAAGTTGTTATCACACATTTTTTCTCTTAACGAGTGTTTGTGCTCACCCTATTTATATTTCACTTTCCCTAGGTAATAAAGAAGTTTAATATTTATGATATATCTAAATGTGTATCATGTGTTTTTAATTTTATGGGAGATGATAAATAATTATTGTGAATAAGATATTATTGGTATAATGGAGAAAATTCCCATTGAATGAGAAATATATGTGTTCATAATGGGGTTTCCATAATTCTTTGGTACTCTATGCATAAAATTTAATGGGTATGTAAGGTAATCATTATTGGTCATTAATATTATTATTATGGATACACTAGTACAAAAACCATTTTTTAGGTGGTTTTTTTGCTTTTTAACGTCTCTTTTAAGTTGACGTTATTGCGAGCGACATTAAAAATATGATTTTTTACGTCGGTTATTTAATAATCGATGTAAAAAATGGGGTAATATAGTTTTTAACATTGGTTTTTAAAAAACCTACCTAAAATACATTCTGGAAATGGCGATAAGAAGCCATTGTTTACGTCGGTTGTTGAAAAACCGACGTTATAAGTCATTTTTTAAGACTGTTATTTAATAACCGACGTTAAAAGTTATTTTTAACGTCAGTTATTAAATAAACGATGTAAAAAATCTTTACTATCCTGTAGAAAATTTTATAATCTTTCTTTTGACAGGTCATAGAGCTCAAACGGATTTACAGATCAAAAGTTATGACCATCCAAAGTTTGATATTTTTTTCGAGGAAAGATTAAATGAGCCAACTGTAGCTTCATATTAGAAGAAATTTTTGAATCCATAGGGGGATTTTTAGTTTTATCATGATATAAAGAATCATCCATCATTATAATAAATTAACAATCATTAAATGGTATATCAATTAAGAAAACTACTCATATAAAATATAAATCATGGGAAAATAGTTACAAATTCCTTGACGAGGTCGCGGAAATAATAAATCGTTGATTCACATTGAAGATAGAACATATTGATTTGGTGGAAGATGATGGTTGAATGAAATGATCATAAATTGGTATATCAATTACAAAAAAAATCATAAAAACCATAAACCATGGATGTATGATTAAATATACCTTGACCAGATCGCAGAATGAAGACATAATTGATTCACGTTCGAGAGAAAAAGAGTCGATTAGGGGGAATGATAATTGTTGAAATAAATGATTGTAAAATTAGGATGGGTATATAATGGAAACATATAATTGAGATTCATTGAGAAAACTCGTTATTAAAAATTTTAGGCGGCAATTCAAAATTTCGATGCCGCGATGTAAAAAAATTGAAATTTCGCGTTCCCGGGATATTCAAATTTTCATTCACGTATGTTTTATGATAATCGACGTGAAAAGATAGTAAAATTTTCACTTATTTTTCACATCGGTTATTATAAAACTGGCATGAATAATTAATCTTCGTCACTCTTTCACGTTGGTTATCAAATAACCGACATGAAAAATCGATTTTCATGACTTTTTCACGTCGGTTATTTAATAACCAACATTAAAAGGTATTTTTCACATCGGATATTTAATAATTAACGTGAAAAATGTTTCAAAAAATGTAGTTCATTTTTCAAGATTTAATTTGACAGGTCACAGAGTTCAAACAGAGTTACGGATTAAAAGTTATGGCCTTCAGAAGTTGGACATCCTTAAGACATCGTTTAGAGATGATCAACTTCTGAAAGCCATCAATTTTAATACATAACTCTGTTTGAGCTCTGTGACCTGTTAAATTAAATCTTGAGATATGAACTACATTTTTATAAAAAAATTTCACGTTGGTTATTAAATAACCGACGTGAAAAAGTCATGAAAATAAATTTTCACGTCGGTTATTTACTAACCGACATAGAAAATAAGTGAAAATTTTAATATATTTTCCCGGAAAAGGATTTTTCACATCGGTTATATAATAACCGACGTGAAAAATCAGATAAAATATATTTTTATTGTCTATTATAATATAACCGATGTAAAAAATCAGTGAAAATGTATTTTTACATCAGTTATATAATAACCGATGTGAAAAATGGTGACGTAAAAAAAGGTTTTTGTACTAGTGATAGTTATGTTTGGGTATATTTAGTTGGTATCCAATCAAGTATATAAAGAATATGTTATTTTAGAACAATATCTTGGAGAACAAATTTTTGGTGTCTCATGGGTTCAACCACTATTTTCATTTCTCTACATTCTCTTGGGCTTGATAAACTATAAAAGAAATAATAGTACATTCATATGATCATGATAACACCCCACTAAATAATAATGTTTGTATCACCTCATGTATATATTAGGTACTAAAGAGAGTATGGATCTCTACAGTTCACCATGATCAGTGGACAACCTATTTATTTAGTAAGAAACACATGAAGCATCATTTCAAGAAGTCAAGTCTTAGGACCGGACATTTTATTTAAAATATGGTCTATCCAAATAAAATATAATTCCTAAATCCCCAAAATATCTTATTCTACAAGAGACGGTAGTTTATAATCTCATATTTCAATCAACCAAAATGGTCAAATATGCATGCCATTTTTGGTCATCCAAGCCTTTAACCACATAGAATCCTTCCATAATGGGAAAATATATTCTTATAAAGGAACCACTTCTGAATAATTAATGATTAGAATATAGAAAAATTAATAGTGGTGAAAGTCGTAACCATTTAAGTGATATAGATTAAAAACTAAGCCATAGGGATGGGGTTATTTTTACAACTACTGCCACCCCCGGGATCGTCAAATCTAATGGATTCAAAATGTTATGGTTGCAGAATGAATTAAACTTAATGCTCTATATTTTGTGGGGAGGGGTATTATTACTCTTATCCCTCTATAAAAATAACTAATAAAATAAGGGCTTTTAGCGACCGCCAAAAGTGGTCGCTAAAGGGCTTTACCAGCCGCCCAACGACCACTTTTGGCTGTCGCAGTTGCTTCGTCGGTAATGAGCAACAGCGACCGCCAATGGCGGTCGCTGTAGCTCATGTAAATGTAGAAATTCAGAAACACAGAAACGCTACCGGAGAAACGCATAAGGCATGTGGGGGCCTTGGGTGACCTTTGGTGGCCATCAATGGCGGACATGCGGCAGCCGGAGGGAGTTCCGGTAGGTTATCAAGTGATGGTGATAGGCGGGGGCGGCGACAGGGTGATAGGCGGACGCTGCAATGGTAGAGGTGGCAGCGGAGGGTGACACACATGACACCGAGGGTGACCGGAATGAGGTGGGGGGCGGCGGCAGGGACATCGGCGTGACGACACCAAATTTGCAGCGGTGGCGGGGAAAAATGACAAGGAAGAGGAAAGGGGTGGGAAAAATCCCGCGATTTTTTTTGTTCCGGATTAGCGACCGCCATTGGCGGTCGCTAAGGCTTTTAATAGCGACCGCCAATGGCGGTCGCCCGTTTGCATAGGCGCAAATACTCAAAAATCTAGTAGTGAATATGTCTTCTCTTGATTGGCATCAACTTTACATGATGTTTCCTCAAAACTTCCTTCTATTCGTGACTCACCCCTTTCATCTAGGGAACACCGGATCAAAGTCACTGGAGACTCAATCAAATTCATAGTCCTCAAATAGGTAATCCAAATCCTCCTAGGGTAAAAAATGAAAAATAGTCTTACAAGAAGATAAATATCATGTAGGATAATAATCAACCTTTTAGAAGATATTCTGACAGCTATAAATCCCCATACTACTCTAAGGATGAGAAGGATGTGATTCCTACAATGTGTTATACCCTTGTAAATTTCATTGGTTTCACCATCATTAATAACACATATAATTACCAAGACATGGATGGATATGATGAATAAATATTTTCTTGATATATGGACTAAACTGAATTTTCTTTACCCAAACCTAGAATTGATGTAGTCTCAAAACCATGAATCATTCCCAAATTCAAAGATACTTCATTCTCATTAGGTATTGATAAAGGAGAAAGGAATTCATGTGGCTACATCCATATCCAACCCACCACTTAAGAATGTTGAACCTATTCCCATAAAGTAATGTTTCACATAGTATGAATCCAAGATGGAAAATCTAAATTAACTCATTATCATTTTACTCATAGGTAATATTATAGTTGTTTATAATTCCTTTTAAAATAATAACGTTTTTATATAACAATATATACAATTGTAATGAACTTCTCAACTAGTAAGAGTATATTTAAACCACTAAAAAAATTATCAGTCTATACTATTAGTTTATCTGAACATGGTGGTCGAAGAGTATCCGAACATTCCTCCATTGGGATAGAAAATTCCCTTTTGAGAATGATATGACAGTCCATCTCAAACTAGATATCATCAACTAGAATAGAAAATATGACCACATTAGGCTCTTCCCATATCGACCATTATTATATCATACTTGGTAACATTACTACTAGATCTCATCGACTCAATTGGGTTTCTTTTCACCTGAATGTAAGCGATGTAGTTGTGAAGAGTGTGAGTAGAGACGAGGATAAGGTCATACCCTAACTAGGCAGATGCTACCCCTCCTCCACCCAATTTTTGGAATTCCACCTACCGCGTCCACAATGGAATGGATGAATAATAGTTGTATCTCATACACATAATTTATCAATATGGCCCCATACTGGTAAAATTAGGAAAATAATAATATATTAAACGTAGATACATTATCTAGACCCTATAGGAACAAGATTGTTTCTTGTATAATAATCTACTGGTAGGATTAGTTTATAACTATTAAGGTCAATGGTGATAATTTATATATCAATACTTCTCAATGCTAATGAATAAAACTATTTAAAACCTAAAAAATTAAGAACATAGTGAAAATTAGATGTATCAATCTTAATCTATAGGCAAAAGGGATTAAACCACTCCTTTAACACACATCTTCCATGAGAGAACCTGCTAGAGATTTTTATAAAGAATCAATATGATGATATGAAGACACTGATGATTCCATTAAAAACCTTATTGAATTTTGGCAGTTTCCAGTAGTCACATAACATTTAGAGGATGATATTTATCATTCTGAGGTCAAATATTGGTCACTACCATCAACATAAATAATGAAGTTAGGTAGAGCCAACATCACAACCATCATATAAAAACCAGAAATAGTGTATCTCCAGAACCCAAACTCATCCAATATCATATAGAGCTTCCTCTTAAGTGTGAAGAAACAAACAATAGTTCTATCATCAGGATGAGAGGATGGATCAACCTCACAAGAAGATTGGCCATCAAATTAATAAAATCAATTATTTTTAAGAGATCTGGTTCTAGGTAAATATATAAATTCCATGGAGTACCTCCTACTAAAATTTTCAAAGTAAAAAAACCCAATGAAATTTAAAAAATGATCATCTTTACTACTTAAATATCAGTATAATTTTGGGGTTCAATATCTATCGATACTTCATATTAAATGATATGATCCAAAATATGGATGACATAACATAGGTCAAACTGGAAAAACCTGTAGTATAGGGGGTCCATATTTTCATAAATCCATTTAAATAAAAAGGGAAATAAAAGAAAATATTGAATATAAATTCATAGGAATTTGATGATTAGATGACCTATAAATCATTAACTAGGTTAATTATATCCTTTGGGCTCAACCGAACCATCCACTTGTGATAAATAATTCCTCTTAAAAGTCAAAAATTACAACTCTTTCATCCTTACTATAAAAGATTCAATAAAACCATCACTGAAAAAACAATATATAGGGGGAATATCTCCCATCAGTTCCCAATATGGTATAATATCTCTCATAATTTTACATTAATCCTTTGTAAGGTGTAAATATAACCTCTAAGAATGATGACTATAATTTTCCCACTAGATGAAATTCCATTCATATTATGAACCATAATTTTTTAATATAATATATATAAAATACCCCTTTTATGATGAAGAAATATTATTTGAGTTTGATCTCCCTACACATAATCTGGAATGTGGGAATAGATTTTGGGGATAATGAGGAAGAGGAGATCAAAATATATGTCATAATCTTATAAATAATTATTTGAATCTATATGTGACGATAAAACTATAAGAAAAGAACACCTAAAAATAAAAAAGGATCATTGATATGACTTGAATCAAAGGTGTCTCATTCGTACATAATAATATTATAATAGTTCTTGAGAAATGTTACAACCTATCCCAAATCAATTAGTCCATTTTGGAGTGATACATGACCTCATGCATTCATCCCCTTATGCAAGAGGCTTCAGACTAGTGGTGATGGCCCGATAGGCATCTTGGACAGACTATGCCCTCTGTAATTGATTATAATAGTGGAAAACAATATATGATACAATAATAGTAAATTAAATATTTAAGGGAAAAATTATCTAATAATAATATTACTTGTTAACTATATAATCCCAACCAAGTAAGTGGTGTTCAAAAATAACAAGATCAAGTACTAATGTAGGGAAACAACATGGTGCCAATCAGTAAAAAATACAAGTCTCAGAATCTTCCTAGAATCATCTCAATATTTCTTACAACTCTGACTAAACTATCCAGTATAGGGCCCTTAACTTCTCCTAGATCCCTGGACATAAATTTTTACAAACATACCAAGCTACCCTTGTAGTGTGTGAGTATAAAACCTTATAGTGGACCACCAATGTTTCCTTAACATAAGTGAAAAATACAAAATATTTTATTCTATGACAGTAATAATTAACAAAATAAACAAAACGAAACCATACAAGTGCCCACATATATCAGGTCTTTGAAGAGAATGTCTACCAACTTCTTTACCATGCTTGAAGAAATAGTATCTCTTTTCCTAATGTACTTGTCCCTTCAATTTTATTTCTAAATACCTATTTAAGGGGTATTCATGCCCTCCAAATATGTAAATACACATGTTAACCCATCTCATGGATCTTTGGAAATCCAAAAACCACATTTTGATCCAATTCTTTGATCTATTGTAATTCAATACAAAACCTCGGCCCAGACTCATATATTTAGGGAAAGCCATCTTATCATCCACACTCTCCCAAAAAAAAGTGAATTTCCCTTAAATATAAACCTAATAATTAAATTGAAATTATAGAAGAGTTATACATGGAACATATAATTCTACATTATGGTTATTCATAATCATGTGATATAAATCAAGAATTGTGTTTCCAACAAGCACCCACATGTGATTCATATAAAGTAGACGTCTCAAGGGGATACAAACACACTTAATGAGAGGCACATTAGGAATTTTTATCATGGAGAAACATACAAAACACATGGGAGTCATATCGAGAACAAGTCTAATGAAGCTACACACAGACCACATGTGAATCACATCAAGAGTAAGTATCACAAGGATACACACAATACATGTGAATCACATCATTCACAGTTCTCATGGGGTGACAAATAGATACACTCTATATAATAAAATAAACACTTTTTATATATTATATATATGTTATGGACTCCCTACCTTATGTGAAATGATCTTCCAATGTTAAGAATAACAACCAAATTTAAGTCTCCCCTCAACGATCCCAAGAATCCTTACCATTTGATCATGTAGGAACTCTAGGATAGTTACCTAATAGGAAAGAGACACAAAAACGGTTGGAATAGATTGAACATACCTATCAAAATCCAATACCTCAAATGGTCAAGGTAGAATTAGAAGAATAATACAATTTTCAAGATTTAACTCATGAATATCTATGGAAACCAACTTCTAGAGTGAGATAGATCACCCAAAATTAGTTGTGAAAGTATTAAGGTATTGGGAAGAAGGGGGTGAATGAGAAAGTATTGAGAACATCAATAATTTAATCTGCTGGAAAATAATCCATTCATGACAAGAATTATGGATTCACAATGTGAAATATCATAATAGTAGACACACTAAAAATCAGTTCACTACTACATAAGATACAAAAATCATGTTTATCCAAGAATAAAATCTCACATCATGAACATCCTAGATTGGATATCAATGTTTCTTCCAAGAAAACCATTCACTTGAAGAATTTAATTCATGGAAATTTCCCAAAACCATTTACAATTTGATTATCCATTCATGGTGTGAATGGGATCCTCTAGCCATCTTCCATCTTCATAGTCACTTCCTTATCTGAACACCCCTAGTATGACTTAACTAATTTCGTTACCATTTAAAATATACTTATGATATTGATAAAAAATGGACCATAAAATTGAGGAATCTACAAATGTCTACCTCAAATGAATTCTATTCCTCACGAAGTGTCTCTAGAGGTCCTACACAAATAACTGAAGCCATTACATCAAATTATATAATTCCCACTCCCAAGTCTCTTCTATGATGAAATCATTCATTCATTACACCCAAAAAAGAAGTACTATATTCCATCATAGCACATCCTTTTTTTTGATAAAAAATTTGAACATATTGTTCCTCAAATGATTTATCTAATTCCAAGTCAATGTCTTAATAGTAGATCACATGCATAGAATATGGCTCATACATATGATGTTGGGATGCATGGAACACATTATGTAATATTTGAGCTGGGTTTATGCACCCTTTTAAGAATTGTGTGTGGCTTGGTTCTTGTTATTAAATGATACAGAGTGATGTCCATGAAACGTATCCCATATACGAGATCAATCCCAATCAACCCACTCATTTTCCACATTCTTGATCCCTCTTATTTTTACATTGGACATTTTATCCTTATATGACAATAATAAAATGTCATATAACCTTATTCACAAACTAGATATTCATCAAAATCCCTTTAAATAATTTTCATAATCACATGATTATAAACAATGAAACATATAATTCATTATCACTGGACATTAAACAACATGACATGTGGTCTATTCGGTAGTGACCTAGACTTCTTAGATTAATTCATTTAATGAGACATAATTTTCTTATATTCAAGCTAGATCTATATAAGAACCTTGAACTTATAGTTATTTATCCATAGACCAATGCTAAAAAATATCCACTCAATTTTTAGAATTACTTCTCAATATCTAGACCTTCTCATCCATATCATGTCTCAAAACAAGCTTATATATCTCCACGTCACATGTTGTTAAACAGAATGACACGTGGTTCAATTTTTGTGACCTCAAACTACATAGAGGAAGATATTCCACAATAAAAAAATTAAAATAACCATCCCCTATAGAATATATTTATTTAAATATGGGATTTATTTGGGTTCAATGGTTTTGAAATTGATATCCAACCATATTGTAATGGTCCTCCTAGACTATGACCGTAGAATTATCCTTATACTAGTCCTACATGTGGATTGATTCTTTTTATTCCATAATAAATTGGGACCAATAAATTTTCTACCACAGGCCATGCCATAATACGCCAAAATATTTATTCCCCTTATTATCCTACTATTCGGGACCTATCTATTCATATCAGCTTTCCTTCAATAGCCCCAAAACTAGGACATTTTATGACCTTCATGTGGTGAGATTTATGTTATTTCATGATATACAGTGGCATTAAAATTATATATTTTATACCCATTAATAAATCCAAATTGAACTCATGATTTGTCTTGATGGTTGTGATACATAATTCATATCGGGTTTCCGTATATGGTTCACACAATGATATAAAGAATTTCATTTTTTCACATGAACATGATCTGGGAAAAATCCCCCACAAAACAGCCTTATCACATGAAATTAAACATCATTAAATATTTCCCAACCCATTTGAATATTTTTAGGATGGATTAACACATATAAACATGAACTACACTGAATCATAAGTCTTTTTTGTCCACCGGTCATGTATCTACTATTACAAAAGAATCGGGTATAACCATGTAAAAATTCTCCCCATATATAAGAGCTCCCCAAAATGGGAGATATCTTTCTTCAAAGATGTCATGTATATGGTTACATTTTCATTTTCTAGTATCATGAATCACTTAAACCATAACCAAAATAATTTCTTAACTTAAATTAGAATTATGTACATATTGGTACATGTATAATCTGAATACATAGTGACACCAAGGTCTCATATCCTAGGAACGATAACAAAATTAAACTTATATATTTTCTTCTTCTCTAGTGATGAGTTATTTCCTCATTCTTATTTGTTTTTTTATTTTCCCTCACTAGGGAAACCATACAGTACATCCTTTATCTCTCACGCATAATCCATATCATTATAGGGATATTCTATAATCAAGAACTATTTGATTCTTATTATCATATGATATGTTGTGAGGACATGATCTATTATCATGTTCCAAACCATAGGATTGTTTCCTATTAAATAATTCTTTACCAGTGATTGGGATCTATAATTCACCTCATATTTTCTTCCATAACTTCAACCCTTAGACAAATCCATTTAATTTTCACACATGAACTAGATTTGGGAAAAACCTCTTATATAATGATCCTCTATACACAACCATAAATCATAAAACATTTTATTCCTTTTCATATAACATTAAATTAAAGGATAGATGGTCAATCCTACAATACACTAGACTTCATTAAATGACCATCTTATTTTACTCAACTTCCAGACATGATATATGGATCCATGGAAGGGTGTATGGAATATATAGCCCATCGAGAAGTACACTCTTGGATAAAATTCTTCTATACTTAAGAATTATGTCCACTAAACATAGATTCCCTTATTATTCGAGTCTCATCCCTATGAACATTCTAGATCATTTGTACTAGGTGTATTCTATAGGTTTTCTTTTACTATTGATATTTTACTAAAATAACAATTAGGTCCTCCTTATGAATGACCTAGATCAGAATAGGGACTATCATTTATAATAATTATGTGTGTCTTGATTCTTATTATTTCAGAATAAGTAGTGAAATTTTAACCATATATATTTGAACCATCCAGAAGCCATTATCCACCTCCATTGCTATTTATTATCCCTAAAAACCAAACCATGGCTAGTTCATGATAGGAATTATCAAACAACTTATTATAAATTGACATATATATAACACAATTTGTAATTTATGAATTTTGAATCCCCATAAACCATTAATGAATATTGGAAATGAGGGCATCTAGCTCCAAGGGACACCTATGATTAGTAATTTATATGTCACCATATTCGAAAATACCATCCATAGATATAGATAAAAAGTCCAAGAGCCAGGTGGGCACCTACTCCCAATAAAGTACATATAAAAAGAGTAAACTGTACAAGACAACTCAGAGAAGGGGGCCCTTAGACAGCGTTGTGTACAAAGTGCCAATCCTATCATTGTGGACAAGATCATTGCAGTAATCTGGAAGTACAAATGACCAACTTGATCTAGCCTCCATAATTTCCCTTTTTGAGAGAGCGTCCACCACCTAATTTGCCTCTCTATACACATGAGACACATCTAGAGAAATCGACTCAGCAAGGTGCAGAGAATTAACCCAGGCAGCAAGAATCTTCCATGGCACATTCCTAGATCGTTCCTTCAGAATCTGTGTTGCAACAAAAGAGTCTGATTCGAGCCACAGCTTCCGCCAACCATACCGAGCCACATATCTAACCGCCTTTATCATTGCTCGTAGTTCAACATTGATTGTATTTCCATTGCCTATATAATGAAAGAATCATCCTTTGACAAATCCTCCGTTCATTTTGAACACACCACCACATCCAGCAGGTCCAGGCGCACCGGCGGCTGCCCCATCCACATTCACCATTAGCCAATCAGTTATCGGTGGAATCCACCTGATATATTTCATCACTTTGGGTCTCTGCTCCCTTCCATAACAATATTGTTTTTAAAAATGGAAGGCCCTCATTCAAGGATGGTATTATGATGATGCACCGATGCATTAAGTCTACCAGCCATAGATATATTTTATAAGGATAATGTACTTTATTCCCAACATGCTCAACAGTTTTTTCATGTAACCCTTCATTTGTAGATTGGTTTTTGATAACCCATTTCATACTTATTCCATAATATCAAGGTGATTTAAAAACCTTAGGTTGTGATTTACATCATCATCATCCCCTAATAATTTTTTTTCATCTCTCTAATCATGAACACTATTAGGATGGTCATGTCACACCCCCTATTTCTAGTCTGATCACCACATACTTAAACTATATAAACAGCTTTTTGAGACATTTTATAGTAGCACAAGGACTCTTAGTCAGGTTTGTCAAATCACTCCATTATTATGTATGATATATAAATTTTGATCAAATTTTTGAAACCATTAACCCTTTAGAATTTTTTTAAAATCTATGTATCCTTAAAAACTATCCAGAAATAGTCTAAATTGAAATACCCATAAACTAAAAATAAAATAGATAAGACATTGTTTATGTTAAAAATCAGTAAGGGTGACCTAACAAGATGTAAAGTCTGCATTTAATTAGTCACACCTATCATGACATAGGAAAAATTTATCATGAAAATAGAAGACATTAAAAATCAAATAGGACCCACCACATGGACCTAGAAAAATCAAATCCTTGTTTTTGTGACCCACTCACTACGGGAAAAAGTGGTATTAGCGACGAGTTATTTGTGACGGGAATATGTCCCGTCGCAAATAACCCCCTCAATCAGGGTATCTACGACGGGGATTATGCCCCGTCGCAAATGAAGAGTTATTTGTGACGAGATATTCTCACCCGTCGCAAATGGTTTGGTGCAAATGCGCGCCAAATCGCGCGAAAGATATTTGCGACGGGATCCCTTTCCCGTCGCAAATAACCGGCAGCTGTAAAAGGTTATTTGCGACGGGAAAGGGTTCCCATCGCAAATAATCCCTTTTATTGCTGCCCATAATAAATGCGGACGGGGTTTTTTGCGATGGTCCCGTCACAAATAATACTAATTGCGAAGGGAATACCGTGGCAAATAAACCCCGTCACAAATAATCTAACCTATAAATATAACAATCCTTGACAAGTTTTCTGAATCTGAACTACTTTTTACTAGTTTATATCAGTTGAGTGAATTTTGTTTTGCAAGTCGATTTCAAAGAGGTTGCGGGGATAATTCTACAAGTACAACAAATCGAAAGCTCGAAAACCAGTTTAAGGTTTTTTTCTGAATTTTAATTTAATATTTATTTAATGTTTTTGTTTTATATTTTTACATTAGTTTTTATTTTTTCTTATTAGATATAATTATGTTGTATTAAGGTATTAAATTTGATTTGTTAGATTTAATTATTAGTAATTAACAATATTTAATAATTAAGTGATTGTAATTAGTAATTAATAACATTAATTTTAATTAAAGATAGTAATTAGTAATTAATGAATGTAATTAGTATTTAATGAATGTAATTAGTAGTTAATAAATGTAATTGGTAGTTAATGAATGTATTTAGTAATAAATGAATATAATTTGTAATAATTGGAATAATTCAAAACAAAATAGTAGTAATTAGAAAAGATTAACAATAATTAGTAATAAGTAACATTAATTAGTAATAATTAGTAATAATTACCAATAATTTCTAATAATTACCAATAATTACAAATAATTAATAATAATTAACAATAATTACCAATAATTAGTAATAATTAGTAATAATTATCAATAATTATCAATATTTACCAATATTTACCAATAATTGCAAATAATTGTAAATTTTTACCAATAATTATGAATAATTACCAACATTTATGAATAATTGCCAATAATTAAGAATAATTACCAAGAATTAGGAATAATTACCAAGAATTAGGAATAATTACCAATAATTAGGAATAATTACCAATAATTCGGAATAATTATCAATAATTAGGAATAATTTGGAATAATTACCAATAATTACCAATAATGACCAATAATTACCAATAATTAGGAATAATTAGTAATAATTACCAACAATTACCAATAATTACCAATAATTAGGAATAATTACCAATAATTAGGAATAATTACCAATAATTAGGAATAATTCCAAATAATTATGAATAATTGCCAATATTTAGGAATAATCACCAATAATTAAGAATAATTACCAATAAATAGGAATAATTACCAATAATTAACAATATTTAGTAACAATTAACAATAATTACCAATAATTACCAATAATTAGGAATAATTACCAATAATTAGGAATAATTACCAATAATTACAAATAATTACTAATAATTACCAATAATTACCAATAATTACCAATAATTAGGAATAATTACCAATAATTAGGAATAATTACCAATAATTACTAATAATTAACAATAATTACCAATAGTTACCAATATTTACCAATAATTACCAATATTTACCAATATTAACCAATAATTGCCAATAATTGGCAATATTTCCCAAAAATTGGCAATATTTACCAATAATTAGGAATAATTACCAATAATTAGAAATAATTAGTAATAATTAGGAATAATTAGCAATAATTAGGAATAATTACCAATAATTATAAATAATTACCAATAATTAGGAATAGGTACCAATAATTAGGAATAATTACCAATAATTAGGAATAATTAGGAATAATTAAAATAATTACCAATAATTACCAATAATTAGGAATAATTACCAATAATTAGGAATAATTAGTAATAATTACCAATAATTAGTAATAATTACCAATAATTACCAATAATTAGGAATAATTACAAATAATTAGGAATAATTTGGAAAAATTAATAATAATTACCAATAATTAAAAATAATTAGTAATAATTACCAATAATTAGTAATAATTACCAATAATTACCAATAATTAGTAATAATTAACAACAATTAGAAATAATTAGTAATAATTACCAATATTTACCAATATTTACCAATATTTACCAATAATTTCCAATAATTAGGAATAATTACCAATAATTAGGAATAATTACCAATAATTAGGAATAATTACCAATAATTACGAATATTTACCAATAATTAGTAATAATTACCAATAATTAGTAATAATTACCACTAATTACCAATAAATACCAATAATTAGTAATAATTAACAATAACTACCAATAATTAGTAATAATTAACAATAATTACCAATAATTAGTAATAATTAACAATAATTAGTAATAATTAGTAAAAATTAACAATAATTAGTAATAATTAGGAATAATTACCAATATTTACCAATATTTAAAAATAATTGCAAATAGTTGACAATATTTACCAATAATTGCCAATAATTGCCAATATTTACCAATAATTAGGAATAATTTCTTATAATTAGGAATAATTACCAATAATTTGGAATAATTACCAATAATTAAGAATAATTACCAATAAGTAGGAATAATTACCAATAATTAGGAATAATTACCAATAATTAGGAATAATTACCAATAATTAGGAATAATTACCAATAATTTGGAATAATTACCAATAATTAGGAATAATTACCAATAATTAGCTAATTGGAAAAAACTAGTGTGACCATTATCTTTCTCAATTATCTTTTCATCTCTGTATTGGTTTTAAGAAAACTTCTCTCTCCACATGTAATATTTGCATTCTTTTTCAAAATTATCAACCTACTCACCAATAGAGTGGTGAAAGTGAATGAAAATATTAAATGTGGAGACAGAATGTTAAACACACAGATGAAAGGATAATTGTAACATAATATAGAAAATGAAATTATTTTAATATTAATAATAAAAAATACTAATAATGTAATAATGTTATTATTATATAATTAATATTTATGAAACAATAATATAAGTATTATTAAAATAATAATAAAAGATTATAAAATATTAAAATTATCAATATTTGTAACAGGTTTTTCTTTATTCGTAACATGCCCAATTCTTAGAGGGTCAATTTTTAGGTCAATTCCAATAAAAAGTTTGTGTCAGTCATGTTTGATGCATACTCTATAATTATCCATACTTGAGTGTTTTTTCTAACAAATTATTCAAAACCAGTAATTCTATTATATTTTATAGAAAAATATGGAACAACAAGGTTGTCAACAGTAATTATTAGATGACCACATATGGATAAATCAATGTATAAATCTTAATGGTTCGGGTTTAAATACAGTATATATAGATGGTGTGGAGACTTTTTTAGCATTTGTGGCATCAAATCCAAAATTTGTTTCAGAAGGCACAATAAAATGTCCTTATAAAAAATGTGCACTGAGAACATTTGACACATTTGAAAATGTTGGGGAACATCTCTTGTGTTTTGGTTTTTAACAAGATTATGTTTTTTGGAATCAACATGGTGAACGCAGTTCAATAGAAGATAATACTATCTTGATTCTGGATCCATCCTGGTTTCAAAATTTTGTACAAGATGTTGCAGGTCCATCTATTCAACATACAAAATCTCAAGATGATATTGATTCAACTCTTGAGTGGGCACACTCTGAATTTTATAAGTTGTTGAGGTTTGCTGAGGATGAGTTATGTCTTGGTTGCAAGATAAGAAAATTAGAAATAGTTGCAAAATTTATGGCTATTAAATCTAGTAATGGAATTTCAAACACGTGTTTTGATCAAATATTTTCTTTGGTTAAAACACTGTTACCCGAAGGAAATGTTTCTCCTGCAAATTACTATGAGAGTAAGAGGCTGGTTCGGAATTTAGGACTTAGTTGTTTGAAGAATCATGTATGTTCAAATGATTTCATTTTATATTCTAGGGGAAAATGTGTCGTTGGATAGTTTTCCCAGTTGTGGGAAATCGAGGTATAAAGAAGCTCAACATGGGAAGTTTGGATTGATTCCTATAAAACACTTGAGATATTTTCCTCTTACATCAAGAGTTCAGCATTTATTCATGTCTAAGAATACAATGACAATGATGTCATGGCACAAAACGAATATTTCAACCGGTAAAAGCTTGAATCATACGGCCGATGGTGATTACTGGAAACATTTTGATAGAGTGCATCCATCCTTTGCTTTAGAAGCCCAAAATGTGCGGCTGGGTCTTCCAAATGATGGTTTCTATCCATTCGGATCTTACGGTAGTCAGTATTCATGTTGGCCTGTCTTTTTAACTTCATACAATTTACCTCCATGGATGTTGATGAAGGAACCCTTTATCTTTTTGACCTTACTAATCCCAGGACATCCGAAGAATAATATTGATGTTTATTTGAAACCATTGATTGATGAATTAAATATACTGTGGAGTACTGGTGTCAATACTTATGATGTTGCTACGAAACAGAATTTCATACTAAGAGAAGAATTGATGTGGACAATCATTGACATCCCGGCTTATGGAATGTTATATTTCTGGAGTACACATGGGCCGAAATCATGTCCTTAATGTATGGGAGATAAAAAGTCATTTATGCTTGTCCATGGAAAAAAACCTTGCTATTTTGACTGTCATCGCAGATTTCTTCCGACTGATCATCCTTTTCACAGAAACATATATCATTTTAGAAAAGGCACAGTTGAAAGGGATGGACCTCAAAAAATAATATCAGGTACAGAGTTAAAATCAGTTGTATATTCATTACCACCCATCACTTTTGGACCCACAATAAACTAATAACAAATTTCTGGTTTTCTATAAGAACACAATTGGCTAAAACATAGCATATTTTGGGATTTGCCATATTGGTCTGATTTCCTAGTCCACCACATGTTGGATGTCATGCATATTGAGAAGAACTGTTTTAATAATTTTTTTCATACAGTTTTGGATACACCAGGAAAGAGCAAAGATAATGTAAATGCACGATTAGTTCTTGCTCAAATTTGCAGGCGTCCAGAACTTGAACTGTTTGAGAATGTCAGAACAGAAAGCTTAATGAAACCAAAACCAGCTTATACATTTTCCAAAGAAAGCTGCTTATTATTTTTTCAATGGATTGCAGATTTGAGACTTCCAGATGGATGTTCTTCTAATTTGGGTAGATGTGTAAATAATGGTCATATTACCAGATTAACAAGTCATGATTGTCATGTTATAATGGAAATAATTCTACCCATTGGATTAAGAGGTCTGTTGAATTCTGTGATATGGGATTCCATAATAGACGTATCATATTTTTTTTTGGGACATTTGTGCGGTGACAACAGATTACGATGCTCTATGAAAACTTGAATGAAGATGTTGTTGTAATTATATGTAAACTGGAAACAATATTTCCACCGTCTTTCTTCGACTCAATGGAAAATTTTATATTACATTTGCCATTTGAAGCAAAATGTGGAGGTCCGATACAGTTTTGATGGATGTACCCATTCAAAAGATGCATGCAGAAATTGAAAAAAAAGTACGTAACAAAGCATCTATTGAAGGATCTATTGCTGAAGCTTATTTTCAAGAGGAGATATCTTTTTTCTGCTCCCACTATTTTGAATCTGAGTATTTTTCAAAACACAACTACATGAGATGGAACGAGGGGAATATTGATGAAATCGACAATCAATTATCTGTTTTTTACCAGTCAGATCTTGGTTTTGGTGGAGTTCATGAACAATGGATTTCAGATGATGAACATCACAGAGCTCATACGTATGTTCTTCTCAACTGTGAAGAGATGACATCATTTTTACTCTAAGTGATTCTATTACTTATTCTAATATTTATGTTACAATAAATAACTTTATTTTTTATAGATTGTATAATAATCATATCAAGAAACAACTGCCACAAATTGCAGCAGCTGCTCTTGAAGAACGCAGACAAAAAATATTTCTCAGTGGTTTCAAATACTGGTAACATAAATTTTTCATACTTTAACATCTCCTTCAATTTATATTTTACTATATTGATAATTATTTTACAAATTTTTAGGTGTCTCGACATGTAGATAAAATTGAAAAACGACTTTGTATATTGAGTAACAAACCATCCAAAACGGTGAAATCTTATAATTCATATGTGGTGAATGGTTTTCAATTTCATACACATGCATATTGAGAATAAAAAAAAACAATGAACAATGGAGTTTTCTTGAGAGGATCTCATCATAGAGAAAATGAAGTTTAATTTTATGGAATACTTGATGAAATCATTGAACTCTGTTATCTAGGACACCATTACATAACGATGTTCAAATTTCGGTGGTTGGATACTGAGAGAGGTGTGCGTATTCATCCGACTCATGGAATCATCGATATTAAATGTAAAAGTGTTCATGCAGTAAATCAACCATTCTTACTGGCTCCACAGGCACATCATGTTTATTATGCAAAGTACTGTTCTATGTCAAGAGACTTGACTGATTGGTGGAGCATAATAAAAATGAAAATTTGAGACAATCAATTTAGTCAAAGTGAATGTGCTTTCACTGAAGTGCAAAGAATAGAAGTTTTTCAAGAGAGTTCTCAAAATCAATCTTTGTTACAAAGAGACATGAGTATCGATGATGACACCCATCAATTAAGAGTCAGTGAAGATGATGATGATGGTAATGACGTCACAAATAAATTTTAAATGGTAAGAGATGAAGCAATAGGAACTCAAATGGATATCGATGATATTGAAGAAGAATATGAAGATGACATTGAAAGATATAAGGATGATGATGAAGATGAATATTGATACAATTCAATGGTAGCTATATATAATCATAACTAATATATATGTATATATAATAATAATGATCAATTATTTTCTAACAACATTCGTTTTATGTTTCAGATGGACGAGGACACATTTCGTGAGTTGGCGGATGCTGACCTATCTTTCGATGCAGACGAGTTGCTGTCACCTAACCCTCAGCCTGAAGGTACTTCAGGGAGTATGCGGAGGGGGCATGGTCTTGCACGACTGATGATTCATGACCCCATCCCCAAGAAAGGTCCACGTCTTGGGTTCGATCCATGCACTCAGAGGTGTGATAACCTAGGCATTTTACTAAGATTTCATTAATCTATTTACATAATAAATGTTTGATTATTGTTTTTATAGTTTTACGCATATAGTAGTGGGACAGGGCAGTGCTATTTTGCGCAACTTTTTTTATCAACCATGGACGACAATGGAGCATATTCTTGTTGATGTGCAGCAGGCCATGTTCGGTCATTGGTTGGTACGTACGTAAATAATTATTTTTTATTTTGAAATTTATTTAATTTATAACTTGATATTTTGAATTATTTGTTGGGTTTATTTTATCCGATCGAGGATACCATGCGTGATTCCATCCAAGAGGCATGGGACGTGGCCATGCGTGATCGCTTTCGTCAGTTTTTGCACAATTTAAGAAGAGCTTCCATGATGAAAGCAGGAGTGTCATATTTTGACGAGTCATGTAGAGCACACCGGCCAGAGTATATTTCATCTCACATATGGGATGGATTATGTGCACACTGGTTGAGTGGTGGCTTTCAGAGGAGATCATCGGTGGGGAGGCAGAATCGGGGGAGGCAGGAGGTGACTCATCGAGTTGGGAGTCGTACTTTCAGTACTGATAGACAGTATTTGGTAGGTACATTTTTTATAAATATTTTATATAACTTTAAATATTAACATATTATTTTATATTCTTATAGGCTGTCGAGCACCCCGATATTACAGAGTACGACGTATATCGGAGGATGTATAGTGATCCAGCTACTGGGGAGCTCAGAGGTGATCTCCAACGTCACATCGTGGTCAGTATTATTTTTTTTCATGTTTAAAAATTAACTACATATAATATATTCACAATTTTAATTTTAAATTGCAACTACAGGAGTCATATGAGACTACAACATTACAGACCTGGCCTGAGGGTCATGCCGAGGCATCAGATCAGACCAGTGGCCATCATTTTGATGAGGTGTCATGGATGCAGACGACCTAATATGCCTTCGAAAAGGATCGGGTAGTTGGTATCGGCTCTCGACTGACTCCCGGAGATTATTATGGCAGTGCTGTGATGCCAACATCCAGCTCGAGAGAAGCTCGTGCATATTCTTCCGCTATACAGTATGAGGATCAGTTGTGATCTCATACTGAGTTGATAGAGAGTCTCCAAAAGGATGAGGAGGAGATGCGTCAGTAGCATCAGCAGCATGAGGAGGAGCGCCGACGACAGCAGCAGGTGTACGAGGAGCAGATGAGTCAGTGGCAGCAGCAGCAGCAGCAGGAGCAGATGGAGTACATGTTTCTACTCACTCATTCCTTAGTGATGGAGCTTCCTCCACCAATAGATCCCCCCTCCTCCTCCTTTATATTAGTTATTGTTTAGATGTTATACAGTTTGTAAATTTAAAATATGACATTTTTTATATTCAGAGTTTCTGTCTCTCTTATACTGGTGTCAATATTGTATTATTTAATTTCTATTTATTTTTAATACTTTATTATTTATTATTGGTATTTATTTTAATGTTTTTTTATTTTATTAATAATAATATTACTCTTAGTATTTTATTATTTGTTTATATTTCTTTTTGAAAATGTTGATAATTTTCAAATTTTTATTTTCTAATTATTTTAATAATATTGTATTCAGTATTTTTAATACATAAAATGTTTTAAAAATTTTAATTAAAATTTTAATTTTTTAATTATTTATAATAATATGAATTCGGTATATTATTATTATTATATAATATTATATTATTTATATTACAATATTAATATGATTAATAATATTATTCATATTTTATTAGATTAATTATTTTATATATATTTAATTTTTTTTAATATTTTATTTTAATTATAATTTTTTAAATATTTGAATGATTTTTTGTAATAATATTTGAATGATTTATAATGGTATTATTACTATTATAATATTAATTAATTTTTTTTATTAATAATTAATTTTTTTTTAATTTTTTTATACATATTTGCGACGGGATAATAATCCCATCGCAATAGGTAACTGCGACGGGATGGTATCCCGTCACAATTAAATTTTTGTAATTTTTTTTTTCAATTTCCTATTGCGACAGGGAAATTTTCCCGTCGCAATTACTTATTTTTTTTTAAAAAAAATTCACTCTTTCGCGATGGTATTCGTGGCCCGTCGCAAAAGTGTTATTTAAAGTTTTAAATATATATATCGATTAGTATTATCGATGAGACATATTACCATTTCAAATAATATTTTTAGTGACGAACCTATCGCAAATATTGTTATTTACGATGCCATTTACCGCAACGGGTCATTTGCAACGGACCCCCGTCGCAAATAGGCTTTTGCGACGGGATCTCGTCGCAACTGACCCCTCTCAAATGGGCTTATTTCCAGTAGTGACTGGTCTAGGAAAAAGAATGATAAGACCCTCTATCTTTTCTCTTACATGAATAATCAAGTAGTTTCTTTTTTTGAAATTTTTTCTGGAGGATGTGGTTAGTACATAATAGTGAAAATTTACGGTGTTTGAACACTTAATGGACATCCTTTACCCCATAAGACTATTTCATTCGTAAAGTGTTTAAATTTTCAAGAACTTTTTATTAGATATTAGTAACAAGGGAATCCAAATAAAAGGGACACCTATAATTGGTGATGTTAATGAAACCATATCTAGATCTTCCAACTAGATGAATCTTTTCTGTAAATAGAAGGTCCTCTAATCTCTTTTCAGTGCAATAATATCATAAGAGAATTATTCATTAAACTGTGGTCAATTATCATTCACTTTGTACTTACATTATATCATCATTTCTGATTTAAAATATTTTGATATATGATTTACACATCTCATAAAACATATATTCATTTGGAATTTATATACCCTTTATGATTCCCTTTCATGCATCATACCCATTTGAAGGCATGATTATGATTTCCTCCTCTTGAACTTCAACTGGTCTTCCTATTTTGACCCTAAAATTTATGATCAATGGTCCACGAATTGTGTCCTTAAGATATGTTCACCATTTTAAATGATTACTATCCTGATGTAGGACCTCCCTCACTCAAATTAGAACCACATGTCCTCTATATCATATACACAACCACACGTTTAACCTATTTTTTAATGTTTTGTTACCATAAACATCAGTAAACATTGCTCCAAGAATCATGACCCTAAACTATATGCACTTTATTACAAGGTGATATAAATTAGTTTTTTTTGTTCGTCATTCACATAATGTTTTCCTCTCCATTTTCATTATTTTTAACACCTCATATTTTATTCAATTTGTTCTGACATTAAACACTAGCTACATTGGTCATGCTTGCATAACCTAAAATTTATAAATAAATGAGAGACAATATTGACTAGGGAAAAATCCCATAAAGGGTAACCCTAAATAAATATTTATTATATGTTACCTATACATATATTTAAGATGACCTAGGTATGATATGTCACATGAAAATGAAAAAATAAATAAAATAATTCCATTTAAAAATCCTCAAATGGTAGCCATAGATAAATAAGAGTTCCTTCACATTGGGCCTCTCATATCGAAGGCCTAGGGAAATATTAAGGATAAAAAATAAACTATCACTTTGTAATACAACATATTACCATAGAATAATATCATACATTCTTACTAAAACTTTTAAAAAATAAAAATCATAGATAAGACATTCATTTCTCCTATATATCATTTTAATACAATCATGAATAATGCATGATGTGGTAGTCCTAGGGTGATTGACCCCTCATGAAAATTGGAATAACCATTACAAATCTATCTTCATTATTTTCATCATGTGGAGTCACTCATCTCTCTATTCTAAATGGACTATGTAACACCCTGACCACAAAATCCTGGAGCCGGTGCACTACTAATTATATTGGAATGGTTAGAAATAAATAAATCCTAAAGGAATGACCAGTTTAGTATTATTTAAGAAACTATATACATATATGTAACTCAAATTACAATGAGAAAGGTAACAAAATACAATACATAGAAAAAACTAAAAAAAACAGCATCCATCACAACTTAATACATAACCTCCTCTTCATAACTTTTTTATGGTAGAAAAATGAAAGGGGTGATCTCAAATGAGTAGCAAGGATTAAAAATAGTAGAATAATGAGTGAATAAATGAAACATAAACAAATTTTTATAGTCAATATGGCATGGTGAACAAATGAAAAACACACACCCTTAATTAACTGAGAGTGAAACTGCATCCATAGATTTTGCCATAGTGAAAAACTCATGGATAGTAATAACTAAAAATTAATAAATATAATTATTATTAACTGGACTTCATGTATCTGGAACATGATACCAATATACCAACAGAATAGTTTAAGTCTGTGGGTGAAAACCTGTTTGATTTTTGGAAACGAACTCAATGGGTTTGTCCCCAACTGATTGTCTCATGAGACCAATCGATGCATCAAGAGAATATAGAGATCACCACCCATTATTTCATGTCCAAATCATTATTTATACATATATTAAATATATGATACATATTCCTTTGCATTATCTTCATAGAATTGAGAATACAGATTCATCAATTCTTCAATAGTTAAAACAACATTAAAAAAATCACCGTATGTAAAATGGTATAAAAATTAGAAAATAATTATATCCATGATTTGAGAATATGGATATTTTAAATCAATATAATTTCAAATAACAATTGTTCTCAAATGATAATTAATTATACCATTTAATAACTATTAGTTGCAAAATACAATGTAATTCACAACGAAATGGAAAATTGAGTCAAATCATGTTAGCAAATTATAATCAATTCTTTTAGGTGACCAAGAATTAATTATCATAAAATTATTATCTTAATTACATCAAAATAAAATGAGTAATGATATTATATAAAAAATGGTAGTACACATACACCACATGCAAAAAATTAGTGGCGGACAATGGAAATCTCACAGAAATAAAAGTGATACGTGAAACCACATAAAAACATTTTATCCAAAAAATGGGAATTCTTGTGAGAACATAATGAGATGTAAAAGGGTATAACATCATTTATATATCAGAATGAAAGTATGTGGAGGTTATAAAACATGAACCATTATTATGAATTAAAAATAAAAAGGACATAACATAGGGGTAATTCTTGAACAAAAGTGAGAGAGGATCCCATACAAAGAACTTATTATTAGATTGTGTATAGATAAGGGAAATAATTATGTGTGAAAAAAATAAAACCACAAAATTAAAGTGTATATAAAACATAAAACAATCATATTTAATTTAAACATATTATGGGAAGGACAAAACCAATGACATTGATGTTTAACTCAAAGAATATAAATTGAATAAAGATATCCCTTACCTTATGATCGAAGGTGTTTTTGACTGTTCATAACGACATGAATAATAAAATTCAGCTTCATTAATTAAAAATTACAGAACCTGAAAAATATTTAATTTATATTTAATAAACTTATTAGGTCCATTCATGCCCTTTGAGAAGGGTTTAAGATATTTGATTTAATTGATTTCTGATCTGTTCACTTGTATTCATGAATTGAAGTTCTTTTGAAATGTGTTTAGACATAAAAAATTGTAAATATAAAATATGTTAGACACTATAAATGATATTATAATGATTTTTTGTTATATACTTGATTATGGTTCATTAGTTAAATTTTATCGATAAACACTTGGAGTATCTTTGCATTTTTGTGCATAATGAACTGGTGTTGTATTATTATTTTGTATTATGAGTGTGTAGTGATTCCATAAAATTAAATAAGGTAAAATAAATATATTATTATATTTTTCAACCATTAATTATATTTCATGAATAGTCTTTAATATTGTAAAAGAAATTGAAAACCCGTCGTCCTTGAATGTGATAAATTAACACATCTCTGACGGTATTTTCTTTTTTTAGTATAAGAGGTGGGGGAAAAGATAGATGGTGATAAAATATTAATTAGGATAATAAAATTTTATTCCATGTAAGGTACTGTAATTTTCATTGAATTTGGATGTGGTGAGGTGAGGAGAGAGAAACAAAAGATTAAAACTTGTAAAAGTATTTGAATGAAAAGAGAAGAGAGGTTCACCTCTTGAGTACTCCTCCTTGAGAAATCTCCTTAAGGCCTTATTTTTGGGAATTTTGGTGAAACAATATGGTATAAAACACGGGGGAAGATCTTAGGGAGATATTTTACCATAATATAGGCAATTCTTGAATCTTGATTGGTTTGGGAGGAAGAGGGGTGAGGGGTGGTTTATATAGTGTAGGGGAGGATGGATTTTACAATATTTTAGTTATTATTTTAATATTTTTGCTCAAGACTATGAATATTCCTGATTCATGTTATAAAAAATATTAATAATTGAATATTATTTCGAACCCATTTGGCTTAAATCTACCTTGAATCACCTATGATGCAGTAAATCAAGTATTCATCATTTATCCTAATTTATCATATTTTAATTTTAATAAAAATTTCATGTATTTCAGAAAAATCTGAAAACATCACCGTAACCATTTTTCAACATGTAAAATCCAAAAATGAACTCGATTTTTCAAGAATAATTTTATAAATATGATAAATTTAATTTTTAATTAAAATCATTATTTAATCAAAAAATAAAGACAGTTAAAATATTCATCTTCCTTTTCACAGAGCCTAAATTTTATTTATAAATTCATGAGTAAGGATACCATTCATAAGAGTCATATTACTATTAATAAGGGTAAGTTATTATTCATAAGGGTAGGTTAATATTCCCTAAAAATCTAGTCAATTCTATCAGACTCTAAATATCTCCTTGATCACAACCACGTATGTCTGTTTTTTGAAATTCCAAACACACAAGTGGAAAATTTATGTTGAATGGATATGTTATGACTATCTACTAAATAAAAAAGTGTTGTTTCAAATAAACATAGTGATTTATGAAATATAGGCTATCTAATTAAAAGCAAGTATTTATGAAAAAAGTACTATGAAATATGTGGGGTGTAATATTATTCCCTCCTACAGAAATTTTTCCCTCCACATTTTTTAATTTATAAAGGCCATGAAAAAAATGTGGGTGGTTCTTCTTCATAACAACCTTAGGTTCCCATGTTGCATCCTCCATATTATGGTTAATCCATAGAAACATTTCTAGATGAGTTTTTTGTTTTTTCTATACCTACTTCTTTATGTCAAGAATCCTAATAGGCTCTTCGCAATATGAAAAATCATGTTCTAGCTCTATTTCATCAAAGGTGAGTACATGCATTGGGTCTGGCATGTATTTCATTAACAATGATATGTGGAAGACATCATGAAATTTGGAGATACTTTGTGGAATTGGTATATGCTAAGTTACATCTCTGATTCTTTCCATAATTTAAATTTTTTTTGATGTACATGGGGCTCAATTTCACTTTCTTAGCGAACCTTAAGATACCCTTCCATGGAAATACTTTCAGAAAGACATGATCTCCAAATTTTAATTCCATGTTATTTCTCTAGTTTTCATCATAACTCTTCTTCCTACTTTGGGATGCTTTACTATGGTCATTAAGTTTCTTTACCTTTTTCATTTTCTCCTTAATAATTTATGGGCCTATAAATTTCCTCTCACCAACTTCATCCCAACAAGTTTGAGTTCGACATCTCATTCCATATAAATCATTATATGGAGACGTTTTAGTACTATAATGGAAAATATTATTGTATGAAAATTCCACCAAAGTCATGTATTGATACCACATACCTTCAAAATTGATAGAGATCTCAACATGTATTCCAGTGTTTGTATAGTCATTTCAGACTGTCTGTCGGTTTGGGGGAGATAAGTAGTACTCATATGAAGCTCAGTATCCAAATCCTTCTAAACACTTTTATATAATTTTCATTTAAACCAGGGATCTCGATTGGAAACAATTCGATAGAGTTTCACCAAAATGTATTACAACTTCGTTGATATAAAGTCTTGTCAGGCGCTCAAGTGGAAAATACCCTCTTATAGCAAGAAAATGTGTTGATTTTCTGAGATGATCAACAATTACCCATATTGCATCATTTCTTATAAGTTTCCCCGATTGTCCTATAAAAAATTCCATCGTAATTTCATCCAACATACAAATTGGAATAGGTATAGGTTGAATCACCCCTCTAGAATGTTGTCTCTTTACCTTCACTTGCTGAAAAACTAGACACCTTGAAACGTAGTCATCAATTTCTCACTTTATATTATCCCCCCAAAAATATTTCTTCATATCACTATACATATTTATGATACTTGGGTGTATGGAGAAATTTGAGCTATGAACATCTTCAAATAGATCCTTTTTTAGCACTGGTACAGATATAACACATCACCTCTTCTCAAATTTTAGAAATCCCTCCTCATACACCAAATATGCCAATCTCTAATCCTTAACAGGATTTATTTTATTGTGAAAATTCTCATCATCAGATTGAGATATTTTTATATTCTCTAGTAAATATGGTTTAGCCATAATTTGAAAGTGGAAAGATGATTCCCCTTCCATAACAATTTCCAAATCCATCTTTAGTTGATCCATGAATATAAGATGCCTTTTCAATCCTCATCTGGTTCAAAATTCCATTATCATTCTTTTTTAAATCATATTCCACCATATTATACTTTCTAGGGTGGTAGTGTATTGAAAAATCATAATCATTGAGTAATTTGATCCACCGATGTTTCCTCATGTTGAGTTCTTTTATTGTAAAAATGCATTTCAAACTCTTGTGATCCATTTATATTTAACATCTTTCACTATAGAGATAATCTCAACATATTTATAGAGAAATAATTATGTCCTATAACTAAATATCATGATTTGGGTAATTTTTCTCACGAGTCTTCAGCTGCCTTGATGTATAAGCAATAAATTTATTATTTGGCATAAGGATGCAATCTGGTTCATTTTTTGATGCATCACTGTATATTTCAAACCCATAATTTCCTAATAGAAGAGTCAAAATTTGATCATTGACCAGTCATCTAATCAATTATTCAAAGAATTATATTCATTATTTTGTCCATAAAAACTTAACCCCTTAACATGTGATCCTAGTTAGTGGGTTATCCTGTCGGGCGAAATTCTGAAAAAAATGCAGATAGTAACCTACTAAGCTAATAAACCTACATACCTCGGTTATGATCATTGGCTTGGAACGTTCAAGGATTTCATTTTTCATCATAGGATTAACTAGGATTCCATCTTTAGAGATAATTTTCCCTAAAAAACATATTAAATATACAATTCAAACTTTATAAACATTCCATATAATTCATTTCATATAAAAGTATTCAGAATAATCAATGAGTGATTCTCATGGTCTTCATATATTTTGGGGCATACAAGGATATAATATATAAATACCATAAAAAAAGTTATCAGGATATTCCTTGAAAATTCTTTTAATTAAATAATTGAAAAAAGAGTGTGTATTGGTAAGTCCAAAAGGCCTCTCTGTAAACTTGCAATGCCCATATTGGGTTTGAAACACTGTCATTGGAATATATTCCTTCCTCACATGAAGCTGATGATATCTAGATCGACGGACAATCTATGAATAATATTATGCTCCATGAGCTTGATCAAATAAATCAGCAATTCTTGGAAGAAGATACATAATCTTTATTTTAATAACATTGATTTCCCTGTAATCAATTCACAACCTCATGGATCCATATTTTTCATCTTGACAATGAGGAAAGAGGCTCCCCATGGAGAAACACTAGGTCGAATAAATATTTTTTCAATCAATTCATCTATTTTTTTCTTTAGCTATTCTAATTATATAATGTCCATTTTATAGAGATTCATTGATATAGGTCATGCACCGGGAATTAAATCAATAGAGAACTCAGTATCCTGCTCTAGATGATGTACACGTAAATCCTCTTTAAATACATCATTGTATTCTTTCATTATATGTAAATATTCAAATTGACCATTTCTATCCGCACACATAGATATTGGGTTCTATTACCCACCAAGACTTTCATTCTATAGAGCTAGTATGGGTGGATCTAGATATGAATTTGATGGTGAGGTTTATGCTCTAAAGATAATGGATTCTACACCATTTTCAAAAATTGTAAATTCTTTACTCTTGTAATATATATTTGCATCATGATTTGACATCCAATTTTTACTTAGAATTATATCCAAGTCAATCATTGGATTGATGATAATATTATAAACTAAATCATTTTTATGTGTCATGAGGTGGACTAATCGAAATGCCTTTATTGTAATGATACATCCTCTTGAAGTTTTGACTGAAAACTCTTTTATTAAATCAAATTGGACCCGACTAATTTTCAGAGAAAAAAATAAATATTTAATTGAATGCGATGATCTAGTATAAAATAATTCATTTGACAAGTTTGAGGAAACAATTAATTTTTTTTCCAAAACGTCATTAAGAACTTCAACCTCCATGGTTGTAATCACATAAGCTTCACCTTTCTCTCATGGACTAATCTAAGGAATGTTTTCTTAGTGCATAAGACACAAACTTGTATAGTGTCCCATTTCTCTACAATTTTAGAATTGAACATCATCGACTTGCTTCATCACCTTGCATTAATTATATCAATGACCCTTTTATCTACACTTATTGCAGACTCCCATACCTTTCAAGAATTTCCTAGGATTATTCTTTCCACATTTCTCACATAATGGGATTTTCTTCAATCCCTTATTCTTCTTTAGAGCTTCACCTTTCCCATAGTTATAAGAGTACTGCTTCTTATCTTTGTTTCCCTTGAACAAATTTGATCTATAAAATTCCTTATCTGTATTGATGGAACTTGATACAATTTCATAAATTGATTAATAGGTTTGAGAAGCCAGTTACCTTTGAATTCTTTGCATAAGGCATTCAATGAAATGATCAATATTGACTTTTGAGTCACGTACATAATGTATGTACTACCTAACTTTTCTAGTGAAGGTAGCCTCGTACTCCGTGACACTATCTTCTTCCCTTTTCTTTAATCCATGTAATTTCCTCTTCATTTTGGTGCATTTCTCATAAGTGAAATATATTTTTAATAATATTTCTTTAAAATTCCACCATAATATATCTTATATTTCGTCTTCCTCAGTAGTATTTTGGATCAAGGACCTCCGTTGATCATCATCACTATTGAGACAATATACTTCCAGCACTACCATTTCATTTTCATTGAATCCTAATTCCATTAATATATTTTCAAGGAACACGATTCACTGCTCAGCTACCACTTAATTAGAAGTCCCAAAAAAAGATAGGGACTTCTTCCACATGAAACGATCCAACATATATGTAACATGTTAATTTTTCAAAACCTGAGTATGTTGTCCTAATATGGTTATGATCTGATCTGATCCAACATTGGCTGTGTTAACTTACTCAGTGGGGAAATCCATATATTACCCACAAGTATTGATTCCCCTTTTCCATTAGGTTCCATCTCTAAATAATGGAATAAAATAGATTAGATTATGTATCATAATTTATAATCTCAACTAGAAAAGTACATATCATAAATCTAAATTCTATGCATATCTAATCTCATAAACATGGTTTCTCTGAGGAAAAATTTACATTACAATCCTACATAATGGCTTGTAATGAAAATGTGAATTTTACAAGGAATATCCTCTGAGAGTTTCAATATAAATAGTTCAATATGTACCATTGTTCTGTACCCAGATATCCTAGTTCAAATCCATAACTCCTTGTCAGAGTTTTCACTCCTAGGTACATCTATTACAAATCCACCTCTACCTATTTATATCCATACATGTATGTATTTTCATAAATGATAAACATAATCCATTCCATACCAAAATTCTTGTACTTTCTTGTATTTTTATCCTCAAATACTACCTTATTTCTTTGTTCCCTATATTTTTTTTCTAATCTAGTTTCTATGTTTTCTACTAAACATCATCTGATACAAACTGTAACACCCCGACCCAAAAATACCTAAGTCGGTGCATTAATAATTACATTGGAATGGTTAGAAGTAATGGAACCCCAAGGGAACAATCATTTTAGTAGTCTTGAATAAACTAGATACATAGTTGTAACTCAAATTACAACGAGAAAGGTAACAAAATACAATATATAGCAAAAACAAAAAAACATTGCATCCACAGAAACTCAATACATTACCTCCTCTATATAACCTATTGAAGGTAAGAAAATGGTAGGGGTGATCTCAAACACACAGTAAGGTTTGAAAATAGAGGAATCTTGAGTGAATAACTAAAACATAAACAAATTGTCATAGTCAATGTGGCATGGTGAACAAATGAAAAACATACACCATTAATAAACTGAGAATAAAACTTCATACATAGATTTTTTCATCGTGAGAACCTCATGGATAGTAATAACTAAAAATTAATAAAGATAATTCTTATTAATTGGATTTCATTTATCTGGCACATGATACTACTATACTATCAGAACAGTTTTTATCTCTGACCACCCGTCTAATTTTTGGAAACAAACTCAAAGGGTTTGTTGCCAAATCATAGTCTCATGAGACCTGTTGCCGAATCAAGGTGCTATATCAGGCCCCTCCAATCGCTGTATGTACAACGAATTATTTATATATAGAATAAATTCATGATCAATATTCCTTTACAATATTAGCATAGAATAGAGGATATAGATTCATCAATACTTCCATAGTTAAAACAACATTAATGAACACCATATGTAAAATAGTATACAACATAGACTATAATCATATCCATCATATGAGAATATGGATATTTAAAAAGAATATAATTTCAAAAGGAACTTTATCTCAAATGGTCTGTAGGTACACCACATAAGAATTATTAGGTGGACAATACAAAGTAAGTCACAATGAAATGAAAAATTGAGACAAAGCCCATTAACACATTGTAATCAATGATTTCATGTGACCAAGAATTAATAGCCATATAATGAATAAAATAATACCAGAAACATCATGTGATTAATGATATTATATATCAAATTACAGTACACATACCCCACATGCAATAATTATGTGGCATACAATGGAAATCTCATTCAAATAAAAGTGAGATGAGAAACCCCTTACAATCATTTTGGCATGGAAACATGTGTTATTGTGAGGGATTAATGAGAGGTAAAGGGGTATTATATCATTTATATATCATAAGGGAATTATGGGGAGGTGATAATAAATGCACCATCATTATGAATTAAAAATAAAAGTACACAACGTAGAGATAATTCTTGTAAAAAAGTGAGAGAGAAGATCTGTTACAAAGAAGATATCATTAGACTGAGGACAAATAGATGACATAATTATGTGTGACAAACATAAACCCACACAATAAAATTTTATATACATAATAAAATAATAATTGGTTATTCACACCTATTATAGTAAATAAAAAACAAATGACATTTATGTTTAACTCAATGAATGGAAATTGAGATAAGATATCCCTTACCTTATGCTCGAAGGTGTTCTTGATTGTTCTTAACAACCTAAATAATGAAATTTAGATTCAGAAATTAATTATTTCATAACCTCATCAACATGTAATTGATATTTTATAACCTTAATAGGTTCATTCATGCCCTTTTTGATGGGTCTAAGAGATTCAATTTTATTGTTTTTGGAAGCATTTTCTTCCTTGGTTTTCATGACCAGTTTATTTGTATTACTAAATAAAATTCCATTTTAAATATGGTTATATGTACAGAATTGTATATATATATATATATATTAATATTGACATTATAAATTATCTTATAATTATTTTGGGTTATATATACTTGAAGATGTTTCAGTAGTTAAAAGTTATTGATAAACGTTTGGATTTACTTTATGGTTTTGTGCATAATGAAATTGTTTTGTATTATTATTTTGATTTATGATTGTGTAAGAATTAAAGAAAATTTCATACAGTAAAATAAATATATTATGATATTTTTCAACCATTAAAAATTATTCATGACTTGTCTTGAAGATAGTAATAGAAATTTAAAACTAGTAGTCCTTAAATGTGATAAATTGACACATCTCAAATAGTATTTTCATTTTTAGTGAAAGATGTGGTGGACAAGAGAGATGATGATGAAATACTCCATTATAATAATAAAATTACATTCCATCTATGTTAATATATTTTTTATATCATTTTAATGTGGTGAGGTTAGGAGAGAGAAATAAAAGAATAAAACCTTTAAAATAATTAGAAATAAAAGAGAAGAGAGGATCACCTCTTAAGTACTCCCCCTTGAGAAATATCTATATGAACTATTTTTTGTCCTTTTGATGATATAAGTAGGTATTTGACGTGGGGGAGGATCTTAGAAAGATATTAGAGTAGAATTTTGGCATATCTTGAATCTTGGGTGGTGTGGGAGGAAGTGGGGTTGAGGGTTGGTTTATATAGTTGAGGGGAGGAGGGATTTTACAATATTTTAATTATTTGTTAATATTTTGGCTCAGGAATATTAATTATTAGGATTCATGTGATACCAAATAGTTATAATGGAATGTTATTTCAAACCTAGTGGGATTAAATCAGCCATTAATCACCTATTATGTAATAAATAATGTATTTATCATTTATCGTAATTTATCGCATTTTACTATTCATAAAAAATTCAAGTATTTCAGAAAAATCCAAAAAATTTACCCTAACCATTTCTCAAAATGTAGGATAAAAAAATGAACTCTGTTTTTCATGTATAATTTTATAAATATGATAAATTTATTTTTTAATTAAAATCATTATTTAATCGAAATATACAAACACTTAAAATATTCATCTTCATTTTCAAGGTGCCTAAATTTTATTTATACATTCATGAGTAATGATACCATTCATAAAATTCATATTAATATTCATAAGTGGATGTTACTATTCATAAAGGTATATTACTATTAATATGTTTAGGTTATTATTCACAGAAAATTATGTTAATTCTATCAGACTCTAAATATCACCCTGATCGCAATCGTGTATGTCTGTTTTTCGATATTCACAAAAAACAAGTGGAAAATTTAAGTTTAATGGCAAGGTTATCAATATATATTAAATAAAAAATTTTTGTTTTAAATAATTTCATTACTTTATGAAAATATAGGATATCTAATAAATAACATGTCTTTAAGAGAAACGTACCACAAAATGTTTTTAGTGTTATAGACTAACTCTAACATATGGTGATTATACATATGATTCTATATTTTTCTTTCCTATAACTATCCAAGATACCATATCCAGGTCTATATTATTTCTCTTATCCAAATGATATAAACATGAGTTATGATGATGATACATGTTTCATTATATTTAGTCAGCTTATATCCATTTATGTGCACATACTCAAAATGAAACAAAACCCCATAATGCTTCATCTCATGAATAAAATCCAACTTATGGTGATAGAAAATATGTCACCCTATTTTTTCTTACAATATTCATATATGGGTATAATATTTTTTAGAAAATTAATTGACTCGTATTTCATTAATTTAATTAAGAATCTAGAGGTGTCATTTACTTGATCCATCTCAGTTAATGTTCATGTTTATTTTATTATCCCAATTTAATTCTTAATGAAATTATTCAGATTTTCTAAAACATTATGAGGGTAGTGAAATATTCAATGTGATAAATATTAATTTAAATTAGAAAAATTTGTGTTTTCCATTTATTTTCATGCAATGGAAGGATTATCTGAAATATGAAAACTTCCCATAATTAAAAAAGAGAGGAAATATAAAAGAAAAAAACTAACCCAACAACAATAAAATATTTTTAGTAGATTGATGCATATTAGTTAACAATATATGGTAGTAATTGAAATATTTCGACTATTATTCCAGCCTAGAAGCCTCATAATGAATGAATGATCATACCTCAAAACCAAAAATGTCCAATTCTTGATTTCTATATTAGGTGGCCTCAATATTTATTTTTTATTCTAACATGTAGCCACTGATTCTTTCTACATGGTTCTCATATTCCTTAATTAATTTTTTGAATGTGGAAATCAAGTCATGCAGTCTAGACAGTTCCATATTCTTTTATGGTAAGATCACCCCAAAAATTTCCTATGTCGATTCACATTATCAAAAGAGTAGAGATCCTGATACTAGTTTACTATAAGTTCATTGGAAAATAGAATTTCCTATATGATAGAGATTAAATTTAGATATTGAAAGATATTTATTTCTAAGACCATGAATAATTTGGAGAATTTATATGCTTTTCCCCTATCAACAAGACGAATGTGGGTAATCACAACATGTAATTTATTCCATTCCCTCTTAAGTGTGAGTTTTTGTTGAGGAATATTGTATACTAGGAGTGGATTCATTCATCAGAACCAATATATATTCTATGATTAGGATTCCTGGGAAGTTTTTTTTTCTATGTAATGAGAATAAAATCACAATTGCGTTTAATAATCCCAGGTTAATAGGGAATTGTTCTAGGGTGGTCTCATTAAGAAAGATATCATGAACATATAGAGATGATAATACCCCAACATACTACTTGACAATACTTAATTGAAATATGATAGACTAAAATTCAACATTAGGTCCTAGAAGTTTACCCATTTGGTTTTGGAGTCCAATGTGGTAGCCTCATCACTCCACTCTACACACTCATGATCCCAACCATCAGCCTAGAGGGGTGGTCTACAAGTTTTCAGAGTGAATCCCCATAGGATCATACCATTATAACAAATGGACCTTGATTAATCATACTCCAAATGTTGGTTAATGGAGTTTTATAATAATATTATAATAATTGGACTTTTATCATCCTTATGTATAGACATGCACTAGAGTTTACATAGGGTCATCATGTATTGACCACCACACACATTATGTAAAGAGGATAAGTTTACATATAAAATATAGTGAAACTAGATCCAAATCATATATGGAGTATAAGTTTTAGAAATATAGATCCTTTTGACCTTTAATATAATGTCACCATCTTGAAATGTAATGCTATATGTGACAGTTTCAGTTGATTCATTGATGAAATCCACTAGTGTGATGATATGAGATTCGTAGAGGGTGATGATGAATCGAGAATGACCCCCTAAGAGAATGTATAGATCATGTGAATCCATAATTATTAATTTTATTCCCATAATGCTCAATAGTATGTATTTGGGGTTGAATTGGGAATTCAATACCATATTCCTCAAAATATTTCATTCATGATAAACCAATATCTATCCATTCCAAAATTAGATTGGGTTATAGGTCCTTTGAGGGGTCTCGACCCATTGAACCAAGAACAAAACGTTATATATAATCCATAATACTAAAATATAAAAATTTTTATTTACCCTTTTGGATATATTCACATCCATCACAAAAGTAGTTAACCTCACCCTGGTACAAGAATCTTGAGTAGCTAGAAACTACCCACCGAGGAACATCG
Source organism: Viscum album (assembly GCA_963277665.1). NCBI lineage: Eukaryota > Viridiplantae > Streptophyta > Magnoliopsida > Santalales > Viscaceae > Viscum > Viscum album. The sequence goes on along the minus strand of OY728135.1, from coordinate 884,027,537 downwards.
CTAAAAGTCCCACCAACTGTATATCTAGATCAACACTAACTTGGTTCGGTAACCCCATGCTTCATATAATCCAATATCTATAATTGAATAATATGTGTTCCTATACCCACTAGCATATTGAGTCAATTAGGTCTTTATCCTTTTCACCATTGGCCTCAATCCACTAGGGAGTATAAATTTCTTGATCCATGTAGGAGAAGTTAGGTAATGAAAAAAACATCCTTCGTCCTCTCATACTCAACTATTATTAATATATCCCTTCTATAGATATGAGTGTACTTGAATTTTTCCATATTCTATGAGGTTTAAGGAACTCATCATATATTTCACCAAGAATGGGTACAACCCAAATCCTATAGATTTCTCGTAAATTAATGTCGACCTCCAAAAATGACATATGACTGGTTTTGGTCATGAAGATCCACTAATTAATCAACTCTGGTACGATGTCAGGATAACTAAAAACTTAAAATTATGTGTACTTGAGGTTATTTTAAAGTTTTATAGAACTCAAATGATCTTTTAATTTAGTATAAACTTGGTTCCCTTAATATTTTTTTGACCATTCCTCAGAGAAATTACTTTTGGGTAATAGGTCCAATTATATACGTCATCCTCTCTATTAACTATAGGATGATGATTGTTTGATGGTGGGGTATGCTAATGGTTCGTGAAAAATATCCACTATAGAATGGATCATATGTCACAATTTCTCCCTTTCATCCTCATAAATAGTCTTATTTTAAAAGAAAATATTGGTTCGAGAGACATCTTGTTGTGATAATTTTATATAATGTGAAAATGAATGTTTGGTTTTGGAATAGGTGTGTCAATTAGAAGGAATAATTCATACAAAAATATCAATTTTGATATTTTTTAGTTAGATAAATCTAGTACAAGAATACAATCTATGGATTGATGGAATAGTATAAAAATATAACATGATATGGGCTCATCATCCTCAAACAGATTCTATATACGAGTAGTGGATTTAGTATTGAAAATTATAATTAAAATGTTGTCTATCATATTTATGAAAATGAAAAGTTCAAAACGTATTAGTTTAATGAGAAGAAAGGGAATAAGGAAAATATCTAAAGGTGATGACATGGTGATAAATAAAAAATAGATATAAATTTTGATTAGGTAAATTTATTTCCTAGGTGCATTCATATAAGTTTCCTCGCCCTGATTAAATCACCAAAGGCATTCTCACTCAAGTCAAACTATGCTGGTAACTTCACCTAGAACCTTATCTTCATTTACTTCACCTAAGTAAATAATTTTCATGAATATCATGCGCACTCAATAACATTTTTCACAATCTACAGTTTGGTGGGAAGGATACACACTTAACTTTGGTAGCATCAATGATATGAGTGAGAAGAGAGTGTTAAGATTGAGGGATAACTTGTGATAGATGAAAGTGGGTTCCTTAGACCCAACTAGTATTGTACTTTGATTACCACTACATATATGCAGTTTTTTATAATAAATGTATTTATCTTTCCATAACAGTGTAGATACTTCTGCATCCACTTTGTCTATGAAAATGTCATTAGATCACATATCGTATCAAAGGGGGTATAGCAGATTCTAGTCTATAATGAGAACCCCAAGATACCATGATAGTAATCTTAAAGTAATGTCCTATGGTCCGGTTACATCATTCTAAAAGGACACAGATGATGTGTGACGATCAGGTACTGGGGGATGATAAGCATTGAGACTTGATCTCATGATGTTCACACTTTATGATCTATTGTAGTTAATATAATGAGGACAGACCCGCATAATAGGAACACCACAAGTTTCAGGTGTCATTGGTTGTTCCTATTTATGAACATGTTTAATGGTCTCCAGATTTGATATCATTACCAATGAATGTTATTTAATTATATACATTTGATGCAAGGAAAAAACCATGGAGACAATGTCATGGTGAGGTAGTTTGTATCAGGTACATCATTAATGGCATGATATTGATTGAATGATTGAGAAAGGATTTGTGGCTTCTGATTTCAGGAAGAGATATCTCAGACCTAGTTGATTAGGATAGTCACACCTTCATTAAATCCATGGCTATGGTAGTGGAAGGAAAGACCGTACAGGCAAATCAAAAATTATAATAAAGAAAGCTAAAGGATGATGACACTAGTGTGCATTCTGCTTTATTGAGATATCAAGAGAGAAGATATTATATTACACAGACTGTTTTTGTAGGAAGGTATCCATTGATATGACTTTAACTTGTCTCTATAGGTCCTCTATGTGTTGTTAGACCCCACACTTGGTCAGTGGATATTATTCACTGCTACTGATATAAAGACCTAGTGGGTCACACACAATAGCGCTTTATGAATCTGCCCTATTTTTTTGAATAGGAAAGTAGAACTTAGTGGGCCCCGCCAAAGGGTCTGAGTACTATCCATGTTCAATGGATCAACAAGTAAGAAATAAATTCTTTAATTATTCATGATTGGAATAATATGTTGATTTTATTTATAACATGTATTTACAAGTGATTAGTAAATACAAGTATTAATATTATTTCAATAGATGTTAATAACCTAGGTTCACTTAATAGTAACAGGAGGTGTGAGTCGAGTTAAAGACTCAAGTTTATCACATAATATATTTAATTTATATATTATGAGTATGTGATAAATTATAATTATTATTTATGGAGTAATTTTATATGTCATAAATAATTATTTATAACACTTATATAGAAGACGTTTATTAAGCGGGGGTGCGGGAGCAGAAAATGCGTGTTTTAAACATTCCCTATATAAGTAAGGGAGAGGCTCTTCCCATGAAATTATTCATGTGTTGGGATTGATAGATTCTCTATCCTCATAGATTTTAGAGAGAGTGTCTCTCAAGCGAAGGAAGATCTTCAAGTTCATCCATCTCGGATCAATGTTTTTTGCCTTGCTGTAATCGTCGCCGTTCTGAAGTGAGCGTTGATGTTCTGCTTTAGCACCCAGATCTTCAATAATCGTGTGAAGGAAGATTCAAGAGGTGTGTGTGGATGATCTAGAGGACTTCAATGATGGATTCTTTGAGTTACGATCACTGACGTCCTATGATGGACTTGCACACATCTGATCCAAACTATGTACATGTTCAATTTATTTTGGTGCTCTATTTAAACCTTGCATGATCCTTGGACCAAACCGGGATAAGGACACCTGAGTTGACAGAGTCATGCACTCCAGTGATGCATAAATTTTTAATTTCCTAGAGAACCTACTTCCACTGCAGAGTCCTAGTATGTATCAGTGGTATCCAAGGGATCACAAGTTTTTTATGAGTACACAAAATTAATAAGAATTAAATTTATGTACAGGGTGTTAATACGTTTAATTAAGATCTGAACACACATCGTTTAATTTTCAAATGATCAAGCTATGATCATTTGAAAAATTTAATCGGATCAACGTCGTATTTTTTTCATTCATCTGATGTTAATCTCAATTATTAATGAGATAAAATAAAATAAAATATTTTATTATAATGTTTTCCTTTTTGATCATTTTAAAGGGGGGTAGAAAAATATTTTCCACAAAGTAAAGGGGTATGGAACAATATTTTCCACAATGTTTCTTTTTAAAAAAATGGAAATACGAATACCCAAATGGGTCTTTCCTTTTATAATTTTGGGGAATTTTTTTAAAGAGACAAAAATTTATTAAAAAAAATAATTTAAGACCCAAAATGGGTCTTCTCATTCATCACATGGTGCACAACCATTTTTTGGGGTGAAACCCTAGCGACGCCATTCCCAGTCGGACCAACCTTCTCCCCTACCACCGGACCGCCGACCCATACCACTTCCACCCCTACCGCCCCTCTATCTCGCATAGGCCAAGCTCCGAACGGACCACCACCCTGACCTAGATTTCCACCTCACTCAGACCCCACCCTAAGACTCTCCTTAACATGCCCTGACCGGACCACCTCCAATTCACCAACCAGCGGACCTGGCCGCACCGGACCACGCCACCGCCGTTCCAGGACGCGTCAGACTAGGCCGCTGCCCCTACGGCTAGACAGAGTATCGGGCTGCCGCCTTTTTGGTTGGTCAGAGAGTTGCACTACCTCCTCTCGCTCCCTTTGCTACAGGCCAGAAAATGCTACCGCCGTGAGGTCAACTAGACCGGGCAGTCACGCCGCAGTTGCACCTTGATTTTGAACTGCTCCAAAAAAATACTCATGGCAGCTTTCAGTCCTGCCAGACTCCTCCCCAGCTAGACGAAACCATGTATTAAATAAATTTTAATTAATTTAGTTTTTTAAATGAATCTAATTATAATTAGTTTGGTGGTTTAAATTTATTTTAATTTGAATCATTAATTAAATTATAATTATAATTAAATGAATAGTTTAATTTAATTTTATAGTTAATTTTAATTTGTCTGTTTAATTTATTTTTGGGATTGAAATTAAATTAAACAGTTGGAATTGATAATAATAAATTAATTGAATTTATTCAAATTAATTGAATTTATAAGGACCCCTGTAATATTTAAACTAATTGCAATTTAATTTTATTGCACCTAATTTACACCGACTGGTCTTGAGATAGTGACTGACCTATACATGTTTGGCTTTATTTATTTAATTATTTGTTAAATGCATGTGATGTTTGTAATATTTAATTAGATAAATGAGGTTCTGTGAATTGTATTTTAATTCAACTATATATATAAGTGCCTGCACATCCATTGCACTAGTTTTATTTTGTACATCAGAACCCCTCACCTGAGTGCTGGTATATTAGTAATTATATGGTGAAGATCTGAGATGAAGACCCTGCAATGTCGAGGAGGTATTACAGATAGGTGTTGAGCACTTTTCACTAGGGCCAATAGCTACACGAGTAATGTTTCGACTTAGGTATGGATGCCCCTAGGTGATGATTGATCCATTATGGACCGACCATTATATGAATTCTCAAGACTAGTCAGATTGCATGATTTACCATTATGCATTGTTTTTTGTTTTTATGTAAATGAATGATTATTTCCTGATCACATGGAATACTAAACAGGATAAAATTCATAAATATGTGACGAATTATATTATATTTCATGTTCAATTATGAGCATGACAACCTATTTTGAACATAATAAATAGAAAATGATTATATTTTTCAATAAATATAAAAATTACTCAATGATATATTAAGTCCGAAAGCCTTCGATTTCTCACATTTAAACAAAACCTGCTATTTGGGGTGCTCGTCAGCCACTGTTGAGAGTGCCTCTTATTACTGGGGCAGTTTCATGGGAGAAATAGATCGACTTAACTAAAGTGAGAAGCCACTGTTTTTCCACTGCTAACTTGCTATCACTTTAGAATAAAGTGGTTGATGGAATCATGTTCTGATTTCAAAAGCTGGGACTTTACTCAACAACACAAGGAACTACAAGCTATGTGGTTGTCCAGCTAGTGCCTACCTTGAAACTCTCCACGTAGTGGCGTAACCATAGATTATAGACTACAAGGGAGTTTTTGAGGGTCCTTTTCACTATAATAATCAAGTGACAGAGTATTCCACATCTAATAGTGAGGGAAATTAAGGTTCTCTAAAATAGTGAGAGACAATAAAATTATATAAAAATATATTAATAAAAAATGTCAAATGGTAATCAAGACAAAGTACTAACTGCTAAATGTTTATATGATGTAGATTCAAAATGGAGATCACCAACACCCCAAGTACTTTATCACTACTATCAATTTTGGATAAAGATAATATCTTGACCTTCAATAACTTCCAGGAGTGGTATAGGTTCTTTAGATATTACTACACCATGAAAGGAAGTTATATGTGCTGGAATCCCCAATTCATGCTATGCCTCATCAGGGAGCATGCATGGTGGAAAAATATAAACAGAGAAAGCATGTAGACGATGCACTTGATGTTCAATTCATCTTGCTATCATCTATGTCCAGCCAATTGAAAACAATTCATGTGGATGATGATTCCTACAAGATGATTTCAAATCTCCATGAATTATATTATGAGAGGGCCATGCAAGAAAAGTATGATATCTCAAGTGATCTTTATAAGTGCAGGCTAGTAGAAGGGCACCAAGCCGGTCATCTTGTAATCAAGACGACTGGGTATATTGAGAGACTTTAATCCCTTGGGTTCAAACTGAACCAAGAACTAGTAGTGGATCTCATTCATGCCTCTTTATAATAAAGCTTCTGGACTTTTATTGTCTATTATAATATGAATGACATGAAAAAGTTGCTCCTAGAACTTTTGGATTTATTTCACCAAGATGATAAGGATATGAAAAATACTAATTCATCTATCCATACGGTGAAGAAGAAAAACAAGGGCAAGGAAAAGGGGTCTAAGGCCATGTCAAGGCCAAAGACACCAATGCATCTTCCTATAATGAAGACAAATATTCAGAGGAAAAGTAATGAGTAAGAATCTATCTGTGTTGGATGTGGTAAGAAAGGCCACTGGAAGATGAATTGCATAGATGGGAAGAAGAATCGAAATGATGCTTCTACTTTAGGTAATTTTTTATTGAATGTAATATATCATTATCTACAAGTTGGGTATTGGATATGGTATTTGTATCACACATTTGTTTTCATATACAAGAACATAGTAGGGTCAAGACGATTGCAAAAGTTCATGTGGATCTCTGAGATGCAAAAGGTTCAAGTATGGCAGCCTTGGTGGTAGGATACTATCACTTAACCTTTCCAACTAGTTTGGTTCTAGTTTTAAACAATTGCTACTATGTACCTTCTGTTACCAGAAACATTATCTCTATGTTGAGTCTAGACACTATGGGTTTTTATTTCAAGTTTGGAAATAAATTTTATCTCTTTTTTAAGGATAACATATTTTATGGTATGGCACATCTTAACAATGGTTTATATATGTTGGAACTAGAGAACTCAAGAAATTGAAATCAATGACAAAAAAAAAACCAAATAGACTCAAATATCACTCTCTTATGAAACTTAAGTCTTGTTCATGTAAACAAGAATCAATTATGAAGATTACATCAAGAAGGGTATCTAGACTCAGTACAATTATAACCCTTAGATGTATGTCAATCTTGTTAACAAGTAATGATGACCAAAACACCTTTCTCCGGAAAGGGATAAAAATCCAATGCAATACTGAAATTAATACATAATGATGTATGTGGTCTATTTCCTTTAGAGGAAAGTGGGGGTTTTTTATACTTCATTACTTTTACTGATGACTATAGTAGGTATGGCTATATCTACATAATGCGGTATAAGTCATATTCCTTTAATTTTGTAAGGAATACCAAAATGAAGTGGAAAACCAACTTCGTTAGAAGATTAAAGAACTTTTCTTAGACCGAGTCGAAGAATATCTTAACCAAGTGTTCATTGATCACTTGAAGAATTGTGGGATAGTATCTCAACTCACTCCTCCTTATACAACACAATGGAACAATGTTACTGAAAAAATCAATAGGACCTTGGTTGCCATGGTAAGATCAATGTTGAGTCATATAACTCTTCCATTATCCTTTTGTGGATACACCTTGTAGAGAAAAATATATACACTTAACCAAGTACCAAATAAAGCACTAGATGGGATTCCATAGCAGAAATGGTATGGAATGGAACCCATTCTGACACACATATGTGTGTAAGGGTGAGAGGAATTTTTCAAGACTTTACCAAGTAAAAAATTAGCTTCCAAAAGATCTAAGTGAATATTTATAGGTTATCCTATTTAAATTAAAGGATATTACCTATATAACCCTCTATATTGAAATGCCAATGTGGAAAGATACACCACGTTTCTAGAAAGGGAACAAATTTCTACTTGAAATAGTGGGAGAATGATTGACTTCGATGAAGTTAATGCTCTAGATGCACAAGAGTGGGTAGAAGAACAATCTCCATAAGAAAAAGTGGAAGTAGAAATTGTTTCTGAGACATAGACACTGTGTAGGTCTACGCGAGTGGATAGAGAACCAGAATGTTATGGTTTTCTTGTCACCTAGTCAGGTGACACATTATTACTTCAGGATGATGAACCTCTAACCTACAAGGAAGTAGTAGAAGGCAAAGAAGCTGCTAAATGGAAAGAAGACATGAATTATGAGATGGATTCCATGTACCAAAATTGAGTTTGGATTTTGGTAGACACTCTAGCTGATTTAAATCCCACTAGAAGCAAATGGGAATTCAAGAAGAATTTGGACATGGATGGTGAGGTTAATACCTTTGAAGTAAGACTGGTTGCAAATGGTTTTAGGAAATTCCAAGGAAGTGACTATGATGAAACCTTCTCACCAGTATCAATGCTTAAATCCATCAGAATATTGCTTGAAATATCTTCCTTTTATGATTATGAAATTTGACAAATGGATGTCAAAACTAATTTTCTAACTGAGAAGTTGGTTGAAGACATCTATATGACCCAACCCAAAGTGTTTTTCAAGTCAAAGAATGTCAATTAATTATTTAATCTATAGAGATCAATTTATGGGTTGAAGAAGGCATCAATATCATGTAATGTTCATTTTTTCAGGCCATAAGAGATTTTGGTTTTGTAATAAATGAAAGTGAACCTTGTGTCTATAAAAATTTTGAAGGGAATGTCATCGTTTTCCTAGTGATATATGTTGATGACATATTAATTATCGAAATTGAGTTAGAAGTCTTATAGTTAGTTAATAATTGGTTAAATGAATGCTTCTCCATGATAGAATTAGGTGAAGCAGCCTACATTCTAGGAATCATGATCTATCGAGATAGATCAAAAATGTTGCTTCGGCTAAGTCAAAGTACATATATTGACAAGGTACTTAAAAGATACAATATGGAAGAATCCATGAGAGGATTGCTTCCTATGTCACATGGTATAAATCTTTCCATGAAAATGTGTCCACAAACACAGTAGGAAATTGACAGAATGAGTAGAGTCCCTTATGCCATGGCAGTGGGTCTATTATGTATGACATGCTATGTACTAGGTTTAATGTTTCTTTTTCTTTAAGCATGGTGGGTAGATATCATGCCAATCCAAGAGAGATGCATTGGAAAACTGTTAAAACTATCCTAAAGTACTTGAAGATTACTAAGGATATGTTCCTGGAATATATAGGAGATAAGGAAGTAGTAGTGAGGGGATACACTGATGCTAGTTTCCAAAAAAATCATGATGATATGAAATCACAGTCAGGCTAAATTGTTTTCTTGAATGGTGTTGCAGTGAGCTAGAGAAGTTCAAAGCAAGCTTTGGTTGCTGATTATACAGCAGAGTCTGAATATATTGCAGCTTCTGATGCTGTAAAGGAAGCAGTCTGGATATGTTGTTTTATCTCAGACATTGGTACTGTGCCTAAAATTGAAGACCATGTTCCAGTATATTGTGATAAAACTGCTGCAATGGTGCTTTCCATAGAGCCCATGTCTCACTAGAGGAAAAATAATATTCTCATATGTTTAATCTCTTGAGGGATTTTACTCAAAGAAGTGAAGTCACAGTTAGCAGAGTAGCAATAGAGGACAACATGGCAGACCCCCTGATTAAAGCCATTTCTTAGTAGAAGCATGATTCTCTTGTGAGAGCTAGTGGATTGAAACTTGTTAGTAGTTGGATCTAGTGTAAGTGGGAGTTTTGCAAGTGGGTTACCTTGACCCAACTTGTATTGTACTTTGATTACCACTACATGTATACAATTTTTTATAATACATATGTTTATCTTTCCATAATAGTGTAGATACTTCTGCATCGACTTTTTGTGTGGAAATGTCCTTAGATTACATGTCATATTCAAGGGGTTATAAAATATCCCAGGATATAATGAGGACCCTGAGATACCATGACAATAATCTTAAAGTAAAGTCCTATGGTCCAGTTACATCATTCTGAAAGGACACAGATGATGTGTAACCATCAGGTGCTGGGGCTCATAAGCATTGAGACTTCATCTCATGAAGTTCACACATGATGATCTCTAGTAATTGAGATCATGAGGATAGACCTGTATAATATGAACACCACATGATTCTGGTATCATTGGATGTTCCTATCTAAGGACATGTGTAATGGTCTCTATACTTGATATCATTATCAATGAATGTCATTTAATTACATACATTTGATTCAAGTCGAAAACCATGGGGAAAAAGTCGGGGCGAGGTAGTGTGTATCAGGTACGTCATTAATGGCATGACATTGATTGAATGATCGAGAAAGGATTTTTCACTTCTGAGTTCAGAAAGATATATCTTGGGCCTGGTAGATTAGGATGGTTACACCTTCATTAAATCCATGGCCATGGTAGTGGAAGGTAAGACCATATGGGAAAATCAAAAAATAAAATAAAAAAAGATAAAGGATGATGACACTACTGTGCAATTTGCTTTATTGAGATTTTGATGATGAATAGATTATATTACATAGACCGTGTTTGTAGGAAGGTAGTCGTTGCTCTGACTTTACTTTGTCTCTATAGGGCCTTGATGGATTTCTAGACCCTGCTCTTGGTCAGGGGACATTATTCACTACTATTGATATATGGACATAGAGGGTCACACACAATAGTGCTTTATGAATCTACCCTGTTCTATGAATAGGATAGTAGAACTTTGTGGGCCCCACCAAAGGGTCTGAGTATTATCCATGTTCTATGGATCACCAAGTAATAAATAAATTCTTCAATTATTCAAGCTGGGAAAAATATATTCAATTTATTTATAACATGTATTTACAAGTGATTAGTAAATACAAGTATTAATATTATTCGAATGGATGTTAATATCCTCGGTTGGTTTAATATTAACATGAGGTGTGAGTTGAGTTAACGACTCAAGTTTATCACATAATATATTTAATATATATATTAGGAGTAAGTGATAAATCTTAAATATTATTTATGGCATGATTTTAATTGTCATAAATAATTATTTATAACACTTATATAGCAGGCGTTTATTACATGGGGGGCTATGAGTGCACACCACATGTTTTAAACATTCCATGTATAAGTAAGAGAGAGGATCTTTCCATGAAACTATTCATGTGTAGGTATTGAGAGCTTCTCTCTTCTCTTTAAATCTAGAGAGAGAGTCTCTCAAGCTAAGGAATATCTTCAAGTTCATCCATATCAGATCAAAGTTTCCATCCTTTCAGCGATCATCACTGTGCTGAATTGAGCATTGAAGATTTTCACTAGCACCCAAATCTTGAAGAACGACATGTGAGAAGATTCAAGCAGCGTGTGTGGATGATCTAGTGGGATTAGACGTCAGTGTCCTCAAGTAACAATCACCGACATCTTGTGGAAGACTTGCACACGTCTAATCTGAACTATGTACATGTTAATTTTTTTTGTGCATTTTTTAAACCATGAGTGATCCTCTGACCAAACCGGACAAGGTCACTGCAGTTGACAGAGTTATGTCACTCCTGTGATGCATAAAATTTTAAATTCCTAGCCTGCCTGCTTCTACTGCGGTGTCTCGGTAGGTATCAATAGATAAGTTTATGGATGTTAGAGGACCCTATTTTTATAGAAATATATTCATCGTTCCCGAAGGTGATTGTGTTTCATGATTCTTCCATATATGAAAATGCACTAAAATGTGTGCATAGAATATAGATAAGGCCAAAGGAATAAGAGACACACCATAGATCAGCCATTGTGCTAATATTGTCCCATTGAAAAAATATTCTTCCCACTACTAAATTTATCAAAGAAATATATTCTCCTTATTCTAATCATATCTGATTTTTAAGCTGATGAATTTATTATAACTTTTTCTATGAGATAAGATGGAATGTGAGATATCCTAAAAGAAAATTCTATGGGAGGTGGACAATAACATTACTCAGGAACCTAGGAACATCTCTAGGTCCCATCACCAGATCCCAAGATGTGTCCTAATGGTGATTCGACAAGGTTCCTCTTAACCCACTTACATGAAAACACTTGGTCATCCAAATCCTTCACAATACATTCTTGCATAAGTTCAATGAAATTTGAATATATTATCTCCCTTTTCACACACTCAACCACTTGAAAAAACCACTTCATATTATCATCCCTCAAGTTCCCCAATCTTATATTTCACTGATAAAATGACCCCATTGGTCCTTATTTTTTACTTAAATGATAAAAATTAGATACATGAACTTGGATTCCTCAAGAAAGGATAACTTTTCACTCTCTAGTCTCCATCCTCTATTCAGGTAGCTTAATTACGACTTAAACCTTATAAAATATAAAAATGATAATTGGGCTACCTAATTTATTGATACATAATTGACTTATAAAGAGATCATTTCATTCCTAGTAAACTAATAATACAATGAAGGACCCCAAATTTCATGATACACTAGGGATACACTCACCCATCTCATACATTGAGGCTTTTGTACTAAGGAGAACCATTTCCCAAGAATTACGATTTGGGCTACCATTTTATCATACAATAAAAAAGGATAATTAGTTCCTAGGCCACTATACCAGGGGAAACTACTACCAAAGACTAACCCATGGGTGACCACATAACCCTACACATAACCAGGGTGTCAAATTCAACCTACAAAATATCACTAAGGACAATCATCTCCCATGAATTCTTAATAGGGTGGACAACTTATCAAGAATTAAACTAGGGAACCATTTTTTACCCAATTCTTGAATATGGTGACCACTTAATCCTACACCATATTACAAATACCACTTTTCTCCCCTCCTATCAAGGCTCTTTATTCTCCTAGTTCCTCACCAGAGAACATTTTTACCTAAGAACCCCACTTGGTTAAAAATTTACCCAGGAAACTAATAATTGATCACCCTTTGTGCCAAAATATCATACCTAGGTATCAGATCCACACAAGTGTCCTATATGGATGGAAACCAATCTTTTCCTCCTTCGCGTCCTTCTAAATCACATTGTTGGATTATGTACACTAGGGTTCACCACATTATCATGTATTAAATTGATAAAATGTATCTCCCATGAAATCCTCCCTATTTGATAGGTCACTTAGTGTAGTAACTATATTTTAATGACTTGATAGCTAGAGATCCTATCATAAGGACTCCAGTGATCCTCCAAAACACATACTACTCATATTTTCTATCATATATAAAGGATTTTATCTAATTGGGAACCTATTGGGCCTCCTATTTCCATTTAATGATCTTTATATAGAGAAGTATAATGGGTAACATATACGCCTTATGTACTTTCTCATAGTTTTATAATCATCAATGTAAGTGCAAATATTTTTTCCACTGACGATTTCATCACCATAACTCATCTATGAACATTATAAATCCATATAAGGGCCACCAAAAATTAATCCATGACTTCTTCCTCCCCAGACCATGTTACCCATGAGTCTAAATGTCCATATTATTCTTATTTATATCATATTGGAAGGTAATTTTTGAATATAAAGTTATAATATTTATAATCCTCTCACAAATCATGCGACTTCATAGTAGCATTCAGATATCCCCACACTTAATTCCTAATATTCTTCTCATGAGACAATACCTCACATGGTTCTAGTGTACTTCTATGTATAATAATAAATCATAAGTAAGTTAAGACATATGTGGGACTTCTTCTAGATATATGACCCAATCATACCCAAATTAATGTTCTTATCCACAAGAAACACTGTTGAACCAAAGTGACATAATGGGACACCAATGTGTAATCCCCAAACCATTATTAGAAAGTTGTACTCCTCACAAAACCACCCAAAAATGGTAATATTCTTTAGCATCTATCATACTCAATGGTAAATATTCCCAATTATTCATTGATTCCTCAAAGGTTCATACTTCTTATAATCTAAAAAACTCAAAGTGCCTTATTTATTATGATTAAACCGACTAAAGGGGTCATATTAACAATGATACTACCACATATTTTACTATATAGTAACTAAAAATAATAATTAGATAGTTTAGTTTATACATAAGTACCACAAAAACTTTTTTTAGGAATAATTTTATGTAATATTTATAAGAATATTGATTTAATCTAAATGAAATATAACTAAACTGTATGAAGCTAAACTGTATGACATGATTTTTTCATAAGACCATAAAATATAGAACCCAAAATACTTGGTATTTTATTCTTATAAATTAGGATGCATATGATTCTTATCTATGATTCAATACCAAAATATCACTGGTTATTGTTGGATTACCTTAACGGGAACCAAATTGTTCCTTTTTATAGGACCTTAAAAGATACAAAATTTTCTTTTAAATGGAATTAAACAATGTGTGTTCTAATTCCATTTAAATGGATACATAGGAAGCTCCTCTCAAGGGATCGACCCTAAATAAACATCATGTAACACCTACCTATATGGGGTTAAAATCTTGTCTTACCAAATATGCATCTTTAAACACAGGGTAATCAAGTCATAAGTAGATAATGGTAGAGGACATATTATACGCACAAAATTTCCAATCAATTCACAGTTTCAATCAAATCAGTTGAATAGTTATAACAAATCATATAATAGGATTCATTAAAGATTTGAGAATATGTATTAAAATATAAGGGAGCTTGAGAGTAGGTAATAATTCCTCCTAAAATAGTAATATGACCCCATCCTCCCATTCTCTCAACCAACCCACATTCCATAGCATACCTAGGTTTTCCTAGGGAATTCATTCCCCTAGAATAAAAGTCTACAACAAAAACAAAATGACCATAGTTTAGGAATATATATGAATAAATGATGAATATAGAAATGAAATTATGTGCTAGGGTGGTAAGAACATTACTAAATGAGGTTGAAAAAAAAGATTGTATTAGTTTAAAGTCATACATAATAAATATATGGATAAGGGGTGGTTTGTATCAATTGAAAACTTAATAATGGTATTTTATTTCTCAAATTTCTTATAATCATTCCATAAAAAATATATTTCAATTTTTAAATATCCTCTAACGGTGTAATGTTTCTAGGTATTCATCAGTTATTGATATTATCTTATCAATGAATTATTTGATGTTAAGGGTTTTAAAATTACTTGATTATCATGTTTTGAAGTAAGATTTAATACATGTGGCTTCACAATGTATTCTATAGAAAATGTTCAAACACACATTAACCCCGTTATTTTATTTTAAAAGATATTATGGTAATGGTATAGACCTTTTAAATTTTACAACTATGGAAAAAGTTATTTTCATATTATGTAAATTGGATTTGTTATTTCCACCAATATTATTTTTTGTAAATGTTAAATTGATATTTTACTTAGTTAGAGTGATGAAAATGTACAATATTATATATTAATGATGTAAATATCCCATTTAAAATTATAGGTATATTTTGAAAGGTTGTGTCAAAAATCAATGTTTTCTAGAAGGTTTTATTATATATCAATATATTATTAAGGAATATATTGATTTATATACTAACTAATTTCCCAATGTGAATTGATTTGTTATCTTAAAATCATGTCATAGAGGAAACCTTATTGGTGAAATAATTTTTATAATATATTATTTCATAAATACAAAAAAAAATTATAATAATATTCAACATTATATTTTATATGATAGGATAGAGGATGTTCCATTTGTTAAAAAGCACAAAGTAATTATTATGTATATGAATATATCAAGGTATTAAACATGCATATATAATTCAAAAAATAAATAGTCTATAGGATGTTTTTTATAATATGTATATAATATGTTTTCTATAGATACAAATTGAATTTAAAAACAACTTTTATGTCTAGCGAGAGGGAAAAGTGTACATGTCTTATCTTACAATGGTTAGACAATAAATATATATATATTATTTAGAAAATAAAATTATAATCACTGTACTATAAAAATAGTAGATTTAATAATACTATAGAAATGATGAATATATCTTTTATGAAAGACAACAATATAATTTATTCCAATATCAAATAATTTGGCATCATTAAAAAAATATGGGTGCTAGATTATACACAATTTTAAGTTCTAATTTTCAAAGAATATAGGCTGATAATATTAGTATAATTTAAATTAATGAATTGGGATTCCTGAAGGTGAATTTTTCTAAGTAAGGGTATAATAAATAACCTTTTATAGAAGAATCACAAGGCTTACTAGCATTTTTGTCCCAAATCCTACAAACACAAATTTTCAAAGTGTTCCATTATCAACTAAACCCAATGTAGGATTAAATGAAATTCCATTAAGGAAAACCAGTTTTGGGATCTAATAATAAATTTTTGTTGGTAATAATATATATGGTGTCATATATGTGATAGAGGACCATAGGAAGGGAATATAGATACATTATAGATGATCCAAATCCAATTAACCATTAAATTAAAAATTGGTCAATGAATAGGTAAAATTTATCTCATTAGTTTTTTTATATAGGTAGTGTTTCCTCAAAATATTATATGTTCACTACTTTATTTATATAATATAAATTAATTGATTGAATATTTGTAAAAATAATGGATTTTATAGATGCTGGTGCTACCATTCTCAAGGAAACCATAGTTAGGATGCTAAAGCTGAGAAAATGTAATCATGTGAACAATGTTTTGGATGAGAGAAACAACCAAAAAGTGAGCATGAGGGAAGAATGATATGGTTGAATATATAATGGAATGGTGTATCTAGATTGAATTAATAAATATTATTAAGTAGAGAAATAAATGTCAATAATTTGAGGCTGTAAAGAATACATGTGGACAACCTATTGTCCTAAAAATGATTATTTCTATTAGTAATATTGGATTCAGCACACGAATGCATGTGTCAATTCGTGTAGATATGTGGGACAATGTTTTTCCTACATTGAAGGTAATAATTTTGGAAGAAACTATTGGATTTGGTACATTTAAACAAACAAACATTGTACATTCAATTACTATAATATTCAAAACCAAAATATTAATGAATTTATTATCAATTGATTATTGTTATTTAGTTTAGAATTAATTTAATAATGTCATGAAATTAATTTTCACAGCAAAATATTATGGCATTTCTATACTATAATGATAACATTTAGATGATATGGAAAAATTCTTAAACATATTTACTATGGCCTATATGAAATCTCTCTAATGGGACACAAATGATATGAATGTACCAATCAAGATCTATGAGATCATTGAGAGATAATGGGGGAATTAATGATCTTCCCTTTTTTGATTTCTTACTTTAGAAACAATATTTTCATTCGGTTACTGAGATATGAATTAGTTAGGAAATAAAAAATTCATACTTATAAGAACACTAGTATTCACATGGTTTACTATACAACAAGAGTAGGTAGCCCTTCACATGGTTTGGAAGTAATCTAAGACCAAAATAAAACATGAAAAAATTATGTTTATTGTCATAACAGGAAAAGCATATTCATAACTAAAGTATCACTATATTAGTTTGATAGTTTTTTTGATCCTCTCATAGATAGTAGAATATATAATTTTTTTAAGAACAAAAGAACCTTTAGAAATAGTCCTCAAAATTGTCTCGATGCTCCTCAAACATTATTCAAACTTTCTTTATTATATTTATTTATATTCTTATTCACATTATAATAAATAAGAGAGGAAGAACATTAATATCAACTTCTCAACTTTTACCTAACTATCTAATACACTATGTTTAGTCGACTTGGTATATTATCCTAGGTCTAGTACCATATTTTTGGTACCATGTTTCTGGTACCTTTTTTGACTGATACCAACTAATTCATTGATTATCCAAACATATCTTCAATAATTTTGTTTAATACCAAATGGTATGAATTATTTTTCTGGTAACGCATCATTCGATGTTACTACATCTAATTCTTCAACATAGGATCTATCAAGATATCTAGTCATCACCTCAATTCTTCACCAATTTTCCTAGCACCAATTCTAGTAAACTTATCTTAGTGCACATTCTCTCCTTTAAAAAGAATGTTTTCTCTAAATACATAATGAGTAACGTGAACATAAATTTCAATGTTCCCACTCAATCTTTGAATATCCTATTCATATTATTCATTGTTTCACCACCATCAATGTTCTTAAATTTTAGGAGTAAAAACCAATACTTTTACATGTATTTTGGCATCCACATTCATCATACCATCTTAAGAAATTATCTAGAATCATGATACTACCTTCAATATTATTGAATAAAAATTTGAACATCACCAGGTTTAATGAATTTATAAAATCATTAAAAATAATTTATTATCTTTATTGATTCATATTTTTTCAAACATCCAATATCATGAGCCCTCTGTCTCGAACACACTATTTTTTTGGAATCCATAGAAATACTACGTATGGTGAAATTTATTAATTTGTTCGAGTGCCTTTGAGTTACTCCATCTTATGGCTCTGTGCGATGAATTCACCAGAACACTTCTATTTTATAACTTCATTCAGACACATTTACCTAAAACATTAACCTAATAACTTCTATCAGATGGTCATCACATGCTTGATATATTTGATGAATTTTTTATGAATACTTTTTCTAATCATTAGAAATATTTTCCTCTATCTGATGATATAAAAAAAATTAATATTTTTGGACTGTATATATATTATCTTCTGATACAAATTTTCTCATGACATCTAATTTTGTTCACCTAAATCTTGTCTGATTGAGACTATCTAGTTTATAACACCCCTGAATCCTGTAACCCAGAGCTATTATATACTTTACAACATTGGGATAATTACTCTGGGTAAAATCCTAAGGACCAATCTGTCTATTAGTCTTGGATATCCAGATACATACATGATAACAATTGTATATTAGGGATAAAATATACATCATGGTGATGGAAAAAATTCAGCATTCTTGAAACCATTAAATGAAATCTTTTTAATATCTGGGGGAAAGGAAATAAATAATTGTGATGTAAAAGTGTGAGTAAAAATTATGTAAAATGTAATATATCAGGAGTTAATAAATATTAATAAGTATATCAATGTAAATAACTGATAACACATTTCATTTAATAAATAACATTATCCAAAAATGAATCCAAGGAAAATATGT